>OY744475.1:50753835-51397611 GCA_963556175.1 Tipula confusa | reverse complement strand
ATAATAAAAGAATGATGATTCTCTACGAATTAAAAGTTGTGGAGTTGAAAAAGAAATTGAAGCGACGAGATTTACTAAGAAACGGTAATGAAAAGACGTTAACTTGCTGTACAAATGAAGAACCATCCGGAAATTCTGTTTTATCGCAGTTAGTGGTTGGAATGAAACAAATAATAAAGCATCAGCTGCAGAGCGAAATGAACCAAAAGATGGGATAAATATGTGATATGAAACTTGATTTGATTGAGGCCGTAGATAGGAATGAGGAAAGATCCTACATTGTCCCACATGCATTGGAAAAGATCCTACATTGTCATCACACGGATTAACGATTCAGGGTTACTTCAGCTAATCGACCCTCTATCATCTGCGCTAAGGCGATTGATGTAAAAACCCAAACTCACGTAACCTGGAGTATTACGTTTCTTTCAGGGATCGCTCCACTAGCTGCAAAAGCCTAAAGAATCAATAAATGTTCCATTCATTGTGTTTATCTTGGCACCTTTGGTACATATCAATGATGGTTCAGGCTCAAAAAATTTGAACCATCTTGGACTGTACCCAATTTTACTGGCGGTCGTAACGCACGTTTCCGGGATTCAAACAAAACTTTGGATGTAATGTTCGAGTTTTTTTAATTTTTTTATTTTTTTTAACTTTTTTTCGAATAAGTAAAAATTTGCAATAAAATTTGCAAAAAATTTGTTTCTTCGAACAAATGTCCGGGACAACAAACTTTTATTTAATATTTTTTCGTTTAAATTAAAATTATTTCAATGTGAAATATTTATCGTTCTACATATTTTAATTACTCGCTTTAAAATTATACACAAATAGTACTAAAAATGTCCCATTGCTAGTTACCCCATCTGAATTGCTTTTGATAAAACCAAATGTTTGTTGCAAACTCGTAATAATTAACAATTAATAATTAATTATTGACAATTAATTGTCCATAGGACGACATGTCAACGATTAAAACCGAAACCGAACTGACGTGTTGCTGCACGGTTGCTTGATTGCTCGTCGAATATTTTTTAAATTATTTTGTTTTTGTTGATTAATTTGACAGGATTGTTGTGTAAAATTGGTTTTGGTGAAAATTTTAATGACAATTTCCATAATGTGATATTTTCAAACTTAAATTAAGAAAATTTGTGAAATGTATAGTGTATAGTGTAGTGTATAGTGTAGTGTCGTGTCGTGAATTTTATTTTAATTAAAAAAATAAAAAGTATAAAAAGTATTTAGGCAATATAAATATAAAAAATTGTGAGATGGTAAGAAAACAATTAAATTAAAACAAATAAAATAAAATAAAAAAATATACATATGTTAAATAATTTATAGGTTATGATTATGAAAACATTTGCGCTAATGTGCGCCCATCCACTATGAAAAACAAAAACAAAAACGTAAAATGTAGTGTTGTTTATACTGGAAGTCAAGTTGAAATAGAGTTGAAAGGTGAGTACATATTTTTGTGTATTGTTATATTGCGATTTTAAAATGTAGGTATGTACTGATATTTTTTATTTTTTTTTGAATAAAAAGGTTTGTGTTTTTAATGGTTTAGAGGATTCAATATTCAATATCATGGAATTCATTTGTCTCTCTCATAAGTGTGTTTCGAAAATGTGTTTCGTCATCTGTATTTTTTGCGTGATTTAAAGTTGTATGTCACAAATTTTTCGAATTTGGGAAAAAATTTTGTCATGATGGTGTGAAAATACTATAGATTTGATTGTTTTTTTTAACTAATATTTTTAAGGATAGATGGAAAATAAATGCAATATTGGTGACAATCGGGATTTTAAAGTGTAGGAGGTTTCCATGTAGTTTGTATCCATGTTTCAATATGAAGTTGTTTTGTGTCTTGGTTTTATGAAAAGCAGATCTAGATTTTGTTCTTACTTTTCCATGGTCCTTTGTGTGTTCCTTGAATCTTTGTGTGAGTGATCAACTTGTTCGTCATAATATGTGAATTGGTATTTATTTTGATTGCATATGTCATAATTGCGTGTATTTCCTTATCAAGCTGACCATCTGCGGGGAATAATACTTTTCTACAGTTTTCGTTTCTTATTTTCATTTGCATTCCGATGCGCTCTTCTATGTTCTTCTTGTATAATACAGTTTTTATTGACTTCATTGTGGATATCTTCTAAAACTCTCTAAGTTATCCATATCTTGTAGTTGTAAATATGTTTTAGGTAAATGGATCTATTTTCCGAAATTTTGATCCTATTTAGATGCGTTGGGTGTAGTCTTCCCTTCAGTTAGTCTTTCCTTTGCCTGCTCTTCCAACAAGGAGATATGCAAGGCCTATCTATGACAGTTCTTGTGTGGTTTCTTATAAGCGTAGATTCCGTTTCCCTCAGGTAAGATCAATTGATTTTTAAAGATGTTTATATACGGGCTTCACAGTGTGTAGTAAGTTGATTGCACTATGTATACAGTCCTGTCAGTTAAATATGAAAGTTTGTTGACCTCCATTTTCAATCAAGATAATGCGTCTGCTACTTTATTTGTAAGTCAGTATTTGAGACAATCTCGTAGCTGTACTCCTCTAGCCTGGCTTTCCATTTTTTCAGCTTTGAAAAGATCTGTTCTTATTCCGTTGTTTGTTATATATCCGAAGAATTCGATTTCATCTTTTAGAATATTCAATTTTGTCTAAATTAACTGTAAGGTTGGCTTCCCATGGTATATCTAGAATTGTGTGAACATTTTTCAGATGGTGCACTTCGTTTTCTCCTCTAAATATGATTATGTCGTCGATGTGCACATAACTTTTTTTCCGATATATTCTTTTAAAACGTCATCTATTATTCTCTGAAAAAACGCTTGTGCGTTTTTCACTCCGAATGGTAGCCTATAGTAAATTATTACTTCCCATTCATTATCGAGAATGTCATCTTAGGTATATTCTTTTTCATCATCTTTATGTTATGGCATCCGGATGTAAGATCTATAATTGGGAAGATATTGGAGGAAAAGGAAGTGGTCACATTACTATAGCGAACCGCACCGTTCACTCTCGTTAAATCATTCTGGGAAGTTGCACTAATCTACTTGTACTAAAACATTAGAAACAACAAAAATTTAGAAACAATTGCGAGGTTACCTACACACAAATTCAAGTAGAACCCACCAAGTCTTAGGTCAGTCAAGCCAGTCTGTTTTAATAACGAAATCACTAATACAAATAAAAAAAAAATAAAAAATTTATAAATAAAATTACACAATTGGTATGGCCTTGAGTTTGGGTGCCACTTTAAATAACTAAGAAAAGTTTGAACTTCGTTAAGTCATTTCAAGTGGCATCACAATTGCAAACTTTATTTCAAATGATAAAAAGTCAACGCAAGCTTGTTTCTCTGTCAAAAAAAGTTCAGTTAGCGCAGGCAATGGGTTTTTAATTAGCTAATTATAAGTCGAATTAGATCAACTTGTATATTATTTACTTATGAATAATTAAAATTCGATCATCATTAAAAAAAATAAATAAAAATAAAAGAAAAAAAGTTAATATTATGAATTTTGAGAAGTGGCTCTTCGTCTTTTTGACTTTAAAATTTCTCATAACTCTACACACATAAATATAAATTATTGAATTCATTATAAGAAAAGTTATAATTTTATACTTTTCATTTGGAATATAATTTTTATAGTTGATTTTGATTTGAAATTAAACAGCATAAATAAACAAAACAAAACTATAAAAACTCATCAATCAAATTGACTTTATATCAAAATTCGAGAGACGCACACTATACCAGACAATTTGGTGGTTACCAATATTTTTTTATAAGCGATTTCGCGTATTTTTTTTTTTTTTTTAAATAAAATATGAAAATTATTTTTATAATAAATTATGTGATTGAAATTAATATTTTATATAAATATACGAGTATAAATAATATATATGTATATAAGTGTGTAGGGTGAGACATTTAAATTGGAACAACCAAATAAATCAAGACCCGACGAATTTATAGAAAAATGTTCTAAATAGTAACTGGCTCATTCCAAGGGACAATAAAATGGTTATTTTTACCTTTGATAATGTGGAACCTTTCAAGGTCATCATTTTGTAGTTTGAATCATTTTTGAAAGCTGGAACCACCGGTGGCTTACATTTATATTGGTTTTGTCTGAATCAGGCTGGTATTATCACGCAACAATATGATCGTTGGTGATTTCAAATTTTCGGACATCATTTGTTTCGATGTAGATGATCTCTTTAAGTTTACCGCAACTGATGAAAAGAAACGAGGATTACGAGGATCTTACCGGCTGTACCAGCATTCATCACACCCGCTTAATGATAAATATTTTTTATTATGAAACTAGCGACAATCTTCCGTTACTTAATGATTTTTATTTACTGTAAAGCCGACTTCTCATCTCTGAACGAATTTTTTTAATACCCAGATTGGAACATCCTTCAGCAGGACTGCAAACTAAAGGTGCTGCTCAACACTGGAATCATTTTTTGTTTCAATCTACGAGGAGAGACGAGGTATGTAACTATCGAATATAGCTCGATGGTTTTGAATTTAGTTTTATATTGCGGTCATCTAAAAGTGTAACTAACCACCTCAGTACATCTCGATTCCGTTCACACCGATTTCGCTAAAACCTTCGATAAAATCGATCCTGCAATGTCTGATATTCCACAGGTAGTCATACTAGTACACTGGTGTTCATCATATTTGTGAATGATGAAACGAAGTGATTTGAGTTCACTAAGTTCCTCGTTTTTCCGACGATGTGAACATTTTTGCCTCAATCGCTAACGCATCTGATAACAAGAGATTGCAAAGAGATCTGGAAAGCTCTTATGTAGTTTGGCCGACTAAAATATTGGAAAAAAGTAAAGTATTGCGGAAAGACATGCGGCTGTTATTTTTCTTCTGCTCTTTTAATCGCTTATCGATTACGTTGTCAACAAAGCCAATATTATGCTGGGCGACACAAAAGAAATTGTTACGACTTTTGTCACCCACTTTCTCAGAAAACACTGTATTTGTGACTTTAGTTCGTTCCGTTTTAGGGTATGCCTGCTCAGTATGAGTTGACCGGAACTTAGGCCTAGAGTATAAAAGATTGGTGTATTTATCGATTCGACAGCTGCAGCACCCATTTTGACCGGATGAATAATTCCGCACCCACACATTGCTATACTGACATGGTGATGAATAGCATGGGGATAAATTTTATTAAAATGATTTTTAATTGTCTATATACCGAACAATATTTTGGCTGTGAGAGTTCCGATCATTACCATGCATTTTTTTAAGCTATCCTCGGTGATTCTAATCATCCGATTCTCTTGGCGTTTCGATGCCGGATGAAAAAGTGATGAGTTGAATGCCATTGTCTAATACTAACACGTCCATCATATTATGCAGACCATATGCAGTCCATCTGCAGACGAGGCGATGCATATTTCGAGCTTCTCCAATGATAACTGAGTTCATGCGGAGTTTCTGGTCTTTTTTCTTGGCAATGAAAGCATATTTCTACTTTGCACTCGATATCAGCATCCAAGGGCGGCCATCAAACGTAACTCCGAGCCAAGGGTTTGATCTAAACGATTCCGAACAATTTTGTGTTGACGAACGAAATACGATTATAAATAATCAGAGCGGTCTTACTTATATCTGGCCAACTCCTTACCGTTCAGCTAAGGACTTTGAAGAGGTCAGGGGTTTCTTATGACATTTTAGCAATGTCATTAGCATCTAGTACGATCGACGCAAAATCTTTCAGCATTAAAGCCTCTGTCAGCTCCTCTACGTCGGGTGTATAGACTGGTAGCTGACTTAGAATTGCCAATTTTTGTCTATTTTGCTGGACGATAAAAAATTACGTAATCGTATGACGATAGGAATATACGAAGTCATCTGTGCAGACATTACAAATAGAATTTGCGTTGGAAAAGTTCAATTAGCAAGAAGTGATTTCCAACAGAAGAAAATAGGCCTCTCTGATCCGTTAGTAAGAACGTGTCAATTCCTTAGAGTGACGCATCGCGCACGATGAATATCGGTAGCTACAGGATGTACCGAAAAAGTAAACTGTTGGATGATACAAATTTTCTTAATTGGTCCCTAGCATTTTGGTTTCTTCTGATCCATGACTATTTAGTATCTATATTTAGTAAGCGATGTCGAGGCTACCGACGATGATAGCTTTTTGGGGAAGAAAAGAATGATAAAAGTTTACCAGCCCCAGAAAAGTCTAGAGTGGTTACTTATCTCCTGGAATTACGGCTTCACGTTTGGCCATAATTTTATCTATTTTATCCAGACAATTACACACAAGAATAGTTGGTCTATCTATAATGACAAGTGGAAGGTTATTGATTTTCACGTCCTTGTGATTTTCCTTGTGATCGAGGTGTCAATATAATTTTGTATAGGTATCTGGCTCCATTAAAAATCGACTAACTGTCAAAATCACAAGATTGATAGGCTAGCTCCCGAATCGATTTCGAAATCATACGATTTACTTTTGATTTCGCTGTTTGTATTCTTCTTTAAATCGACTAAAGAGAGAATCTGGTTCCCGACTTCTTGTTCTTCTTAGAGTGTGTGTGATTCTTATGACTCTTCTTGGTTGAAGAGTGTGTAACGGATAATTAACACACACGTTGGAGGTGCCCTTTAACACAACATTCTAGGCAAATGACATTAGCGTAAGGGCTATCCTTAATATTTGTACGTAATTGGGCTAGAGTTGCTTGAAAGTCTCCGGGTAGTACGAGGTGGTGTACTATTTGGTCTCGCTTGAGCTGTGAATTTTGTATTCAATCTCAGACCCTAAATACACCAATTTTGTCAATGAATGGATTAAATGAAAGCAATTTGTTAGCGCTTTGATGTCTGCGGCAAATTCTGATTCTTGTATTGATTTAATGATTGTATTGTGTGCTCTGGCTAATAAATATGTAGAGGGTTCTAGCGTTAGCGGATAGTTAGAGCTCTTCAACCAGCTGGGTCACCCTAACAAATTGTTATATTGTAACATTATACCCGCCAGAGCTGCTACTGCATTTAGCATGATGCCACTGACATAGTTTTCTGTTATTGAATAAATAGCTGCGTGTTCCAAATTGATGGCGTCTTAGACTGTTTTTTAGTATTTTTGCTAATTATACGGCACATCATAATTCTTATATCTTGGGAATGATATTCTGTTTTTTGTATAAACGACTTTAGTTTTTTGCTGATATTAGATAAACGACTGATGCAGCATGACTATTAATTGTTTTCTAATTGTGGCTGCAAATGCCATTTTTGATGCATCACTAAATCGATGGACCTCATTTATTAATGAATCAATAGAGCTCATAGATTCAGCTTCAACCGGGTTCAGGTAACACTTCAATCACCTTAAAGGAATCAACATGCAGTCAATTTCTCAAATTTATTTGTGTAAAGGGTCAAATATTATTTGATTGGTCAAATTTGTCAAAAGCCTTAGAAAAACCCGAGTGTACCACGTCAATTTGAGCTCTAGTTTTAAAATTGTTATGAATAAAAATCCGCAGCAAGATAGCAGGTTTCACCAGATAACTGACTACCGGCCTTTATGGGAAAAGTCCATGTTGAGCAGATGAGATATAATTTTTTAAAAACTTTTTAAAAACTCCAGTCCACATCTTGTCATTGAAAATATTGGTTAATGACAAAGTTAGGCTCGAAGCGCTGTGATTAACTAATTTAACGCCTTAAACTCTTTTCGAACCATGTCAAAAAGTGAATATTAATGCTCACCGCAACGCTTATAATATTTGAATGAAGTTTGCTGGAGTTTCTCTCAAGATGAACCAGTTCCTTGTTATACGAGGTTTCGGAAAATGATGTTGTTCTTAACTTATGACACAAACTTTTCCATACCATTAAGCTTAAGGAATTATAGTCGGCACACCTAAAATCAAAATGACAATTAATATTTTGAAAAGAAAGTATTAAATTGTTCATGAAAAATATACATTGCAACAGAAGTTTGATATATGCTCGAACATTGCTAGGTCCACACACGACAAAACCTCTAAACAGATTTCGCTATAGATGAAAACACAAGATCTAAAAAATTTAATAGTCCGTAACTGCTGACGCCCGATTATTGCCTTCAATGTGAAAACATATAGTCATCAACCAAACATATAGTCATCAAGTCAGTAAGATAAAAGTCCCCTGCAACAATGAGTTATTGTTCACATGGATGCAGGCATGGAAGCACTGCAAAATTGATTAAATTTAAACCTCGATATAATGTTCAAGGGTAGGTCCATTGGTAATATAAACAGCGACTAAAATGACAGATAACTTTTAGACTCGAAAGCGGCCAGCAACGATTTTGATAATCCAAACAAATTTAAAAAATATGGCTGACATTTTGCTCACTTAGTGCACAATTTTATATTAATCCAAAAAATGACCTTGAAATTACTTTGAACGAAGTCCAACAAACTAATATAACTTTAAATTCTTCTCCTTTGGAACCTATTAATGCTTTCGTAGTCCATTTTTCTATAAAGTCACTGGACTTGTTTACTTGTCTCAATTTATATGAGTCACCCTGTTCATATAGCAAATTGATTAGAAATTTATTGATTTGAATTTATTAATTTGGGATCTTTCGTCTTCGTGTGATTCATTTCATAAAAGTGTGTGATAGTATTTTCATTTGTTTTTATGTCATTTGTGGCTAGACGGAATTTTATTATGAATTTCTTGATGGTAAACTATTTGGAACATTATATGACACGTTTTAAAAGTACTTGTTAGATGAACGTGATGCGAACTCATTTGTAAGGATGAACTAATATAGCTTAGACATAATGAACATGACCAGGATATGATAGTGTTGGACGGACTGTATATGTCTGTAGGATAGGTTATATATTATATATTTATGTATATATATATATATATATATATATATATATATATATATATATATATATATATATATATATATATATATATATATATATGTATATATTTATATATATACTCTTGTTATCATAAGGAAAACTTCTAGCCAACGCATAAACCTGTTCAAAAATGTAGTATTGCGACTGTTGTAATACTCTTAAATGCACATATCCCTTGTTGTCGTTCTCATGTCAAAATAATAGTCAAAAGGATTCAAATATAAATATATAAATCTGCTAGAAGATATCTAAAAGTGACCATACTCAGAACGTGTACGGCGACCATTTTTAAATTTCTGGCAATTTACATCTTTGACCAATATCCATTGCAAGTATTTCGATGTATTATGTTGACGTGGTGAAGAAAGAAATCGCGTGTAACTTCGAAAAAAAATTGAGCCATTCAAAAGGAAAGCGATGTCGATTATATCGGTATGACATTTCACACCAGATGAAAAGGCCTGAGTGAGGTTTGCATTTTGGCTTAAATTTAGAAATCTTAGAATTGGAAGTATTGCGAGTTTTGTGCTGCTCATCCGAAACTACCGGAAGAACGACGTTCCTTAATCAAAAAATGTATGAGCAATGAAAGATGCGCAATGGTTCTGTAAATCTAGATAAAGCACCTACTCTATTACTAATGTTTGTGGTCTGTTAGAATATAAAAGATTCTGCTTTTGACGAAGAACTGGAAATTGGATCAAAACGCCAAATATTTACAATATCTGATGCACCAGTTGTAACCTTTTTTGGAGCATTCTCGATTTCTTGCATGAACTAGTATTTTTATTTTTATCATCCGCTTTCATAATGTAATATCATTTATTCTAATAAACGTAAATAGTTGTATTTTCACTTATATCCATTTGTAAAATTTCAATCAAGCTCCTGGCATTCATAAGGACATTGAAATGTGCTCCACTGTTCCCAAATTTGGTGCACTGAAGAAACAATTGTTCAAAATCTTCTACAATCATCCAAGTATCACATACATACTGCTTTTTCAAAGGAACGGACACTACACCAATCAAAGTACTTCTTGCTTTTTATTTGCCATTTTTCAACAGGAGGAATTCGTTCTCTCATTTTCACCACAGATTCCATAAAATCATATTTATTCATTTCCTCAGTCAAGCAACTTCTTTTTGCAATAATATCAGCTCTTTCGTTACTTCGTTCTGTAATCTTGTAAAAGCTTTTGTCGTTGTCTCCGAAATTCAAAGATACTACCAGATTTGCAGAGGGATCAATTAGATAGAACCCGCAATGAATGGGAGGTGAATCACTTATTTCAGACCATAATCGCTCTCAATACCTCTCTAGCACATGCTTTCTCAATTTTCATTATGACGGTAAACCCAACCTTAGAACCGTTACCATTTACACTGAACAAGAAGTGATACATCAGAACATTTTTTGTCCAAATTTTGGCATATTTTGGTCAATAATTTTCTTAGTATGGAAATTGGTAGAAGATATTAATGTCTTCTAACTTGCTGGCCAGTGCCGTATCAACGATCTACCTCCATCGGTTACGATCCCGACCTTGCCCTTTATATTGTTCTAGATAACCGCAGAAGAAGCCCAGTCGTTCTGTACGCCGAGACGCAATTATCAACGACATCAACCTCTACGCCTTCCATATGGCGGCTCTTCTCTCAGAGATTGCTGCACTATCCATTTTTATATCTATCCTTTCATATATATTATTCAGGTATTCCCTCATTGTATATCCAACCATTGAACCCCAAACTACTACTATTTAAATTGTACCTACGCCCGAAACCGATACAGTTATGCCGATAGATAACGAAGAATGGAACTCGACAAATAAAAGGGGTAGAGGCATGAGTCGCATAAATGAGGATTAAGGATTACTGGTTAGTGTAAACAGTAACTTTATCAGACAAGCTTCAGTAGTCTATCGGAAGATGAAGAGCCATCCCCACTTCCATTGAGAATGCTAATGGCGCCCCAATATTCGTATCAGGCGTGGAAACGATTAAACTCTTAACTACTTTATTACTTTATTAACTACTTTATTAAAGGAATTGGCCAAGGACAATTATAACCTAGAAATAGACAGGTCAAAATTCAGCTGAAAGACGCCGACACCTAACCTACTGAGGCTCATCCAGCCAACTATAAAGGTTGTATCGTATATAAAGAAGTATAAACACGCAGATTTACCGCTCTCGGAGAAAAAATAGTGGTGAAGCCGCAGCACATTACAAACCCAAACCCAAATCCAAATCCATCGTATCAGTTAGTTACAGGAACAACATATGCACAGCAAACTCCAGTCAACGGAGAATACAAAAAATCAAGAAGAGTCAACACAATTCTCGACACATCGGTTGGAAACTATGATGAAAAAATTAATGGCAAAAATGGACACCATCCTTAATCCATTTTTGCACTGTCTCCAAAACTTTCAATGTCTAGAACCCTTAAAATTGCGATCCGGAAAGACAACGGCTTGTCACAACATGGACAAAAAGTTAAAAGTTTCCTGTTAGAACAGCAAATAGACATCATGCTAATATCTGAAATGCATAACACTAGAAAAAGTTTTCTACAAATATCTAGCTACACTATTTATGACACAAAACATCCAGATGGAACAGTACATGGGTGGCACTGCAATTATAATAAAAAATATAGTTAAACACCACGAAATAAAAAAGTATGAGCAGGAGTATTTACAAGTTACAACTGCTGTAATAGAAGATTGGGTAGGACCCATAACCATTTCGGCAATATACCAAAACAGATAATAAAAATGGAACAGTTTGATCATTTTTAAAATTTTTTGGGCCATTGATTTAACAAACACCAAATCGATCCGGAAAAATAACCTTCATCATGTGTCAACCAATGCACCAACGTATTGGCCAAATGATAGAAAAAAGATTCCAGATTTCATAGATTTCTGCGTCACTAAAGAAATGACTAGTAATTTTATAAATAGGCCAGAAATAACTAGGAATACGCTAAAATATTTGCAGAGCATTTTGGAACAGTATTTCAACCTTATATTTTAAGATATTTAGTATCGCCATTATAGTCTAACAATCGAAAAATTTTTAATCTTAGAAGCAAAAACCACGATTTAAAGAGATTAATCCCAATAAAGGCACCACTATATATGATCTAATCACAGGAAAAAGTTTGCAAGAACTACCAGAGATTGGAATACGATTTCTAACTTATATATTCAACCAATACTGAGAACTGGATATTTTCCAATACAATGGACCACCAGTTTGAGTTTATGCCAGAACACTCAACAATAGAACACGTACATAGAATAGTTGATGTAGCACAATAAGCCCTGGAGAAAAACGATATTGTACTGCTCTTTTCATGGACATAGCACAAGCTTTCGATAAAGTATGGCATATTGGATTATTATAGAATATTGACATCATATCTAATGGGCCGATATTTCATTATAAAATATCAGGGTGTATATACAATGCCTAGTCCAATTAAATCTGGTGTAACACAAGGCTGCATGCTTGGGCCAATATTATATCTGCTATATACTGCAGACAAATCTACAAGCAATCAAGTAACTGTAGCAACATTTGCAGACGGCAGTAATTTCATCACACGAAGCGCTAACAAAGCGACAGAGGCTTTGCAGGAAAACATTAACGCTATATAAGTTTGGGTGAAAAAAATGGCGAATTAAATTTAATGAAGCCAAATGTAATCATGTATACTTTACAATGAGAAGATGCATATGCCCATCGATAAAATTGAATAAACAGGTAATCCCGCAATCTAATGGAGTTAAATATTTAGGAATTCATCTAGACAAATGTCTAACATGGCGTAAACATATATGGAGAAAAAGGAAGCAATTAGGAATGAAACTGACAAAAATGTATTGGCCCGTATGTAAACAATCAAAGCTATTATAAAAACTATTTAGACATATGGAATACAGCTATGGGGAACGGCCAGCCATTCCAATTTGCATATTCTTCAACGTGTCCAATTCAAATTTCTGAGAATCATAGTAGATGCACCTTGGTTCGTGACAAACGATTTAATTCATAGAGACCTAAAGATTCCAACAATACGAGAAGAGATTAGAAATTTCAACATCATATATCATTCACGGCTAGTAATTTATCTAAACTCGACTCAAAAACGAGGAAAACAAATTTATTTTTGAAAAACGCATCTTTTATGTATATAGTGAAATTTACTTACAGTTAAATTAATTTATAAAATAAATTAATTATTGTTGTTGTTGATGATGACGGTGATGGTGATGTTTTCTTTTCCAAGATGTGCGACATCAAAGAAATGAATAAACGAGTATACATTTGTTGTTTTTCATTTTCCTAGCGTGGAGCTCCATCCTGTGGTGGTCACAGCAACCATCGTAATTCAGCAATGTGCTGAAATATAAATCGTATTCGACTTCAAGTCGATCGTATGTCAATGTTATGTAAACAAACGACCGGCATTGACATGTCGTGAATTTTAATGTGTGATGTGATGTTATGTAAAAATTTAATTACGTTAATTATATAACTATTTGTACGGCTGAGTATAGTATATTCAACGCCTACACTCTTATCGAGATGCTTTGTAAAATTTAGAAAATATCATTTTCAATTAAAATAATTGATCAGTGACTGACGATTCAAATCTCTCTAGAAGTCACCAATTCCTCCGCTAAGGGAGTTAATTTTTGTTGCCATGTTTAATATCGTATGCCATGCAAAAAAAGGCTATGCCACTATATTGTGTTCACGTTTTGTTCGATCTCCTTTCTAAAATATATGGCATATCTTGGCGGCTTTCCATTAATTGGGCATACATTTTTTTGGGTCGAAAATATAGTTCTTCAAAGTAGCTCAGAATTAATGCAATCAACTTCAGGAAAACGATTTATTTTCTTTGCATGGCCACTGCAAATTCCTAGAGGAATGCTCCTTCCAAGTCTATAACTCTGGTATTAGTTGTGTGATTAAGTCAAGATGAGTGATGAAGCTGATAATGAAACTGTTCAAGATCATACAGGCTGCGGTCAGTCTACTTGTTGCTAAAATATTTCAACATACCTAATAGAAAGATATACGATCATCGTTACACTTTCGAACTAAGTCATCATTCAAAGATGACGTTTCAATAAAATTCCACTTCACTTCTTACGATCATCGGCGATAATCTGTTATTATGGTATTTTCTTATATATATGTATATAAATTAAGATATGTAACTTAAACAAACTAACTTAAAGAGGTGTTGAAACATTTTAATAACATAAATGGGTGGATTGTACAAAAAAAAAATAAAAATAAAAAATCCAATGGCAATTTATCATATACATAAAACCACAACCAACCTAACTTGGCGTTTGCTATTGTATATTTATACGAGTATCTTCGTTCGCAGTACACAAATCGCGATCTTTGCCAAACTCCAAACTGTATCTATGTATCCCAAAGTTGGTTTTGGATTTTTATTGATTATAAGGTAAAAAAAAAAAATAAAAAATCAATATCCTCAGGTATAATTTATTATTGGATAATCATACACATATCGAAGACGATATCAATAACAACACAAAAAAAAATTGTTTTAACTTAAGATGTACACAAGAAACGAAATTATCGATAAGATTTATTTGTGTATATACACGATTGCTAGTAAATAATTGTAATGTTATAACAACAAGGTATATATAGTTGTGTAGGTATATATGCGATAAGAAGAACTTTTACTTTTTTTTTTGGTTTTCTTACCTGGATAACACGAAAAAAAGTAGCCATAAACCATTTACGAATTTAACACATAATAAAAAATCGATAAACTTCTCGTCTGCGCGATCTAATACTACTCGGAATCGATCAAGAGTGACAAAAATGATGGCGTTTTGAAAATGAAATTTACGATGCACCATTCTTGTATTACGGTGACGTAGGATCTTACACATTATCTTAATGTCTTAATCACATCACTTTTATTACGGTCGTTTTGTTTACCGTCCAGATTTGATGCAACAGATAAGTGATCTGATTTCACGCAATTACCGATTGGTAATTTACATAATGAAATGATTTCGTGGAAGATTTAACATTTTGATTCGTCTACTTAAATGTGTGGTTCGAGTTAAATCAAACATTTGAATGTTTGTTATCGATTACAAAAATCTATAGATTACAATTTCTAAAATGTGCCTCGTAAAATACATCATTATTTAAAATATTCCACGAGGTATCGATGTCACGATCACTGAGAAAACCAAGCACATTTGGCTGATGCAATTTAGCCATGAAATTTTCTAAATATGGCAATAACTTGACAGTATTAATGGGCCAACACCATCTGTTGGGAATTCCTGAAACGTGACTTAAATTTGACCGTTACATTTGAAAGTTTTAATATGCTAACCGTATCGTAATTTGTAGATTTTGGAAATGGGTTATAAACTTCAGTGTTTTAATGGACTGGTCATCACATTTTAGAAATCTTTAAAAATAATTCGACATGCATCCCGAATTTCCCAGGTGAGAATTAAATTTTCGTTAAGATTCGTTCGTTTGTTTATTGCGTCTAAAAGTGTGAATCATGGTAAAAAAACGCAATCAAACACACACACACACACACACACACACACACACACACACACACACACACACACACACACACACACACACACACACACACACACACACACACACACACACACACACAAACACACACACACACACACACATATACACACACACACACACACACACACACACACACACACACACACACACACACACACACACACACATACACACACACACACACACACACACACACACACACACACACACATCTGAGTTTTTAAATAAAAACTCAGATAAGAGTGCTGACTATTGTGAAATAGTAAAAACCGCGTTGGGGGAACAGGCCAAGGTTAGAACTCTATCGCAGGAAATCTCCTTGGAATTTTGAGATTTGGACGAGGTTACGACAAAAGAAGAAATCCTCCAAGCGCTTGAAGGTTTTGGACTCAATAACTTAGAGTTAAGTCTTGATGACTGAAGAATGTAAGGGAAGCATATGGCAGCACTCAGATAGCCATAATTAGTTTACCGGTGGAATCGGCATACAAGCTTCTGGAAGTTGGAAAAAAGAAAATTGGTTGGGTAGTTTGTAGAGTCAAAGAGCTGATCCAACCCATAAGATGTTATAGGTGTCTCGAGTTTGGCCATATAGCAAGAGATTGTAAAAACTGTGATAGATCGAAACTCTGTAGAAGATTTGGTGAAATCGGGCACATAGCAAAGATCTGTCAGAAGGAATTAAAGTGCATAATTTGCACTGGTGAGCAAGGGCACATCGCAGGAAGCAGTAGGTGCCCCCTATACAGATGGGAAATAAATGCAGCCCGCAGATGAAAGTGATACAGATAAATCTGAATCACTGTGAAGCAGCCTAAGATCTAATTGGACAGTTCATTACAGAAACAGAAGCAGACGTGGTTATAGTATCAAAACCATTCAAAATACCCACAAATAGTGTAAGGATATCGGACAGAGGGAGAAAGGCGGCAATATGGATTTGCGGGAAATATCCGTTCCAGGAAGCTAAGCTGCAGCAAGAGGATGAATATGCAGTTGCAAAGGTCAACAACATATATATCTTTAGCTGCTATGCCCCCTAAGTCTACAACTATCAGAGTTTGAAGCAATGTTTGATAAAATTGTAGCGGAAGCCAAAGGGCATAATCCTATCGTTGCTGGAAATTTAAATGCATGGGGTGAGGAGTGGGGAAGCAAATATACCAACATCAGAGGCAAAACACTTTTAGAGTGTTTTTCCCAGCTGGACGTCATTCTAGCTAACAGAGGAGACAGCAGCACCTTCCGTAAAAATGGTGACCAATCAGTGATTGATATCACTTTTATAAGCAGTCAGCTAACGAAGCGAATCCAGTGGCACGTCAGTGAGCGATATACTCATAGTGATCACCAATATGTATTTTATGAAATAGGAACTCAGAGCAAGACAAAAAAGTATTCAATAATTTGGGAAAGAAAAGTCCAGCGTTCTTGATGAATAACTTTTTCTGGAACTACTTCGTGATATTAATTAAATATCCAAACTTTAGAAAGAGCCAAAACAATGCAAAGTTGGCAGGAACGTTGGGATACTACAACGAAAGGACGTTGGACTCACAAGTTGATTCCGGCTATTGAACCTTGGCTGAAGCGTAAACACGGAGAGATGAACAACCATTTAACCCAATTCCTTACGGGACCCGGTGATTACCGTAGCTATCTGTATCGGTTTGGACATGATAACACATCTCTATGTCCATCTTGCAATAAAGTCGAAGACCCCGAACACGTATTGTTTGAGTGGCGGCGATTCGAAGCCGAGAGATTGGACCTTTATATTGCCGCTAACGCAAATTTAAGTCCGAACAACATAGTGGATGAAATGTTCAAATCTCAGCAGACATGGGACACTTGCTGCGCAACCATAACTAAGATTCAGAAGGAGTTAAGGCAAATAGAAACGGCTAGAAATTTAAGGTATTCACGTGTGAGTAGAAATACTAAGCCCGCCCCCTGAAGTAATACTTTGCGGTGGTTCCGGGGGAGCATCGGTATGGTGAGAGGAGGTGGTTTTATTAAGTAAAAATCCAACATAAAAAAAAACACACACACACAGACCAATACAATACAAGGCACAATACAAAACGACTTCACTAGACATGGACGGACATTAAAGCGCAGCTGTCAAGCTTTTACCAAATAGAAGATACATTCGATAATATTGAAAAGAAAACACAAGCAATTTTAGTGAAATGGCTTCTCCCGAGATTTATCATGGGACTCCCAGCCAAAAAAAGAATTTCGTGCGTTAATGATTATAGTGATACAATAACCATTAACGTTAGACAATATTGCCTACCATAAATTCTTAACCGGGAAATAAATAAGCAAGTTGATCAAATGTTCCCGGAAAAGAAAAATTTGCCACAGCACTAGCCCTTTTAATTCGCCACTAATAGCTATTCCAAAGAAATCATATAACTTTAGGAGCAAGCAATGAAGAATGATTGTGGATTTTAGCAATCCCAACACCGCCACAATTGGACAGAATTTCCCAGTTCTAAACATAGCACATATTTTTGGTCAACAAGGTCATTTTTCCACTCTTTTGATATGGCTAGCGAATGACATTAAATTAGGATGAATCATGAAGGATGAATAAGGATGAATCATGTACCGTAATTTTTAGGTGTAATAGCCATGCCCAACCCAAAAGCTCGACACAAGTATTCAAGAAATTTAGATTCACAGATAGTTTACTCACGGACCATGGAGCAAATTTTAGACACTTAACATGTTGTGAAATAAACATTTTCTATATAGGCGTGTATTTCCCCTTAATAGTTCCCGTAGATGATTTATTCACTCAAAAACTCATGTCCGGCCCCAAAATCCTACGACCACCATATAGTGCTAATTTGTTCACCATCTAACTAAATTGTGTGGCTCGCCTATAGTGTTTCCACTATAATACCATTTCACATCACATTTAACACTCAAATACCTAATTAAAAATCGTATACGCAATTAAAACTCTAAAAAAAATCCACTTATAAAAATGCCATAAATGGAAATCTATTGATTTCATTCCATCATCTTCTATGCTTCCAAAATTAGTGAGAAAATTCATTTAGAACGAGGTTTCACCACAAAAATTATAAAATCAAAAACTCAACAAAAACAAAAACAAAAAAAAAAAAACGCGCAGAAAACATTTTTTAATTACCAAGATTTTGGTTTTTGGTTTGTTCTGCTCTTTTTCCGACCATCGTACGATACTCGAACGTAATACCATAGACGACGATGATGGTCGAAAAAATCTAAAATTCATACATGTCCGCGAAATTATTAATTTACGCATTTCATACGAATATGAATTTTATGTTTTTGGCCACATCTTTGCGCTGTATGAAATTCTAACACAAGCGAACAAGCACATCGAGACCTCGAGCTGCACAAAAAAAACTCATCTACCACAAATAACGTCTTCGCATAAGAAATTCCAAGTTTTCGATTGTTTTTTTTTTTTGGGTGACTAATTAAAATTCATTACGGTTAGCTGTTATTTTAGTTCGTGAACAGCATTCTTGTTCACAAATTAAAAATGATTTTTGTGTGTATCTAAGTGTTTGTGTATGTGTTTCATGTGTGTGAGTTTGGTTTAGTACAAACCGTGGATAAAAAATTTATTCGATTTGATTTTTTTTTTCAAATCAATGAAATTTTATTTTTATAAATTAGGGAATCAATTAATGTGCGAGAATGTCACCCAAATTTGGTAAGCCAACGGAACTAGATGTGTTTGAACTCTTTGTACTCCTGGAAAATTATAAATGTGCTTTGTACATATGACACCACTATAGCTCGACGAAGGGTCATCCGTAACTTTTATGTTCTGCAGCAGGATTTGTGTCTCAAGTGTGTACACCATCAAACTAGCAGCAGAATCCAAGGTAGTCGATTTCTATATCTATAATAGTAAGTCTGACCCTACCAGTGCAATCAGTATTTTCCGATAATTTAAAATATAAACATAACTCACCTGAGAAATTGGACAATAAAAGTTTACCAATTCGAAAATTGGTGATTGTTAACCACAGTCGAAGAAAAATCAAGACAAAATTTGCTCTTGAAGAAGGAAAGATAAGTTTTGAACCTTATTTCCAAGATGGACTAGACCGTTCGTCAAACAGGTTCAAAACTTATTAAAAACATTCAATATGGATACTAAATTATATTTCTTGCTAGATTCTCTTCAATCGACTAAAACTACAAGACTATAACAGTTTGCAAAATATAACAGTTCTAGTTCACATAAATTGTGCGAGATGGCAATTAAGTCGCTATATAACAAAAGTCAAAATGTCAATCAATTTTGCGTTTGTTTTCATTGTTGTGTTTGTTTGTACAAAATTTAATATTTTAATTAATAAATTATAATTTTATGTGAACCGGAGACATCCCCATTTTAATTTAAAATTAATAATAATTATTACAATAATTGACATTTTCTTTTTCTCTCTTTTTCAGCGTAAATTTATATACCAAATTGCAAAAGCAAAACAGCTGATTATAATTCAAAGAAATAAAAGAAAAATGTGTAATAAACATAATAATAAAGTGTTGACCTAAATGCGTATTAAATTAAGTGTTTTTTTCAATAATTATGTTGCCTCGAATCATAGGGCATAATCTGCAACACTTATAAAAAATCCTTATAAAAAATGTGCAAATTATAAAAAGAACGAATCGAAAAATGGGTCAATGTTACGTGATTAGCCTTTCGAGTAGACATAGTGAAGCCAAACTGTTTTGATTACGAAGTTTTGAGAAAAAAAAAACAGAAAATAAAATAGAGTATCAGCAACAGGACAGACTTGAAAAAAGGCGGAAAAAGCACAAAATATTAATGGAGATAAGCCAGCCAGAAGTGTAGAGATGATTAAAGGTGATAATACAGGTTAAGGAAAAAACTTAAAGCAGACTTGAAGTTCTGCTTAAATGATTCCGAGGCAAAAAGCGGGACCTTCCGGCAGCTCGAAAAAGTCAGCATCAGCTAAGAGCAGCTCGAAAAAGACAGTAAAGTTCGAAAATTTAAACAAAAGAGTGCAACAATACCCAACCGGAAACCATAACGTCGAAGAAATTTGCCAGCTTCCAATCCAACCCATACCGAGCTTACATTTGCATGATAACAGATAGTGAAAGAAGGCAAATCAGCACGAGGAAAATTTAGAATATGACAAGCTGATGCAACCTCAAGACTTTTATGATGCGACGGCGAACATTTAGAGCCAGCCATTGAAGATGAACACATTGAAAATGAAGATAATTTTAATATGTTAGTGATTGCTTGTGGGTTTTGGAAGATCTAAAAAGTAGTACACCTGACGAAAAAAATTTACTTAAACAAATCACGGCATGTCGAATTTGCAATTTTAAAATTTATATTTGCCCGATACCTTATTGATTCTTGTCGTGCAATATTTTTCAGACCTATACAAACGTTGCTAAAGTTAAGATGTGCAAGACTTGCATGGTCTCTAACACTGATAAAGGCAATATACCGTCTTTGGCAACCTATAACGGCTTGAAATATTCAAAGAGAATAGTGGATACACCAGAATTAGACATGATTGCTGGAAGACTTATTCCGCTAATGATCCCGTTTATGCAGAACATAACTGCAGAACTCTTAGGATTGTCGCAACTGCTGTTCTGACAGATATGCTATTTCTGAGTATTTTCGAGAAAATTAAGGCCTTATAATAGAGTGCGGACAAGAATTCGAATCCAATTTAGATATTGCCAAAACGATGAAAATTTTTCGTCTGCAATTTTAGCTGGTACAACGTATTATATAGTTGTTAATCTCAAAAACCCGGTCCCGTTACAATTGATAAAACTCATTGGAAATTCGTAATCGATTCACAAATACGGATGGTCAAGGGTTTAAAAATATCTTTATTCAAGTATGTCAAAATAATACACATCGATGAAGCCAGCCAGCATGATTAGGGCGGAAATGTTAGAACGCGTAGATTTGAGACTAAAAAAAATAATAGGAAATTACGATGCCATTTTTATTGGCATTTGGTAGATTGCACATCATTTTTATTAGTGATTTGAGGTATTGGCCACCGATTAGAGCCACTGTCACTTGGAAGCAAAAAATGTTAGCAGTTATATAGAAGGGGATTGTTTTTTACGTCTTGACCAAAGTTATGCGGCAGAAAAATGCTGAATGTTTATCATTATTAACAAAGTTTGGCAATGGAGATCGATTGGATGAACAAGAGTCTCAACTGATTGAATCGAGTAATGCTTAGAGACGGAAGTGACGAGGAACGCTGTCTAATGGAATTCGATTATTCAATTATGATAACAATTCAGTTGATGCGTATATACAATTTGAGAATTTTAAATTCATCTGGTGATATGCATCCAATTCTGTTGCTGATGCCGAAATACTTGGGAAAAGAGCTGATCACGAGAAAGAAAGGTTCCCTAGATAAAAGAATTACACACTGACACAGGATGGTTACCAAACGAGAAACAGTTTCTATATGGCCAGTGTGCATATCTCCGCTGCCTGGATTTGACAACTTCCAAATACAGCATTTTACAAATGTGGAACATTAAGCAAATCAGAAATGCTCCTTAAGTGTCGACCACTGTATAGATGTTAACAAGGAGGTTTCCATCTTGCTCCCGAATAGTGATAGACCTAGATCTGAAGATATGGTACAGTCCGGTTACTACTATAAAAAAATTGCGAAAGCTGTGATAATTGATGAGTTGTTGTACTCTTACGACTTCCATCAGTCACGCTTTTTCCGTCTACAAATTTGCTTGGCGATTCGTGTGTCGAATTAAAAAATAAAAAACTTTATACCCTCATAAGCATTCAAAACCGGAAATCATGATTTCTAACACTCGCATATACTCAAAACAAAATATTAATTAACTTAACTAGGAAAGCCGTGTGTGTGTGTGTTTGTGTGTATATTATAAACCTATAAAGTTGAAAGCATATATATGAAACTTTCACATACAGTTTCGATAACCGCGCCGCGCACAGATAGCACCAACAACAATAGCACACCAAACGATGAAAACATTAAGACAAAATAGCAAAATTACAAAAAAAAAAAAAAAAAAAAATTAATAATAATTCAGTCTATTACGAATCATCTTAAAAAAAATTAAAAAATACCGTTTTGGTTAAAACTTAAAGTTAATTGCGCAGAAGATCGAGAAGGTGAACAATTTCTATCCATTTTGAATATTATGTATGTACATGTATCCGCAAGTATATACGGTGTCTACCTGCCAAAAATGTATATTTGCACTAAATTATTTGGTGTGTACGGTCATTAGTCGGTTTGAAATTCGATTATATAGATTAGCTATATGTATACGGTTATAATTTAAACCATCGAGGGCGTCGTAAAATGTCCACTGTGCATTGAAATTAGTTCGAGTCAACTAATCCATCAACAATAATTAAGAAATTATCGAGCTAAACAAAATTCTAATTTATTGATTAATAATTAAGTTAACCTATATGAGCAACACAAAATTACAGCACCTAATTTGGGTTGGACAAGGCGTCGAGAACCAACTCTTAACCAATTTTCGTTTCGTTTTTTTTTTTGTTTTTAATTTTGCGCGATTTATTTTTTTTTAACTCTCACGCCTGAGTGGTAATAGTATATGTTAATCGTAATAACAATCGTAACTATTAATTATGGATTAATAGATGAAAATTTCTAGTTTTCATCCTCTACACGAAATCAAATTACTTTGAAACTTGTTTTGGTTCCCATTGAGACGCGCTCTGACTTAATTTTTGTATAGAAGAAACAATAGGCAATTAGGTTTTGAAAGATGTTAAGTCATTTCGGTTTGTTGTTGTAATTGTTGGGTCCCTTAATCGTTGTATAAACATATTTAATATTAAATGTTTTAGGAGGGACTCATTAGAGCTTTGTATTGTGAACATATATCGCTATACGATAGAACTTGGTGAACCAATTAAAACCTTAGGTTTTTACACGCGATTGCTGGGTTTGTAATCAACAGTCCGACTTCAACGAGTTTGGTACCGACAGCAAGCACTGCGCCTGCGAAATGGTGGTTCTTCTATCGGAAATCGCTGATCTCGTGCGGTTGATGACTGCGGGATAAGTGTCTTCGACCACGCTTTTGGTGCTATATAGTCTTCTCTCGAATGTCATTAGTCACCTTTAATTACGCATACATTATCCAAAACGGGTATTTAATTGATTTGTAACATTTAATGAATTTTTTTAAAATATAATTTATATTCATTTCAAAGTTTTGTGTCAAATAAAGTGTGTGTAAATTAGATTTTCGGTGATTACATGACGTATTGGTCATAAAACGGTTAATTTAATTGATTTGTAATGTTTAACCAATTTTTTAAAATCTAATTTATATTAATTTTAAAGTTTTGTGTCAAATAAAGTGTATTTAAATTAGAATTTCGACAATTATTTATTTTTTGTTTATTTCATTCATCAATTTTGTAAAATTACAATGTTTGATTACTCACATGACCACCAAAAAAAATATATACTATCAAAAAAAAAAAAAAAAAAAATACACAAATTAATAAATTAAACCATAAAAAACAAGCAATTAAATTGACCGAACGTAGGTGAAGACGTTTTTAAGTCAAAGGATCACAAAACTCACCACCATGACGCTTAATAAAACTCAGAATAGCAAATGCCTTATTTATAATGAAGACAATGTGATTGTTAAAGTTCAAACTACTAGAAAAGATAACTCCAAGAACACGGATGTCACAGACTCTACTGATCTGTACGTCGAATAAAACAAATGAGACCACATCAACAATCGTTTTTTAGAAAATGTCATAACTTTACACTTTTTATCATTTAATGGTAGCTTGTTTATTGGAGACCAATTACAAAATTGATGGAGCTCTTCCTACATCCGATCAGCGTCTATTTAGCAGACTTAATGTTTGCATAAATTTTTAGATCATCTGCATACAACAAACACCTACAAAACTTAAAACATTGGACTACGTCATTAATAAATATTATAAAAAGTAACTGTCCAAGATGACTACCTTGCGGAACTCCAAAACATCATACCAGAGTGAACTGAATTGTGCGAGATTGACGCATTGCTTACGGTTTGAAAGATACGACGTAATTCATTTAATCGGAATAAAATCGAACCCAAAATCATTTAATTTACGCAGAAGAATTGCCGGATTTATTTTATCAAAAGCTTTCGAAAAATCTGTATAAATCACAACCACCTATCCACGGTTTCCAACCGTTCGGGGTTGCGAAGATATAATTTCAGCTGTTCGGTTGAACCAGTCCAAGCATAAACCTGATTAATATTTGTTTGAGTTTCACTCATGATAACGTTTGTCAACTTTGTCAACAGAACTGCGGCACATAATTCCAGGCGAGGAAGGGTCTGTTGCTTGACAGGGGCGACTTTAGTTTTTGCCGATATAATATTAGTAAATGTACTGCCATTCGAGTTCGTGATTTTGAAGTACACGACCGCTGCATAAGCTAATTCACTAGCATAACAAAAACAGTGCATATCTGTTATGCATCCCTTTGACGTTTGAACAAACCTGGGAATTGATATTGAGTTAATTTGCTTTAGATTATTTTGTAGATTTTCCCAGATAATTTTTTTCTTTGCCGGTAGTGGGTTATCCCATTCGAGTTTATCTCCCCAAAGCAACTGCATAAATATTTTTGAACTTATGACTACGAAAGATAACCAACCCAGAGGATCAAAAACTCTACTTACTTCAGATAACACTGTCCTCTTCGTGAAATTGGTTGTATCGGGCAGATTGGACGTGAAAATAAAATGATCCGTTTTTGAGTTCCACATTACACCTAAAACCTTTGCTACTTCCATGTCATCTTTTGCCTTGTCTTGGAGTGTTTTAATATGATTGTTATCAATTTCTGTGGGCGCTTTGGCTAGCATTTGGCTACTGTTGGATTGCCATTTTCTAAGCTGAAATCCTTAATTTGAAGGTATGCTAGTGACTTCCTCCTGCAGTTGTATTAATTCATCCTTATCGTCTGCTCCAGACATGAGGTCATCCACGTACATATTCTTTGCTATAACTTTAGCAGCCAGAGGGGAAGAAACCAGATTATCTTCAGCTACTTTATTTATAGCCCGAGTGGCCAGAAAAGATGATGAAGCCAATTCATAGGTGACGGTGCTTAGTCTAAAGTGGTGGAATGGCTTGGACGGATCGGTTCTCCAAATAATTTTTTGGAATTGTATTGTTTTTGACGGCATAATAATTTGACGATACATCTTCTGTATATCTGTGGAGAAAACAAATTTGTGTTCTCGAAATCTTAAAATTATTGAAAATAAGGTTGACTGTACCGAAGGCCCAACTGCCAAACAATCGTTTAAGGATATTCCCGAACTGGATTTTCTGGATCCATCGAAAACAACTCTTAGTTTGTTTGTTGAAGTGGATGATTTAAAAATACCGTGATGAGGTATGAAAAATCTATCATTATTTGTGTCCTTAGGCGCACTTTCGGTCATATGATTAAACTGTTCATATTCTACAAGGAAATCTTTATATAGCTGTGCCATGTGTGGATCACGTTTAAAACGTCGTTCTATTCCCCGAAATCTTTGGATATCCCTGGATAGAGACTGCCCTAAGCCGCTTGGTGATTCCTTGAATAGCTGCCGGACAACAAAGCGTCCCTCCGAATTTCTCTGTATATTTTCATTTAAATGATTCTCGCAGAATTTTTTCTCTGGAGAAAGAATAACCTTTTCCTCGTTTATCGAATCGAGCTCCCAAAATCGCTTCAAACTTTTGTCGATATCTACAATTTCATCCGTTCGGGGAGTAAGAGCTATCATTGTAGTAAGGTGATGGTTATTATTGGTATTCGTTTGTCCTGAGACTACCCAGCCAAAAAATGTGTTCTGCAATATAGGTGCTTTTGGGCTAGTTTTAATTTGTCCATCTCTGAGAATATGAAAAAAGTGATTGGCTCCAACCAAAATATCAATATCACTCCTTTTGTAAAATTCCGGATCTACCAATGTAAAATTTTGTTGAATTGTTGAGAGGTTCAAATTTTGTTGTGGTAGTTGGCTAGTAATTTTTGGCATTACGAGTGCATCTATTTGGAATTCCGAACTGCTATCTGGTTTGATGGTTATGGTCACTACCCCTCTAGATGTTAAGGTACCTGCTCGTCCCAATCCGCTCACACAGATTCAAGCATTGCGCTTCTTTATACGCAAAAGTTGTGCACAAGACTCTCTAATGAAACTGGCTTGCGATCCAGAATGTAACAGTACGCGGCAAACAATTAGGTCTCCTGACGCATCCACTACTTTAACTGAAGCAGCAGGAAGTATTGACGCCATGGACATATTTTGCGAATATTTCATGTGGTTGTGTGTTTTCGGCTTGTGGATCTTCATGTAGTAACGAATGATGCTTTCTACCGCATTTTTGGCACCGTCTTCGAGATGGACATCTGAAGATCGTATGTTTGTTGCTAAAACAGTTATAACAACGATTAGTACGTTTGGCAAAATCTTTCAGTCCAGTAAGGTCTAAAGCATGGAAATCACTACATTGAAATAAAGTTTGCTTTTTGTCATTGTACGTTGCACATTCAAATTGATATTTCTTAGTAGCCAAATCATGTGAAGTCGGTTCGTTGGTAGCGATGTGGGCCTTAATATCTGGCCGAAAGCTTGCACGTTTTGATGAGGTATTTAATGATTCCAGCGTGTCGATTCGCCGAGATAACATTTTTAAAAACTGTGCAAATTCCCTGAATTGTCTATATCCGCAACTTGTTCTGCCCATAATGCTTTTGATTTATCGTCTAATTTGTTTATTACAATATATAGATCAGCCAGTATTCACGAGACTCAGCTATATCTCCTAATGCTTTGAGCCCGCGAATCACACCGCCGGAAGTGTCCATGAGACGCTTAATTTGAGCAGCATTCGCATTTGTTATTGGTGCCTGTTCCATGAAGGTACGAATGAAAGAATTGATTATATGTTTCTTCTTGTCGTATCTGCCCTTCAACTTATTTAATGCGCCAATGTAGTTGTTCTCTGTAATGATGATATGGCACAGTAGTACTGCAGCCTCTCCTCGTAGCAATCCATTGAACTATTGAAATGTTTGAATTGCGTTGAGGGAAGATGATTCATGTATAGTTGCAGTATACAGATCATAGAATGATTGTCATTCAGAATACTCGCCGGAAAATGACGGAATATGAATTTTCGGTAATTTTACTTCCGAACGAGCATCAAACTGGGTCGCATTTTGGGAAGTATCCAAATTCAGTAGGCCATTTCTTGCGTTAAGGTTTATTTTACGGACAAGAGCATTAAGAGCATTTCTCTTCATAAACCAAGTCAGCAGGCTCATTTTCACCCAGCTGGAAAATTGACTTCTCCAGATCAGTAAACTTTTGCCTCAATTTCTCTACTCGATTTAATCTCATCATAATTTGCTCTAAAGGCGTATGCACCGTAGCTTCTCGTGCGTATTTAACTAAGTTTGTTAATTTGCCCTTATTGGTTGCTCGCTGTTTTTGTAAGTTTGCGAGTTCAGCAATTTTGAACAATATCAAAGTTATAAATGGCGAGCTTAATTGCAGAAAATTAGCTCTTGACCGATTTTATATAAAAAAAAAACTAAAATATTTAATTTCACAACCTTTCAGGTTAAATAAATTTGATTTTAGAGCAAATTTTTTTTAATTAAATCACATATTTATTTAACTTTGAATAGAAAATATTCACTTAGCTGAATGACCATGCGGTGTGGCTTTCCAAATACTTGATATACAGCAACCTTTAGTAGGCGGGTACCTCGGTGCGTTGTTGAAAACAGTTGAAATCCGGCTCGAAGGGCCAATATGTTGGGGTCTATTAAGACACAGCTCTATTTCTTGCCACTGTAATGTATTAAGCTGATATGATTTCTTCACGATTTTTCCCAAAATGTTTTTAAATTGAATCGTATAATTGTTTTATAATAAAGTATGACTACGATGTAAATTTTCATGAATTTATTTTTGACTATATTATACGACAGTTCTTTTTGTAATGATACAACAATTAGATAGATACGACATCTATCTTGCTATACAAATTTTGTAACTATTATTTCGTACACGTTTACAATTTAGGTTATTTGGCTTAATTCATTACATGTAACCTTGGTTTATGATAATGTTGTTGTTACATTAAGTGTCACAATTTTGAAATTATATAAAATAATTAAATCTAAACGGTAGGTAATACATTGTACAATTTGGAATTCAACAAAATAAGTAATAATATAATACACTTTCAGGAACCCTTGAAGCCAACAGCCCATGTTGATCCGTCGATGAATTTATTCGGCAAATAACCAGTTATTCCTGGAAGCACCTGGAATTTAATCGTTCTTCATACCATATTAATGATTTGGATTGCACCAAATGTGATTATATGTACTTTGTTATGAATTTTTCATTATTAATGCTTGAAATTATACAATAAATTATTATACAATGTTACTTGGATTACGTCATTTTGTGTTTGCAAAAATTAGTATAAGTACTAATCTAACAAAGTACATTCTTCTCTACACATGTCACATTAATTAGATTCATCAAAACACAGAGACATTCCTTAACATAATACATCGTATACCATTTTAACATATTATTAAACATACACACACACACATGATCCTCCGAACAAAAAAGGAAAACATGCACAGTTGTTTGATGATTTTCCAATCATATACAATTTTCCTGCCAGAATATGGTTTAGCGCATTATTTATAAAACACAATGATAAAACTAAAATAAAACCACAAAAACGTTTATGACGATTACGGGATCAATGGAACTTCCCAGATAATATACACAAAGCACTTTGCAATTTTTCGTAAATTATATATGTACGTTCGACATTATCACGTAAAAGTAAAAAAAACAAACGAAAAACTTTTGTTAGAAATTTTCATTGTTTTGTTTTGATAACAAAAGGCTATTAAAGTAATGAAATTTGTTTTTGTTGAACTTTGGCGTATATCGATCGGTACGCCGATTGAGGATACGTATTATTGAGATCCACTAAATGTGAAAGAGGATTTACTTTTCTTCTGCGTGTATTACGTATAATGTGAAAGAGTAGTAATTTAATGTTTTTCCTTCGTACGGCAGCTCCAACGTTTACGATTCCCATCTGGTGGCTTAACTGTTAGGCAGTTTGACACTATATATCGTGATGGTTAACGCTCTTCAATTTATTTGCAGATAATTTTAACTAATATAAGCTATTGTTTGTGCATACATAACACTATAAGTGTAGCTTACCAATATCCACGTCATGTATATACTGGGGTAATAAACTTTGCATTCGTAACACGTGTTAAAACTGGAAATTTGTGATACTTGCGGTGTTTTGTCTGTGTAATGGTTATTTCATTTAATTTTTGTGTTAAGTAATTTTTTTGAATCTGTAATTTTTTAACGTAATAACATCGTTCTATAACTCAGTATGTTCAGAACAGTGATTGGAATTTGCGTTATTTGCACGGGGACTACCTACTCGTTAAATATAAGGCAATAATTTTAAATATTTGATTGCTTGGTTGATCTCGAGGCCTCATTTGCAATATTTTCACATTGAGGTCAATAGGAGGTAGATGAAGCCGCAATCAATCAATCAAATTCATTAGCACAAATATGATTTGAACGTTATGATTACACATAAATCGGTCTCCGGTTCGGCGTAGTAAGTAAATATCTTAACTTTTTATCATCGTTTTGATCAAATTTGATTTCAGCTAGGGAATTTACTACAGGCGACGTAACTCTATCCTAGCTTGTAGACTGATATATCTTTGAAGTATAAGTTGAACCTAAATGATAATGATTGAAACCTTTCTGCTCATCACTTTATTGGCCACGTTATTCTTGTTCCAGTTGATTTGGTGTGTTGATATCGATGGATGCTCCCTAGTGGTGGATGATGAAACGTTAAATGATGGAATAAGGACTTCGTCTCTTTCGCTGATCGTGTTGCTAACGGCGTATAAATGTAAAGTGTGAGATTGAACTTCCTCGGGCCACCTTTGCTTTTGTTGTCAGGATGGTTACTTCTCCGATTATGGCTATTTTATTGTATATACTATGGTAACAAAGGCGAATTGGATGCATCACAGAATCCGATAGCTCAGCAATGCAATCAAGCTATTGAGATATATTTGGATATAGTTTGGCTATCATTTAGGTCCGTGTTCCATTGATCCCATTTTTAAGGGTAAGTGACTGGTATAGGAGCTATCCTATTCCAATTCCAAACTCTATGAAGTCTGATACATTACACTGAGTAAAAATTTCGGAAAATATATTTGACACCAGGGGTGCTATTTTTGAACCATTACGAAAATTTTCGGTACCGAGTTAGTGTCAAAGTATTACGAAAATCATAAAATGGTATTCTTGAAATTGGATTACGAAAATTTTCGCAACAGAACGTTACGAAAATTTCCGTAATGGTATTTTGGTTCCTTATTTCATTTTTGTAATGATATTGCATGGAATAATTTTATTTTTCATGAATAAGAGTAAGATATATTATATGAAAATTAGAGAAAACAATAATAAATTTGGTAAACAATAATTAATTTATGTGTCTTCACTTTTAAATTAATTTATACATTAAAAGATGATAATAATTGCACAGTATAGATCCATTCTTACTTTCATTAAGATTTTTTGTATTAACGCGATAACCAAACCAACGTAAAAAAATTCATGTGCTTTGTAAAATTAATATATTTAGAAGAAAAACATAATTTGTATAGTAATTATTAAATTTATTAATTAATTAATTGTTAGTAATATAATTATTCGAAACGCATGCTCTTATGCACAGAAAAAATTAACATAATTATTTTTTCTGTGTCTTACGTTATTAATTTAGTTCGTCAATCGTCATCGATGTTAAAAATATCGCAACACAAAAATTTAAATTAGAATTTTTTGTTGAAAATTGTTAAATCTGAGGTGGCCATTTTGACCGTATACAGTCTGATACTGGGGCACCGAGGTCGTTATTAAAATTATTTACAAATTAGTTAATAAAAACATAAAATATGAATTAAATAAATCCCTTGTTCGCAATTCACATTTTTCTTTTTTAAATTACAACCAAAAGAAGTTCATTTTGTTTAAATAATCACTTGGTTTCACGTAATAAACTTACGATAATATAAGTATCAATCATTTAAAATTCAATTTTATCCTTCTAATTAATAAAGAAATACAAATAAACATTTTTTTTTAACTTTTTTCATATAAAACACAAATTCCAATTTATGTCAAAATCGAACAATTTTTGCTGTCAAAAAATGAACTATTCCATAATTTTTATTCACCACGGTTTTGTTTCCGTAATAGTTTCAAGAATTAATGATTTCTCCATTACGATTACGAAAACAATGTTACGAAAATTTAAGATACCGAAAATTTTCGTCATAGTTCAAGAATAGCACCCCAGCATGTTCTATATCATTTAATTGGATAACACGTGCTCTTTGATTAATGATCGAGAACGATCATTATTTTAAAAATCGGTTGCACAATAAAGATGCGATCGCAGTTCGATCCAAAAAGTGTGATAAAACTATATATTTCACTTTGGGTGTTCTGATTACATAAAAATGACCTTAATTTACAGTGATTGCGCATCAAAAAAATTTTGTTTTTGTAACCAAAACCACAAATATCCGAACACCTATATATAAAGGATAAAACGATCATTATTTGTGTTGTGCGGAAGTTTTTAAATAGAAGGCGCCAAGAAATAATTGTCTGTATATATGTACCAACAAGTAATCGTGTGATCCATACAAAAACTCTATATAACGATATAATATACTCAGATGAAATGGTAATAAGATCGCGATCATTCGATCAATTTTTTTTTTTGTTGAAAATGGGTTCAACTATATATCTTGTTAATGAGAAATGAATTAAATTTAACCAATCGGCACACATAGTTAAGCAAAACTACCGTGTTATGTACCGTGATTAGTTACACGTTATATACGAACAACTATATATATTTTTATTCGGTAAATTAATGTTGATTACATCGATCGTTAATAAAAACAAAAACAAAAATTGATTTTGATTATTTGTTTACTTATTTTAATAAGACCTCTATACCCCAATATACATCAAATTGATTTAATTTGGCCAATCATGATATTTGATGAATTCGTTAAAATATTATTTCGCAAGTAGATGATAAATGATTGATCGTCTTATTATAATTCGATGTTTGTCTATATGTATACATATATGTGTTCAGATCGTGTAAATCGGTATATAACCAAAAGTTCATAAAGGTTATGAATTATTTGAACCGCATAAATGACTTCGAGATAACTCTATGTTTGTTTACGGGCATGCTGTGCACACGCGTGTGGTTCTTAATCAATATTCCGTAATGTTCTATTCCACGTAAAAAAATTATGTTACCTGTTAACGATTTTTAATAATCTACTTGTTGTCAAGTGGCATGTGTTAAAGTAGCAGCACAACTCAGAAGTAAATTTTCTTATACAAATATTACATTCAGGGGCATTTTATAATATTTGGTTTGTGGACAATGTAAAAGAATAATTAGTGACAATATGGACAATATAACCATGTAACCACCTTTGGGGTGGTGTCAAAAGAAGATTCGATGAATTTTACAAAACTATGGTGGTTCTAGACTCTAGATGACGATTCCATAAGATTTAAGCTTAATGCTTAATTTATCTAATCGTGGTGGATATTATAACAGTTCTTTGTTATGAGATAAAGATCACTGGACCTGACTTACCAGTTCCTTTAAACTTTAGAATAAAGTAAGCCGAATTACCAAAACAAATAACATAACCAATTAAAAAAGGTTGGAAGAAACTATAAGTAAAACAAGGGCACTTCCTGAAACATAAAAAATGTATATGTTTTAATTGTACCAAAGGACCAAAGACTAATATATGTCAAAATTAACCAAACTAATGATAGTACTTTTAGTGTATGGAAGCAAGATGTGTTAGTATCTTCACTTGGATCATGTCAGTTAAATTTCCAGTATAGTATGCTAAAAAACATCTAATACGAATATATTCCTGAGAATTTTGAAAAGTCCTTCATTTGGCGATTTTTACCTTTTCTTTACTCGGTCAATCCTTATACAAATACAAAGTCCGATAAATCCAAATATTTAGGAATGTAAGTGGCTTTTCCCGTAACACTTTTAGTTAAGGTTTCTGATGATTCGGCCTTTTAGGATTCGTCGAATCTAAATCCAAAAATCATAGAATTCGGTGAATCAGTCTATTGGTTTTTATAATTTTGGCATTCCTCTTTTTTATTTCCTCTTTCGTTTGTACCATTTTTGCGATGACTTTTTTTTCGGGAATCTTGCATGTCGTAAAGAGCGGATATCGAATTCGAAACCGAATAATGACTCCGAATCTTGGAGCAAAAATTCGTCGAATCTGATTCCAAAGGACAGCCGGCTTCATAGGCCAGAAGTAGTTGTAACTTTAAATGGTACGGAAAATCATGATTGTAATCCCAACGATGTTTCCTCGTGATAAATCGTATAAACGTTTTCTGAACTCTTTCAATTTTTCGGATATCGCCATCGTAGAAAGGACAACAGTGCATACTCGAGTTGAGATCGAACATATGCATAGTACAATATCTTAATTGTATTCAGCTCATAAATATCACCTGTTCTTCTCTTGATGAGTCCGAGCGTGGAATGCGCTTTAGTAATACATAGGCCAATATGTTTTGTGAAAGACATATTTACAGTTAAAGTAACTCCTAGGTCTATAATTTCAGCTGCTTTTTGACCAAGCTATTGACGTCTTCTTGTAGTTGGTAGGTGTCGTTAATAGTTCCAACTGATTTATAAATTTTAAGATCATCCGCGAACCTTAGTACCTTAAAGTGTACCTTAGAGTGTTGAATAACTTCGGTAATATTGTTGATGAAAATAGTAAAGATCCAAGGACCAATGTGAGAGCCTTGTGCAACCCCGAAGTCGCTTTAATAGGTTTTGATTTTTTATTTCCTATTTCAGTGTATCTGAAATGGTCCCTCAAGTGGGAACCGCTCAGAACTGGACATTTAAAAACTGGATATTTCAAAATAGGTTTTTACAAAACGAGATACGGTACAAAACTGGATATTTCAAAACAGGATATTTCGACATGTGATTTAATCTAAAAATTATTTTATGGGTAAGTTCTGGAATATGGCCAAAGGAAGGAACTCGGTGAGTTTTTAACCGATTATGATGAAGTTCTATATGTAAGATGGGAATGTGATTTTACACATTTACTCATTGCTGAAAATGTGATTTTTAAATGTACTTTATTTCGTTTTGAATCATCCAAATATCTAGTTTACGTACCATATCTCGTTTTGTACCTTATATCTCGTTTTAAAATATCCAGTTTTGAATTATCCTGTTTCGTCAAATTCAGTTGTAAAATATCCAGTTTCGACCGGATATTTTAAGCTCAATTATAATTTAAATCATAAGACAAAGTTGTGTGAGAATCCGAATTTGTATAATCTTTCCAGTGCTTTGTAATGATTGATAGAGTTGAATGCTTTACTTAAATCTGTATAAACTACATCAACTTGCTTATGGTTTTTAGTTTCTTTGATGGTACAGTTAGTGAACTCCACAAGGCTGGTAGATGTTGATTTCTTGGGCTCTTTTAACCATGTTGACTTGGTGATATGTGTCGGTAGATGAGCGTTTTAAGATAGGTGCATACAACTAGTTCAACTAATTTCGGAATTGACGTTATCGATGATATGCCTCTGTAAGATGAGGCATCGCTTCTATCTCCGGCTGTGAAAATCTCAATCTTAGAGATTGATTAATTATCAAACAGAGTAGAAATTCTAAAGCTCGATAGTCCTTTAATACCGAAGCAGGTACGCTAACGCGGCCGCATCCATCAGCGAAATTATTTAAAGCAAAATGTATGACTTATGTTGAAATCGTTGGGACTTCTATGGACAAATCTAGATATTACAGCTACTCGGATTATTATATATTTATCTACATCTTCTGGCGTATAAACCGATTGAAAAAACTCAGCAAACATGTTTGATATGATCGTAAGGTCAAATGACTTTAGCTCCTATAACCTTATAGGTTATAGGAAAACCCGTAATTTTACGTTTAGTTCTAATAAAAGAACCAAAAATGCTTTGGATTATATCTGATTTTGTCTTTGATACAAGTGACATACTGTTTGTATATTTAAACTCATAATTTGTTTCAAAATTACGGTAATGTTCTGTGAAATTTTGTTTACTGCTTCTGTATTTTCTTATAGGCCTTATCTTTCTTATTTTTGAGGTTTATAAGTCAGGCTTATTTATAAGTCTGGAGGTGAAAATCAGATCAAGGCTACTATTAATCTTATTTCGTAAATTGCAGATTTGGTTAAGAATTAGATCCAAAACGGTGTCTATGAAAAGGCATTCGGTATCTCAACACATCATCCACCTCTTAGTTGTATGTCCAATTGATAAGTATGGTAAATTAACATCCCTCGTGAGTAAGATGATATTAAATGATTTTGTTGCTTTGTTGATTTCAAATATGGTGTCGCAGCATGCTGTATACGCTGAGATCGGTGAATTACGCGGAATATATTTCACATAGATGTACATTGATCTCCCATTTATTGCCAGTTTGACACAGAGATGCTCAATAGTGGAATTTGTTGATTAATGAAATGTTTTGCAGCTTGATTTGATCGATCGATCACATCTGTAATCGGAAGAATTCCGAGCTAAGAATTTCTCTATAAAATGATGTTTCGGTGATAATATAAATTGTGGAAATGAGATGCCTTGGAAGACATTTTGTTTGTCTATTAATTGATATTAATATTTGAATATTAACTATGATTGATTCTGGTAATAGATGAATGTAGATTTTGAAGTTTTACTGGATCGAATTGGATTCAAACGGGCATGATTTGAAGTACAGGGTCGAGTGTTTACTACTGGTGTGTATAATCTAACGTCAGATTCCGAAAATTTTGGCGACGATGTCTCCGTTAGAATTCCTTTACCAAACGTCCGTTTCGCCACAATGTAGAATGCAATGCGGTTAGAAATTGTTCTTCAGGAAGACTAACATGAAAAGATGTGTATAGTTATACACTTAGCCATGATGTTGATTCTGTGAAATTTAACCCACACATCTTTATCAAGTCGCATTTTTAATTTAATAAAATTTTCAAAGTGTTGGTTTCTTCTAAATTTATCAGCTCATCTTCAATGGGCTCCAACTTTTATATCTTCGTGAAGAGTCTGTGTTTTTTTAACTGTGGAGGTATCGTTTGGTGTAGCAACTGATGATTCTAATCCGTGCGACTTTAACGGATGCTGTGTAAATGCTATTGTTGCCGTTGGTGTTGTCGCTTGAGTAAATGGTATTGGCTTTCGCAGTGCCGTATTTCACGACTTTAGTGCTACATGTGATCGGATGTTTGTAATCATAAGAGTAATCCGAATCCCTCAATCTACCACCAACTCGTAACACCCCATCAAAATCCATAAACGGTGCCAACGATATTATGCTACTGCCCTTTGAGATGTCCAGATGTCCATACTGTTTTGTAAGTATTCAATTTCGCTTTTAAATGATTCTTGCTGTACTTGGTTGATGATATTTGTTCTGGACACCCTTAGCTCCTCGACTGTTAATTGACTTACGATTCTTAGTATTCTGTCGCTTCAAAATAATCGTGCATTTTTTAAGAATCTAAGAACGTAAGCAAAAACTCGAACCAATTTAGAATGTTCTGATATTTTATTGATCATTGCATTAATTATGTAGTCTTGTTTCTGGACATCAAAAACGAAAATTTCACTGGTTGGTCGTTCCTCCTGAATTTGTGTTGTACACATGTAGTCTGCTTTCTGCAATCATTCAGAACTCTGCCACGGGCCACCATTGCTTTAAATGAACCAACTTTGATGGCAGTATGCCTCTCGATGCGCAATCCGCAGGATTGTACTTGAATCGAACTTGATTCCAACATGTTCGAAGAATCCTATCTAGAATCTCTGACGTATGATTAGCCACAAACGTTTTCATCAACACTAGTGGAGTCACTAGTGAAGTCCGTCCAGGCATAGCATTTTACTTGATGCTTAATGGTTTCCTTCACTATAATATTAAGAGTTTCGTCAGCAACTGCGCGCCACATAACTCGAGTCTGGGTAACGATATCTGTTTAATAAGTGCTACTTTTGTTTTCGCGGCCATTAAATTTACTGTGATTTCGCCATTTTCACCGACCGCTCTGCAATTGCACTATACGCGTTTTCACTCGCATCGCAAAATCCGTGAATTTCAATTTGATCGCCTTGTGGAATGTACCGCTAATTTCTATATTTTCCAAAAGTCCGTGATCTTGTCTGGTAATGCATCGTCCCAGCCTAATTTCAGCAGCCAAAGTTTTTGAAAATTTAGTTTCATTAGTATGATCGATGGAGACAGCCAACCAAGTGGATCAAAAACTCGCGAACATTCTGATATAATGCTCCAGCAGTAACATTCCATTGAAGTCACAAGATTTTAGTTTCAGTTGAATTATTTCATCACTTGTTGTAATGTCACGCATATTCGACTTCCATTTTCGTATATTAAACCCTCACGTTAATAAAACTTGGGTGATATCCATCTTTAGTCGCTGAACTGCTTCAACCGTATCCGCTCCGGAGATGAAATCGTCTGCATAAAAATCTTTCAATATATGCTGAACAATGTTTGGATGGTCTTGCTGATTATCGTGACCTATCTGATGCAATATTCTAATCGCCAAAATGAACCTGGTCAACCCGAAGGTAATAGTATCGAGGTTGTAATCCTGAAGCTTACTTGATGGTTCATTTCTTCACAGGAAAGGTTGAAAATGCGTATGCTTTTCAGCGACTAGCACCTGGTTGTACATTTTCTCGATGTCCCCGGTTAAGGCTACCTCGTGATTTCGGAACTTCATCAATATAGACCATAAGGTGGGCTGGATTGTAGGACCAATTAGCATTGTAGATGGGAGTTCTTCTTGCTCAAAGAATCGCTTTAACGTTTCGTCTAAATTGACATCCAAATCTAAATTTAACATGGACATATTAACCTGAATGGCTTCATCAATCTCGATGCTATTTTTATTAGTATTTCCAGAAACAATCCAACCAAATATAGTATTTTGCGGAAATATTGAATTGTTACCGACTCGCCCATCTCTGATTACATGGACAAATCTGTCAGCCCCTATTAGGATATAAATCGGGCCAACTTTATTGTACTGTGGATTGGCAAATTCCAAACAACCCAAAAAGTCGCAGTCTCGCAAATTAAAACCAACACTCGTAAGTCTTATTGGTGTTTGGACTATTATCAGGGCTTCTATCTGAATTGTATTCTCCGGATGGTATAGCGATTTCAATCCAGTTACTAAAATGTTCGCCTTTCGTCTCGGCAGTCTTAATCTCTGCATACATGCCTCTGTGATAAAGGATGTTTGAGCCCCGAGTTCTAATAACACTCTGCACTTTAGCGCGTTTCCAAATCGGTCCGTAACCTGGACCATCGCAGTGGGAAGTAATGGTTGAAAATTCGACCATATTTTTTTTGAAACCGTACTCGCATTCATATTGCTTACACATAAAAGGCCATTTTATGCTCCCTTATTTTTAATGAGGGTAGAAACCACCAATTTCTTCTTTTCGTAGCTATCTTTAAATTTCTCCCATGCTTCAGAGTAATTTGCTTCAGAGTAACTTCAATGTGTCGAACCAACGCAGCAGCTTCACCAGTTAAAAATCTCTTTAGGTATTGGAGCTTGTGAGCATTCGATATTTTCGCATTGTTGTCAAACAAATCTTTGAAATATGGGAACTCCGTATATTTATCCGAAAACATAGGAATGTTGATTCTGGTAAGTCTCACGTCGTTTTCTCTCTTATTCAAAATGGAAACTTCTTTGAAAATGAGTGTTAATTCGCCATTAACTCATTAATTGAAGCATTGTGCGAATGCATAGATGGTTCAGATCCACAACCTCGTTTTCGCGAAACAGCACCTTCTTAATTTTATAGAATGTTTCTTCCACTGAATTTTGGAGATCCGTGTATTTAGTCTCCTCGCCAATTATTCTTTCCTGTTCTCGATACTCCTTTCATTCTTCGTCACAATTGTAAAATGTGTAATACTTGGTTTCGACCGAGAAATCGGTTGTTTTTTTACAAAGGGAAATATTTTAATTTTTATTTATGTATGTGTATTGAAATTCCCTGTATTAGAATCAAAAATTTAAATATTTGAATTTTAACGTTGATTTTTTCATAAAAATTTATTGTAAATGGTTGCAAATCTAAAATGTTTAAAGTTCTATCAAAAATAAATAACTTTTAGTGTTTTAAAAAAAATAAATAACTTTTATTTAAATTTGAATCGCAACAAAAATACATGATAATGATATTTTTCAAATAAATGAAGGGTTGTCCATAAAATTTCCTATACGAAATTTTATTTTTTAGTACCAATATAAAAAAAACAACAGCAAAAGTTCTCTTCATTAGTACAAATCGGTTGTTTTTTGTTTGCATGTATAGGTAATACATTTTGGGTTGAGACGCAATTTTTTTGAGAATGTATACTATCCGTGTGAGGTGCGATGTAAAAAAAACAACCAACTTTTTGGTGGAAACGTACACTAAAAGCCATTTATTTTTTATTAAACTTTAAACATTTTAGATTTGCAACCATTTACAATAAATTTTTATGAAAAAAATCAACGTTAAAATTCAAATATTTAAATTTATTATTCTAATACATAGAATTTCAATACACATGCATAAAAAAAATTAAAATATTTCCCTTTGTAAAAAAAACAACCAATTTTTTGGTTGAAACCAAGAGTAATACTCGTAATGTCAACAAAGGAAATTGTACATTTTTTTATTTGTAGAATTAACATTGATGTTTTGTTATACTTACTATTGTTTCTATTAAATTATATTTATATTTATTATTTTTAAATGATATATATATATATATATATATATATATATATATATATATATATATATATATATATATATATATATATATACATATATATTTAACCCAGTTCTTAAAAAACAAGCATAATGCGTTCTTGTAGGCAATTGTTAACAATTAGTTTTAGCCCTAATTTGACCAAATGTCCCGTAACTAGTACCTTACCAATCACTGCCGTGTGATATACAAATGAAAATGAAATCGTCGCCAAAATCGAGAAATTTTTTTGTGCAATTAGAATTCAAAACATGAAAATTCCATAATTTTATCTCTCTGATTTTTTAGTTTATCATTTACCAAAAAAAGAGTCGATCGATCGATTTTTCTTCAATAAAAATATGATCACGTTCGATCATTAAAATGTGATGAAAAAAAAAAATGAAGTTATCAAAAAATATTACAAAAATGTTCAAAATAAATTTTGGAAATTTTTTTAAAAGTTTTAATAAATTAAATTTAAAACAGTTTTGCACAATCATTTTCATATAACCACAAAACCATTACACGAACTAATGTGTGTACATCTTAAATCCGCAATGAGAAAAAAATGTGTTTGCGTATATCTCCTGTAAAATACTTATAAAAGTGATCTGCGGTTTACCGATCTCATTATGACGAATTATTTAAATTTTTTTTATATTTTTTTTTCTTCATATTAATGATAACAGTAGCCCCTGCACAGTATATTAAAATAATATATTTATAATACACAGTTACCGTCCGTGTGAATATTTCGAGATCAAGACGGTGATGCAAAGAAAGTTGAAGTTTATAGATAAATAATTAGTTTATAAACAATAATAGTAATTATTGTTAAAATTAGTTTTTGTTCTTTTTTTTCTTATATACAGTATGATCGGTCGAGCAGTTTACATGGAACATATCGGGGATTGTGGTTTAGGTATTTTAAGATCTGCAATCGGTATTCTTTCTAGTTTTCAGGATTCATCTGGAAATCCTTTAACTTCAATGATTTCACTTTTCCTAATTGCATGATTGGTGGTCGTGTTCGATTAATTGAAGATTTTGTGGGTTGTCTTCCTTTGCGTTGGTATTGAATTGATTTTATCATAATGGTGTGTTGTATGGGGCTCTTGTATTTAATATTATCATCGGGAAGGAGCAGGCTCGACTACGTTGTTAATAATGCATTACCGATTAGGAAATATTGGATACAGACATAAGTAAGCGAGAACTCGGACAATATCTCCTATGATATGTTTTTAAGTGATTTTACCTTAGTTTCTTTAGTTATTTATAGGCCTTACTATAATAATCTCTTTATTCTTTCTATATCTGCGTACATACTTATTTCACGCCCTACTCCTTCGCGGGAAGGCCCCTCGCTACACATTTTTGATTCCAATATTTATTAAATTAAAAATAATCGTACCACAATAATTACAAAAAAAAAAATCAATATTTAGCTATATACTCTCTTGTCGTCATCCTGTTCTCCCTCGATCACCATCCTTCAATAAATACCCTTATTATTATCATTACTCATATCTTCCTCATTTCTCCCATATAACTTCATCCTCTCTGTACTGACTTCCTGAATCGGAAACTACTTGCATACCCTCTATTTCTGATACTAAATACCTATCCTTTTCTAACACTTTCTTGACCATATACGGCCCCTTAAACTTCCGGTACAACCGTATCCTACTTCATTTCATCCCTTTAAACAGTACTAGATCTTATTCACTCCGCTGCCTTGAATTTTTCCGCTGCTCAAATCTCTGATCTACCCCATATAACAATCTGGCAGCCGTGCTTCCCACCGTACTGCTCACCATATTGTTTACCATAAATTATGCCTGTTTAAATCATTTACACCAGTTTACTCCCTCTTTAACCGCTAATTTTGCTAATATTGGTACCGTTGTCCTATTGAATCTTTCTAACCTGCCTATTTGTTCTAGGACATGCTACCGCTTCTTCTGCATGGTTTACTTTTCTTTTATCTTCACTTCTTAAAATTGTCTGAGAAAAAATCTGTACCGCTATAGAAAACAAATTCTTCTGGTATACCCTTACGCCGTGCTATACTCTTCCATTGCCTTTGTCATTTCCCTAGTACCCGTTGACCTGGCCGGAAATTATCTTACTTATTTCGTAAACGCATCTACCACAAACACTACATGCTGATGCCCTTTTCTAGTCTTCTCTAACGGACCTAAGTCAAAATTATCCTAATAGAAATCTCTGACTCATTTCTTAATAATTCCTTTACATTTTCCTTAATTGCTTTTTGTTGCATCATGCTCATTCGTCTATATAGGTTTTGAATACACTAACTTATTTTCCTTTAATCTAATTTCTTCTTTGTACCTCCCACACGCTCCTACCTTTCTATTTGCCTTTACGTAAGAGTTTCTTACAAAAATCTCTTCTTTATTCTTCTTCTCCATTCGAGTTGCCTTATCATCTACAACTTCAAAATTCTACTCATGCTCTTCCTCGTCGTTCCATTTCACTCTTTTCCCTTTACCCACCTTTTTAATTGTTCTATTTTCCAACTTTTCTTCTTTAATTCAACCTGCCTCATTCTATTGCTGTCTAAAAATCCCCTCCCAATATAAGATCATTCGCCATTTTTACGTCTGGCACGACCAATAAATCAGCATCATTTGTATACCCCCTATAAATACTCTAGCTTTTAGTTGGCCTACTGTCATAAGTTTAGACCCATTTATCCCCCTAAACTCCCTTTTATTCCCTTTTTCCAATATATTTCTTTTTCCCAATTTGTTGGTTTTGATCGCACTTACAGCACTTATGTTCAATTACGTTGCTTCTATCCGTTCGTATACAGCTCATTCCTTGTTACTATGTTCCCTGGATTTACTCCCGATTGTAATAACTCGTCATTGCTTTCTTTGACGATTGCTTCTATTAAATCGTATTGGTCAATTTTTCCTATTACCATGCATTCGACTTCCAAGAAGGAAATTACTAAAGACTGATCCCTTTTTCTCTCAACTCCAGTCACGTCAATCATTATGTCTCAGATTGTTTTTTTCACCGTGTTTTTATACGACTCTACGATGTCCTTCCCTGTTGTCTCTTCAAATGTTTCCATCAGGTCCTCCACTGCCTCTATCAGTACTGCATCAATCCCTCGTTGCTATCCGGATTAAATGTACGTAGCATTCTTGCGCCGTCTTCTAATCACTTTTTCATCGTTCTTCTTTTTTCTGCCGCCTCCTTAATCTCTGCTCAATTCTTATCTTTTTTTGATGCATTCCATTCTTTCAGTTTGATCCATTGGAATAGTCAATTACCATCACATCCAAATATATATTACAAGAACTGTGGACCACAGAAATAAAATGACAAAAAGTTTTTTAAAAAATTACAGCAAAATTATTGAAGTTGAGGGAAGAAATTGTACAGCTTAAAACTCTATAAATTCTACTTTTGATAGGAACCGTATCTTCAGCCAAACAAACTTTTTGTTTAAATGAGTATTGCGATGCGTCAGAAAAGGTAGAATAGGCAGCGGTTATCTACAGCCTAATTGAATTGACAGATGGAATAGAAGAAACACGACTACTGATCGCCAAAACCGAGGTAGAACTTACCCGATAGCTAGCAGACAGTACCACATCTGAAAATATGTGAAGCTCTGCTTTTGTCACGTTTGATTAACGAAGTGGCCAAAACACTAAAAGAGCAACCGGCTAATATTTACACATGGACAGATTCGATCATTGTTTTGGCTTGGCTTCTCTGGAACAATGGAGGATGGGCCTGAAATAACGAAGAAATCCATAACAAATGAAACCATGGAGATGTTTTACACAAGCCTATTGATCTAAAAAGGACCACAACTGTTCTTTATTTTCTTACTAAGGACGCTACATTTGACAATACTATAATCAAGCTCATTGACTACAAGTCGGATCAATAGAACTCGGGACAGTATTAACCACAATCGTAAGAGCAGTTAAAGATACTTGCTTTACATACGAAATATCAACTATAAAGGATTAACAATCACTTAAAAAGGAAAGCATCATCGCGTTGCAGAATCCGTTCTACAAAATGGGCACACACACTTCCACGCTCCATGGCACCAATGCATTTACTTTAGCATTTATCCGGAAAACTCTGGGATTACATGGCTGTTTTTGTATGTCTATTAACGAATACAGTTCATATCGAAGTAGGTTCTGATTTAACAGCAACATTTTAGAAGCATTCAAAAGATGCATTCACCAGAAAAATATTGCCCACACAAACAGTGATAACAGTACGAACTACATTAAGGCAAAAACATCCTCTGTGTCTAGTTAGTAAATTAAATGCAGCAACAGTTCTGGAAAAATGGCACCAAGAATATTAATGTTAGCTTCAACCCGGACCAAGTGGAAGATTAGGTACCCAAAAGTTATGGATGATGACTTAGTTTATTACACGAAGATAACTCTTTCGATGTGAGCAGGAGGTCGAATCAAAGAATTTCACCTGGGTAAAGATAATAATATCTATGATTTTCGCCATGATTCCCGTCATGATTTTTACTCTTAAAGGTGAATTTATACGTCGTGCTGCAAATTTGTGCATTTTTCCAGCTTTAGAAGATAAAAGTAAGCGCTCATCAACTAGAAACGAAAACATTCTAACTTTAAGACATAGATTATGCCGAATAGATCATGGCTTATATTTTATCAATGTAGGAGAGGTGCAGCTACTTGTTGTACACTGGAATCTAATCATTCAATATAATATTAAGAATTGCTAGGATGATGTCATTAAATCAAAAAGGAATCTCCAGTTGCTTACAAGGGCATGTAACAATGTACAAGCGATATCACTTCTGTTAGTCAAAGGCATCATCGACCAGTAATACTAGAAACACCACAAACCCTTCTGCGAAATGTATTGTCACCAAGAGCATGTTGAAAGATGAACTTGAAAAATCAATATAACAATATCAAGGCATTATCAAGGTGGTATTGGCTTTTACCCTTTTGCTTGTCTTATATAGAAATTGGTTAGGCATAGGAAATTTTACATTGGCCTAAAAACAACTTTACGAAGGATGCTCTTTCGAAAATGTTTGTTTACTACCATTTGTTTTTAAACTGCATGACAATAGAGTGATCCTTGGAGTTTTCACCTTCTTGACGGGGATATTGGCAAATCTCTAAAATACCATGTAATCACTATTTTAGAAGAAGTCATGTGTTTGATCACACTTTGTAAGTCACTGCATTAACTTCTGTTTAACTTTTTGATCGTCATAACCCAAGAGTTATCTCCAGTGACAGTAATTATGTTATTAATTTTAAGTGGATGCCCGTTGCATAGCGTTAGCAACATCCTGCAACAACTAAGACATTTTTATACCATTTGCGTCACTTAGTTTAGTTTTTTAGTTTAGTTTTGTGTGGCGCTTCTCGAAAGGCTTCGTTAATTTTTATATCTATTTTATGCGTGACGTTACACACATGGCTTGTAGATCGAAGGATTGACTAGCAACCGAGTCCTAGCTAGAAAATCCAGCTGACACTAACCTGTCTATTGATTATACTAGGTAGGTAATGTCCTTGAAGATAATTATAATTTATATTTGCGAACAAATTTAAACAAAAACCACATATGTGTAATTGCATTTTGTTCGTCAGATCATACCGTATCGCAGAGTATATAGACGAGAGTATTTCTAATTTGTGGTAAGAAAACAAAATTATAAATTCACAACTTTTTGTATTTTTATTTTTTGTGCTTTTAATGATGATGATGATGGTGAAATTTTTTTTCTTCTATGTACTATGTTGTTGTAAGCGCTCGTATTTATATATGTATATATGGCCGAAGAAAATATAGAATTGACCTTATGAGTTTTAACTTGTTTAATTCGATTATGAGTATGTGTTGCGTTGCGGCTCAAGATTTGATATTATAACCTATAATGCAACTATTTTTAATTAGTCCTCGTAGTACCGTTTTGGATGTTGAATTGACCGGTATAACATTTCGCTGCACCACAAAAATAAATTTCTATATATAAAGCAATCATTTATAATAATTTTTTTTCGATTTTGTACAGTCGAAAATTTCTCTAAATTTTACCAGTGAGAGTGAAATCAAATTGATTGATGCGATAATTGCGTTCGGTTCGTCTAATGATAATTGAAGATAAGATTTTAAATTTCAGATATATATATATATATATATATATATATATATATATATATATATATATATATATATATATATATATATATATATATATATAAATATATATATATATATATATATATATATATATATATATATATATAAATAGCCATGTGATGTTATAGAACAGTCAACGAAGACTATGTTCCTGGAATTAATTTTTTTAGAGTTTTGATCTTTTATACATTTTAACATTCATTTATTGAATGCGATCATTCCTCGTTCTCATCGATCATAATCAAGTAATGAAAACTGCATAACAGACAAAAGATTTTTGCAAACATTTTTTTGACAAAAGCTCTGATTTTTTACTCCAATTTAACATGGAGATGAATATAACAGTGATCCTTCGAGCCAATAAGAACTGGAAATAAAGAGTTATTAATGCCTTATATAAACAAAATTTAAAAAAAAGAAGTTCTTGCAGCTCATATTGACAAAATTTATTATACAAAAGATAGCAGCGAGAAGAAGACCATATTTTACGTGTCAAACAAGATTGAACAACTAAACGAGGCTTATGCAAAGTTTGAACAAATAGATGAGCCGATAATGAATCTAGAAGTGGTAAACACAGACCATCCATACTTCCCTATCGAAAAGCGAGTAAAAAAATCATACGACTAGTTTATTATATACCAACATGCGAGTTAAGCTGAATGATGGCCCGCCAAGTATAGCAAACACCAAATCGCTATGTTAGAACCAACGAGTGTACCATTACCGGCATCGACAACAATAACAAACGATAAAAAAGTGGCCATTCTAGATTCGGATGAAAAGTCCCTACAGGAAAATTTATTTTCCGCCGAACTTCATGAGAAAATTTCATTCTTATACTTAGTGATGAATAAAAACAACACATGAAGTATTTTACAGAAGAATACTTCGAAAACATTGATAAACAGTACTAAACCATCATCCTTCAATTAATCACTAATAAAAAAGGAAATGAATAAATGTTTCATAAATCAAACTTTCGTCGGCCATCAATTCAAATGTCCATAATTTCCGGGAATTAACAGTAGTTGACCAGGTTTCGTAACACATTATTTATGAGAAGCAGAAGACACAGCTCAGTGAAACGCATAAAACCAACTACCTATATTGTCAATTGGAAGGTATGTTGCGACTAAACTAATTAACCAACCGAAAAGAATATAGGTTCCTGGAGTAATTTTGAACAGCAGATATAACAACAAACAAACATAAATGTGAAATCTTCAGCAGCTCTGCTCTGATCCAGGAGTAAATATAGTCATGGAACTCGATTAAAATATTTACTCTCACTAAAAAACTGGATAACGAGTCACGACAACTTTAAGAAATTTTATTAGAAAATCAATTTTGAAGCACAAAGGAATTTAAAAAATTCTTCGATGAAGTTTCGAATTATTAGAGATCAATTGCAACTATATATTTGTCAGTACTTGTAGAGATTGTTGTCACACCAATAATCTCTACATTATTGCATTAAAGCAAAGATAAAGAAGTTAAACGGAACCATTTAGAAAATGGAAGCTAACAATCTAAGCTCAAGTGAAAGATCACAAGCAAAACTACTAATATACCGTATTTAATGAAGAGTACAAAACTGAACTTCACATCAATTACAAGCCAGACAAACGACAGGTATCAAAAATGTTTATCATAATATAAATACACATAATACTACCATGGTATGTTAGCCCATTTACGTGCTAGATGTCGCTACTGGTATCGTTGTAAAATGAAAGTATTTTTATATGTATATTCGCCTAAATGTCATAGATTTATACTAAATGTTGACGATATTCTATCGGCCCAATATCTGGAACATCAATGGGTAAACTGTTTTTTCTTAACCGCATGCTCTTCAGAGCAACCCAGGCTTCCACGCGTCATTTATCTCAAAAGTGCAGCAAATCGTCTTAATGCTAGATAAAAACAGGTCAACAATAAGTTATCAGAAATGGAAGAAGTTGGGGTCTTCAAGCATAAAATGAAAAGTCTAACATTTTGAGGATCCATTTAACAAATGTAATAGCATTGACGTCATAATCGGAGTATCAAAATCCAATCGCCCATGAAACTGAACTTGGTTGGATCATAATACAAGGCACAGGTTACATCCAAGATATTATAAAAGCTTGTCAATGATCATCACTAGGTCAATTGGGCAACAGTTAGATTTATTATTGAAAATGATGCCACTCTGCAAGAAAGAACAAACACCGAGATAATGATGAAAGGGCCGACAATTTAATGTTAAATCGATAATATTATGAGACGGCTAACTCACAAATTTTTATTAACAGCAGATGTGGAAAATGGTCCGGCAAATATGGATAAATCAAAACTACCAGAATCTGCAACTATTTTTTTTATAGTGAATCCATCACAACGAATGGAAAAAAAACAAACTAAAATCGGTTACCGATGTTAAAAAACAGCAGTGATATTTCTCGCTGAAAAAACACTAAAACAATTGGCAGCGGATGAAAAGAAAAAGTATCTAACAACGGCAAGAATCGTGAAAACAGATTTTTACGTAGATATAAGAACGATAGATGGTTTAGGTATCTTTCCGGAATTATTGTGTCTTATGGAAAGAATGCTTATCTTTGAAATTGGTCGCTTAAAGTTGATGCGGTGACTGTTTTTAACTGTCACCACCATAGTTAACTGAACTTTACCCGGATGCAATATGACAATTCGCCTAAGTGACCACTTGGGTGGTGGCAGGTTATTGTCTTTAATCCATGCAATGTCATCTAGGTTGACCTATGGTTGTTTGCTATTCCAATTTATCTTTGGTAATGGGTCGACCATCGTTTCCAAAAATGTTTAACCATTTTTTGAAATAATTTCTAACCTTCTCCTAAGAGTGCTACTCGCAGAATTTTCTGGTCACAAATAAATGGATTAAGCTATAAAACATGGCACCTGATACAGAGCCATGCTTTTGTAAATATAGAATTTCATTCTGGAATTTTTCGATTGCATTGTTTTGCATAATTCTTCTCTTGCTTTATTTAGTTCCAAATTTGTCAATGCGGAGTTATGGTTTATATTGACATCATGTAGCTTTAATCATGTAGCTATTTCGTATAGCTTATAATGCAATTTGTGTTGTTGATGCCTGAATATTTTTCTACAAAATTTCTCCTATTATGGTAACTGTGGCTAACCATCCTAAAGGGTTGAAGAATGTTGAGCTCTCTCAAAAGTAGACTTCTCTTTCTGAGGTTTCTGTTAAATCAGATTTTGCAATGAAATGCGAAATTCAAGACTGTCTGTGGTAGGCTCCCAATAAAGACCGGGGGGTTTTTATTGTGTCATCAAGTTTGAATTCCAAAATTCCAGTATTCCGAAGATAGTCGGTAATTAGTTTAGTAGGGCTTGGTTGTAAGAAGGCCATTTGCGAAAATTAAAACCACCACATTAAAGTATAGTCCTATAAACTGCTTCTGCTTCTTTCTACGGTTGTAATTTTGTATTCTTGCAGCTGCCTATCAAAAGATCTCCTCTATAAAAACGGCTGATATTTCTGATCTTCTTCATGTACCTTAATCTGCCGAAACATTTTTAAATATGCTCTATAGTCGTACTTATGTTTTCGCCAACGTAAAAGTATGCTCATTAAATTGTGCTGGAGTTTATATCATTCCAATAATTTGATTCAATATAACTCAATTATGCTACGGGTAGTACGGGCTATGCTTTATTTATCTTGATTTTAAAGTTTGAAGAAAACTGCGGACTAATGCTGAATTCCACTGATGAATGAGCCGTACCAGCATCCGACAAACCCATATACTGACAATGTCTGCTTGAGTCGATGTTCTTGTGAGTTTAAGCTTATTTGCGATATTTCCAGTTATATAGGTGGCTTAGGAGCCGACGTCAATCAGAAGATGAACCATGTGCTCATTATTTTTACTTGTTAATTTGACCACGGTGGTCGACTGATCGCTAATAAAACACTACCTTGTGCAGCTTTATTAACTATTTTCAAGATTTTTGTCATCGGGGTTTCTTGCGATTTCTTGGTTCTCTTTTCGTTGACATAGAATAAAGTATGATGAGCTCCATTGCATGTTGCACATTTTCTTCAGCAATGTGATCCATAGTACTTCCGTAGGCAGCTTTTGCAGATAGATTTTGCGATGGAGACTGAAAAAAGCTGATTGAAATGTTGTTTATAAGAAACTAAATAAATTTTTTAGTGTTTGTCAAAATGCCTATTACTAAAGCCATCGTGTGTTCCGTTTCTACACCTAAGTTTTTTATTGCGTGTAGACATTCTGTAGAGGTGTCATGCATTGTTTAACCCGCTAGCAGATTTAAGCCGTATAAGTCTAGTGATATAAAATAACGTGCGTGCCATCTAGTAATCGCTTGTTGTCGTACCTGGTGACAAGAGGATCCGTTGAGCCACATATTCGTCTTCCGATAGTGTGATAAGGCTAATTAATTTTGCTGCTTGACCTCGAACCAAGAAAAAGAGATTATACATGCTCTCTTCATTTAACAAGCTCTCATTCTGATGTATCATTTTTTCTCGTACGGGTGAAATCGCGGTACATATCAATAGGCTTTTGGTTTTAGATTGTAAAACTCGTTAGAGCTCATTAGCCAATTTGGTAATCATAGATACAAAACTACAAACATTTATCAAGCAAGATTTAGTTTAGCTAAATTCCTTATATACGCTTGATGAAGTTTTACGATACGACTCTGCATTCAGCTGAAACTAGTGAAATGACTTGTGAATTATTGAAATTTGTTTAAAAATCCTAAAAATACAACATTAAGGCTTTAGATTTACACCCCAATTACCGTAGTCGTATCACATCATTTCATGCGACTATGATCACATCACATCAATTTTCCTATTCTCTTAGTCGTATCTTACGCCTAGTATCACTTTATATTACTAGTATCACTTCATTTATTCAAGTGATAGAAAAGCAAGATGGAGGAGCGTAAAATGTATTTTTTTTAATTATGATTTAACTTTAAATATAAAATGTTAAATAATTGTATGTATTTATATTTTATTGTATTTTATTAATTTGTGTTAAAAAATTGGTGTATAATATTTAAATATTTTTTTTAAGTAAAAAAATTACAAACTGCAAACAGTTTGAGATGCTGGTAAGTCTGATAGTAAAAAATCCCGAAGTAGCAAAAGGGTTTATGAGTTTCGGGAGCAATAAAGAGGAGTATATTAATATATGGAAAGGCTACATTGATAAGCTAAATAGTATCGGTCCTCCAGTGCGGAATATGGCAGAGTGGCAAAAGGTAAATAATTTTATGCATGATAATGTTAAGATTTTTTAATGATAATAATTTTTATTATTTTAGGTATGGAATGATTACAAAAACAAAACAAAAATGAAGTTGAGGCATAATAAAAAATAACTAGTAGCTACAGGTGGCGGGTGCAACAAATTATATACGTTCTCTAATTTAGAAGAAAGTGTAATAGATATTCTTTTACTTAGAGAAGTATCTAAGGTATCCAGACCAATTTTCGGTTTACAACCTGAAACAATAGCCGCCCCAAATAATGTATCAGAATCTTCTTGTGTTGATGTACCCGTGAGGTTCGAGTGTGTGGATTTGGCAGGGGAGGAAAATTACTATGACCCAGCAAGTGCAGAAGAGGAACCAGCCGAGATGCAGTTAGTTAATTTATCAACGGTAAATAATCCGGTAATCTCAACAAAAACAAGCAAAAAACAAAAAAAAATGTGAAGATGAAAGGAAGCGATTGCTGGAAATTCAAACAACAGCTATAAAGAAAACGGAACTGCATAGCAAAGAGACGGCATGTTATACAAGGAAAATGTATGAACTAAAACTAAAAAAAATTAAAATGTATAAAGAAAATACATTAGAGAAAATGAAGTGGAAGCACCAACAACTGGAACTGAAACTACGAGCGATTGACTATAGGGAGAGAAAGCTCGCTCTTCAAGAAAAACTGGAAACAAAAATGTGATATTTATTTTGTATTTACATAACGTTATTTTTTATTTATATTTAATGTTATATTTTATGAATTGACTGAATTGAATTGTTTAATTTATATTTTTACAGGCTGTTATACTATTATGCGCATAGTTTAGTTTTAAGTGAATGAATTTTTGAATTGTGATCCTAAAAAAAAGTTTAACTATTTATTAACATATGGAGTTCATGATTTGTAGCCTTATTCGCTCCCCAGCATTTGTTTGTGTGTCGCTTTCTACCAGTACTAATATCTCGTCATCTACTGTTACAGTGATAGATGCCTCTGTATTAACTTTATACATAATACATAGATTATGTAAGGCACAGCATACGTTTATAATCTGTTTCGCTTTATCCGATGAATAATGGAGTTGTCTTTCGCCTAAAATACAAGGAAGCGGTTTTTGAGTACTCCTATAGTCCTTTCTATAATATTCCGGGCTTTTGAATGCTTGTCGTTAAAAGTTTTCTTATTCGAGTCACTATCTTGTTGTGTAGACCGAAATGGCACGATCAGATAGGGCTTTAGTGCGTATCCAGCATCACCTACAAGAAATAAAATGTTATCATGTACAGATACGAATCATTCATTTTATAATTAATGTTACCTAAAAGCCATGTATTTGCGTTACCATTATTAAAATTTTGTTGAAGTTGGGTGTCTAGTGCACTTGAATTGAAGATGTACGAATCATGACAAGATCCAGGATGATTTCTGTCGACATATCGTATTAACATATGGTGATCGCATACCTAAAATGAAACACAGTTATACTATACGTTTAAGCTGAATAATCACGTTTAAGCTGAAGAATCCCTTGCGGTTCTAATATAAATGTCTTTCATTTTTGGATGGTGTAACAATTCGAATATGTGTTCCGTCGATACAACCTATTATTCCAGGAAAACTATACTTTTCAAAAAATGTCAGCTTTATTTTGGTTTTTTCTTCGTCGCTTGATGGAAATTTTATAGTCTCAGGGCACAATTCATTTTCAAGTAAATCTATAATCTGCTGCAAATATTTTGAAAATGTTAGTTGTGCAATAGCCACGTTTGATAGCTTCCTTCCGCGAAGAAGCGCATTGTTGCAGCTAGCTTTAGTATCGGTGAAACCGATGATGACCTTACTGTTGGCTTTAATTTCGCTTCCACTTTAGCCAATAAATATTTAAATGCTGGTTTGTTTAATCTAAAATTTTTTAGAAACCTAGAAGTAGAAATGTGTTAGCTAATACACTAATAATACAACTTCAAATTGATTACACTTACAGAAAGTCTGGCATTTCAAGAGGAGTAGGTTTATCCCGTAATAATTTACGTTGTACAGCTACACTCGGAACATTTTCCTCGTCATTACTACTCTCCTCAGTATCAAAAACAATTCTATACTCATCCTAACACAGTAAATTTTAGCACAAAATATACACTACTAATTAAATTTAGAACCTGCTTGGCTTGGGTTGACAAAACAATTAAAATTTAAAGTATTTATTATGATTTTTGACATTTACATTTGTCAAATTTAAACTATTTTTGAAAAATGTTGAGCTATTATTAGTGTTGTCAGATGTATTTTAGTTTCAATCGCCATCGCTTCATACGACTATAAGAATATGAATTTTAACGTGATATGATGTGATCGTAGTCGCATAAAGTGAAGTGAAGTGACTACGGTAATTGGGCTGTTAATATCACTATTATTAAAAAGAATTTTCCTAAAAGAAGAGAAAATTAATTTGAATCAGAGGAAACTTTGCAAGATTTACTAAAAGTTGCAAATGAAAAAAAATTGACGATTGAGGAAGCATTAGATTATTAGATTTAGAAGCATTAGATTTAAAAAAACGGGGAGGAACCTTCAAAGGAATCCGAATTTTAATTTTCATTTGACTCGACCTGGACTTGGCAAGTTTTCAAAAATAATGACTCACTCGGCAAGTCCTGAAATTTCGAGTCGTTTGGTCGTTAATTTCACTTGATCCAACTTGATAAATTTCACTATGCTTTGAAAACAATTGAAAAATTATACAATCTGGTCTCATTGCAGAGTTTCTAAACTCTTAGGACATTAAATTATCTAAATTAATTTTTAAGTCATATTTATTTATTGGAATCATGCTTTTTTGGATACCTAGAACGAATTTCTACATGGTGGCCAGTAAAAAAAATTAAAATTCCATAAAATTCATTAACCTCTTACGCTGTATAGATTAATTTACATTACATTGCTAAATTACACAACAACAAAATAAAAATCTCTTAACCGATATGTACCCAAATTACCGAGGTAATCAAATTTTTATTGCCAAAAATTGAACATAACGATCATCGAAAAGCATCAAAAACTCTAATTTCCTCTTTCTTAAGTACACCGAAAAGTTATGAATTATGAGCACAAGCCACTTAATTTCATTTGTTCATTATAGCGGTGTGTATGCGTAGTACCCACCACCATCTTCCATTGTTTTGATTTATTGATCTTAATTATTTCTGCTTATCAATTTTAAAGATTTGTTTCTTTTGTTTTTTTTTTCTATTAACTCAGGTAAATATTTATTTACGTTTACTAAACTAAAACTAGCTATTTAAAACAAAAACCCCAAAAAAATTGTTTGCTGTTAATGAAATTAATGTAATTTGGTTATATACGGTGTTATGGTTCGGGAAGAATCATAGTTTTTTTTTGTAGTAATCGGATTAATAATGGTGATGAGGTTTATTTTCATTCACAAAAATTTCACTTAGCCATAATTAAAAACTACTTAGCTACACGTTTAACGGTGAAGTGGATTTATATTTTTTTTACTACTTCCTATAATATAATATGTGTACGAAAAATTTCGAGATCGAAATGAAAGAAATCAGATTATTAATTTTTTTTTATTTTGTCCGATCATTTGATCGGTCGATATCTGTCATAAATTGGATCATTGTTTTTCGACCTAACAAAATTAATCGGCAACCTGATGCTATACATAAAAAAAAAAAAATATCTCGGCGATTAGATCAAATTCGAATAACATAATAAATGCGGTAGGGAAATGCGATCATTTAATTTTTTTTTTTTTTTTTTTTTGATTGAATGACATTAAAATATACGAGTTTGCGCTTCATTACGAAGATACAGGCAGTTCAAAATTATAGAGTATACTAATGCGGGAATAATAATGATAATTTGGTGTAATAATCGTGGTTTTAGTGATGTTCAAGATTTTAAGTGATTTTTAGCGTAATTTGTTGTAAAAATTTGGTCGTCTTGATCATAAGGGCATTCAAAATATGCAAGTTGCGTTGAAATAGGCAGCATCGGAAGGTTCAAGAAAATGTATGTAATCTACCCTTTAGTCGCTTGTTATTTAATGGTGGCTTGTTATTTTGTGCTGTTTGTTCGACTTATGCATGTGGATTTCTCCACCGACTCAGATTGAAAATATTTTTAACCGTATACTCTACTACCACATTTATACAACGTGACCACGTGGCTATAACTAACATATTGGTTTCAAGGTGGATTTATTCGGTTTTTATGTAGAAAACCGATATTTTTTGCCAGGACCTTGGCAAAAAGTTGTCCATTTTTTGTCAAAGTATGTCATTTAGTTGTTTTGGCGGTTTTTTGGTTTGCGATTTAGTTCGGTGCTGCAGTGACGTAAGATTAATAATATTGAGTGGTTCGTTGAACCACTTGCAATCGATTTACATTAGACATTTTAAAATGTGTAATGTCCAGCCACGTGATTATGTTGCCAGGATGTCTGATCAGGAAAGGTGATGTAGTTCTCGTCAAACCTCTCTTCTGGCTAGTGGCTAAACGTGCATCACTGGACAGGTCTCCAATCTGTCAAGTAGACAGATTGTGATTTTGGCTGCAATATCACAGGATGAATAGGACGTCATGCTGTTGTAGAGTGGTCCTCCAACTCGAAGGAGACCAAAGTCATCAAAGAATGGGTCCAATGATCAAAGAGTTGATTTGTGAGCATCTTTTTTACGCTGCAGAGCGGTTATTTCTTCGTTGTAGTACAGGCTTTGTTAGCGACAGACGAATTTTGAGCGGTTCTTTGTGAAACGAAATTCGCTGGGTTATATGCCAAATGAATGTGTCTCCAATTTCATCGAGTTGTTGTTGCTACTTGTTTATTTGCTCTGGTAGCCAGTAAGGATGTAAAAACCTATCCCTAAGTGATTGTTATAAAATGAAAATGACGGATGGGCTTGGATAGATCAGATCCCCATACTATTTTATGATAATGCGTGTCAGATTAAGACATGCGCATGTAATACATTTGCTCAATATCGACAGAAAATGCTATCTTGTATTCTTTAAAACAACAGTTGTTAATTCCGCCGTGCTGCGGTAAACAGAAATCCTATTTTTGATGCTTCTGCAGCAGGTATTTCTACTATGTGGCTAAGGCGTTCGTATACTCGATCATAAATTCATGATACAATTTTGCAAATTCTAGATTACGAATAAATCTGTGTTTCATTCCTATAAGCTTTAAATAGCCGCTGCAAGGAATTTGCAGTTGATGATTTCTTATGAAATGGTTCTCACAAAGTATTTCCTCCTGTGAGAGGATTTTCGTAGACTCGACTGGACTCTATTTCCCAAAACTTCTTTAAACTTTTTTCAATGTTTTCTATTTCATTTTCTGCACTCGGTAAATTAGGATTAATTCAAGTATCTTTGTACTATTGGTTTGTCTGGGCAGAAAATGCTATATCTTGTATTCCACAATCAAAAAATTGATTTCGGATTGGCTAATTTGACTCCGACATGTACGACCTTAAATCGACATCTACGTTTTGAAGAGGGAGCTGGCTTGTAATTTTTGACATCACAAAGGCGTCAATGGCAAATTTAGGTGATGATTTAGGTTTTAACTATGCCTTTCGACGTTTCGGAGCTAGCTTGACCCAATCCACTAATTGAAACACCAGCGTTTTGTTTTCTTCAATTGAAGGCGTAGCGCACAGGATTCAGTTATAAAATTTATTTGTAATCTGGAATCTAAGACCACTCGGAACGGTGTTACTCTTCCTGAACGGTCGACTGCATTTTGGCATCGACGTTTGGGGGTGCAACTGTTAGTGCTCTTTGCAAATTGTTTTCTTGCGATCATTTTCTGAAACTTACCACAATGACCTTTTTCTTGGCACATTGCACATTGGGATGCGGTAGTTTTGTCTGTTGTTTGGCCACCATGCTCTTTCGTTGGATATTCAGCAGCAACATGTTCTCTAATTTCTGTCTTTGGAATGGTTCTTTTGGAAATTGACATCATTGATTACAGAGTATCGATTCGTCTACTGCGCCGTAGATGCTATTTTGTATAAGGATGTACCCTTGAGTAATTGAAATAAACCTATCTTGTAAGGTGCGATCTACCATGAAACAGCCATAAACTGTTTCCGGAGCTTAGTGGTACTGTTTTGTTTTAAAAGATCATGGCTTTATCGGCAGATAAAAATTGACGCTTTATTTAAATCCACCTTTGAAAGGCTATTCATATTTCTCCATAAAAGCGATATACATTTCTTTAAACAATTTACCTTATTTGGATCGGCATTTTGGATTAAACTGTGGCAAAAATATTAAGCTGAACTAAGTCAAATATAATCATTGCATTGGAAGCTAGATTAAATTTCCCAGCTAAGACCCAACCAAAAAAGGTGGCTTAGACTAGTATGAATTTTTGGCTGTTTATAACACGATCTAGTCTTAGTATCTTGAAGAACTTCCAAATAAAATGTCTATATCTTTCCTGGAATGTGAAAGTTTGGATCTGTAAATTCTAACTTATCCTGATGATCTAATTTAAGAATAACAATTTCGATCTGGAGTGAGTCCGATGAGGGCTTCCATTGCCGCCGTAGGACAGGTGCTCATAGCGCCTGTGATTCCGAGACATGCTAGTCTCTGCAACACCCAGATATTTGACTTCATTGGAGTATCTGATAGTAATATCATTTAGATTAACTGAACCAAAGTTCAATTTACGTGTTTTGGTAAACGGTACCAGGACTGTCTTGTTAGGGTTTATCGAAATGCCCTCTTTAGTGCACCAATTCGAAATAACAAGCAAAGCCTGTTGCATGCTGACAGACATCGTACATTCATGCCCACCAGCGAATGATAACTAGATCTTCCGCATAACCAATGGCGTTATAACCGAGTAGATGTAGCTCATCAAGTAACTTGTCGATCACGAGAGACCACAGCAAAGCTGACAGGAAACTTTGTGGGCAACCCTTTACCGCCGTAACCGTGACTGGCTCATTGTCTAGTTTCGATCTAATCTTCCTACTAGCTAACATGGAGCTCTCTCAATATCAAAAAAGCGCAGAGCGCAATTTCTTTCGAGCGGTAAGCCGCTTTAACCTTGATAACAAGTAGATGCAGCGCCCCCTCAGCGCCTTTTCTGTAGGCAAATTGATTAGGATTCAGGGGTCTGGTTATAGTTAACTAGTCTCTGATATGAAGATCTACCAGTCGTTCCATAGTTTTTAGAATAAATGATGTAAGACTGAGGGGTCGATAGGACTTAGAAAGTTCACTTGGCCGATTGCCAAGCTTTGGGATAAAAACTACATTGACTGGGCTCCAAGCCTGTGGTACGTGACCCAAATTAAAGGTCACCAGAGCAGGGGTAGTCAAATTCATACTCCTTTGTAGAAGGGCTGAGAAGATTCCATCTCCGCTAGGAGCCTTGAACGGCTGAAAAGAGGTAATGGCCCATTTGATTTTTTTTCGGAGTAATAAGCTTACCGGATAAGCTATTAACCCAACCCAAATTGGCACCCATATGTGTACCAAATATAGGGTTAGTAATTGTATTTGTATCGCAAACAGTGCAGCCCGGAAAGTGCACTTAAAGCACTTTCGAGTGACTTCGAGCTTAGTATTGTAATTTGTTAGGGCTTGCCTATATTTATTCCACTCATTTGAATGCTTTGCATTAAATAATCCTAACCCTCTTACGGAGCTTAACCAGCTGTTCGTTCCACCATAAAACTTTGCGATTGACCACAACGTTACGCGCCACACAGCTACTACTTTTGAGTTACACGATAATCGTCAAAAATTTTGATGTATCAGATATTATTTTAAGTAGTTGGAACTTAACCTCGATGTATAGTTTAATAGGGTACCGGTCGAAACTGGATATTTTACAAAAATATCTGGATTTGACGAAACAGGATAATTCAAAACTGGATATTATAAAACGAGATATGGTACAAAACGAGATATGGTACAAAACTGGATATTTCAAAACTGGATATTTTTAAACGAGATAAGGTACAAAACGAGGTATGGTACAAAACTGGATATTTCAAAAATGGATATTTTGACATGTGATTTAAACTTAAAATGATTTTTTAGGAAAGTTTTGGATATGGCCAATTAGGAAGGAACGACGAGTTCTTAACCGATTATGATGAAATTCGATATGTAAGATGAAAATGGGATTTTAAAATGATTTGTTGGGAAAGTTCTAAAATACGGCCAATTAGGAAGGAACTCGGCGAGTTCTTAACCATTTTAAATGTTCTTAAAAATTTTAAAATCCCATTTTCTTCTTACATATTTTATCAAAATCGGTTAAGAAATCACCGAGTTCCTTCCTAATTGGCCCTATTCCAGAACTTTCCTGAAAAATCATTTTAAGTTTAAATCACATGTCGAAATATTCTGTTTTGAAATATCCAATTCTGTACCTTATCTCGTTTTGTACCTTATCTCGTAATGAAATATCCAATTTTGAAATATCCAGTTTTAAGGTACAAAACTCGTTTTGTCAAATCCTATTTTGAAATATCCAGTTTTAAAATGTCCAGTTCCGAGCGGTTCCCGTCGTTTAGTTGTATTGGAGTTCTGGTTCGACATTTAGTTCGTCGCTGCAGTAACGTAAGGTCACAAATCTTGAGTGTTTGTTAAACTATTTGCCATCGATTTACATTAGACATTTTAAAATGTGTAATGTCCAGCCACGTGATTATGTTGACAGGATGTCTGATCAGGAAAGGTGATGGCGTAAATGGGTTTGACATCGGTGTCGTCGATGATACCAAGCAGTCGTGAATTAAGAATACCCTCTAATTCAGCTAGAAGTATATTTAATTGTACATAAGTTAGATATATTGCTGCTTACCACCCGTCTCAAATGATATTTGGTGAAATTTAACGCCACTTCTTACAGGCTCCAATATTTATGCATCACTGGATAGGTCTCCAACCGGTCAAGTAGACAGATTGTGATTTTGGCTGCAATATCACAGATGGCTAATAGTCATGCTATTGTAGAGTGGTCATCCAACTCGAAGGAGACCAAGGAATGGGTCCAATGAACAAAAAGTTTATTTGTGAGCATCTTTTTTATGCTGCAGAGCGGTTATTTCTTCGTTGTAGTAAAGGCTTTGTTAGCGACATATGATTTTTGAGCGGTTCTTTGTGAAGCGCAATCCGCTGGGTTATATGCCGAATAAGTGTGTTTCCAATTTCCACAAGTTGTTGTTGCTACTTGTTTGTTTGCTCTAATAGCCAGGAAGGATGTAGAAGCCTATCCCTAAATGATTGTTATAAAATGAAAATGACGAATGGGCTTGGATAAATCCATACTATTTTTTGATAATGCGTGTCAGATTGAGACATGCGCACATGACAGTTCTTTATTCCGCCGTGGTGCGGTAAATAGAAATCCTATTTGTGATGCTTCTGCAGCAGATATTTCTATCATGTGGTTAAGGCGTTTGTATAACCGATCATAAATCTTTGATACAATTTTGCAAATTCTAGATCACGAATAAATCTGCATTTCATTCCTATAAGCTTTTAAATAGCCGCTGCAAGGAATTTGCTGATTTCTTAAATGGAAGTCTTACTATAAATCGTCCTTCCGGTGAGCGGATTTTCGCAGACTCGACTATGGACTCTATCTCCCAAAACTTATTTAATTTTTGTAAATGTTTTGTATTTCATTTTCTGAACTCGGTTAACTTTGCATTAAGATTAATTCAGGTATCTTTGTACTATCGGCCTGTCAATAGTACGAAGTCAAAAGTGGGAGTGTTCGGTTTCAATTAAAATATGAATTTTTCCTGTTTGGAAAAATTCCGGATTGGCTAATTTGATTCTGGCATGTACGACCTTAAATCGACATCTACGTTCTGGAGAGGGAGCTGGCTTGTAATTTTTGGCATCACCAAAGCATCAATGGAAAGTTTGGGTGAGGCTTTATTGTAACAGTGCCTTTCGGCGTTTCGGAGCTAGCTTGACCCAATCCACTAGTTGAAACACTCACATTTTGTTTTCTCCAATTGAAGGCGTTGCGCACAGGATTTGGTTAGGAAATTTATTTTTAAACCGAAATCTAATACTGCTCGGAACGGTGTTACTCTTACCGAGTAGTCGACTGCATTTTGGCATCAACGTTTGGGGGTGCAACTGAATGTGGGATGACTATTAGTCAGACAGTTGAACAGCGGTTAGTGCTGAAACTTACCACAATTACCTTTTTCTTGGCACATTGTGCATTGAGATGCGGTAGTTTTGTCTGTGGTTGCCACCATGCTTTTTAGTTGTATATTCACCAGCAACAGGTTCTCTAATTTCTGTCTTTGGAACGGATCTTTTGGAAGTTGATATCATTGATTCCAGAGTATCGATTCGTCTACTGCGCCGTAAATGCTATTTTGTATATTGATGTACCCTTGAATAATTGAAATAAACCTATCTTGTAAGGTGCGACCTACCATGAAACAGCCATAAACTGTTTCCGGCGCTTGGTTTGGTGGATGCGTTAACAAGGTGGTATTGTTTTGTTTTAAAAGATCATGGTGAGGCTGATAAAAATTGACGATGTTTATTTAAATCCACCTTTAAAGGGCTATTAAAGGCTTTAATATTTCTGCATAAAAGCGATATACATTTCTTTAAACAGTTTACCAGTTTTGGATCGGTGTTCTGGTTTAAACTGTGCCAAAAATATCAAGCTGAACTAAGTCAAATATAATCATTGCATTGAAAGCTTGATTAAATTTCCCAGCTTAGACCCAACCAAAAAAGGTAGCTTAGGCTAGTACAAATTTTTGGCTGTTTAAAACATGATCTATTCTTAGTATGTTGAAGAACTTATCAGATTCAAATAAAATGTCTTAATTCTAACTTATCCTGATGATCTAATTTAAGAATATCAATTTCGATCATCGAAAGGTGTGATGTCATTTTTGGAAACACGGCAGCTATTATATGTTTAACTTAATGCAAGGTCTTTAATGGGATTAATATATAGATGTGTGAGAATAATAACTAGACCCTAATCCAATTACCGGACTTTTTTTGGCAGGCAGAGTCGTCTTAAACATGCGGTTGGGTGATAATGAATATTTGCGATGGTAGCCTAAACCTTTTTTCCCTACTAAACAACATATTTGGCATAGTAAAGCTGTTCGAATTTTCCTTGTACTCTGTAGTTGGTAATTTTTTGATTTTAACTTCCGGATGATATTTTCAACTTGGTTTGGTGGTGAAGCTGCAATGGATATTGTTTAGCTATAGTTGAAACGTTAGACTGCTTTTGAGTTTTTTTCTCTGCCCTAAACGGCTAGCACTGCGACCTGAAAGATCTTTTATGCTATTGGGATTTGTAAGGAGCTTCCCCACCTTCCTAATAAAGGCAAAAATGCTGCCTGTAGAGGCCAATCTACATTTCTCCGGTGTCAAATTCCTCTCTTCAAAATGAAGCCACCTCAGTGTGTACAGAGTAACACACTCACATAGTATGTGTTCTGCAGTTTCTATCTCTTTCAAACAGAGTCGGCACTCCATCTCTGTGGACAAGTTAATTTTTTTCAAATGATATCTCAGGTTGCAGTGACCTGAAAGAAAACGCACTAGCTTCCTAATATTTCCTTTACTTAAATTGACCGCCAAGTCTTTATGAGGAAATGTTCTGATCAAAGATTTTGTCCTGTCTAAGGCCGGGAATACAGTTCCAATATAGGTCATGTATTGCATTTTTTCCATTTACTAGTTGTGTATGCTACTGAATCCCAAGGTATGCCACAGAATGGCTCAGGGCCAATTAGTGTAGCTGACGAGCCTGCCCGCGCAAGCTCGTCGGCTATCTCATTCCCAATTACACTTTGTTATGACAAGGGAGAGGTTGTAGCAGTATGTAACAGTTTTAACCGACTTAGAATCCAGGCAGTTAGAAGCCAGTACTTTCGATGCTGCTTGGTTGTTGGAGAAAATGTGGATGGAGGCGCCTTTAAGACCTTTAGTCATAATAGTTGAGACGTAGGTTTCGATGGTGTGAATTTTGGCTAGAAAAACACTGGGATAAGTAAGTTCCCAGTGATTTCGATATTTTGTAGTTGGGCCCTAAGACACCAATGCCTACTCTACTATCCATTTTTGATCCATCCTTGAACCAGACTAGGCTGCTAGGTTCCATAAAAGGTCCACCAGTACCCCAGACTATTCTATTAAGGACTGTTATCCCGAAATTTCTCCCAAAGCAAAGTTCATTGGGCATAATGTCCGGGACTCTAAAGAACATATCCAAGTCTGAAAGTTCATTCAAAATGTCCAGATAGTTCAGATGATCATCATGACTATATTGATTCACCAGCTGTAATCTAGCTGCATAAGTAGCAGCTTATTTTTTGACGTAAATATGAAGTGGAGTGAGTCCGATGAGGGCTTCCATTGCCGCCGTAGGACAGGTGCTTACAGCGCCTGTCTTTTTAGGGTTTATCGAAAGGCCCTCTTTAGTGCACCAATTTGAAATAACAAGCAGAGCCTGTTGCATGCTGGCAGACATCGTATATTCATGCCCACCAGAGACTATGATAACTAGATCGTCCGCATAACCAATGGCGTTATAACCGAGTAGATGAATCTCATCATGTAACTCGGCGATCACGAGTGACTAAAGCAAAGCTGATAGGACATCGCCTTGTGGACATCCCTTTACTGCCGTAACCGTGACTGACTCGGTGCCTAGTTTCGATGTAATCTACCTACTAGCTTACATGGAACTAATCCAGTGGTTAGTCGGATCATCAATACCTTTACGCCTTATTGCCCTAGAAATTGAGTCGTATCCAGTATTGTCGAAAGCTCCCTCAATATCAAAAAAAGTAAAGAGCGCAATTTCTTTCGAGCGGTAAGCCGCTTTAACCTTTGTAACAAGTAGATGCAGTGCCCCACTGTGAATTTGCCTTTTCTGTAGGCAAATTGATTAGGATTCAGGGGTCTAGTTATGGTTAACCAGTCTCTGATATGAAGATCTACCAGTTGTTCCATAGTTTTTAGAATAAATGATGTAAGACTGAGAGGTCGATAGGACTTAGGGAGTTCACTTGGCCGATTGCTAAGCTTTGGGATAGAAACCACATTGACTGGGCTTCAAGCTTGTGGTATGTGACCCAAATTGAAGCTAGTTCTAAATAAGGCTACCAAAGGTAATCAAATCCAAGCTCCTTTGGAGAAGGGCTGGGAAAATTTCATATCCGCCTGGAGCCTTGAACGGCTGAAAAGAGGTAATAGCCCATTTGATTTTTTCCGGAGTAATAAGCTTACCGGATAAACTATTAACCCAACCCACATTGGCACTCATATGTGTACCAAATATAGGATTAGTAATTGTATTTGTATCGCAAACAGTGCAGCCCGGAAAGTACACTTAAAGCAAGATTTCGAGTGACTTCAAGTTCAGTATTGTAATTTGTTAGGGCTTGCCTATATTTATTCCACTCATTTGAATGCTTTGCCCTATTAAATAATTTCCTAACCCTCCTACGGAGCTTAACCAGCTGTTCGTTCCACCATAGAACTTTGCGATTAACAGCAACGTTACGCGCCACACAGCTACTACTATTGAGTTACACGATAATCGTCAAAAATTTTGATGTATCAGATAATATTTTAAGTAGTTGGAACTTAACCTCGATGTATAGTTTAATAGGGTACCGGTCGAAACTGAATATTTTACTACTGGATTTGACGAACCAGGATAATTCAAAACTGGATATTTTAAAACGAGATAAGGTACAAAACAAGATATGGTACAAAACTGGATATTTCAAAACCGGATATTTTGACATTTTAAACTTAAAATTATTTGTTAGGAAAGTTCTGGAATATGGCCAGTTAGGAAGGAGCTCAGCGAGTTCTTAACCATTTTAAACTATTTTAAATGTTCTTAAACATTTTAAAATCCCATTTTCATCTTACATATCGAATTTTATCAAAATCGGTTAAGAACTCGCCGAGTTCTTCCCCAATTGGCCCTATTTCAGAACTTTCCTAAAAAATGATTTTAAGTTTCAATCACATGTCGAAATATCCTGTTTTGAAATATTCAGTTTTGTACCTTATCTCGTTTTGTCAAATCCTATTTTGAAATATCCATTTTTAAAATGTCCAGTTCTGAGCAGTTTCCAGTTTAATATTATCAGCGATCGTGTAATTGTAAATACTTCCGTTGCTAGTGATAGAGTTACGTCATTGCATTATAGTCGATCAAGTATATCGAATGTATCTAATATATACCCTATCTAGCTCCATTCAATTATTTCATACCAATCTCGTGACCCGTTAATCGGTTTCATGGGAATCACACATATTATATTTTCGACATACCACAACCTCGGGCCACTTCCTGTACCAAAATAAAATTAAAATTTAAACCTCCTTATCATAATTTACATTGAATTAGTCACATTAAATTAATAAAATCAAAACACCAACAAAAAAAAGGATCAAATCCGACGCCAAAAATACCATTTTACTAAAACCACAAACGATCGAAATCAAATGTCTTTCGTGTAAAATTCGTCCTTATTGTGTTAGTCTTCGCTGGTACAACAGCACAGCTCTTAAATTATGATTTAATTAAGTTTCCTTTTTTTTATTAAATTGAATATTATAAACGACCACACATATGTCAGTCGAAATTTTGTTGCGCGAGATAGAAAAAAAAAATTAAAGGATACAAAATGACTAATGAGTTTCCCTAAAAATTTCTACTTTGATTAATTTCAGTCATTTCCTTAATTCTATATGTTTTGTTCGATCCTTTTATACGGATTTAAATTGCATTTCGGGGTAAGAGAATGAAGAAAGTTTTGGTGCCCACCCACACTAGACATCCTTCGATTATGTATCATTATGTTGTGCGTGCGTGTGTTTGTTTGGAGATGTTGAGTACTCAAATTCTGTTTACATAATTATTGTAATTTAATTTTGACCATCTTCCAACGATTTTTTTTTTTTTTAGTTTTCTTATATCGTACAGTTAATCGGTTAATAATATATACGAAACGAAACGAAATTTATCAAAATCAAAGTGATGATGAGTTTATGTAAAATTAGAAAACAAATTTAAATGCTAAAACTGTTAGAAACCAAAAACATAAAAAATTTAATGGGAAAATTGGTAATTTCGATTAATCGTGATTTATTCGATTGTCTGTTAATTTTAATAAAAATGATTCGATTTGATTAATACTCGTATAATAATTGGTAATTTTTTACTGATTGTTATCTGACGTCGATTATTCCTTTCATTAAACTATTATCGAACGAATCACGAATTTTAAGACGGAGTGCGCCGTGTCTGTAATCCAGCACCATTTATTGTTTCTTTGGGGGTACATATTAGACGCGTAACATTTCTTTTAAATGGCATCAGCCTTATACCTTATTAGCCTTATTAGGATTTCAACAATAAAGTGGAAGATCGGGTCGCAAAGTTTGAGGCTTAATTAAAGCAACTGCCAACTTGAGGCGCAACCTTAATTAACAGACCACCACAACCTTGGTCAGACTAAACGTAGAGCACCGGGCCAAAATGGCGATTAGATGGTATGATTTTTCATACCATACCGGCCTGTCACCGATTTTTAAAAAATTTAACAATCAACCTAACATACTGTGACGATTATGATCAATGGAGTACCGACTGTTTTAAAGCTGAAAGCATCGATTGAAATGTTTTGTGACGATTCTTCTTGTTCTGATGATTGCGGTTTGAGTTGGTTTATATGTGTTCGATGCGCATCCGCTTGTCGTTTAGTAGAACTTTATACAATACTTTGCCAATGAGCTGGATGACCTCTCCAGGACACCAATAGTTATAATTACGTCGATAGGCCTTAGCGTATATATACTCCCTATATGGAATCAAAACTTCGCGGGCTTGCTGATTTTTTTTTTATTAAATTGTTCACTTTGTTTTTATTTTTGAACAATCATATTTAGCGGTGGACACGTGACTGATTGTCACATTAAGTCCAAATGTATCCTCATTTTTCTCCCAAGCATCACTTAAATTGGAGACTTTCCTTTTGGTGCGATGCGGTTTGGTGGTCCACCTTTTCTCTTTCTAGAGATTTTTTCAATGCTCATTTTTAATGTGTCGACAAAACGTTCTGCCTGCCCGTTTAAATGTGGATAGTAAGGTGCGGATCGAATGTGCTGAATACAATCTAAATTGGGTGCATGATTTGTTGATCATGTTGACTGTACTGAAGGCAGTGGTTGACTTTGACTTTTTTACTCCGTAGACTTCTGCCTATTTAGGGTATGCGTCGAAAATAAGCAGGAAGTATATACTGGTCTTCATATGGTCTAGCGTAATCTATATGCAGGCGTTGCCAAGGACCTTCTGGAATCGGCGATGACTCAAGTTCTGACTTGATTGCTGATTTTGCCACACTCATACATGGACTACATTCGGAAACAAGTTGTTTAATGTCACTATCAATGTTTGGCCAGTATAAGTAGATTCTAGCAATGGATTTTATTCTATTCATTCATTGATGACTCTGATGATGCTGACGTAAAATTTTATTGTGATAAATTTAAAGTGCAACAATTCTGTCACCGAACATAAGATAATTGTTCACGACCGACTGACCCTGTTATTTCTTGAATAAAATGCTCTAACCTTATCGCTGTTGATACCTTTCACATTATTCTGCCAACCATGCTGAACTAATTTTATGACGTTCTATAGAGTTCTACATTTTGCAATTGCACGTTGAATCAACGAAAATGTCAATGGTGATCAATCGTAATAGTATATCAGCATGTCCAAAATTATTTGTAGGGATATATTCGATATCGAAATCAAACAGTAACAAGGTCAATGCCCATCTTTGCAATCGGTTGCCTGTGTATACCGGTATTCTTTTTTGGAACCAAAAATTGTCGCAGTAATGGTTTATGGTCAGTCTGCAATGTGAAATGACGACCAAACATCATTTGACGGAACTTAGTCACTGCGCAGATTAGACACATTGCCTCCTTTTCTATTTGACTTTAATTTTTGTCGGGCATCGTAAGTGTGCACAAAGCGTGACTGATGGCTTTCTCTGTTCCGTCTGGAAATTTGTGAACAATATATGCGCTGATGCCATTATTACATGCATCCGCTGGCACTATTTTATCCTATTTGGAGTTGTAATGTGTGAGCATCAAATCCGATTTAAGAATATGAGTCGAATGAGATTTGACATTCTTGGTTCCAATTGAATGAAGTGCCTTGGACAAGAAATGCGTCCATTGGTTTCCGTAACTCATGCATATGATTTTTAAATTTCCCACAGTAATTGATGGCGCTTAAGTGTTATTGAAGGGTTGGTACATCTTTGTGCGGAGGCATATTGGAAATTGCATGAAATTTGGTTGGGTCTGGTCGCAACCGATTTTTATCTATGATGTGGCGTTGATGTATGATCTATGATGTGGCGTTGATTTTTATCTATGATGTGGCGTTATTGATGTCGCATTTAAAAACTTCTTTTGTCGTTTTTAGAAGGAAGCCAAACTCCTGTACCCGTTCTAAAATCTTATACAAGTGTAGGTTATGTTTAACCACAATTTTTCCCGAAACGATATAATATCGTCCAGATATGCTGCTGTCCCATTTATGTCATCGACCATAGTACTCATGATTTGCTGAAACTCACCGAGAGCTGATTTAACACCGGGTGATAATCGGTTGTAACGACATAATCCTCGATGTGTATTGATAGTTAGAAGTTATCGAGATTCTGGAGCTACTTGGACTTGTAAAAACGGATCGGATAAATCCAACTGACTGAACATGACGCCATTGGAAATTTTAGCGAAAATGTACTCAGGTAGTGGTAGAGGAAAATTGTGCAGTTCTAGGGCATCATTCAACTCCGTCGAATAATCCACACATATTCTTACACCTCCGTTACTTTTCTTCCCGACCTACTGGGTGCTGCTCATTCAGAAAAATTGTCCGGAGCTATGATTCCTAACTCTTGAAGACGGTGCAATTTATAATCGATCTTTGCTAAAGCAAAAAAGGCAACTTAAAAATAGAAACAGTCACTTTGCCTTAAACGCTGGAATGGAATTGGTTTCCCTGTGAATAATGATCTGAGTTTTCTTGCAACATCCCAATGTATCGCTGAACACATCCGGAAATTGTGACTTAAGTTCGTCAATGCTGGTAGTGGTTGAATGAACTTTCATACATATTTACTGTTGATTATTAGCATGTCCCACAAGTTGAACTTTTCAATTCAGTCCTACAAGTTCCATTGGTTGATCTGACGCTGTGTGAGCTGTGTGTATAGTTGGAGATAAAACAGGTTCACCTATTAAACTCCATGAATCTTGTGAAACGACTGTGAAGTCTAAAGCAGTGTCTATCAGTACATTTACAGGAACTTCTTTAATGCTGACGTATACGTGTTTGCGTTTAAAAACCACATCAATGCTGTTTAGGCAAACAAATCCTTTAGAGTATCGGTTATTACAGTTAGAAAGATTTTTGGTATTATCTGTTCTTTTGATGCACGATGAGAAGCGGAATAGTTTTTATAACCCTCCTTGTGACCGTTTTTTCCACACTGCTGACATTTGTGAATTTTGAATCGACAGTCAGTTGAGTAATGCATTCCATTGCTCTGATAGTACGGATTTCTTAATATATTTGATGAATGTGGTGCTCTCTGTGAAGCATCCTTTTTCTGGCTGTGGTTAGATTTATTGTTGAGCTTTTGATGATTTGGCAGAACAGGTATATTTGACTTGAATTGTGACAGCGCAATTGTATTAACCGAGGATGAATTGGGTTTCTCGATCATGACGGTATATCCTGTTTTAAATTGATATAAACAGCATTAAATTGATAATTATCTGACAACTTTCTGCAAGTCCCGACAATGTGACGTTGTCATCTTTAATAAAGTTGCCTGTTTTTGATGTAGCTGCGCGGGAAGCTTTTCTATAGAACCTCTTGCGGTGCTGTGACTTGTTTTACTGATTCTGCCTCGGTATGGTGTGGCTCGAGGATCACGACAGTGTTGGCCGTACACTTTTGAGAGTGAACGAGTAGGGTTGGTGAATGTCTCCCTAGATGTCACTGGTGATGGTTTTTATTTTTGGCGTTTGAATATCAGTGCGATTGGAAATTTTGCATTTCATTTGTCTTTGTGATAACCTCGTAGACCAATACGTCATTAAGCTACGTTCCTGGAATTCCAACACATGGTATGGAATTAGGGATTTGGCGACCTCCTGCAGCTCCTGTTTCTTTTTTCACCATAACTACATGAACCAATCCATCTGCTCCCGATTGTGGCAACAACAACAGCAAACAAACGGAAATATAGAGATACGTTTTAATTAGTATTTGTTCACGGATTCGTTGTGTGGTGTTTAAGAGCCCAAAGAAATCAATCACAACACAGTAGAATGGATGTGATGCATCAACTTGTTGCTTTCGTAAATCTCCTATTTCCTGAGATATTGCGACTGGTTTAACTCGGCGACATTGAATACATTCCGCTGAACCACAAAACAGCTTTCGAACTGCAGACAAATGTGATTGTGAGGACCAATGTTTAGATATTTTCTGTGGAGATAAATAAGCGGAGTCTTCGCAAACCGGTAGTAGGGAGGAAGTAGAATGTTCTGTAGTATATGGAAGTGATAAAAACTGCAGTCACCCACCGACCCGGATAAGTCCCTTTGTATCAAGAAATAGTGATAAACTTTTTAATTTCTTAGATTGAACGGCAAAGTCCTTCACCTACAATTAATCTTTGAGCTTCGGGAAACCCTCAAATTGAACAAAGTGTATGATTATTGACAATCCTTGTTCGAACCCCTTGCTAGTTAGAGATCCGGATACTCTGTCATATTTTACATTTTGAATGTTGTACAATAATCTGGAAACAGACGCCATCTAACTTTCGTCGTTTGAGTATATATTACCGGCAACGTCCTACTTTTTTTATATTTCGAGAGTTCTTTTTCGATGCATTGTAGTATATTTTAATTCAGCCATGGAGCTTCTGTAAACTATAAAATTGGAGGCCCTAAGAACCATAGATGACACTTTATGAATTCCGCAGATATCATACCCCGAGAGAGATCATCTGTCGGATTTTGTTTTGAATCAATATGACAGCAATGTTTTCTGTCAATTAATTCCTGTACCGCCAAAACTCTATTGGTCACAAATATTTTAAGTGCTACAGAAAAAACTCTCCAAATTGTAAAAACGTTGCATAGCGATGGTAGATGAATCACTTTAAATGGAAGGACGACGAATAAAAAGGAGCCTTACGAAGTTAAAACCTATCGGCCTTCCTCAGTTCACGTGAATCTCTTGACAAAATGTTGATCACAGGAATGATCCTGCGCATTAACGATTTTGGATCCTTCTTTAATTGTTTCGTTTCCACAATTTTTCGATTTCATTACTGATAGTAAAAGGTGAAGAAACCAAGAGACACTTGGTATCCGGAAATTGAAAAGTTACTAGGTGACGAAAAACGCCCCGATATAGTTCAACCTAAAGCTGTATTTTTTGACAGTCGCCGAATGCCCAATTATTTGAGAAAAATTGCAATTATCAAAAAATTGGTCGCTATATCAAGATTTGTAAAGAACCACAAACCGGTTTAACGATGAGCAGCTTAACAAGGGAAAAAATCGGAGAAATTGCCAGTCTACTCGTTTACAACCGAACAAGAAAAGGGGTTATTGCAAACAAGGCCGATCGAATGTTCAGGAAGTCATGTGCTTTTTAGTGGAATAGTGGAAGCATTGCGTAAGACAAAAGGAGAATAGTTACACTGCACAGACCTTTTACTTTCTTTGGAGTCATAAGAGAAATATATATTACTGACCAAATCATCTTTTTTAAAAAAATTTTACTATAGCGATCGGTTTAATTTATCTTTGAGTTTTGACTGTTAAACGGTTATTTCATTTAATTGTTGTGCTAAATACATTTCTTTGAATCTGTATTTTATGTAGATTTTAGAATTTTGTGAGTATTGAGAGTGTTGTGACGTGTTTTGTCTGTCCATTATTTTTTAGAATAGTGTTCCATTTTAGTTTGTGTCTTTAAAAAAGTGGTGAAAAATTCTGTAAACATTTATTTTTACCGCTGGCTCAATAACGTTTTATGTTCTATGTCTAAAATCTAGAAAAAACTACATAGTTGGCTGTGGCTATAAGCTAGACAATTGACAATTTCCAAAATTCATAAAATCTATAATGGTAAGCTTATCAAAACTAAACAATTGTTTACCATAAATTTCCAAAATGATTAAAATTGTAAAATTTACGTCGCAAGTAGTTAAATTACCAAAAAAATGTAAGCCTACACCAACCTTTAATTCAATTAAATTCACCACTAAGATTCACATATCGATGCAAAATTCAACGAGAAGATCACCCAAAACGAATTGTCGATTATCAATAACATTAACAACAAATCGATGTAATCGATCATTCATTCGCGATCAACAACAATAATCATCATCATCATCAGCATCTCTCCATCAATTCATTATATACGAGTATACACTTTTACAAATAAATGTAGTATAATGAAAATCAATTGAAATTACAATCAAATTACAGTTCAATCGCAATTTTTGTTTTCAATTAAATTTTGCTTCTTGTATATTTTGTAACTTCAATTGTTTTAATTTTTTAAATTCCACTTGAACCGCAACACAAGAAAACGATCGCTCTCATATGTATATACGGTAAACGATCAATAAGAAATGTACAAAATACAAATTATACTTGATGATCATATCCCTTTAATGTCTGTCGAGTATATATTATTCATACTCGTAAATGATCTGTTGTAAATTGATCAAATTTGTAGTATGATTTTGATCAAGTTGAAAAACAAAACGAAAATTTTTCGATCGCGCATAATAAATTAAAAACAAAAATTTATTTGATCGTGAATATCGAAAAGGTTTTTTGGCGTGCACACAGTGTTTTTTTTTGTTTTATTATTATCGGCGAACACTCGTCTTGTTGTCTTGTAAATTCTTTAGCAAAAAGTAAAATCAATGAAAATGACGATCACATAATCAAAAGAAAATGCCGATCGTGTGTGTGTGTGTTTATTTACGATATGATCACACAATTGAATTTTGTGGTGTATTCAATCATATATCAATTAAAATAATTACTTTTATGACAAAGTGTATTTATAATGGTTATTATTTAATTGATCATCCTCGGGTTATGTAAATAATGTACCGTATTTCGTTTCGGCATCCGATTGATTTTCTTGGAAAATTTATAAGACATAAATATTTTGGTTTTTGGTTTGCAATACATCATGCACAGGTACATATCGCGTATGATGTGCAATGCGTCGATCATAATATTATAAGTGAGAAAAATTATATCAATAAACGACACAAAATAATGAAGAAAACACCAATTACCAATTGATGATAACTGGAAATAAAACAACAAACGTATTGGCATCTTTGGAATTTTTGCGGAAATTGACTTTTTTTTGTATTGTTGTTGTATTGGTCGTCGATGTCGCTGTCGGGCGATCGCGTTTGATGTTTTTTTTTTTTTTTTTAAATAAGTAAGGTTTATTTATAAATTTTTTTGTCGTAATTGATTACAATTGATATAGCTAAGTAATATGATCGGTAAATTGTAAATGTACGTTAGGAGTTTTTTGAACTTTTGGGATTCCTTAAAATTCACACGATCGGTTTTGACCTTAACACATATAATTTTTGATGTGCAAATTTCAAAACACCGAAAAAATTTGGTTAACCTTTTTTAACCTTTAACCAGATAATAGTACACAGATGTGTAGCATGATCTATAGAACATTTTACAGGTGTAATATCCTACAAAGGTGGAAATAGTTTGATTCCTTTATCCATATGGTTCAAGTATATTATGAATAAAAGAGAAAGTCTCATGTATATTTTTTGAAATGTAGGTTGAGGTTCTAAACAATTTGGTCTTAATTAAAAAAATATATATATTTATAAGTATAATTGTTGCTCAAATTTGTTCCTTTTTGAATAATATGAATCCACATTTTATGGGTGTCTCAAACAAGAAAAAAATATTACTTAGTACGGAAGCTACTAAGGATGTCAACTACTTAAATATAATTAACGAAAAATTGCTCAATTTGATTCAGTCACAAAGTAGCTCAGTATTTAATAGATGCCAACTATTAGTATTTTATAATAAAAGATGTATACTAGATGTTTTGTTCACTTTTTTCAATATTATAGGCATACTCTTAGATTATTTTGCTACAAATACATAAACCGCGTTTTATTAAACTATAAATGTATTTGCGCAGTTGCTAAATTAATCACTTGTAACTATATATGTATAAAATATTTCCGATTATATCAAACATTATTATATACTATTGAAAACGAAAATAAAGATAGCTACATTGAGTTTAATATCAGTAATCAGCAGTTGCTCAATTTAGTTCAGTCGACCAGTAGTATCAAATATATACAAAGAGTTGCTCAATTATATACTATACTAACAGTTGTAACATTAGCTCGATAAATATGTTATTGAAATTAACAACAAACAAAAAGTTGCTCAATTTAAATCTATCGCCCAAGATGTTTAAATTTAATAGACGAAAGATCGTTGATATAGTATTAATTATAAACAAAAATTTAAAAAATCATGTTAAACAAAATGTAATCGTAATAAATGGGTTGCTCAGTCCAATCTCAAACTTTGAATAATAAAATATTAGAAAATACGAGTGGAACCAAAATCGTGGTAAGTTTAACGTAAATCAAAAAAATTGCCTAATTTAATTGAACTCTGAAGAAGCTTTAAATCTTCTTATGAGATTTAAATATTAGCCACTATGAGATAATAAATATGGAATAAACATGTAGCTCAATTTAAGCTCAAACTTAGATTTAAAAGTTCTAAATTTAGTTTAGCTCAGTATTTAAAAGACGACAACTGTTTTATAATATTTAAAAATAGATATATACTGGTTTACTCACTTTTTTCAATATTATAGGCATAATTTTGGTTAAATTTGTGACTTAGAAATGCACTAACCGTTATATCAAACTTAATTGGTGTTTAATTGTTGCTCATTTAAACCATTTGTAACTATATGAATAGAATATTTTTGAGTAGATCAAACATTAGTATAACTACTATTGATAACTAACAGTAGCTTAATTTAATGCAGTTGCTCAATGTAGTGTCACATATAATAGATCAATAACTAATAATAATTGATTAATAACTCATAATACGGTTTTATTTGTATCTCAAAACAGTGTCTCAGAAAAAATATATATAAATATAGTTGCTCAGTTACAATTTAAACTAAGAGTTTTAAAATAAACTCACTTAATAAAGTAGTTATTGAAGTTAGTAAAAACAAGAAGTTGCTTAATTTAATTCAGTAGCAAAGCAGTATTTTTATTCTAGTAGAAATAGAATTAATAATGCAAAACCGGGTTTCACTTATAATAAGAAGTAAGTCTTCAGTAAGTCTTTATGAAGTGTGGAAATCATTAATTAATTCTACTAAAAATAAAAATCAAATAAAGTTTTTGGAAGTTATACCAATAATAAAAAGTTGCTCAATTTAATATCGATATTAAGTAAATCGTAATGGATTAGAAATATATTAAAAATAAATATGAGCAATTGGGTTTATTGCTCTGATGATGATTATATATAAAACATTAATAAGTAAGTTTTTATAAAATAACCTCAGTTAGAAAAGTTGCCCAATTCTAAGCAGTTACCAATGAATTGTATATCATAATTTATTACCAAACATGGAACAATAACACATTATTAAGTATCACATGGTGAAAGTCATTAATAAATAGGCCTGACAAAAATTGCTCAATTTAATTCAGTCCTCAAGTAAAACATTATTTTGAATCCAATTGGATTCACTTATGTCTAATGTTATAATGGGTTTTACTTATAACTAGAAATTCAAAATAATGTGAAAATTAATTAGAAATAAACTTGTTGCTCAATTTAATTCCAAACTTAAAATATGCTGTTTAAAAAGTAGAAAATATTATTATATAAGACTGACGACAAAAAGCACAGAAAGGGTTGGGAACTTACATATTTTTTTTGGATTATTGATGAATCCTCTGATGTGTTGCTCAATCAAATACCTAGGCAGGACAATTATTATCACCGAACAAATGGATAACTATCTTTTTCATCCGCGTTACGTTCCATTTAGGGATTTTTCCGCCCACACAGCGACCTCAAATCATCTCGATGCATCGCATGTTTTATCCAGTTTCGACATTCTATTTAACACAGATCGTGAGCGACGTGATCACGCCACCTAGTTTTTGTTCGTATATACCCTTTTGTTGGTTTGATGTGATTGGATTTGATTAAATTTGATGAACGCTCTAATGTCATAACCTTCGAAGAATTGCTTGGTCTCGAAATTCTTCCTAATCTGATACTGGTTCTTATCAACTTTTGCGAGTTTGCATGACCGCGATAGATGTTTTGATCGCAGAAGTATCAGCGGTGTTTAGAAAACGTTCAAACCGGCGGCAATTGGAGTTTTACTATCTGTCTGTAATTCGTTCTTCGACGTTATAGTAGACACAAGGTGTTTAAAGTCTTCCACTCAGCTGTAGTCATGGCCTCATTTCAAAAATGTTGACCTTAAGAAGCTCTTAAAGGTCGTCAAGAACTACATTGTGATGGCTAGAGTAGTAGAGAATATACCATTGGTGCTGGCCACTTCTTGACCATCTTACTGAGCTCTTGAAGAGTCAACATGTCGAGTGAGTAATTATCCGCTTGACAGGATAGTTTTTGGAGACCAGCAGGCTTAGTACGTTCCATGTTCCGATTTTATAACGTGGAGCATGTACAATGGTGTATAGTTATAGCCTGCCGCTAAACCCTGATGTAAATCCTGATATATATTAATCAACATTTTCGGGGAAAATTGAGTTGGTCTTTGCGAAATATTGGGCCAATTAGATCGATCGATATCTTAGTCAAAAGCTCTTAAGCTCAGAATAAAAGTTTCATGAAAAAATCCGTCCACACTTTCAAAAATAAATGCAACAAAGCCACTGTAAAGTATATTACTAATCACACTGTTATATAAAAAATAATTTAGATCAATTCCTTCACCAACGATCGTTTATTTGCTCGTCTGTCAAACTTTTTGCCGATCACCATATAAAATATGATAATCATCATTTTATTAGTTTATTTGTTATGTGCATGTGTATATACATGCCTAACTCTCCGCCTTCCAAAAAAATAAAAATAAAAAATTTATAAATCGATCGACAGGACAGATCGATTTGACGGTTTGATTTACCTATCGATCGCTTAAATAAGAAACTTTATACATAACAGAACAATTTGTTGTGTACGCTATACGATCATGTCGAATCATTTTGACATTATATTATTGTGGATACACCCAAGATGTCCGCCCACTTTAATTTTATTGTTGGTATTCTAATATGCTGATCGATCGATAGATAAATCAATTGAGATGAAGTATACGGTACTTTTGTGCGCACGGTTCCTATTATATAGTAAAATATATCGCTGTGGGCAATGTAGAAAGTTTTTTTTTGTTGGTGTTCGATGATTTGCATATACATTCCATGTTTGCGTAATTGCTCCTAATTAATGTCTTATTTCCTTTTTTTGAAATATTTTGAAATTTCTAAAAATTCACACGAAATTTTGTTAAATAGTTAATCATGTTAAGTTCTTTACCTTATACCTTGTGTGTGTGCTAACAAAACAAAACCGAAAAAAGGTTGTATTTTTTTTGGTGTATTGTTGTTTGGCGCAATAGACAACAATTGAAAAGGACTCAAGTGGATTATCTTATAATTTTCTTTAATATATTTTTATGGTTAGAAGATCGATCGAGTATTATTTCGTATCTTTTTGTGGTTTTCTACACAGCAGCAACTTTAATTTTTAATAAAAATACAAAAGAAGCGCAGGAAATATATCGTATACACGAAAACGTTAAATTTGTATTGTGTTGCATCTTGTTAGATTACAGGTTAATTTCCCATTCATAAATACTTTTAGTGTTTATGTTTTTGTAGTTTAACCGACGAACGAACGATCCGCTGAAAAATAATTGAATAAATGTTAGGTAATCGACCTAATCAATTGAATTTTTGGGTTAAGTGCGGTTAAGAAATGTAGATTCACTTATTATATACATAAATAAGGATGCTGGATGTAAAGGAAATGATAATATTATTGCATCAAAGTTACCGATATCGGAACACTTACGCAAGTGTATATCGAAAACGAAAAAAAAAGGAATTTATAAATCTCACGAAGGTGATCGATATATTTTCAAGGTCGCCTCATTATTTATGAAGATATTTTTTTTAACTTAGGTCGTAAAATGATGGTTAAAGTGTTGGCTTAATAGTACCGTGGGTTTGAGTTCGATCCCCACCGCTTGACCACAACGCCGTTGTGTGTAAAAACGTTCGTTGGGCTGACCACATCTGAGAAAAGATCTCAGTAAAGGGTCTACTTTGGCCTGTAAACCTATTGATTTTTGTTACCCATTTCTAATGCAACTGACTTTTTGAGCTCAGTCTTAGAATCCATTACTATTTTCGGAACAACATGAACATATATTTCACCACGTTCGTACGAATTGCATTGTGTCACACCTCTTGTTTGTTTTGTTTCTTCCATATTTGATTACAACTATGGTATTTTTATTTAGGTTTTATTAACAAAATACCTTAGAATATCGGAATACTTTAATTTTAAACACAATTTTCAATTTATTTGTAGACCATAAAAAAACCCTACAATCAACCATATGAGTGTTTTCAAAAATTACAGAGGATAGTGTATTTCATTTTTTTCCGCTAGAGCACACCGAACCATTCGTAAATCGTTCATCACAATATTGGAATCCAACTTCGTATTATCTATCTAGTATTCCTTCATTTGTGTGATCATCTGTCATAATTCAGTTTATTGTATATTTATCTAACAAAAAATTGAAAATTAATTACAAATGCAATAATTGAAAATTATTAAATTAAAATTTAATTTATGTGAAAATTATATGTAATGTGTAAACGTTAATTAAGTGCTTAATTTTGTGTTATATAGTTATATATGTATGCACATATATGTTTATTGTGTTTAGTTTGTATTGTGAAAATGTTGATGAAAAAAACAAATGAAAAATTTGTTAACATGTAAATACATGAAAATTAAACAGAAAAATGAACTGAAAAGTGAAAATTGAATAAAAAATAACAAAAATTAAAGAAAATTAAAAATTGTGGGAAAAATAATATTAAACAGGAAAAGTGTCAACAGACAAAAAACCCTTACAAAATCTGTAAGTAGTTCTAGCTTTTCTTGATTCATAAACCTTCTGAAGCGAATTATTCCTGATTCTGATATGTTTCGAAGTAAACTATCTTTTTTATAGTCACAGAGACTAGCCCTGATAGTGGAATGGATTTTGCAATATATTGTGCATCATTCATGTGTGCAAAGATGACGTGTTAGTTTATTTGAATTCAAGGTAAATATTTTTTGTGTTTGATAATTCATTCCCATTTTTAGGCCCCTATTTAAAGCAGGCTTTCTCTTGTTGTGCAAGCCGAATGTGTAAAGATTCTATGCTTCTTAGAACTTTTGCAAGATTGGGGTATCGTTAGTATGTTTTTGGAGTTTACTGTTTAAGATTTAAGAATCGATTTGCATATAGCCTGTGGTACACAACTTAGATGAAAAACCGAATTCATAATGCTTAATCAAATTTTCCTTGAGTTTGTAGTAGGTTATGTGTGGTGTTTTTATATTAAGGCACGATTTGATATTTTCTCTTCATGTTAAAAACGATTCGGACGATGTCAAAAACCGTTGCGTACATATCGCACAACGCGAACTGCCCGACAAGCAACACTATCCAAAAACGGACAAAAATTGAGTCGCCACACTACTCCCTGCCGGTGAATGACCTGAACGTTCATTGAAATCTCGCAGGAAGTCTGATCGCGCTGCCCGAGCGCGTAGCTACGTGGTTAGGTACGCCCGAAAAACATATTCTGATTTTCGTATTTACTAGCGAGTCGGTGTCTAGTTCCGCGTTCGGTTTAGTAATCGGATAATGATTTGATGTCTCCCCTATTGAACTGTCTTTGATTTTCTCTATTTGCTCTGTGTCGTCATTAGCAATGAAACATGGTTTCAGCCTGTTCGCGATAATTTTGCAGCGTCTTCTTCGTATATTAAACGTGAAGTATTTCTCTTTTCGATCGACAACGCGGAATGGTCCTTCATATGGGGATTGAAGTGAAGATTTTACGTCTGTAGTACAAAAACACTCGAGCAAGAGTTAAGCTCTTTATGAACGAAACAAGCAGTATCTTTATGTCTGGACGCTGGGCTTGGTTTAACTTGTTCTATGGCGTCTTTAAGCTGCGCTACGAATTCTGACTGGTATATGAATTTTAAAGTGTCGCAAAAGAAAATTCATGGTAGACTTAAGCTTTCTCCATAAAGCATTTCAGCCGAGGTTGCGCCACAATCTTCTCTCCAGGCTGTGCGTAACCCCAACAAAACTGTTGGTAAAAACGTCGTTCAATTCGTGTTACCCTGGCACATTATTGCAGTCTCAATAACCCCGTTTGCCTGTGGGTTGTATGGTGTTGTTTGCTTTCGTTGAAACCCTAAAAGTTTTGCTAATTCCCGGAACAGTTCAGATTCGAATTGGCTTCTTTGATCTGTGACAACTATTGTTGGTACTCCAAATCGTGCTATCCATCCATTGCAAATCGCGCCTGCTACAGTCTGAGCACGGATATCGGCAATTGGAATAGCTTCGGGCCAACAGGTATATCGGTCTATTAGAGTAACGCAGTATCGCATTCCATCCGACTTTGGCATGGGCCTACGATATCAAGGTGAACCTCATCAAATCGTTTGCTGGCGATTGGAAATTGAACAACTGAGCTTTTCGTATCTCGCTGTACTTTTGACCTTTGGCAATAAATGCAACCTCTAGCCCATTGCCTAGAATCCTTATTTATCGAGGGTCAAATGTATTTGCTAGTTAACAACTTGGTAGTAGCCCGTATGCCTGGATGCAAAAGACCGTGGAGCATATCAAACACTATCTGTCCATAATATGTACTTGTTTACGTTCATAACGGGCAAGTTTTTGAACTTAAGCGATTTATTTGTTTCAAGTAGCGTTTGTAATTCGTCATCCTAACTTTGAAGATCAGCAACTTTGGTATAATCGATTGCTTCCTGCATAGTGATTTCGTCAATACTGGAAAGAGTATCAGCTACCACATTATCCTTACGGGATATATGCTGAATGTCGCTTGTGAACTGGTTTACAAAATCTAAATACCTGAACTGTCTTGGTGACGCTTTGTTTGGGTTCTGTTGGAATGCGTAAACCAGTGGTTTGCGGTCTGTGAAAAGAGTAAAAGAACGACCCTCTACAGGAAACGAAAATGTTTTACGGCCAAATACGCCGCCAACAGCATTCGATCGTAGGCACTATAGCGTTTTTGTGTTTCAATAAGTTTAACAGAATAAAAGCTGCCAAGTCCCACTAACTCTTTGCTGAATTACAGCACCAACAACTAAATCTGATGCGTCAACCATCAAAGCAAGATGTGCTTTCGCTTCCGGGTGTACGAGTGTAGTTGCATTGCTCAACTGTTGTTTACACTCTTCAAATGCTTTAATCAACTTGGCTGTACAACTAATCTTCTGCTTGTCATTTTTCCTATTACCTTTTAGGAAATCGTCCTCAGCCCGATGGTCCTGGAGCCTTTGAAAAATACACTCGAGATGGCTCAAGTCTCTGAAACCGTTTAAAAAATCGTCAATGTAGTTGTAACAAAAATCCAGTTTACGGAATACGAAATGAACAAACCGTTGGAACATTTGCACAGCGTTCCATAATCCAAAACCCATACGAGTAACTTCATACAGTTCGAATTGCGTAATGATCGCAGTCTTCGGTATGTCTGTTAACAGGATACACTGACAGTATGAGTGTTAACAAAAACCGAATTCATAATGCTTAATTAAGTTTTCGTTGAGTTTTACGATAATAAACGTATATACAAATATCAAACGTCAATTTGTGGAGTTTGAAAGTTGTATTTTTATTTATATCTATTAGCTGCAGCCGCATAGTCGGGTAAATCGTTTAGTACAGTAAAATAAAATTTTTAGTACACATTTACCTCCAGTAGTGTCCGAATTCTTTAGTAAATCAATTTGTCAAAATCGGCTGGTAGGGTAAAATATATTGGTTCAAAGGGTTCATTTCACACCGCAATGAAACAAAACACATTTCGAACAAACACAAAACATCTTGTGTTTGTTACAAAATGGAAAATAATAATGATACGAGTAATAATGGTTGTGAAATATCATTTCAAAATAAAATAATTGTGGCATTAATGATAAAAATGTGTGGAGAAATTGCCAAATTAGCAAAAAAATGTTTTTACGGAATCGAAAACAGCTTTTGAATCAAAAATAATTAAACGTCAAACGCACAACAACAAGAACTCATTTACCCAGCTAATTTAGTACATTTGAATTTACCCTATACACTGTTAAAAAATAGTAAAAAGTACCATTTACCTGACTATTCGGCCATTGAAATTGATATTTATGTGTAACAAAATATTGTAAGATTCAGAAGAAATGTAATCAACTGATGAAGAAAAAAACTCGAAGAACACGTGGATGCTAATTTCAATGTAAAGATTTGTCCTTTTTTAAAGCCGTCAAGTATATTCACCAACGGTAATGACTGTTTCTTGTTTAAATTTCATTGATGCTAGATATGTCCGCGCTTCTATAGAAATGTAGCGTTTATTGGAAACATGACCATTCTCATGCAGTTATTCGTCACCGATTCATTTGTATCAATAGCAAGGAATAGCCTTTCAAGAAAGAAATGAGCAGGAGGCTCTTAATCAAGATATTTTGACTGTTAGATCGTTATATAAGACACTATACGGGTCTTTTTTATCCCGTATGCTTAGGATTGCTTTATTTGTAAATATTTTCTAATTTCTTTGTTATTAATAATACATGGTTTGCCATCTATTGGTCCTTTTTTCAATCAATGAATTTTAGTACATATTTAATGTTATTTGTTCTAAAAAAAAATTTTACATATGAAAACTCAACAATATGCCATTTATCATCATGGATTCGCTAACAACACAACAACGCATTTGTTTGTCCAAATTTATTATGAAAATAATCGTTAAAAAAAACAACATTTCGTAAATTAAGTGAGGTTCAGTGGAAAGTCATAGACCATATCAACATTTTCATCCAGTTCGTACTCTTGATGCAATGGCAGGTGTCAGTAAAAGTGTTCGCAATGCATCGAGCACAACAACCAGGCATAATTTACAAGAACTAAACATTTCACGAACCACATTACGACGCATTTGGCATGTTGATCTCCATTTGCATCCATACAAAATTCAAATAACTCTAAAATTGAGGCCACTAGACCATTTAAATTGTCGTCGTTTTGTTAATTGGATGTTTCAATGAAATGAAGTTTTTCATCGCGATGAAGCTCATTTTCATCTTAATGGATACATCAATAAGCAAAGATGTCGAATTTGGGGAGCGGAGAATCCTCTTGTTATTCACGAATCAGAACTTTATCTTTCAAAAGTCACTGTTTGGTGTGGTTTATTGGGCTGGTGGCGTAATTAGGCCGTTTTTCTTTAAAAACGAACAAAAAAATGCCATTATAGTAAATGGGGAACGTAATCGCAACATGTTAACTGTTTTGTTGTGGCCCAAATTGAATGAATTACGGGTCAACGATCTTTGGTATCAACAAGACGGAGCGACATGACACGCAAATCGTGCAACAATCCATTTAATGCCAACAAAATTTGCTGATTCAAATTTGCAAAAAGCTCGGATTAACTCCACTTGATTATTTTTTTAACCTCTATTATGCATAAATATCCCGTCAATTACTTTAAATGCATTAATTTAGGACTACATCGTAAACTCTTCCCGAAAATATGTTTGGGTTAATAAACTCTTCTTGTGATGCGGGTGCTGAAGCCTATAACTATTGATCATCCTTCAAATCCTTTAATTAAAAGCTACTACTAAAATAGTTGCAGACTTTAAACTACCTTAATTGTAGAACTTTTTAAAATGTTTTTAACCGGTGACGAAACCCGTTTTGTGATGCCACCAATCGATAAGCTATCAGAAATATCGGTATATAAGTATATTGATTCTGGAATTCCAGGTTATAAAATAGGAAATTTCAGTTACCGTATGTCAAATGATGTCTTAAAATATTCAGGTATGTTTTCCAGTGAAGTAGTTTGGACATGCGCTCTTTAAATCATTTGAATGAAGGGCAAAAGCGTTACTTAGAGTGCAAATATGGCATAACGTTGAACTAAACTATATAGTTCATTTTCTAATATGCATCCGACAATGTGTCTAAAATATTTTCTAATGGAACTAAAGCGGGTAACTAATTCGTTTGGATTTTATTTCGATGATTTGAATTATTTTGGTTCTTTGTGTAGTGGATCTTTGGTTCATTTGTAGGTTTTTCTGTGCACATTTTTAATGTTTTGTCCGGATTGGGATACTGTCTTTCAGCGAGTTAGTTCTTTGAGTGTCAGCATTCCTTTTATTACTATCCCGTTTCTTATTGTTTAAGACATAATCTATTTCTTTCACCAAAGTTCTTCTTCATCAGTAAAAAAAACCTCTCAATTGGATCTATCTTATTGCAGTCTTTGAGGTTCCTTAGATTTCTTAGCTTCTTAGATTTGGTAGCAATAGAAACCATTACAAATGTCGGTGATCTTTAAAACTTAGAGCTTTTTGAAAATAGTTGGTCAAGCAACATAGTTGATCCATCCCAGAAGCCCTTAGGCCAACCTTCGAAGAGGATACGCCACTTTGAATATACATTTCCTCTTTTTTGTATCCATTGCTTGCAGTTTCTGATAATACTACGTCTACTAGCTGTTACCAGTATCACTTGGTGGTTGGATATTTCGCAATCTCTCAGTCGCTATAGCCTTGTTCGTTAATGCACCGGGTATAGGTAACGTTGACTTTTGAACGGCTATTTGTCTTATTTCACCTCTGTCTCGCACCTTTGGAAATAAGAAATTGTTCTAGTTGCCAGATTACTTTTTTGTGATATTACATACGAGCGAATTGCTTTAGTTTCCATGAAGCACAATCTTTATGACTTCACAGCCAATAAACAAAAGAGTTGTCGATCCTAAACGGATGGAGCTCTGATCTCTTAAATGAAACTAATAAACTGGTTTATTATTATTTTATCAAATGGTCAATGGTTTGGCTTGACTGAAACTCACTAAACTGCACAATTAGCAAATATTTTAAAAATTGTAGATGTTATCGAGGTCGAAAGTCTTCTTAGCGTCAATATCTATGAAAATCAACCACTTGTTAGCCCATTGGACGGCTTGATGAGGATTATGATTCTGTTGCTGCTGTTTAGGAGTTTTTGATGAAAAAAGTGAAAGATCCTCCCAGCGTTTATCACAAAGGCAAATCCGTTTTTTTCATAAAGGGTTCTAGGAAAAAAATCAACTTAAGCATTTCTAAGGATAGACTACAGTCAAAAAATGAATATTCCATTAGAGTCATTTTCTCAACTTTTTAGCTATCGAGTTGCTAGGAGAGCAACGAGCCCCAACTTATAGTTTTTCAAGACTGTACTAAGGTCTCATTCATTTTTACTTTGCAAAATCTTTGCAAATCATCCATTGTTAGGATGAGTGCCACTGTTATAAAACCCACCTCGCTATCTATATACTGATCATAGATCGATAGGCCTTATTATGGATATTAAAATGTACCAGTTTTCAGAAAAGTCTCAGCCTAACTTATGCAATTCAATTTTGTATTAATAAAAATCTTGGAAATTATCTAGGAGAGCCTCGAAAATACTAGAATCATAAAAACCTTAGAACATGAAAAAGGAGTATAAGCACTTAAAACCTCGGAACGTTCTCAGAACCTTGTGGCTTAAAAACTTCTAGAACTTATCCACACTAGTGGAATATTATAAGCTTGCCATTGTGGCGTTTAGATATGTGATGTATTCAGTTTTTACATTTTTTATCGCCTTGAGCAGCATGACATCGACTGCCGCGACTAATTGTAATGCAAAAATTAATGGGACTGCAGAATATCCAACACATGTCAGTCAACACAACTTGCATTTAACTATAGTTAATATAAGTGCACCGAAAACTCAGTTGATTGCACTCGGTCGGGTTCAAAACTTAGCTTCTCGAATGATATTGATTCTCCTTTCCACATGTGTAATTGGGAGCCTTAGGCGTGTTTTACAAGTATGTTAATGGTTATTGTTCATTAGAACTTTATGCATTTCTGCCTGGTTTTGGCCTGCGCGTAAAATAAAACTGCCCGTGAAATGAACTGAATGATATAACTTTTCCCTTGGTGTACAATTTACAGAGATTCAAAATATCAAAAGCAAAAAACTAGAAGCTGTATTCCTTTTTTACTTTCTTGCATTATTCCCTTTAATCCTTCCTTTACCTAAAAAGTAGTGCAGTTTGTTGTGCTAGTATCCAAAGTGGCGTCATTATGTCTACGTCGTAGAGGAAGACCTAGAATTTGCAGGTAGGAGACATTAAAAAACATCTTCCTGCAATAGGAAGAGAAAACTAAAGGAACCCACGATAGGATTGTGCAGTTTGAAGATTGCAACTTTAGACAGCCAACTCTTTTTATGGGATTGAAATTAAAAGTGGAGACCACGTATTCAAAACATGAAAAAATGTAATTTAATTTGCACCTGTATTATATTTTTGGCGAACAGCGATTATCGAACTCAGGACCATGGCATGGTAAGCAAGTATCTTAATCATCACTATGTAACCGGTAATAAAGCACAAAAGAAGAGAATAAACGGTATATTCGCGGTATAACTCTCGTATAATATAGTATGTGGCTCCTCTGGTGGAGAAAATTATAGTGGACATTTTAGAAACTGTCAGATATTTTAGCCCGATTTGGTTAGCCGCTACATGTAATGGACAAAAATTTTGGCAAGACCATATAATTCGATCACTCGGGAGAATAGTATAGAAATACTTTGAAAGTTTATTCGAACATACGGTAACATTATAGATCAACGAGGGAAATTTTCGAAAATCTGCTTCAAATTAATTAAAGTGGATTACATAGCAGGTTAACCATTTTTAAAATTATTTTCAAATGGTTGTGCATCAGTTCATATATATGATTAATGTCTTTCAACAGAATTTCTCTAAATCTATATATAATTAATTCATCACCGCGTGCTCGCTATACAATTTGACCTTTTCACCAAATAGGCGCACATACCTCCAGTATACATACTATACCATTATACATTTTAATTACACCTTAAAGTGTTAAGTTTGATTCTGTATCTGTAAATAGATATTTAATTATCAGTTTAAGATGTATATTTATATATTTTGACAGTATCTACTCGTATGTACTACGGGTTGTCGACTATACTTTTGTAAATCTTTTAAACTCGCGCACTAAATCAAAATATATCACACACGCTAACCAAATGCAAGATTAACATATAATTAAATTTAGAAGAAAAAAATCTTTGATCGAGATTAGAATTCAAAAATCTATATACAGTCAAATTGCATGCTTGGGTATCGCGGACAAAAAATTAAACCAAAATTACTGATGAGATGAGTAACTCACATTTTTTTTTGCTCGAAATCTTAAATCTATATAGAATACCTTTAGGCACGTGTCCAAAAACGATGATAAGTAATTTGAATGAATCTCGTGTCTATGTCCATCAAAATTAAAATTTTTTAAAGTTTTGTGTTGTTTGCCGTTTGATTCTTTACATTCCAGTTTGAACCAGTTTGATGTGCAAAATACATCCCAATCCGCATAATTCACAAAAACTCGTAACCAAAATCGATAAATACGGTTTGGTATGATTCACAAACAAAATTTTAGTTAATGTTTGTTTAATTAGAGGTTAGGTTTTCTAAAAGTTAAGATCTTTATTTGAGTTACGTTTTATGAAAAAAAAATTTAGGTTTTGCTCATATTTAAACGTAATTGGCATAGGTTTTTTGACCTTTTGCTATACGGTTAAAATTTAAGAATTTGGGTTAGGGCGATCATTACATAATCTAACGAATTATTTTAATCCCGATTTGCAACTCGATCGTATAAAAATTGCTAAATTTTCTGCTAAAATCAGACTCCCGACACGATTTAGCGATCGATAATGGGAAAATAATGGTGCCCTTTGCGATCGCACACGATCTCATTGTGTCTAGCACATTCATTCCTCATAGAATCCACTTGGAAAGTCGACGGCCAAATTTGTAGGTAGTGATCCTTAATTGATCACCCAAATATCAAGACCCAATAAATTTTAGTTTCGTATTCGGTAAAAGGTTATAAAATACTGTACGATCATAACGATCGGTCGTTGCTTAATTAGATCGTATATATTCATTATACAAATTGATAAACAAAACAAATTACAATTCGATTCGGGGCGACATGCATCAATTATTTTACGCTGTAGTGTAACAGAAGAACCTAATTAATTTTTTCATATTGATCCATGTCCTTTACTGTCGATTTTCAATTTGGCAAAAAATATCGTATACCAACGACATTTGGTGTTCGCTATTTATATAGAGCACATCGATCGATCGTTCGATCGATCGACAATCCTTCGTTTATAATTAAGGATCAATGAAAATCAATTTTCGTATTTCGAATCGGTATATATTATTATTACCTTTCCGGGTACTTTTGTTGTTGTTTATTTTATTAGTTTCTGGCTTGTGTCTCTCGCTTTCCCTATGTGACCCCTCATAAAATTTAATAAGATAATGATTTTGTTTTGAGGATCGATACCAAAAAAAACCCCGTAAGGTCTATAAAAAAAAAAAAAAAATCTTGTATATGTTGTTGTTGTACGAGGTAAAAAGGTAGAAATTTATTTATGTTTTGACACCCTTTCATCAATATCGGCGTGCGTGGACATATACATGGCTTTTGATATGTTTTAATGACGAGGGATGATTTTGATAATAGAAAATCAATTTTTGTAATTAAATTTTCATTTTTGATTAAAACTCCCCCAAAATTTCGTATCGTTAGGGTTGATTTGTTATTTTATTGTTCGTATCTTGGAAATGAAGTGAAACAATCAATTATCAAATTACATATAGACGTACACACGCTCTCCCGGTGCACACGATATTTAATCTGTATAGTGTACACTGTTTATCTTAATTGTAGGTGCCAACTCTAGTTATCAAAGACAATATAGTTTGACCCAAAACCATTAAATAGTGATATATGTTTATGGTTTATCGCAATTCCTTAAAAGTACAGGTAACATCAAACATAGAGATAGTGCAGAAGGTGTAAGATAAAAAAACTTTTTTTTAATTGAGACACGTGTTTCAATTGATAATATTGGACAAGGTGCTATCGGCAGTTTAAGGACCAAATGGTGTCATAATTTTTATTTGACACTGTTAAAAAATAATTTGCTGCTAGTGTTTGGTGGCATCGCACTCAGTGACCGAAACAATCACCTGGCTATTGCTGGGCTTGGTTTTGAAACCTACCTTAAGGTCCTATTCTTGAATGTCATAATAAAAACCCCTAACAGGTTAGCAAACGCGCATCTTTAGGCATATCCCAAGGCAGCGATTTGATGTCAGGAACATCATCTGTCGAAGAGGCTTTTTCTATATAAAGCAAGTTAATTTATTTGCTTAAACTGAGTGCATATCATTAAAGTAAATGACAAGCTAATGATGTGACACTTCTAAAAAATATCGCAGAGGTGACATAGTTGATCTTTGACCTTGGTGTTAAGTTTGATGATAACATCGATTGTTTCTCTTTAAAGGTTTCCTTGTCAGACACTTTAAAGTTTGTCAAAAGAAGCAAGCGTCCTGTAAAGCTGCACGGATATTCGATCCAATGCTCGCTTTATGTATTAGTATTTTATGCTTGTATTGTAAGTTCAACAGGAGAAGTATCTTTAAACATAATTACCATAAAACGCAAAGCAAGAGTCGAGGTATGTGCAGTCTTGTTAGTTGTTCAAATGCATACTATGGTATAAAGGCGTTGAGAGTCGAAATACAACCGAAATTTTTAACTATTCGAATGTGCATTGTTCTTCAGCGTGTTAACTTTTGTTGAAGTAAATTTATGTGTAACCCACAATAACAACACTTTGTATATTTATTTTATTTTTTATTATTAAGAACTTTTATTATTTATAAAATATGATTATTAACAAGTTTAGTTTGTGGATAGTCACTACTCTGACAAAGTTATCTTTTCCAGGATGGGTTGCAATAATCCGGCCCATAGGCCAATAACCTGGTGGTACATTTGCTTCTTTGATAAGTACAATGTCATTCTCCTTGAAATTTTGGTGTTAATTTTGCCATTTTGAACGCTGCTGTAAGGATGTGAGATAATCTGTGCGCCAAGTCTTTCAAAACCCTTTCATCATATTTTGTACTAGTTGCCAGCGGTTAGTATAGGAAATTGATGCACAGGGTACTTCAGGCAACATTAACGTCGAACATCCCATTAAAAAGTGGCCCGGTGTTAAGGTCTCATAATTACCATCTTCTGCTGCATGCATCGGAGCAATAGGTCGAGAATTTAACAGACCTTCTATCTGACATAAGAGTGTCCCGTACTCTTCAAACGTGATTGCTGATTCTCCAATACTGCGGACAAGATGTCTTTTGATAGATTTAACACCAGCTTCGCACATAGCCCCAAAGTGAGGTGACATTGGGGGATAAAATGCCAGTCAATATGGTTGGCTGAAAAAATACTCGTAAATCTTCCTCAGTGACTTGCGCATTCTTGTTGTGATTGTTTAATTCTGCCTTACGCACCTACAAAATTAGATCGATAAATTCGGTTCGGTAAGCCTCTACGTGCGATGAATCTGCGTAAACATGCTATAAACGCTTCACTTCACATATCTGATACCACTTCTACATGAATAGCTTTACTGACAAGACACACAAAAATTGCGATGTAGCCCTTAAATATTTTAGCACCTCGTCCAGTTTTAGATTTAACCATGACTGGACGAGCAAAGTCTACCCTAACTACTGAAAATGGTCTCGACGGCGTTACTCGATAAGCTGGAAGATTACGCATCTGTTGTTGTGATGCAGTTATTTTGTAACGACGACAGGTAACACATGATTGATTGATTTTACTCATTAAACGCTTAGTTCCGATTACCCAATATGTCTGCCGAATGATTGTCATTAATTGCTCTTGACTTGGGTGCAAGTGTTTCTTGTGTAAATGTTCGATTAACTTTTCTGCAAATGGATGTTGTTTGCCTATGATTAGTGGATACTGTGTATCATATGAGCAAAATGTACTTAGTCCAATTCGTCACCCAATACGTAGCATATTATGATCATCGATAAATGGTGTAAGAGCTTTCAATTTACTGTTATGCTGTAACATAGAGCCCTTGATAATTCGATTAATGTCTTCTCCAAAACTCTCGGATTGAGACCATTTCACACATACAATGGTTGCCCTTTTCATATGAGAAGCTGTCAAATAAATAGTTTTAATTTGCCAATAAATCGATAATATTGAGCCAGAGTTCAAATTATTAAAGAAAATGACGATGATTTTTCGAATAGCCGGTTAATTTCGTTAAAGGAGCACGTTGTATAAGTGTTGACGGTATGTATGTATGAGTTTCGAGTTTCTAATTCTTCATTTGACAGGTCCTGCACACTCCTTCGTCAAAAGCTTAGCCAGGAACCTTCAGCTTTTTTTTAGAAATTCGGAGCCTTCAACCCACAGCGAATTATTAATCAGCTTATCTAGCATAATTCCTTTTGAGGCCATGTCTGCAGGATTCATTTCTGAAGGAACATGTTCCCAGCTATTTCTCGGTAGATGCTCGAGTATAAATGAGATCCTGTTATACTGATAAAAGTTTTCCATCGTCTCGACACATCTGATATCCAAGCTAAGACGATGGTTGAATCTGTCCATCCAAATAATTGAAGATTGGGAATATCCAATTATCTTTGTACTTTGACGAACAACACAGCTCCACATAACTCAAGCCGAGGGATGCATAATTGTTTTAGTGGAGGTACCTTGGTTTTAGCTGCCACTAGCCGAACGGTTGATGTATTATCAGGTCCGATAGTACGTAGATAAACAACGGCAGAATATGCTGCTTTTTAGGCGTCCGAAAAACCATGTAACTCGATTTTCTTCGCTAGCTTCGGTATTTCCAAAAATCGTGGTATTTTAATTTGCTCAAACATTATGAAACTTGCGTATAACTTTTCCCATGTCACAACTAACTTTGGTGGCAATGGATCGTCCCAATCCAGTTTATGTAGCCAAAGATGTTGAAACATAATTTTAGCTAATATTGTGCAAGGAGCTAGAACCCCGAGCGGATCAAAAACCCTAGCCGCAGCTGATAGAAACTTTCGTTTTGTATAACCATTTTGTTCCTCGTGAAGGTTAACCTCGTGAAGTGGTCTTGAAGTGTTATCCAAATAAGTCCCAATGTTTTTACACATAAATCTCCATAGCGAGTCTCCAAGCTTAGGCAAGTTTGGTTTAAACGGTAATTTAACGACATATTGGCTGCTTTTTTCATCCTTATATGTATGTTCGTAGTAATGCAATTCGCAGTCACTATCTCTTTGATTTTCTAGAGTTCCGATATCTTCAACCTCCCAGAAATTTTGTATTATGTCATGAATATCAACATGGCAGGCTGTACTAGGATTGTCCGAAGTCTCCTTTGTATATAAAGCCGCCTTTCCAGCTATCACATAGCCAAAACACGTGTTTTGTGCGAACAGATCTCCATTTAGTTGATGTTTTTCAGTCACTTCCCAGAAGTATATCAGCTGGACTTGGAATGTGGAACTTTGGATTAGCCAGTTTTAAAGATTTCAGTTTTTTGCATTCCACAAAATTCAATTCGGCAGCTGGGGTATTGGATGTAATACTTTTTATGATGAATCCCTTCACAGTGATTAACTGATTGCCGTTAGATAAAATTTCTAATTGAACAGAGCCCTTTGTTCTTCCTGCGTTTACGGAGCTCAAGCCTCTGATGTTGATACATGATAATTTCAATGATTGAGCACATTTTTCGATGATTAAACTGGAATCTCGAACCATGATTAACGCCGTAGGCAATAGTGTCAACGAACTATTATTCACAAGATATACTTTATGAGAATCACCTGAATTAGAACTCACCACATTGGTTAACGGTTTTTGATCTACAATTAGTTGTGTCTTTCTCATAGAGTATTGTGACTGGCAATTACTGGAGGCAGGTTTTAAAATTGATTCTTTTGTTAACTGTTGGCTTTTTTTGTTTATTAAAGCAACGTCAGTGCCCAATGCTTGCGGCATAACCGTTGATTTTTGATCGTTGACTGGCTGTTCTTCGTTTGATGATCTGATCATTGTATGCAAAGTGTCTAGCTTAGTTGCCACTTTTGCATTTATATTGTTCGATTCATTACTGTGTAGCAGAGTATGATGATACTTATGACATATACTCTACATGTAGAACTTGATGAGCATTCCTTCCTCACATGATAATTTGTAAGAAAGTTTGGGCAGTTACCCGAATTATCCAGTTTTTATTCGTTCTAAAATGCTTAATCCTTTGAATCGAAAGCATTTGTAAAGTGGATGATTATTCTTTAAACAACAAGAACATTCTATTGTTTCTGTGGTGGTATGATAAATAGTATTTAATTTTGCTGTTGTTCGGGATTTTGAGCCACATTTGAATGCAGTCAAGTCAGTAAAATTTCATTTATGTCGCATACTGGGTCAAACCATTTTAAGATTTGAAAAACTAAATACGTCTTGTCCAAATCGAAGGTTTACTTAATTCCCGCCAACTGTGTGCGTCATCACTCGAGGAGCTTATAGAAGTGCTAACTCCATCACATTTTATCATAGAACAACCGATAATAGAAACACCTGAGCGAGTGGTACCTCTTTTTACATTGGTGGCATCGCCCGCAGTAAACACCCAAGTGGTGTTTATCGTCGACGTCAACTAAAAGCTCATTTGGTATCCAAATTCAAGCAAATTTGCTTGCTGTTTGTGACGTTCAAATGGCTTAAAATGCCAGGAAATTTTCGAACTTTGGATAATCTTAATCGAAAGATTGCTGTCGCCACAGCTGCAATGTTAAGATCATAAAATTTTTTTTTAGAGATTAAATTAACCTGCAATATCTGTAGTTAGTATGTGACCCAAGTGCCTTAAAACCGCATACTACCTCATCGTATGTATCGTACATGAAATTTTAAGTCATAAAATGACCATCATCTTGATTTTCACCTGAATATTGGTAAATTTAAAAGTGGTAGCTTGAAATCTGTAAATTGGTTCATAATGATAGTCTTGTTGGCACGCTTTCATTGGTTTCGCTGTTTGTTCTTATCAATGGACTAAGAACTGCAACATAACAGAAATAATTTTTATCTACGGCATCGATATTTGATTTTACATCGGTGTCGAAATTTGCATATCTTCGTACGGGTTTTAGTCGTCACAACAATTGGCGTAGGTTATTATGTTGGATATCTGACCTTTGATAACTGATGATCTCCTTTTCAACATACAGTCCAATGTACGGTCATCTATGTTCACCTTTGCGCTTGCTGGAAGTTCCACTTTTCTTGTCTTTGAAGGTTATAGTTAAATAGTCGGTTGACTAGCGCTTCCAAAAGTGTTATATAAGTGTGTGTGTACTTACCTCCAGTGCTGAATGGGAGAAATGTTTTCTTTTAGTACGTTTGACTCGACCTGAGCAACTACGATAATCTCCAAATTAAAAGTTACCTGGTAACAATATCATCTCCTGTGGATCTGCGATTGTTAGAGGTCTCGAATTGAGACTCGATTTTTTATTCCTCGTGTGTTAATTTACTTTCCCAAACTATTGGCTGGACATGGTGCTTCATTGATTTAACTGTTGGTTCCTAAAGCCCGTCAAAATAAGGTGCTGAGGGCAGTATGAAATGTCAGTATGAAATGTTGTTCCACCTTATAGTTAGCATTTCTTGAAGATGTGGAATAGCTTGTTTAATGGCTGATCACTTACAATTTATAAGTGAATTGTAAAAGCATACAAATAACGCAATAAAAGTTTCTTCGCATGTAGAGTTTTTATATATGCATCTGCAATTAACAGTTTTATTACATGAGTCTTGGTGGTAACAGAATAGGATATTTGACATTGAAATCTAGCTTGCTGTTGACTATGCGACCTTCCAAACGAAGTATCATCTGTTCGTCAATGAAAGGATTAAGTGACAGGATATTACTTTTTGCTGAAACTGATCCGTATTTGCGTATGCACCAAAATTCTTCTTGAATATCCTAACGTTGAATTACTCTGCATATTTTATCCCAGGCTCCTCGAGCTCACTTCCTGATATTAATATTTTTTGAATAATCGTCTGGTTCCTTTTTAAACATCTTTTGATGGAACGCCGACAGTAGCATATAATGCAAAGTAATTTGTTCATCTTGGATTTCCTTTCCATTAGCTGTTCAAACAAAGGGATTGACGGCTGTTCAGCTTAACACACCTGTTTAAATTCTGGACCTATTATTATCTCTTCCATAAACAGTAGTTGCGGACAGATTCGAGTATCTAGTTGAAGCCATGCAGGCCTATCATAGTCTATCATAATGTATGGTTTATTAATTTTTTTGTACGAACTACTCTAGTAGCGCAATCAGTAGGATTTTCTTTAACACTTATATATGTCTTTACTGTACTGAACTTGATCTTCCTTAAATTTCTGAAATGCTATTTGCCACGAATGTTTTTTATTTGTAAAAAAGTCCCCGAATCCATAATAGCGTAATTATGGAATCAGTCCAGAAGCTCACATCTATATTAAATACCTGCAGTGACTCAGTTACCTTTTCCATCAATTTTGATTGATGAAGTTTTTGACTATTGAAAAGTGTACCAACCTAGATTTCCAGGAATGAGGTCGACTAGAACAAGTTCTGATGTGAATTTGATGATATATTTCCCCTATACATCATTAAGTGATGTGGACGTTTTGACCCATGCATCAAAGATTAATCTGACTTTGTTAGTGAAACTTGCTTCTTTGATTACAGCGTGGTGTGGTAAATAAAAATGTTCAGCTTCTCATCATCTAAAAAAATGTGAGTATTGTAATGCTAATTTTGAATGTTTCGAAAGGCGTTTTTCGACTTCAATTAGACGAGCAGTATCTGTTTTCTTCGAAGACCCACAATTGCTCGATGTCAAAAGGAATTTTTACTTTTTATCCTCCATTGTAAAAATCCTCGCGTTCGAATTCTTGTTTGGTTAATGGCCTTTTATTGCCTACTTCTTCTAGCTCCCAAAACTTGTTCAGCTCTCCATCATATTCTTTGGTGTTTGATACCATGCTCCGAATGATGACTCCATTTACGTTCGATCTTGTTATGCCGGTGATGATCCATCCTAACTTTGTTTGTTGGGCAATTGGTTCTTTAAGTGCACCTTTTAAAAGATTTGCCATTATTATCTGTCCATAATTATTGGCATATAATAGTATGTCGACTGGACAGGGTTCATGAATAGTTCGATCTGCCTATATCAAAGTTTTTGTGTGGTTCCAACAGTTCGGTTCAACTATTCCTTCAGGTTATATTTTTAAAGGCCAAAGCTTTAGCCTTTAGTTTGAAATTTGAAGAAAACCTTGACTAAAGCTTTGGCTTTTTTTGGCTTTTTTTATAATTCTGTTCATATGCTGAACATATACGTGGTTCAGCTTTCACGAGACTTTACTGCTTTCAGGTCAAAGGACCAAATATTGGTGGTTGTTAGAACTTTTCTTTGGTAAGTTTTTATAAAGAAAATTGAAAGCTGCAGGTTTATAGTGTCGAACGGTAAATTGGTTTGCTGTATTATAATTCCTAACACTTCTGTTTTTGTTCAAACTTGCTTCTTTAATGCCCTCTAATTTCTATGATAGTACTAACCTTCTTAATTAAAGCCAATCAAATCTTTGAACCGATTGAAAAATAAAACCGACTTTTAGGAGCCATAAGGTATAACATCGATCTAATGCTGATCGATAAATGACGTTATATAACTATCAATCCCTTTCTGTAGGCGTGTAATATCATCCCGACTTTGTTACAACCTGCAATGAACATAAGACACTATAAAGTCATCTGATTTGTTCAAGAGGAAACCCATTTCGATCAAACGATCGTACATTTGGACTAAACACTACAATAAAGTACCGCAAGAGCCAAACAAATTGACTTAAGGTTAACCTTAGATAATTCAATACCAAAAATTTATGTAAATACACCACGGTAAATGGTAATCAAGTCGCGCGCGCAAAAAAATTAACAATCAACAATCAAATTATCTTCTAACCACCGTTAATACACATATATTCAGCTGATTGATTCGTTATGTAAAATTAACGGTTTATTGATATTATTAGCTGTTAAGTTAGTTAAACAAAAAAAAAAAAAAATGAAAAGTGTCAGGCTAATTTGCCGCGATATGGGAGTTAATCAAGAAACACAATAGTTGTAAATTCCATTGAACCATAAAATCAATGATTTTGGTAAATCACAATTCGGGGCCGTCTATATACGAATTAAATATTTAATATCTTAATTATTGATTTGAATCTTTAAGAATTAAATAGAATTGTATTTCTTGTACTGGTTGTGGTACAAACCACAACCGCACGGCATGATAATGATTCAACATTATTTATTGTTGTTTCATTTAATTATAATTTTTGTTGTTGTTAAAAAGTCTTATAAACCAAAATAAATTTTCGTATTTAAGTTTTTCTTGTAGCACACACACACACTAACATACGCACATAATACACTAAACCATCGCGTCTCGAATTAGGTTCTTGTTAATTATAAATTTGTTGTTAGAAAATTTTTACGATTTTTGACAGTTTAATAATACACCTCTATTGTATCAGCACAACCGGGCGGCTATTGTAAGGCAAAAATGTAAACAATGAATCTTATTGATTTTCGCATCTATACTGCGATACACTGTACCAAAGATTTGGGCAATACACTGCAAACAAGTGTGTCTATAGAGTTTTTTTTTTATAAATTTGAACTGTAACAAAAGTGACTGTCAATCAACATACATCAGTAAATCTTTTGTTGCAATATATAGCTTAAGAACGAGATAAGGTGTTAGATGTTGTAAATTGTGTACCAAAATTGGTATGAATTTGTTTCAATTATTGCTACATTGTGTATATGTATTTATAGTTTTAGTTAGGTGTATTCATCGGAAACCGTCAGTCGTATAAAAACGTGTAATAACGAGTGTCCAGAAAGCTCCGAAATGGTTACGTTTTTTTAACCTTGGTAAGTCAGTTCAAAGTCTAGTAAATATAGAAATGGTAAACCCCATTTTTTGTTTCATGGAATTAAGTGTGAGATGTCGCATTACTTTCGCAGAGCTTTAAAACCCCTTGTACGATATCTTAGGTGCTCATTGTAGGTGGTCAGTTCAATAATCGATTTTTTACATATATACTGCACCCAAAGCAAGTTTTAATTCAAGAATTTTCATTGGTTGGCTGAAATCTATGATAAATATAGTTCGCTTTCATAACAAAAATACATCGACAGTTTCATCCATAGTTCATCTTCCTGTTCAGCTGCATAATTGAACTATACCTATACCAGATAGGTATAGGTTGAATGTTTGTCTTACGATTTAGTAATTGTCATTGCATAAGCCAAACGAAGGAGAAATTGTTGACGAACAAAGTTAAAGTAATTCTCGTGGGTTTAACGAATTTTGTTTAGCCCCTTTTGCCACTTGCCAAACCTTTTGCTTAACCCTTTTTGCCTACCCCCTTTTGCTAAACCCCTTTTGCCTAGCCCCTTTTGCCAAACCGTCTTTCTTAACCCCTTTTCCTAACCCCTGCTTAACCTCTTTTCCTAAGCCCTTTTGCTTAACCCCTTTTGCCAAACCCCTTTTGTCTAACCCCTTTTGCTTAATCCTTTTTGCCTAACCCCTTTTGCCTAACCCCTTTTGCCAAACCTCTTTTGCCAAACGCCTTTTGCCATATCTACCATTTATCACCAATTTGCCAAAAATACTTTTGCTAAACCCCTTTTGCTTAACCCCTTTTGCCATACCCCTTTTGCTTAAACCCTTTTGCCTAACCCTTTTTGCCTAACCTCTTTTTCCAAACCCCTTTTGCTTAACCCCTTTTGCATAACCCCTTTTGCCTAATTCATTTTGCCAAACCTTTTTTGCCAAACCCATTTTTCCAAACCCCTTTTGCCAAATCCCTTTTTCCAAATTCCTTTTGCCAAACCCCTTGTGCCAAACCTTTTTTGCCAAACCCGTTTTTCCAAACCCCTTTTGCCTAATCTCTTTTGCCAAACCCCTTTTCCTAACCCTTTTTGCTTAACTCCTTTTGCTTAACCCTTTTTGCCAAACCCCTTTTGCTTAAATCCTTTTGCCAAACCCCTTTTGCTTAACCCCTTTTGCCTAACCTCTTTTACCAAACCTCTTTTGCTTAACCCCTTTTGCCTAACCCCTTTGTCAAACCCCTTTTGCCTAACCCCTTTTGCCTAACCCCTTTTTCCATATCAACAAATGTAGGTATTTCTATTTCGGCAGTTGTTTTTGCCCAGTGTGCCATTGATTTATCATTCAACTAAGATGTATGATTTATCATTCAACTAAGATGTGAGCTAGGGAGCAAGCAATTTAGCAACGTCTGTCAATGCTCTGATATCACGAATTACTTTGTCGGATGTGTTCATAAAATAAGGCTTTTAATGTAGAAGGCATTCAAAGTGCGAATTAGCGATTGCTCAATGAAAGTTATGAAATTTATGTGGCGTAGCAAAGCGGCGGCTTCTCCTCGCAATAATTCCTAAAAATTCGGAGTTTTTGTACTACTTTTAGAGAGGGAAAATCGTGGCATTGTAGAAGTCAAAAAATGATTGCCACTCTGACTATTCTCCCGAAAATGGAGGAATATTGATTTTAGGTAGGTTAACTTCTGACCGTGATCTAAATCGTGTAGCGTTGTTGGAAGTATCTAGCTGGATAATGCCAACCTACGTTTCAATTATTTTCTCTTAATCGATTATTTAGCTCTGCAACCGCATTGTAATAATTTTCCTCATAAGCTGTTCGTACTTGTTTGCGTCTCTTTGCCTTTTAAGAGCTCAAGAATTTTTAAAGGTATTCCTTTAATCAATTGCACTAACCACTTGCACCTCTGTATTAACTAGTACTGCTTAATTAGGTTAGGTTAGGTTAAGGTGGCCGTCCTGAAGGACTTGGCATAGACATAATTGGTCCGTAGTCTTACCAATTTTGTTCTCCACTCAATACTTACTGGAACCAATTTAAGCTTCTAACGAAGCAGTTGATATCCCTAACACTCATCCTACTGAGGTCCGACAGGTCACACAGGAGACGAGTTCCCAAACACTTTAGCCTGTATCGAGCCAGGCTAGAACAGGGGCAGAGCAGATGTAGTATAGTCTCCTCCTCCTCCTCATCCTTACAACTTCTACAGTAATCATGAGAGAGAGAGAACATCTAGTCTACTTGCATGCTTATTAATGAGATAGTACTCAGTTATGACACCCGCAATTATGCTAATATTGTGCCGTTGCATGGATATTAGTTGGTTAGACCTGATTAAGTATAGTGTAGGCCAAATTCTTCGTATAATTACACATTACATAGGCACAATTTGACCATCTACTGTTTGTGATTTTATAAGCTTCTTCCTTAAGGATCAGTTTACATACAGCAAGCGGTACTTCTGTATCAGCCTTGCATCGTAAGATGTTACAGAAGGTACCCTGTCGAGCAAGTTCATCGGCTTTAATATTTTCCGTTATATTGAAATGCCCTGGAACTCAAGTGAGCTGAATGTTGAACTGTTCTGCCAACTCAGTTGACAGTTCTGGGCTAGTTTAGACGGGATAAAGCCTGATTGTAGAACTTTAATGGCAACCAGACTGTCCTTAAAAATGCCGATATCTCTTACAGATATTACTTCATCCAGTCTATGGCTTCTTTGATTGCGATGAGTTCCGCCTGAAAGACACCACAGTGCGATAAGGAGGGAAAAAGAGAGGTTTAAATTTAGTTACTTGCAGAACACTCCACAAACCAACCCAGCTATCAATTCTCGATCCATCCGTAAAGAAGTTTATTGTACCGGGATTCAGAACTGCTTCACTCTCCCAGTCCTCTCTGGAAGGAATTACAGTCAGAAATTTAATTTATGATGTCGGGATGGTATAGTCAATAGCTTTGGGGATTTCCTTATTCATTAGAATAGATAAGTGTCCCTTATTACTACAAGTCCACAGAGAAATTGATTTAAGCCTAATAGCTGTACACGCAGCTATTTGTTTAGCTAAGAAATTAAGAGTGATTAGATGAAGGAGAATCTCTAGTGCCTAAGTTTAAGTGGTCCTTAGTGCACCACTAATACCTTAGTGTTAGTCCGTTTAGTCCTCATCCTTTCCCAATGGCATTCTTACAGGAGTATAGCGCTATCGTAGCTTTCTTTACTCTCTCGAAAATATTAGGTTTCCAGCTTAGTTTGCTGTCCACAATGAGACTCAATAATTTCACTTAATCTGTGATATTTAAACTAATTTCGTTAAGAGTGGGTGGGTTGAAAACAGGAAGTTTATACTTCCTCGAAAAAATAACCAATTCAATTTTAAGTGGATTAACACTTAGACCGCATCTATTGATCCATTTGGTAAGGATAGCAAGAGCATTTTGCTTAAGATCTCCGAAGATAATAGGATATTTGCCTAAGGCGCCGATAGCAATATCATCTACATAAGCGACCACTTTGAAAGCCAGATTCCTCTAGGCTTAATTATTACTGCTCTTTTATTTTGCGTTAGCACTTTGATTTTGCCTCTTAATTATAAATAAAAATGTTTACTTATCTGACCAATTGTTTTCCACTTGGTAATAATTGAAAAATTTCAAATTTTATTCCTCTGATACTGATGTAATCCAAATTATAGCTGCGATGTTTTGAAATGTGAGACTTTGCTGAAATCGATCATCAAATTTAGGAATTCGAGAAAATTGAATGAACATTTTTTGGATATGGAGACTAATTTTCGATGATATCAAAAATGGTAGATACCTGACATTGATCTTTTAAGCAATAAACTCTGCTAGAAACAGCTCTGTTCTCGGTGCTACTCGAATGAAGAAAATCTTTCATCATATAATTTTTTAAATTATTGAAAAGTTTCAATGGATTACTGTACCACAATAATGATCTAAACGAACCGAGTATCATGATTGCTTCTACTAAGGAGTTGCTTCTAATAAGGAGTTGTGCCACTGAACAATTCCAATCACGGATTGGAATGCGTATAACTAGTTAGATAAATCTAACTAGGCATTATTTTAATATTGTTGATTAATTAATTTGGTTACCACTGGTGGGGCCGCATTAATTATAATTGAGAAGACAATTCGTTTGGTTGTTTAATTGAATCTGATTTTATTAATGCAAATACTGTTGTTATATATTGTAAAATTACTGCCGACATGGCCAACATTACATAGACATTAATATTATTTCTTATCCGGTATTTAAATTACAAGAAAATAAAAATTATGACTGACTCATTTTACATTCTGTTGAGCTCGTATTAACAGCCACTTTGCGGTATCGTTGATCAAACCTCTTGCTCGAGCTGCTTCTTTAAAAGTTAAATGTGTCAAAATATTAAAAGTTCTTAAGCATTTTGAAACTGTACAAGGTATTAATCAGATCCTTTGTCATGTATGGGTGTGAAAGTTGGACCCTGACTGATGAGTATGAAAGATGATAGCTGATGACATTTGAGAGAAAAATCATGTGATTGATATAAGGCCCCTAAAACGACGATGATGATACTTACCGAGTTTTCTTCATCCCAGAGATCAGGAATTTAATAAAAATCAAATCGGGAAAAATCACTTGCCTTCTTCGGATTGTCTACGATACAAAAATTAAGCTCTGGACCCCAAACCGTTGTAGCCGATTTGTTGATAAAAAATTGCAGTTGCGAGCTGCGTTTAAAATATATATTTAAATCATCAGAATTCGAGCCCAGGAATTTACAGCTATATATTCAGTAAAAAATAGTTACTTTGTCCCACTCGACGCCTACTTGTAAAGTTCCTCATGCCAAAAACGACCTAAGTTCTATTTAACTTGTTCATTTCACGAAGCGGCCGCAATATAGATGCAATATGTGGCGAGTATAGGGACTTAATAGCACCTATCACCTGCTTCTTTTCCAAATGATTCGGAAAGCGTATAGAATATTTGGCAACAAATAGAAAGCTCCTTGATTCTGCTTTCATCGAAATGTCATCAATTTCTTTACCATGTGTATTTTCCTCTCTTTGTTGAAATCATCGATGCTTTCAACTATGGACCTGTGATTGCTTTTGGCAATTATACAAATAGTGACCTTATCGCTATCGCCGGGATTAAATTTTAGTTTCAAAATAAAAATTCCAATAAAATTCACTGAAAATGCATCAAAACCAACTATTAGTCAAGCAAAATGTCTGGTTCGAATAGTTATACAGCAATCAACAATTGTTGAACCTTAAAATCAAATTTTTCAATATTGTAACATTCGCTTTTTCCATCAGTATTTTCCGTCTTTCCAAACCTGTCAAATTTCTCACCAATTCTCATTCTATATTTTGGTCTTTAGATTCAATTTTAACGTCAAAATGTTTTAGGTTAGTTATTAAAGGTTTCACTGACCTTCAAAAATATAACTGTCAATCGAAATTATTTATTTACCGTAATTTTCTGGTCGGGAGACCAGCTTGTCTCGTAAAGTAATTTTGGACGAGCCCGATATTTAAAACTTCAGTTATCAGTGCGGCCCTCAGGAATCCCAAAAATGATTGGTATGATAAGGAGTGTCATCTTGCAATTAAACAATAGAATATAATCTATAGAGAAGCGAAAATACGTTTACAACCGCACGCAACAACAAAGTGGTTATTGCAAAGGGAACCACTTTGCAAATTTTTACACTAAAAAAGAGTAAATGATGGACGGCTGAAGTCTTTCAGCAATGAGCGCAGTTTGCATAACCACTTGAAAGGAATCACAAGGTTGCTCCAAACATTTAAACTTAGATCTATTGCCAATCGGGGCCAGGACAGAAACCTCCGTGTTAACATCGTTGAGGTATTTGATACTCGGAAGGTTCATTTTTCTGATTTACTCAATGTCCAACAGATGGCCGACGCTGAATTTGGAAGTAGTCAAATACAGTTTGAGGAGGTGTGTAAAGAGGACTCATCCTCTTCCACGCTGGGGTTGATTCCATTAATTCCGAGTTCTTAGTTATCCAGTGATAAAAGAAAGGAGAAAATGCGAAAATTTTCGGCATAGCTCTCTTTTGCTATGTGTATTTCATACACATTACTGTCTTTACTGTCATAATGTTGGAGAGATTAACTCCTCTGGCGGAAAAAATTGAAGGTTTCACTTCTAAGGAAGATTTTGTTTATCAGGAGTTCTGGGATTTCCAGCTGGCATATGACTTAATCCATTGGGGTAGCTTATGGTCTGCTTTGCGATGTTTCGAAATACCTGAAAAGTAGTCACAATGTTGAGTCAAAGTCGAGAGGAAACTATCAGGAGTTTTTGCAGGTAGCTCTAGTGTTCGACAAGAAAATCGGGACAACATCTAAGTCGGTCTAACCATGTTCTGCGTGTATTTAAAAAGAATAGTTTTGTGGAACCATAATCCGCACACCATCGATTTACAACCACTGCGCGTGTTCTAATAAATGGTGAAATGATCTATTGTTCGATCGTGTATATGCAATCTACTCGCGACGTACATATTTGGAAGTTAATTATTTTATATTCAACTTAAAAAAATTAAAAAAAAAAAAAATTGGAAATGGGGTGAATTGAAATATAGTTTTTGATATTTTTATTTGATACCAATTCAAACTACACAACAACAATAAAACATCAAATTTGAATCAAATGATTAATATACCCGGAGGGATGATCGACTGTTTATAGAGTTCTTGTTGAATATAATTGTTGGTATACAGACAATTTGAACATAGTAACAGTGTGTGATGGAATTTCGAAACCAATTTTAATTTTTCACAATAGATGGACGCCATATACCGTATCAGACTTTTCTATTTTGATATCGAGAATTATGTAATACCACTCGCTTCAATAAATTTTACAATTATTGCAAACATCAGGAGATTGATACGGGGCCCGATATACCAAACTCAAAAGAAAGAAAATACAGAAAAAACTTTAATTATGCTCATTAAAGATGTTCATATAGATCTGTCTAAATCCAACTTTAGTTGCTTAAAGCATAAATCCAATCATTTTGGATAAGCCCAAAATGAACATCCGAAAACTCGATAACTTATATTCACTTATTATTACAGTTCGACCAGGAAGTTCATTTGCAAAAACAAGTATAAATTCGGCTGGTTCCATCCTATCATATACAACAACAAAAACAAAGGTTATATAGCCTTTTTTATATGTATGGTGATGAAAGCTGATCTGTTCGAAGTACTAAGCAGCATTAGAGCTAAAGCTTTTATTGCTGTTCACAAAGATTAAATTTTAAAACCAGAACATTTACTTTGTTGAGACGATCACTTTTATGGATAAAAACCGTCATGCTGCAATTACTATATTGACAATCAATTCGGAAGCAAAAACTGTGATCTTCGATGATCCTCGCTCCATAAGCTTTATTTTTTTTCGTTTTCTACTACCGAAGAGCCATCGATTGGCTACCAGAACGTTATCAAGCCATCAAATTCCTAATCTGAAGGAACCACATAAACGTAATTCTGTTTCACAATGCACCAACTGTCAAGAAAATGGATATTCGCGAAATTATTTCAAACTACCAGCTGTTTGTGTAATATGTGGCAAACTACATGACACCAGTAAGAGTAAGCAAAAGCAAAGCCGAAGCTCGAAAATACAGTAATTGTGGGGAAAACCACACCTCAAACTATAGACTTATAGAGGATGTGTGGTGTACAAGGAGTTAAGAAAAAAATGACTCCACGGCAAAAATTTAAACAACAAACACTAAATCAAATTTTCAATATAGACAAACTAGTGCGACAAAAATGTCTGCTACAATTAATCCAAAAATATTCGATGCGGAAGCTGTCAAAGATAATCCATCTTCAAAGGACGAAATGATCAACAACAAAGAATTAACAATAAATAACCTCAATGAATCTATGAATAAATTTATGCAAATGATGGAGACTAATATGAGTCTCATGCTCCAAAACATGAACCCTCATGCAACTCCTAATCAAAAACCAAAAATGAATGAATTTAAATTACCTGTTTGGAACGCCAATGGGCTAACGAAGTAACGAAGTACAAAGTTTTCTTATTGAACACAACATCGATATTATGCTGATTTTGGAAACACATTTTACGACTTGACTACGAGTCATCTCAAAATCAAAGGATACACTTTATATAATACTAAGCATCCTAGCGAAAAATCACAATGTTGATCTGCTATCCTTATGAGGAATAGAATATGACATTATGAACTCCAAAAATATAGTGAGGAGAACATTCAAGCAACTAGCATCTGCCTGGAGCAATGGACGGGAAAATGCATCATACCTGTAGTTTATTGTCCACCGAAACATTTGATTAAAAGGCATCAATTTGCAAATTACTTTAAAATCCCAGGAGAAAAGTTTATTGAAGGAGGTGATTACAACGCCAAACATATCCAGTGGGGTTCAAGGTTAACGACTTCGAAAGGAAAAGAACTGTGGGAATGCGTACTAGATGAAAAACTGGATCATATATCTGCTGGCGAACTGAAAGGCGAAAAATACCAAACGTACTGGACTTTGGTGTATAACACAGCGTAAAGCTAGATCTCTTGTATTGGCTGAAACGTGCTACGACCTGTCTTCTGATCATCCACCGATATTAATATATCGATATTAAACACTTAACATGCAAGTTCTAAAACTGTTGTCACCTAGATTCCTGACGAATCAACATACCAATTTGACACAATTGCCGATTCGTCTCTCTGATGAAAACTGGGCAAGAAGTGATGCAGATAAAGTAAACATATTTGGTCAACATCTTAGTAAAATATTTACACCTAACCAGCAAATCGGAAGCTCCGAAATGTTATCTAATGATGAAGAAGCTTCGAAAATCCAGCCAATTAAATACATTTGCCGCCAAATACAAAAAATAATCAACGAAAATATACATCCAAAAAAAGCAGCCAGGTATGATCTAATCTGCGGAAAAATAATTAAAACCTTTCCGGAAAAATGTATCAAACTAATAACGTACATTTTCAATGCTATAACGAAATGGGCTACTTTCCTGAAACCTGGAAAATTTCACAAATCATAATGATTCCAAAACCCGGCCATAAGATGAAACAAAATAAAACTCAAATCGTCTAATCAGTTTACTCCCGAGTCCCGGCACTCTCAAAGCTACTCGAAAAAATGCTCCTAACAATAATTCTGGACCATCAATTTGGATTTTGAGAAGACCATGGAACCGGAGAGCTAGTTCATAAAGTAGTATCTGTAATCAGGAACGCCCTAGAACAAAAAATTACTACTCTACAGCGTTTTAGACATAGCACAGGCTTTTGATAAAGAATGGCATGAAGGCCTTACATACAAAATTAAAACACAGTTACCGTGTCTAATATGTCCGCGTCTGGAAAGTCTAATATATGTAAACTGTGACCCAACTAAAATTGTGATTGAAATGGCGGCGACAGAGTCAGTCGGTTAATATTAGGTTGGTTGAGTCAGTTTTATTTTGCAGTTTAACATGTAAACCAGAACTGACTGGAATTCAAATTAAATTAAAGAAAAGATCCGAGTTGAAACAATAAAAAATTTATAGCTGGAATAACATATTATAAATTTCTGTGAACTGCTTTAAACAAAATCAGGAATAAGTTTGATAAGTTAGAAGACATTTTTGGAAGATATCTGCACAGATGAAGAATTTTCCAAAATATTACAGTAGGGCGCACAAAAAAATCAGGTAGGCGACGCCGACGTTTAGAGATATAATTGTAAAAACTCCCGATAGCTTTGTTCACAACTTTGACACAACATTGTGACTGCATTACTGTTGTTTTACATAAATGTCTACATTTGTTAGGTTTTCTTAGATTGTATGAGAAGCTTGCTGGGAATTAAATAACACCTAATGTACGTTACAAGATGTTTCATAACATTTAGAAAGAATTATCCTCAGCGAAACAACTTAATCAGTGACTGACCTGTTCGGACAGGTAGTAACTAGTAACCTACAGCTTCCTCCACCAGAGGAGTTATTCTTTCCAATTTTATGTAAGATACTATACTAATTCGTATGGCTTGCAAAACCAGTTAAACCACAAAAAATATCAAATTTTGGGAATTTTGTTTTCTCACACATAACTCTTCCAAATGGGAACCGCTCAGAACTGGACATTTTAAAACTGGATATTTCAAAATAGAATTTGACAAAACGAGATATGGTACAAAATTGGATATTTCAAAATTGGATAATTCAAAACGAGATAAGGTACAAAACGAGATATGGTACAACACTGGATATTTCAAAACAGGATATTTCGACGTGTGATTTAAACTTAAAATGATTTTTTAGAATAGTTCTGGAATATGGCCAATTAGGGAGGAACTCGGCAAGTTCTTAACCGATTTTAATGAAATTCGATACGTAGGAAGAAAATGAAATTTTAAAATGATTTGTTGGGAAAGTTCTGGAATAAGGCCATTAAGATTCTATACTTGAATATTTCTAAGGAGAAAAATAGAATTTTCCTTCACTTAATATTTTTTTTCTTCAATTGTATAATTAAATTTGATTTTAAAACCTTTTTTGGGAAAACCTCTGGAATATGGCCAGTAAGGTTTCATACTTGAATAATTTTAAGCAGAGAGACAGTATTTTCCTTCATTTAATGTTTTTTTTTAATTGCTGCTTTTCTCATCTTATTAAAATAATCATTGACTTGATCGAGTTTACTGTCAGTAAAATTTATCTTCATCTATTTTTTATTCTTCTACTTAATATAACTTTTCTTCACTTTAGAGAATCTATGTGAGAAAAATTAATTAAAAAATTAAAGCAAAAAAAAATAAATTATAAAATCATTTTCAGTTAAAAGCGAGACTATTTAATTATTTAATATAAACAAGATCGAGCTTTATAATGAACATTACATTAAAAATCATGTACATAATATTTTCCACACTTTTTCCATTAAGCCTTTTAAACATAACTTATTAAAAATCATTTTAAAATCCCATTCCCATCCTACATATAGAATTTCATCATAATCGGTTAAGAACTCGCTGAGTTCCTTCCTAACTGGCCATATTCAAGAACTTTCCTAAAAAGTCATTTTAAAATCACATTTTTATCCTACATATCGAATTTTATCATAATCGGTTAAGAACTCGCCGAGTTCCTTCCTTACTGGCCATATTCCAGAACTTTATCAAAAAATCAGTTTAAAACCCCATTCCCATCCTACATATAGAATTTATCATAATCTGTTAAGAACTCACCGAGTTCCTCCCTAATTGGCCATATTCCAGAACTTTCCTAAAAAATCATTTTAAGTTTAAATCACATGTCAAAATATCCTGTTTTGAAATATCCAGTCTTGTACCATATCTCGTGGTTGTTTTGTACCTTATCTCGTTTTAAAATATCCAGTTTTGAATTATCCTGTTTCGTCAAATCCAGTTGTAAAATATCTAGTTTCGACCGGTATCCCTTCCAAATATATATAAAAAGTTCCGAACTAATGCAATCACCTAAAGGAGAACGTTTTCCTCTCTCTACATCGGCGCAGTATGTATTTGAAAAGAATGTGCCATAGATACAATGAGATCGTGTGTAATCGTAAAATACATCATTCATGCCCCAATTGGCCAAAGTTCGTGTAGAGAGTACGGCCCTATATTTTTACATAGGTAAGTCTAATTTTTGAACTAGATGGTCCTTCTCTGAGCGTATTCTGGTAGTCTGAGACTGAAGGTCTTGTCTATATAGTTACGTTTGCCCCAGTTTTGTAAAATATTTTTGGCAAAATCACCAATTTTAGATTAAAATTATTACTAGAATGGAACGTTTGTACAGGTTTATCCTTTTATCAAAAATCACTGACCCATATATATTTTTCATTTTCAACCGTCACATCAAGGAAGATTTGAACTATCAAAGCTAAAATGTTCCGTGCTTCCATATAATACTCATAATAATATACAAATACTTTACAGGTGGTTTCTCCACCACCCCCTAAATTAACCCTCTTACCACAATTGAAATTACTACTATCAAAATCTGTTCGTAAGAAATAAATATTTTTGAAACCAAACCGACCAAGATCTGAGATATACAAACACAGCTGTCCTTTAAGCATTTTTTTTTATAAGAAAATAACTTTCTTCCCCTGTTTTACGTGTGTGTGTGTGTGTACGCGTACAAAATATGGTGCGTGCCATCGAACTTTTTTTTTTGTTTGGTTTTGTTGTAAATTACAATATTGTGTCCAGATGATCACTATAAAACTAAAAAAGCAGTCGAATGCCGTTTTTCGTATAAAAATTCACCCCAAAAATTTTTTTTTTTAATTTTTCGTTGATGATAGTGATCAATGATCATTTTCTGTTGTTGTTGTTGTTGTTTTATTATCCCCACCAAACTTTAAATTATAAATGAATTTTAAATTTTATGTTTTTTTTATCAAAATGTGGCACAGGTCAAAATCCAACAGTTAGTCGGATGATCTCGAGAGTTGAACAACTAAGTTGAGATCCTTTTTTTTTTGTGTTGTTGTGTTTGTGTAAAAATTTTAAATACTTGTGTACGCTAATCTTAGCTATGATGGAACTATATTCACGAATTCATAACGGTTATCATCCGAATTTTGAGAATAGTGACGCGATCGTAATTTATAATTCCGAAAGTGATCTTATATATGGTAAAACGGAGGGACCAGTCTACGATAATATTCAATACCAAGCCAATTATTTAACACCACCGAGCGAATGGAATACAAGTAATCATAGTGTGGAGTGGCCTCATCAGCCGGCTGAAAATTATACAATTTCGGATGATTATGGATCGGATACGACACGATCTACAAAATCGGGAAGAACGTGTAAAATTAATAAGGATACTATGACATTAAAAAGGCGACGGGGTCCAATTAAATCGTCGTCCGAACCAACACCACCTAGTCCTACAGTTATGAAAAAACGACGATTAGCCGCCAATGCACGCGAACGAAGACGAATGAACGGATTAAATGATGCCTTCGATCGGCTGCGTGAAGTTGTACCATCACTAGGAGCTGATCATAAACTATCGAAATATGAAACATTACAAATGGCACAAACCTATATAGCCGCACTTTGCGATCTTTTGGAGCGTGGAGCCGATGAAACTACATACACACTGTTCAAACAGGAACCGTAGGGACATTGCATCGGAATGCGATTTATTTATAATTAGAACAAATGTTGTGATATTAAATTAAAAAAAAAATAATAAAAAAATTGCATGAGTGAAAATTTAGTGTCGATAAGTTCATGATTGTCTAGTCCAAAAACGTTACTAAATTTTCGCACATTCAAACGTAAAAATTATAAAAATTTGACAGAATAAAAAAAAAATTTGTAACCAAACAATTAATTTGATTGTAATTTGAGTGTGGACACACGACCTGCCTTAACATAAATTATTATAACCAACCGGTGTGTCTCTCGCTGAGTGTGTGTGTAAAGCCGCGGTTAAAAACAATGGTTTGGTAGCACGCGTCTTTTGTTTTTTTTTTTCTTATATAATCGTGCGTTTTGTTGTTGGTCGAAATATTTTTTTTTTTCGTATATTTGTCTTCCGCAATCTTTTTGATCTTTAAAATAAAATTTCGTCTTAAGACTTGAGCGCACATACTACATACATTGTTGCTGTTGCGGTACGAGTGGTGTACACTTTTTTTTTTTTTTTTTTTTATAATTTCGATCGATGCTTCGATAATTTCAAATGAATTTTTTAAATTGTACGGTGTACAGTCGTTTGACAATGCGGCGGCAACTAATTAGCCGGCCTATGCATCTTGTATGCAAAAGGAATATCTGTGTGATGATTTAGGTGTGGAACTAATTATGGTGTTAGAAAATAGCTTAACATTAGGAAGCACCTGTTTTTTTTTGTTACATTTAAATTTTAGTAATTTATGCAGACAAAAATTTTGTAACGGAATTTTATGTAATAAAATGATAAATCGTGTAAATATTTTAGTCGCAAATGGAACAGCAGCTGGACATTTGCTGGGGACTGAACTATTTTAATAAGGAACCGGTGACATAGGTTTGATCTTGGTTGATAATAATAATAAACAGTTTTTACATGACATAATGCTGTACCGTACCGTAATAACGATCTGGTTCTATCAGTGATCATTGCACCATCCGCTTAGGATCATCTCGAAGAACGTGAGAGAACTCGCTGTCCTTTTAATTTATAAACAACATCAGGCATTTTTATTAAATTCATGATCTCGTGGTTGAATAGAACTCGGTAAGTCTCGTCATCGTCGTGTTTTAGACCATATATCATGCGCCTGACTTTCTTCTCAAATGTCATCAACCATCCTTTGACTCATCCGTCTCACATTCAACTGTCACACTCATACATGACAATGGATCTGATCAACATCTTGCATAATTTTAGCTTGTCGGTATTTGCAAGATTTACTTTAGCAGAGGACGTACGGCATATACAAAGCGTATGGTTGCCGGCGGTAACACGTGTTTTTTATCCCCTTCTACACAATTATTATGAGTGGCAAGGGATCCAAGGTATCGAAAGTCTGTTAACTCTTCAAATGTGAGGTGCGTCGTGGTCTCTAAAACCGCATTGATCATATATTATGTATCTTATTTACCATAAGACCCGGTGGATTAAGTCCAGGAACAGCTGATTAACGTCACGTGGTGTTTCGTAATATTTAGAATCATCATCAGATAAAAAATTAATCAGTGACTGACCGATTCGGACAAAAACCTCCTTGGCTTCGGTGTGCAGCTAGTAGCATAAACAATTAGAGGTCTAAATCCATTTAGGTATCATTTATGTACCATATATGAAATGTCGGGTATGTAACAGGCTAACATAAATTAAATTATATAAAAACTAACAGCGATCAAGGTTATTATACCACCATAAAAGGGCCCTGTTTTTGAAAGTACTGCTAAAAAAATGCAAGTTCCAAAAGTAGTTAAAGTAATGGAAATCGCATTCATGGACTTGAAGTACAACAATAAAAACAGGGTATCTTCAGGCAAATATAACTTACATGGCAAATATTTATGTCAGTGACCAACCATCAAAAGAGCAAGCTCAATTTCATAATCATGAAAGTTGGTGCTTGTGAAGAGTGTTCACTGCCAACAACAGTAAATAAGAGAGCATTGCTGGCTTGGATAAACAAGTACCAAACTAACCAACAAAGGGTAAATACGAACGACGGCGTTACCGGTAGCCATGAGATAACTACCAACTCGGATCAAAACGACACGATGATATAAAATAGATCGCCGGAACGGTGTATAGCGATATAGTTACGAAATTGCGAGAATGCCGCAGGATGTTAGTCACATTTGGTAAACTCCTAAATATGTGGTGGATATTTTACCAGAATTTGACCAGTCGAAATTTCATGTCTTGAACTCAGAACAATTTATATTAAAAATTGAATGGCTACGACAGATATACGGAATAGACCAGCAACTCATTTTATTAATTATCGGTACAAAACATAAAGGGGCAGCAAATATATGGTTCAAATCTATCGAGAGCCATTGGTTAGCGTGACGAAATTTTTTTTGTCCAAAATGAACTGTGTTTTGCGCGTAATACGTTTTTCTGAAATCAGTAAAATATATTTAGGTTCAATGGAGATAAAATTCTTAAATTGAACTCCAGCGTATTATCAACCGTATCGACTGTCTTTTCATCAGCGGATTAAAGTCAACCAAATAATCGATAAGTTGCTGCAGAATAATATAATTCGACCGTCGAATTCCGCGTATGTCAGTCCGATTGTGTTAGTGAAAAAGAAAACCACAGAAAAATATCATTCATATGAACTTGAGGTTTTAGCAATGGTTGCAGCCAACAGTTTCGAATTTATTTGATCGGAAAGCCTTTTAAGTTGGCAACTGATTGTGCATCCTTACAAATATGTTCGACATAAAAATATCCCATTCCAAGAAGTGCAAGAATTGCAGAAGAACAGATTGATCCAGTCAGTTTAAATGTTTATCAAATATCGAATAGAGAACACCATTGGCTCGTAGGAATGCAGCGGTTAGACAAGGATCTTCAAAAAAATAAATATGATGTTAAAACAACCAGCTAAAAATGCGGAAGAATGACAGATGACAGATGTCATGACTGATACGGCTGATCGATGACAACTTTTTTCAGAAAATGGATGAAGAATGTAAATAAGTCGTGCCTAGGATGATAAAATGGGGAATAGCGGAACTTAACCACGACGATAAGGGACACTGCGGACTCGAGAAAACAAATGGTCAGAAACATTTTTGATTTCCTAGAATGAGAAGTCAACTAAAAAATTGTATGGCGGCTTCTATTGAATGTGGATACACAAAAGCAGAATCTAGGTAGAGAAGGAGAACCACATCCGATTAATAAAATACCAATACCATTCCACACCTTGGACCGTTCCCGAAAAGCATGAAGGGAAATGCATATGTAATCGTAGTTGTAGACGCTTTTAAAAAATATATGTTCATATTAAGGCGGTTAAAAGCACTTCTGCGGTACCAGTTAGTACATTTTAGTATACCCACACGATTCATTGGTGATCGAGGAACAGTGTATACATCTAAGGTATCCCAAAATTATTGTCAATGTGAGCGACATAATTGTACGATTTTATCTATGTTGCCGGCTATGATAGGTGAAGAAGAAAACAAATAAGACTTTAATAAACCAATTACAGTGGTCAATGAATAATCCAAATTCAACGACGGAAATGTCACCCCAATGTTTAGTGTTGACATATAACCCTAGAAGCACATTGAAAACCAAATTACTGCTTCTCTTTACAGATGAAGGACCGACTACTGAGTACGACCAGTTAAAGAAAATGGCTTATAAGATAACGACTATAGAGCAGCTGTTCGAAAATAAAGAAAATTTCGATAGAAGACACCGATCGCCAAAGATGCATAAAGGAGATTTGGTTTTGATCAAATGGGAAGTTGGACCAGCGACTGGCGCATCCAGGAAATTAGTAATAAAATTTCGAGGGCCATATAGCGTGAGCTTTATGAAACGACATGAAAACTAATAAACGACCGTTACGTTATAATCGATATACCTGGGGCTGAACAAAGGTAAAACAAATTTGAAGGCGTTTTAACATCTTAACGAATGAAACCGTGGTGTAAGATTGAAGATCTAGAGGACGGCGATGTAGATTCTGATGAAGACATCAGTAATCTGGTTGAACGAGCTGTAGCTGTAACAGAGTAGTCGATTGATAGAGTAACTGGTAAGTAGTCGATTTATATATTCCAAGTAGGCAATTGATAGAAAAAAGAATTGAAGCGGCTTTCATAGAAAATTTCTGCAGAAAATTTTAGTAATATTTCTTCGGCAAAATAAAAAATTAATTAGAATTAACGAAATAATAAAAAACAAATGAAAAACTAACAATCATTTTTTAGAATTTTAGAATTTTTAGCTTCATCATTCATGAAAGGTGCTCTTGCTTCGGAAAAACAACCCTCACAACTTTTTTTCAAATTTAGCAAATAGAAGTATTTACTAGAATCGTATTATTGTATCAAAAGAGAGAGAGAGAGAGACTACAATTGAAGGTCTTCCAGGTATTAGATTTAATTACGCTTTAGGCAGAGTTTACACTGTTCTCTCTCACCAAAACAAGTGTTTCTTTATATGAAGATTGCTGAAGTCAAATGCCGATGATCCGATGACCATAGAAAAAAATTAGAGTTTATGACAATGCTTTTCCTATCTTTAAAGATACTTGCTTTTAGTCATCATGCTCGTAGTCAGAGTGTCTCCGACACCAGTTTCGATTTTTATGATAAAGCACAATAAAATTTCAGTTTGTCGTCAGACACTTTGCTTTGTTATTGATGACCTCTCAATAATTTTTGGTGACCATCATATTTTTGGAAAACATCAATATCTAACTTTTTTTTCAAAGATTGTAACTAAAATATTTGTTGGTCATAATATCTTTTAAAAAGCTACCAAAGACGTTGGAGCTTAATGTGTTAAGTAATGGGTACCCAGGGTCAGCCATTATGATGATGTTGATAACTATCAAGGAGTACTAATATATTATATACGTGGTCAAATAACAAAGATAATTTGCCGAAGTTGGTAATAGTTTGTACCCTATAAAGCTGTTTCTAAGTGGGTTAAAGCTAATACAACTACATTACGCGACATTTATATACCTAAACATAAAAAAACATAAAAAAAAACTTTATGGCTTCTAAATTGTTGTGACATTCACATACCAGAAACCTATATATCGACCAATATAACGTGAGTCAATTTGAGAAAAAAGCAATGAATGTGGCAGATATCATTATAATTACTCACTACTTAAAATAAAAAAGTCCTGGAATTGTAAAAAGATAATTTCAAAATAACTGTATTGATGCTTTATCAAGAAAACCATTTAACCCTTTTACATATGTTGTCTCTAGCATTGTAATTGTATAAGTTACCTAGTCTGAGCATGAAAACAGGTGCATGTTAAATGTTGAAGTATTCTATCTGTTTTACCAATGTTTTAGTAGATTCGCGGAATTTTTTTTTGTATCTGCAAGTGAAAGTTGCAAATTACAAAGCCTTTTTCTTAACTTTTAATTTGTAACGTTCTCATTCAGACATTTTACCTATTTTGAAGGAGTTTAGGAAGCTTCAATAATTCCAAGTAGGATTGTGCACTAGCTTGTGTCCTTCAGTAGTAACACCTGATTTGGTTAAACCATTTGACACATGCACATTAGTTTTACTTCGACGTTATTTTGTGAAATAACACCGACCCTTATTATCTTTTTAAAGCAACATTTTAAGTCATTCTAACTCTCACCAGCTTAAAGCTGCATTTTGTAGATATTAACTACTTTAAACTTAATGTACTTAAAGTTCGGGCACCACAAGGTCTTCCATGAAGAAGTCCTTTTCCTTTTATGCATATTTGGCTTATCATATAGGTAACGAGTAAACAAAGATTGATAAAGAGCGTCGAAGATCGTAACGGATTATAGAAAAAACGAACGACAGTTGCAATTAGTGACATCTGCCTGCACCAACGAGAAGCTCTGTCGCTTTCAATTGTTGAAATTGTATTAAAATAATTAATCGATCTAACCTTTTATATCTCACTCACAGCTTTCTAAATCGAGAATAACACCAACAAGCTGCCATCTCAACTAATCGACACGCATCGAAGGCCAGACTTGGATCATTTGGAACTTGTCGATCTCTATTACTATCCTCCAATTTGGTAACTTGCTCAGGGCTGATGTTATTGGAATGATCTAAAAGGATGCTTGCATGGCTGGTGTTAAATGTTCATCCTTCCACATCGAGAACTAACACTCGATAAATCAACATGTGAACGGCTTTACGAAACAATTCACTATCGCACTGAAGATGCGTCACTCATCACCCTTTGGAAGGCCAAGAAATTAGGCAATCCTGAAACTGCAACAAATGGAATGTCAGTTTTACAGAATTGTCAGCTCTGTGCAGAACACAACAGGATCAAGCAAGATTACTTGCACGGTACTATAACAGAGGTGATTACCTGTAGCATAGCAGAAGTCGCATCTATATAGTGACTTTTATGTCGACAACTTGATGACCGGTTCAAATGGTGTCAATAGTCCGATGCGGTGGTTTTAAACTGCGTAAATGGTCTTTGAACTGCCAACATTTTCTCAATGAGATACCGTCCGGTTTCCGCAGGAATCAACGCGAGTTAAATTGGGATTAATCAGTGATAACTCTTAGACTGCATTGGTCTTCATCGGCCGGTTAATTTTGGACTCAACAATAGAAAATAAATAGGTCAGTGTCATATATTCGTGCATCAACCAAGCGAATACTATATATTGTCGCAGTCATCAAAGATCTTCGATCCACTGTAAAATCTACCATCTAGCATCTAAAACAATGGTGACACTTCTGAAGACTGTAAGCTTGCCATGATGGGAACTTTGTGCCAGTGAACCTCGAACCAGGTTTTGCAAATACTGGATTACCTTCAGCCCATCAATTTGAATCATATCGACACTACGCAGAATCCTGTCTACTGTGCATCACATATGACGTTGTCTATTATGGTGGACGGGTTCCCTTTGGCTGCAAGAAGATGTCAGTCAATGGCCATATCAGAGGATCGGCGAGGATTACACTAACAAACTATTTGTGAGCTCAATTGGACATTCCCAACAACAACAATGTGCGCTCACACGCCCATAAATGTGGTGTGCTTTTGCCATCGCTAAATTACGAGCCAGCAAATGATTACTCTTTCATCGCATCGTGTTACTCCTTCAAGGCGGTTTCTGCACAGCGCGACGACTATGCAGATTCAATGTCGATCAAACTATTTATATAAGGATGAATATTTCCTAGGCTTCGCCATATTTTGGCGGATGGTAGGAAGCACAAATCCTATACTCAAATTCGAGGATCTGACAACGCTGCTGTAGTAGATCAATTCATGCCTGAATTTGCGATTTTTTATGCCCCTTATCGGTCGCCGTAGATGATTGCACTATCTCAAACCGGTTATTTCTTGATTGCGGGGCCCCCAATCAGGACCCTTAAACCAACAGCTCAAGGTGTAATCGAATCGTCTTAACCGTTTCCAGGTAGTTTAAAGCATGTACAAGTATTTCGGGAGAATTCGGTAGACAGAATAATCTGCCTGCAATGCACAAAGTGGTTGAAAACCAACGACAATATTGCCATCAGCTCATCAGAGAAAAAACCAAACCACCTTCAAAATGGTTGCTCGGCTGAATAATCGACCAGTAATGTTGAAGATAACATCAACCGCTACTAAATTCGCGGGAAGTGCCAAGTTGTGCAGATACCCTGAACAAAATCCATATTAGGCAACTTTATGAGTTAAATAAAATTTACCTTGTATCCTGCTCGACTCTGTCCTTTTCTCAGCAACCTTCATTCAATTCGGATCCTCCCATGCTATTTGTGTATGAGGAGGTATATTTTATTGACTTTTTTAACATTCTTGTTGTTGGAAATTACCTGCTTATGTATAGGTAATCTGGCACGACTATGCTTTTCTGTGTCTCTGCCTAAGGTAACTTTTCTTTAGCCTCGAGTTTCATTGGTTCTTCAACTTAATAAGCAATTTAGTTTAAGGATAATATTAATTTCAATATCTCTAAGGAAGTTGATGCTTTCATGTAGTCTAATTTGCGTAACGTTCAGAACTTGACCTCACAGTTTTATATCACTTCTGTTGATCGCTTTACTTCGTATTTATCTACTTTATGTATCTCAAACGCCAAAATTGGAGTGTGGAGATGATCTTTCACCAGTATTGCATCGTCCTATTAATTTTCTCTTGATTCGTCAATGCAATGAAAATTTAATGAACCCACCATTGTAATCCGCCACTGAAAATAACATTAAAAAGGACCTATCTAAACAAATTTATTCGAGACAAAATTTGTCCAGACCTTTTTTTATTACATCGCCCATCTTATTATAAAAAAAAATTATTTAAATTTTTTAAAATTTGTTACCACCGGTCCTTTTTACCAGACCAAAGTGCGTTAAACAATTCAATAAATTTTACAATATTATCTTGTGTATATATGTAAGGTGCAACCTAAAGTACTTATGTGCATACTCGTATGCAAGATGATGAATGAACCTTTTTTCAATCGAAAATCTAAATCATCAACGTGCGCTTGTGATATCGATCTTCACATCATTTTATCGCAATTATCACTTAATAATAATTTTAAGGCACGTGCATCCCTAAAAATACATTTTAAAGGGCTATACAAATTACTATTAGAGATCCATAATTTTCATTGACCTCTTCTTTCTCTCTTTCTCTCACTCTCTATAAACACAAATTTTGTTTATCAATTATCCGTTTTCGATAGTCTTCGTCTTGTTATTTTTTTTTTTTAAAGAATTTTTAAAGGAATAAAAACAAACGAAAATTTTATTTCGGTGGCACACCTGTTACGTTAAATCTATCGGAATAAAACAAATTTTTTTTTTTGATTTAACTCGGGAAAAGATTGATTGAAAATTTGTTTTTGATAAGGACATCTCGGCGTATACACACCACATGCGCGTATTCCTCGATAAATTGCAGGTCATTGAACTAATTTAAATTTGATAACTTAATCCTTCTTTAAAAATCGGATGGTATAATTGGTTCCGCAATCAACTAACTATAACACTCGCTAATGTTTTGTGTGAGAATATCCGGGTTACATCTTTGTTTCATTTTTTTTTGCCTTAGTCATGATGTCTTAATTTCCGATTTCGACAAAAAGGATTTGCTGGCTCCTTTATACTCGAGTATCGTATATACAAAATCGATGGGAATTTTAATTTATTGGTTATCGGGTGCCATTATAAAGTCATAAATAATTACTACACCCTTGGTATATTCGGCCATTGTATTTTGGCAGACGATATATACGAGTGTATCCTAAAACCATAAAACTAATTTATGGGTGCTCGATTGACAGGTAAAATAATTTGTTTTGTAAACAAAATTTGGTGACCGGTCGCCAAAAGGTTCTATTGTTATTACATGATTTGAAATTGATCATTAAGATTATGGAACAAGTTTGTTCGAAATAAAGTAAATTTATTTAATTTGGGACACGTGATGGAGTTGATAATAATTAAACGGTTTTAACGGGCCATTGCTAGCCTTTACCGAATCACCATTTTAACTCCATCAGATTCGATCCTGAGCTTGTTTTTCTAGACAATCCGAAGAAGACAGTTCGTTTTCCAACCCGAGGAGACATCGTCGTTGATAGCGAACTCTGCACCTGTCAAATGCCCGCTCTACTCTCAGAAATTGCTTCATCATCCGTTTAGCATCAGCTCGCAGCTTGTCTGTTGTATTTTGACTTTAGTAGTGGACGTAAGGCATAAATACTGGAACAAAAAACCAATGCATGATCCTGTGAGTTGCACTCCATGCAGGGAGATAAGTTCTACGGATTCAAAGACACCAACGCTGAATGGCTACGGCAATTTTAGTAAGATAAACGGCCGGCTAATGACTGGTCGGAAACTCGGACAGTTTGTTTCTTATTCCAACATCTTTCCCATGTCGGTATATCCTTTATGGTTGTAGACTCGTCCCATTTGAATAGTTGAGGCCAATTTCACCAGCATCAAGCAAATCAACAAATTTTGGGCTAGTTCATCCTTGCTGCCAACTTAATTAAGAGCCCTGCAGTGATCAGTGACTTTATCGTACATCTCCCGAATACCATCTGCAGACTTCTTTCCGACAGTAGACATGAAAATGATATCATTGCTAAACGCCTGAAGCATGAACGCCTTGTTCTCGTAGCGAGCTACCAGCGCCAACCAGCCTCTTTTAAAATTCTCACTCGATACATCCGTTTGAGCATAAGGCATAATTAAAGGAAACGAAACCTTTCCACATCTGGTTAATCTGCATCATCAATCACCATGGACGAAAATTCGTTTTTGCAGTCCAACCGTTATCCGTAATTTCACGAGAATCGAAGGAATTTGTAATTTCGGGAGCGACATTGATTTCTTGGCCACTTCAAATGATTGATTTAAGTATACAAGGAGGCTTGATTGAAGGTGTCCTCAACTTGATGAAATATAACAATTTTGCCTTGGTGGTGACGTAAACCTGCTCGTAACTCTGCAAATCGAGGAGTTCTCCTTCCTCATCATCTATATAGACGAGTTCCGTTATTGTTTCATCATATTCATAGTACCACTTGTATTAAGAATCGCTCAGCTCCAACTGAACCTCCAAAGCTTCTAAATTAGACTAAACCTTATTTTCCCTTTAGATATGACATCCATATGACATTCTACTTGGCTTTGGAAGGCTCACCACTGCCATTTATGTTCCCCGATAAAAAACTTTTACGTTTTTATAAAGGAATGCATTTTGTTTCTCCCACCAGTGGTTCCTGAATTACTTCGTAATGTGTAGTCACTACACCAATTTTCTTTATTTTTACAAGGGTTTTCTGTGTCAACAATCTAACATTAGCTTCCTGGCCGATACTTTTAGTTACTTTCAAGTGCTTCCCAACTCTAGCCAAATATCTCCATTCTGTAGTCAGCCCAATGGTTATTGTTCGTAAAAATAAAAAAATAAGAATCTGTATTGAACCAATAGACGTTAACAGAAACATAAAACGACGTCATTACCCACTTACAACATTGGAAGCGATTACGGCAAAAATTCATGGTGCTAAATTTTTCAATAAATTAGATTGCAACAAAGGCTTCTGGCAAATAAAACTCAGTCAGCGATCAGAAAAATACCTAACATTTGCCACATCATGGGGTCGGTACTGTTGCACAAGACTCCCATTTGGATTGTGTTCTGCTCCAGAGATCTTCCAAGATATGATGTCATCGTTATTGAATGGTATAAATAATGCTGAATGTTCGATGAACGATGTCCTAACATATGCCGATACGGAAGAGAAAATTGACGAAATTACAACGATTGTACTGGAAAAATTGTACTCCGTAGGACTAGTACTAAACAAAGAAAATTGCGAGTTCAAAAAGGTGAAGGTATGAAAGCAGATCCTGAAAAAATTAGCCCAATAAATAAATTGGAAATTCCATCCAATAAAGAGGACCTTCAAAGAATTAATGGCATGGTAAATTACCTGCATAAATTCATTCCAAACCTCTCATCGATAACAGATCCGCTTAGAACTTTATTATCGAAAGATGTTGCGTGGACTTGAGAAGACAATCATGAAAAATCGTTCGAAAAAATCAAAAATCTGCTAAAATCATCACCTGTACTGGCATACTATCACGTAAATGCGGATGTGTTACTTCCAGTAGATGCCAGTTCAAAAGCAATTGAAGCAGTTTTAATACAAAATGGTCGTCCAGTCGCATATGCCACGAAAGCCTTAACTAAATCGCAAAAACTGTATCCTCAAATCGAAAAAGAGGCTCTTGCTATCAAAACGGGATGCAACAAATTCCACGAGTACGTTTATGGTAAACGACTAATTGTTGAAACGGATCATAAGCTTGGATTGAAAACATTCTTCAAAAAATCAATTCATAATGCGCCTCCCCGACTACAAAGAACCCTACTTGATGATCTGCAATACAATCCGCAGGTAGTTTATAAAAAATGTTCCGAATTGTACATAGCCGACACGTTGAGTGGAAATTTCCGTAAGGGTGAAGAAAGCTCAAAACCGAGGAAAGCGAAATTGAAGTCCAGGTCATCCTACCAATGACTGAAAGCTGTTATACTGATTTGATCGAAGCTACTTTCCAAGACGAAGAATTGCAAAGTCTCTTGAAAATAATAAATTCTGGATGGCCATCCAACGATGATAAAAAAATCTTACCAGTTAACACTCAAAAATACTGGAATTTTCGAGACGAACTTTCGACCCACAAAGATCTAATATTCAAAGGACATAAAGTGGTAGTTCCTAAGTGACAAATAAATCGACTGCTACATTGTATTATAAAGGACATTTTGGTATACAACCCTGTCAAAATCGAGCTAGAAGTACTCTATTGGTACGGTATGAACAACGATATTAAACACTTCGTGGAGAGATGCGAGGTGTGTCAGATAACACAAAGAAAAATTACAAACAAACCAGTGATGTTAAAAATGATCCCTAACAATCCGTTTCAGATCGTAGCATCTGATATATTCACGCTTCATGGTAAAGATTATATCGTGTTAGCAGATAGCTACCCAGATATTTATCAGAACGGCGTATTAAGAGAAAATACTATTGATATCAACATGGGACATACAAAACAAAATCCTTCGACTTCCGATTTTGAACGAGGAATGTTTTCAAATCCAACGGAGTTGAACGAGGAAAGCACAATGGCTCGCACAACGACAGATGCTGAACCATTACAACATGATGCAGAGTTTAGTTCCACACAAGATGATATATCGCCACGAGGTTCACCAATAATTACACGGTATGGTAGGATGAGCAAACCGGTTAGATGATTAAATCTGTAAGCGTAGTCATCTTGAATTAATTTGATTTAAATTCCATTGCTAATATGTATAGATTGTAAGTTTTTAAGTTTAAAAAAAAGGAAAGATGTAACGATATTGTAAGGTATTCTTACCCTATGGTTCATAGGGCGCAGCCGTGAATAAAGACACATATAGAGACCCAACATAAGCGTATTATAAGTGTACTTATAAGTGTAGTGTACGATAAAGCTGGTCGAATTGGCCATTTTTGATGTCCTTTCCGCTTTTTTGGTGCAACTTTTTTGCTATTCTGGTTTATCTCGTACCGCTTCTTTTTCCATTTTTCGTTCTGGTTCTAAGACTGGTTCCAGATTAGCTAGAATACGCATATTAGTTGTAAAGCATTTCTTTTCTGCCCAACTGATGGCCAGTCTAAACAGTCAATCTCGCTCTTCCTTTTAGCAGTATCTGCATTAGAAGCGTCCAGAGTTTCGCTTATCCCTTAACCTTGATTGGTCGAAATGCTTGCTGGTTTCGTACCGTCATTACTACACCGCAAATAATTTTGAAACACTCGGACGTTCGAACTCAATTCTTTTGCCTCCTCGTCTAGCTCGAGAAGTGGGACTGCTTCAGATATACGCATTTCTGTAGGCGTTCTAGTGATCCTATTATTTCTCTTGAATAGGTTCACCTATATAACTAGATGAAGTCCAATTCTTGGAACTTGACCAAAATTTGGCCCCTCCTTGATTAGTGGAACTAAACTAACTTGTAACAATTTGTTTGCTTCGGCAGCCAAGTTTGCCACTGCTGGAACGTTGCGGTGGTTACATTTTGACGACTGGGGATCTGCGCGCTTACCCTCTAAAAGCTGCCGGTACTGCAGCATATCCTAGGAGATGATATTAAAGCGTATCTTGCTTTAAATCCACAACAAAGGACGGGTTATTGATACTGTAATGGCTAACTGCCTTAATTATTGACTACCCCAAACGCGAAGTTCATTACTAGAGAGATTCGTTTTAGTTATCAAAGAAAATATCTTAATTATCACGACCGTATAATTAAGAAAATTGCAGCTGTAGTAGATTATCACACCGTTGCCTCATCATACATTGTACAGTAGTAAAGCAAACCAATTAGATTAGTATTCTAAAAAAAAAAAAAACGTCCGACAACACTAACAACAACAATAAAAATTACCATAATTAAATAATTTCCACGGCGTAACGGATCTATACAAAAAAACGAATTTCGATCGACTATCCGATCAGCGCAGACAAACACAAAATTATTAATTTGACCCTACCCCGGGCGCACTCTTCTCTAATGTATAGCTATAGAGCTATGAGTGAAAGTGTTTTACATTATTACAAGACGAAGAAAATAAATTTCATTTTTTAACATTTCTTTAACATTTCTTTTTAAATTATCTTCAAAAAAAACTGTATGATTTATTATATTTTAAACTGCATCTTGTGTATTACAATACATCGGGAGAGAAATGCATCGATCGTAATGCGGCACAACCGAAAAAAGCTACTATGCATTGTTCTTAATTAAATTAAATTAAATTTCATCTTCGATCCGTTATAAATTTTTGTAAAGATCGCGCGATCAAGATGTAATTAGATAACGTGGGAATTGAAGTGATGATCTATGCAGACGAGACGTTTGCTCCAGAAATCTATTAAAAAGTAATTAAGCCGCAATTTTGTAATTTGCGCGCGTCTTTTTTTTCATCTACTTACTCGTCTACTTTAAACTCATAGCGCTAATAAGAATTAATTAGGAATTTGATAAATTGTTCTACTCGTCTGGACCAGTCGAGTGGACTCATACAATTTTTTTTTTACGATTATGATTAATTGGGATCGTTTTTTGATTAATGGACAAGCATCGAAATTAGTCAAAATAAAAATGTTAGTTCTGCATCATAGATATATGTATGATGGAAACGATCGTATATGAATAATAAAGTTGCGATCACCCCTAATTTTCGAACGATCATTCCTCCCTCTATGTAATTTATTTCAATAAACCGATATGATATATTTATGCACCCTTGCGCTCTATATTTGATCAAGGATCTAAAAAAACATACATCCACCAAAATATCAAGGATCCATCAATAATAAATATTACGACAATTAAGGGTTAGCATATTTATGTTTGTTAGGGGATCGTAAAATGATCGCATAATACATGTAACTAGTGTTGTTACTACATGAGCGGTCAAGCGATAAAAGGTTGACGTGTGCCATATTTGAATATCTTCCAAATTATAGTATATATGTATGTAGATTGTTGATCATCAAGTCGACGCATATAAAAGGGAAGTCAAAGGACCTTATGGCATTGTGCATTTCGGAATTAATTTGAATTTTAAATTTTGTGGTGAATTGTTTATAGGATTTTTATTGAAGAGGGAGGCTAAGGATTATAAAAAATTCCGTTGAATTAAAATGTAAATTCAAAGTTGTTATTGGATATTTTTGGTGGCGATCATATCGGCTTGCCCATTCCTTCACTTATTTAGGAATGCCTAGGAGATAAGTGCATCATAGTAGGACAAACTGCTCTAAAGTTTTGAATCGCAACAGCTAGATTGATGTTTATGCCATCATATTTTTTGACATCTACTGTTATTTTCACCCTAACTGTAATAATTGCGACAGTTAATAAAGCTACCGTATAGGGTCTTTTTGAAGACGGTTTGACTTTTGCATCCAGGCTTGGTCGAGGAAGTGGTTAATTCGTAGAATTTATTACTTTGAAGAATTGGGATATCTTACATAGAAATTGCGACTGCAGTATTTGGCAAAGGTTTACCTCTTCTATTGTTAGAAATGTAGAATTTTAATGCTCGACGACTGCCCATTGCTAAGTATTTTGTTGATAAAATGATGAGTGATTGTGTATTACCATGGTAGTAGGTATGAGCTTTGACGAATGTATAATATCTCGTGATGTGCAAAAAAGACTACATCAAGTAGACCTTGTTGTAGGTCTTTGAGATTTTTTAATACTAAAGTTAATTCGATCAAGCTTATAATTATGGAACGAACTCTTTCCTCGTATGTCATTTGATTGTTTCCTCTTTTCTCAAACTGAGAGGCACACTGACTTGCCTCGCTCTTGAGTATGAGAATTTCAAATATGTCTCGAATACTACCTGTCGAATCTGCCAGATTGCAAGAATTCATTGTCTGACATTAAGTTAAATTGCCACTTTAGTTGTTGTAAGCTTGTTAAAAGGCCTTTTATTTCCACGGTCCATTCTAAAGCTACTGTTTTTAGCTGTCCTTTGCCCTCGAAGTATATATTTCTGTTGAATGGTTGAGTGGGGTTACTTAATTTAATGTTAAAGTTTGCGAGACGTAGTACACAGCAAATCGTCAGTATGGCTATTACTAGATGGCACCCACCTTTTGATTTAGTTCTTAGCACCAAGTTTCTTTTCTTAATGTAAGGTTGTTTATTTAGCTATTTTGGTTGCTTTTCAAGCCGAGATAAATACTTTGGCGGCCATCTTTTGCAAAACTGTTGAGTTATTTTGGATATTAACTTCCATCTTATGGTGACGTTTTGATTTGTCTGGTTTGGTTCTATCAATTGCTACGATCGGCCGTCCTATTAGAAAGTGGCCTAGTGATAGATCGGGGTCGTCCTTTGCGTTATTTTGTATGCTTGACATTGATGCTCTCTTGGCAATATTATGGGATGCTTCCCGTTGAATGTGAAGATTGAGTTGTCTAACCTCCCTTCGACTCTTAATAAGAAGGTTTGATTAATAAAAGGATTAACAGTTAAAGATGCTTCTACGCCTTGGTATAATTTTGTTTGCGTCTAAATGCTTAGAGTTGTTCGTACCGATAGGTGTTGTTGGATAGTTTGAATGTTGTAGCTAGACCGGTCCTTCTCACCAAATTTTGTGGGTTAGTATTTGTACTGGATTTAGCTCCTTGCTGCATGGTTCTTAGGGTTCCCTTCAGAAATCATGTGATAGGATTGGTGCTCGATTGTATTACTGATATTCGATTAGCAATAAACGTTTTACGAATTAATTTATTGCAGCTTTTGATATCAAAGTCTCTATGACCGTTTTGACAGTAATAAATTCAGCGTTGAGCTCTAATCTTGGAAGCGATATAGTTTGGTTCAGTGGTGCGATTCTAGTTTTTGAAAAATTGTTGCTATTTTGTTGTTAGCTTTACTTTATATATTACTGCAGCGTAAGCTTGAATTGAGACGTCGCAGAAACCTTGCAATTTAAATTTTGGTCACTAGAGCAGTCTATCAACGCGGAATTCAATTTTTTTCCAACTGTGGTAGCTCAAGTTTGTAGCTTAACCATCCATTTTCGAAATTTGAGTAAAGTACATCGTGCCATGCTACTCTAGATACCCATAAATTATGAAACGAGATTTTTACTTGAACAAGGACTGTTGCTACACAGCAACTATTCTATGGTGTGAAGTATTGCTTTGTTGTCGCTGTTCCATTTCGATTACTTACCCCAATCTGTAGCAATAAACACGTTTACTACCATCAGTAATATTTTTAGGCTGAAACGTATCGACGAGTAACAAGCTACGGATAAGAACGTCTCTTCGTGTTGACCCATTTGGGTTTTCGCAAATGCTTTGATAATTTTCAAGATGTTCGATTTGTTCTAGATATTTTGCGGCTAAAATCGTCCAAAAAATTTATAAAATATCGTGAGCTGCCAAATAAACCGACTACCTTTGGTTCACACCAGTCAGTATGCACCAGTTCTATAACTCTTGAAGTCCAAGATTTGCTGACCTTGAACTGAAGTCGATTTGGTGCCCCTTTGTTATAAACTATTCATTTGTCTTGTTGACCACAGACAAAATTTATCCCATCCACAAAATCATTCCGCAATCCCATCAAACTGTCGTGACTTAATTGTGCCAATCTGAATATTCCAAAACATTTACTTTTAATCACAATAATTCTTATATTTTTTTAAATATCACTAGATTAGCTGCTTGCCATTGTGGGTGGGGGCTATGACACTAATCTATGCCACATATATACCAAAATTACATGTATTTCGAATATTCTGTTTTTCTATTATTTTCATTATACTTCTTCGATATGTCACTACGCTACTATTTTGTTTTTCTATAAATCATATTTGCTCAATTTTCGCTAACACTAATGCTACTTCATAGATGTCTCTAGGTTTAACTCTAGATATATGTATGATTCGGTATATGACATCATTCATTCTTGTTATAACCTTGTAAGGTGATTTTTATCCAGGCTGCAACTTTGACAAAAAAATCTTTTGTTAGGATTTTTAGGGTTTTAACTAGCCCTCTTTAAATCTTCTGTAGTTGACTCGCACGTCATATTGAGCCTTCACCTTATCACTGGAAATCCGTATCTTCCCTCGCACAAACAGTACTTCGTTTAATTCTTTTTTCATGTTGTCTACGTACTCCCGGTTATATACAGTTGCACTTGGAATTTCCTCAGGAATCCATTCTTCTGATGGTAGAATTGTTATGCACCTGATGTTGATGATGTTTTTATTCCTTTCCACTTCTGATGTTTTCGTTTCTTTCCATTTGGCTTCATTACTTAAACTTACTCGGCATCTATCTCCCTGGAATCTACTCGGCAAAGCATCGGTATTCCTGTTTGCGTTTCTCTTATAATGTACAATCTTGTTTAATAACACTGTCTTTGTTTGGCTCTCATTCTTGTCTACTACCTCTTTGCTTCTTTGTCATGGAAAAGGGGATGATTATGTTCTCTTGCTTCACCTCCAGTATCACCAACCTCTCAATATCTGCCGCATACTTTTGAAAAGGGCCTTTTAGTTGCATTCTTTAGAATTTTCGCTAATGATCATCTCCATATTTATGCTCCGATACTTGCATTTCTCTACTGTAATTAACACGATCATTTTCTGGAACGATCTGTTTAGATAGAGAGTCTCAGCTACAGTTCCTTTTAACGCTACTATGCCTTTTAATGAAATATGCGGTTCGATCTTTCTTACTCCAATAATTTCTGGTGGCTACTGTTTTAAATTGTAGATAAAATATCCCAAACGATATTGCTTGGAGGTTTTAATTTGACTGATTAAACATGCTGAACTACATGCTAACATTGTTCCATTTACTTTGACGCCAATTAATTCCTTTTCGAATCGTTTAAATTCCTTGAAGTGACTGTCTCAACTCTTCCCTTAATCTTTTATTTGTTAACCTTTTTAATTTTAATTTTAAATATTCACAATCCCACCGTTGTCACCAATTGTTACGATTTATAGTCAAATTGTGGACTTACGAATACAGTTTCGCTTTAAATATCCATCTGCACATTGTATTGCTCTAGCCAGCCTGTACTGGCATGCACGATGATTCGACTCATCGATTCTGCAATAAATTCGCAAAAAATTGTACATCACTCCCCCGTTGTGATTCGAAACCGCGCCAATTGTTTTTTGATTTTGAAAATTTAAACTGGCTACTTCAAATCAAGCCATTGAAAAATTGAAAAAAACAAAGCCGCTAGGCCATTTGATTCGGCTTGATGTACCAACATGCTGGCTTGATGTACGATGCTTAAATTTCTAATTTTCGGTAATTTTACTGAACACTTGCGATGAGTATTGTGGACCGTTGTCCAATTCGAGTTGTTGGTGGCAATTTTCGTCAGACGCTTCCAGTCGCTCCCCATTATTGTTTTGCCTTCAAAACTCGCATTGCTGTTCATAAGTTATTTTAAAAGTTTATCGATGCGACCATATTATAAATACACATAGTACTACCATGATATGTTAGTCCATTGACGTGCTAGATGTCGCTACTGGTATAGTTTTAAAATAATCAAAATATTTGTATATGTTTAACCGCCTAAATGTCATATATGTATACTAAATATTGATGATATTCTATCGACCCGAAATCTGGAATATCAATGGGTAAGCTGTTTTTTTCGTATGATGGTACTATTATTGTGTATTTATATTATGATGTAACGTAATCAGTTTTCTGGCAACATTGTGATTTTATCAAATAAAATGTGCGAAGCGTTTCATAAATTAACTGCTTGAGGTGAATTAAGTCGCATAGATGAGAATGAAATATCGAGCAGAGGAAGTTTAAAACCGCTCTGGATTGTCATTTCTCCCTTGAGTAATGTTGTTGCAATTATCGTTGTAGCAAATGCTAATGCGATTTCTCCTTGATCATTTTTCAAGTAAAGTCAAGTGTAAAATCAGCGACTTGATTGTTCCTTAACGTTAGAGGTCATTCTTTATCACCACCTCGCTTTCTTACTTGTCAACTTACTTTTATAAATACATCGTGATGAGGAATTTCTGTATACAGATATTGTCTTTCATTCATGTCCTTTTCATTATGCTTGAACCATGATTATAGGTTAGTTGGTCCTGTTTATGCTCGCAATCATGTTGTACTCGCACCGGTATGACGATTGTTTGGCCTCTGACCTTGATTGATCCGCGAGGTTGTAACTCGCTTTTCCTTGGATGGCCTTTCGGTATGAAGGCTGTAACAACTGCAGAACTGCATCTGTTCGTACTAAAATATGTTTGCACGTTGCCAATTTTTTGAAGATAAAAATCTACTCTTGTGAATTTAGTGACACAGAATCAGGTTTTATGTCTGCTGATTGGCTGCTTAGTTGTGTGATAACTTCGGACTTTGGTTTGTTTTTGCCGATTTGTTTAAATTCCGCTGGAAGTCCTATAGTTTCTCCATAGATGAGTTCAGCTACTGTTCCTTGGCAGTCTCTTCGAAATGTGGTTCTTAGACTGAGCAGTATTATGGGTAGGGATTTTCTTCATTGTTTTTAAGTTACGCATTGCCCGTAGGATGGTCGGCTGTGGTCCCTTTGCTTCTATCGGTCACGATAATTGATGGTATGTCGAATCGACTGATCCATGTTTTGAGTAATGCTTCTGCTATAGTTTCTGTTTTGATGCCAGGTATTTGGCAATGGCCTCTGGGCAGCGAGTGTAACGATCGATCATGGTTAGGCACTATGAATTACCTTTGAATGGTGGTAGAATTCCGACGATGTCGAAGTTTCAATTTCGCGTCTCTCCACGTGTCGCGTATTTTTGCATTTTTGACATCGGATACAATGTCTGGCTCAAGAGCGTATTTTTTGATCCGTCGAGTTTGTTTCCATGAGCGTTGCGAGTTACATCTCGTTTGTTTGCCCGTCAGAAATTATCGCATTGTCGACAATGCTTCCGAGGTGGATTTAGTCGATACGTAATAGCATGTCCGCAACGACATATTGCTATTGGAGATATTGTTATCTCCAGAGATATGGCGAATGTTTGACGTATATTGTGCAAGGAAATCTAAGTATAGCGTCGTTGCCTTTGCGGGGATTGGTTTCCTTTGTCGATTTCTTTAAGTTGTATATGCCGGTTGATTCCTGCCGGTTGATTTCTGCCGGTTGATTTCAGTTTTTGTCGCCCAATTTTAGTCCGGACAGTAATCGATTAAGTTTGATTTTCGCCGATTCGGATAAACGTTCGATTATTATTTTCTTCAATGTTTCGAACTTGTTAACCTGTGGAGGGGCGAGGATTTGATGAAGTACATATTTAACCATGGAAAGATCGAGAGCTGCGATAAGATGCCCACGCGCAACGAATAATTGACCGGTATGATTATTAAAACGGTGAAAGAAAATTGACTAATGTCGTACGCCACCAAAAGTTCACTTACCTTAGGCCCTACTCACTGATTCACCGAATTATTTTAAATTTATATAATGTAAATTCGCATTTATTGAAGAAAACTAAAATTAAAATGAGGTTATGTTTGTCATTGTTTATTGTCAATAGCACCGCACTGGTATAAAAAATGTTGAGCCATTAATTAAGGAGAAATTTAAATACGATATTTTCCAACTGTATTGATTGTGCTATCAATAAGAGCTCCGTTGAACCGAGATCAATTTTTTGCATGTGCTTTATTTATGTTTGTAATATGAGTAACATATGTCGACTCAGGCCCTCCACTACTTTAATTTGTCAATTACGACCACGGAGGTTTACACGGATGTTCTTGCAATTCTCAATCGCATTATCGGATTCCAGCACAAACATTTTAGAATACTTATGATTATATTTTTATTTGACTTTAATTTTAGAAATAACTTTAATTTCACATTTAAACAAAACTCATAATTAATAAATGATTAAAAATGATTTATTTCTGTAGTGAAATTTGTTGCTTTGGTTTTGTTTTTGACATATTTTCCTTGGACCCAATATACCGTGTAAGTGTCGCTATATTTTAGTTACCGATTTGCCCGTTGAGCGATATTGTGTAATTACAAAGATATGTTATAGGGGTCACTACAGAACGAATGTGGACGTACAGCGATTGCGAATTTTGTGGATCTGACAGCATACTTTGTAAAAATAAAGGATACTTCTATTATACTTGTTTTTGACAGTTTAATTTTTCCTTTTCGGCAACACAATATTAAAAATTACCATTAGGTGGACGCTCTTCTTAGAAATGTTTTGCTGTGGTGCCGTATAGGTTGATGAGCCACTTCTTCGGGTGTCATTCGATAAACATATCGATGATATAATGCGTTATGAGCAGCATTGTGTTCGATTAAAGGTGTACTACCTTCTAATGCTACATCTGTTGTCAACGCCAAGTTATAACCAAGAGATCGGTTTCGGTTCGGTTTTCCATTATAATTTTTTCACTAACAACCGCTTCTTCACTATGTATACAAATAAGCCCCCTTCAATTATCAATGATGATTTCAACACATCAAAATAATCCAAAAATTTATGTACTAATTTTTAATTTTAATTTTGAATTTTATAACTTACAATTGAAATTAATTGTCTGTAAATAGTTTTTCTTCTTTTCGATTACCCTGCTCTCTAGAGGATAACACGTGTAACTAAAATTTAAACTCTGCCATCTTCAATCCAACTCATAAACAGAAATGTGTTTGTGATTAAATGGTTTGATTCTTAACTTAATTTTATAGATTTTCTCATTAGTACCTAGATGTCACTATATTTAGTACATATAAAATTACATATCAACACATTTATTTTGGACAACCCTTTTAGTACTTGACTGTCAGTTTCATAATCTTTTTTTTTTCATTTGTTTTCATTTTTCGTGGTGCAGGCACAGTAAAATCGAGATTCAATAATGGCAAATCCACAAGAATTACCACCAAGTGGTGGATATTCATCCATTAATTTTAAACGAGTCCCGGCCAAAACATATTTTCGCGGTAGGTTTATATTCTAAATATTACATATTCGGTAAATTAAAATTTTATGTCGTGTGCAGGTACAACAATGATTGCCGCATATGTGGCCACAACCGCTGTTGGTCTGGCCATTTACTATTCCAATGCGAAAAAAGTGAAAATTAACGAAATTGAAATGAGATCGGCACGATTGGCGTTGCAACCACTTTTATTTGCCGAACGTGATCGTGAATACTTGAAACAGTTACGTCGAAATCGCGACGAAGAAGCAAGCCTGATGAAGGATGTCGAGGGATGGACTGTAGGTTCATGGTTCTCAGAACCCATATTCAAAACAGTCGGGGACGATGAATGGCGCGATCCAATCTTTAAGGAATATTATGCACATGCAAGTCCCAAATCATACGCGGAACGTGCTAACATACGATTAAACTCGTAAACAAGTTTCGGGGGGATGATATGTGCTTTATTTAAACGAAAAACAGTTAAAGTGCGCAATATATTGTAGCGACTCAAAATTTTATTCTAAAATTATCTAGGAAATACATTAATGAAAAAAATTTATTTTGGATCGTGTGGTAATTTAAATCCCACTAGATTTGCTGTTTCCCGGATACTTCGTTCACCTTTACCTTTGTATTCCTTTTGTATTTTTAAAAAGTTTTTTGAACTTTGTAGATATGCCAAATAGGAACGACCAACAAACATAATTTCATCTGTAGCTTTGCAAATCTGTAAATCGGTTGTATTGTACTGGCGAAACTGTTTCAAAACGTATTGAGCTGCTAACGAATCTTTAATAGTGCCATTGGGACTCGCACTTCTTAATTCGGATAATAGTCCGCGAAGTAATTTAATTCCTTCTTTACTTGCCATTCTGTATGAATTCGCCTAGTGATGATTCGGTATAGTTAGGTTCGTCGATATTGTTCCACAAATCGTTTGGATATTCGAGTAATTTATCACGATTGAACAAATGAATTGAGGTATTATTGAATATTCCACTATATTTTGAGTTTTGACCAGGCTCTTGAAATCTAATTTCATTCACAAACCCTTCCGCTTGTTTCACGTACTGGCCAATATTGTCTAATGTACGCGAAATCGTATTCGTTACAATCGTTTCGAAACTATTTCCAATATAAATTATTTTTTCTAAACTCGTGATATTCCAGTTTTTCCACAAAAAATTGTTCGTTAATTCGATTGGACAGTGCGGAAAGAATACGATATTTAAGTGTTCCGTCGAAATTTTAAACTTCCCTTCGTTATTCTCGTCTAAAAGTTGATACTGGAATTTTTCGAGTAATTCTTTCTCCCCATTCGTAAATACTGGATCGTAAAAATATAATTTATCGATCGAAAAACGTTTGGCCAATAGCACAACAAAAATAAACTGAAGTTTAGCTGTGAAATCAGTTGCAAATCGACCTAATCCCAGACAGTACAACGAAATCTTCAAATCACTTTGTAATTTATTTACGACACTTTCGAGTTGTTTAAGTAGATCTATGTAGTGATCGGTTCCTTCAAAATCAATTAAATGTGAATTTATGTTCCTGAAAATATGGTAAAAGAAAATTAATTTGATTATATAACTCGCTTACAAATTTTAGGTTATGTCCGACTGTAGTGTTCCCGAGTAACATTTACGAAATAAATAGAATTTAATTACATTCTTTAATTACCTAAGTGTTTCGTCTAGACTAAAATCATCGAGATCGATATTTATAGCGTTTTTGATTGATTTTTGTTGGTATTTATGACGATTTCGTGATTTTTTTGATGTAAAAACACGAAAATTATCTGCAAGAGTGACGTTTGACATGGTTGTTTTGGTTGTTGTGTTGACATTTCTATATTGTAAAAATTTGTAATGCCATCTTTTGGACAGTATGTGAACTTAATACAACGGTAAATTATTGGTTGCATTCAATATTTAAACTGTACAATAATTTTTATTTTAAATTCAGTTCTTGTAAAATCATTTGTGCTAGTTGCGAAATGGCAATCGTTATCGGGCATTATTAAAGTTTGTGTCTTTTAAGGATGTACGATAGTATTAAATATACAACCTAAAGCATATCCAAGATTATATTTAATTGGACAAATAAATTAAATGTAATCATGGGACAATACACTAGATTTGATATCTAGTGGATTCAATTGGTTCAAACTCAGGTATGATTTGAAAATTAAAGATTTAAACAGATTTTTTAGAATATTTAATTATTTGAAGCTCTATAACTTTGTAAAAATATGTAATTCCGTTGTTTTTTTTTTAAAGACAAGTGATATAATCGCTTTGTCATGCAGAAGATAGTAATAATCAAGAAGCAACGACTCAAACTGGTTCAGAGCAAAGTCTGAACAAGAGTAAAAGTCTGTCCACTCCAGAAGCTGTTAGAATCAAAAATCGTCAAATGTATATTTTATTTAAATTTTGTTCTGGATCAACAACAAATTGATTTTTGGATGTATTTTAGGCGGAAATTGCCCATTTGCTATACATGTGCTATGCATAGCCACGAAGTCTATTGCCAGGAGAGCTGTATCATTTCAAATGTTGATTGCATCTTCTGTATTCGGTATTTGGACCCACTAATCACTATATTTTACACGAAAATGTCGATCAGCGATATAAAATTTAAGAATTAGGTGACACTGCTTAGGTAAATTTCAGTACAATTACTCTGCTGGAGCATTTCTGCTTATTCTCGAAAGCGTCTTTGATTATGTCTTTAATCCTTTGAACTTGATTTATCGTAGAGCGATTTGCTCGAAATCCTAATTGATTATTGACTTAAGCCTCCTGGATTTTTAATTTTTCAAATAATTTTAAAACGACAGGAAGTAGTTAAATCCGCATATGTGAGGTTTTGTAGCTTACTAGATACCTCGAGTTCGAGTTGGAACTTGCAGGTTTGCTCTTCAATTATTTCCTGGGATAGATCCGAGTTAGTTTTAATATTTGTAAGCTTAGGCAAGTTTCCATTATGAATTATCATTGTGCTGGGAGTCATGATAACAGGTGAGTGGTCAGAATATAATCCGGCGCTGTTTTCGAGGAACATATTTTCAAAAATCCTCTTTGTTACATACAAATTAATGAGATCTGGTATTTTAGTAATATCAGTAGGCTAATATGTTGGTTTGCTGTCCGAATGAAATTTGCAGTTGTTTAAGCTGCCTCAGCGACCTCGTGCTCAAGAATTGGGAAAGTCTCCATTAAAAATGACCGACGACGAGATGGAAGTGTTCGAGTTGTACACCTCGGTATAGATAACCATTATTTGTGGCAAACAATTATTATGAACGACGAAGCACATTTTGACTTAGTTGGCTTTGTTCATAAATAGATTAGCCGCCATTGTGAATATTGAGCGCCTGCATAATATAAATACACATAGTACTACCATGTTATGTTAGCCCATTGACGTGCTAGATGTCTCTACCGGTATCGCTTTAAAAATAAATATGTCGCCTAAATGTCATATTTATACTAAATTTGGACTATATTCTTTCGATTCGAATGGGTAAAATGTTTTTTTATTTTGATTAAGACCTATTCTGTACTGATCAAAGTGAACTAGAACGAGAAATCTATTGGATTCTCGAAAAAAGAAACAGATTAAAAAAGCGAGGAAATACACTACACCATCCAAAAGGAATGACCGATCCTAGTAAATAAATAATTCCAAAAGAACTTGATAAAGAGAAAAACATCCTACTAACTTAATAGAAGTGAAATAATACAATGACATCCAGTAACTATTTAAATCCGCCGTAAGCAAGTACTATAAAGGTTGTATCACTATTAAATAATAACATATGAAAGAAAATCAGCGCGACAGAACCTGAAGAATGGTATACGTATAAAAACAAAATTTATCGCCTAATCACAGTAATGGCAAAAGGGCTTCTCCAATCTTGCTCAAAAGAAGGTATTATGGAAGAACTAACAAGTAAAGGTCTTAAAAATAAAGATGGAGTTTATATCATCAAAAAAAGGGGAAAGCAAAACATGGACGCAAGCTTTGAAATTATCAGAAGGGGATTTCCACTCTTCATGTTAACCACTCTTAATGTTGACAATAAGGAAAAAATCTATAATTTAAATGCAATTCTCCACCTGAGAGTTAAAATTAAGCTTTTGAGGAAAGCTACTAGACAAAATCTGCAGTGCAAGAAGTGTCAAGAGTTTAACCATACTCAAAACTACTGTAATCGTGAACTTAGATGTATCAAATGAGCAGGTAAGCACGCAGCCAATACTTTTTAAATTAATAAAAGCACCCCCCCCCCCATAATGTGTCAATTGCAAAGGTCAGTATCCTGCTAACCATCGAGGATGTAAAGTTGCAATAGAACTACAAAAAATGAAAAATAAATCACGTAATGCACAAAAAGAAGGCCTTCAAAACACATTTGGAGAAATTAAAAAAACAAACGGACTGTGTTGAAAAAAATGTTGATAAAGTATCAAAATATAAATTATTTAAATTATAAAAGCAAATTATAAAATTAGGAAATGACTAAGACGCTGAGAATAGTAGCCTGGAATGCAAACGGGTAATTACAGCATGTTCAAGAGCTAGAAACATTTTTAAACCTATAAAACATAGATATATGTGTTACGACCACCGTAAGAATATCAACCATGAACGCACCTTAGTTCATATTATTTATTATTGTAAATTATTGTTAATTAAATAGTGCCATCTATGAAAGAGTGGTGGAAGATAAGTAAAATACAATTATTAGTAGTTCCATTATTGAACGCACGGATGAGTTTAAGCAAAAAAAGACAAAATGAAATCAGTTAATAAAAGACGATCAAACGAGTCGGAATTGTAATAAAGAAAAAATATTTTTATTTTGGTAAGGGCGGAATCAATATGTTTGATATCAGAAACTCATATCACAAAATCCTCATATTGTAAATTGCGTGGGTAAACTTTTTATCATGCGCTACATCCTGAGATTAAAGCTAGAGGAGGATGAGCTTTTTTTGTTAAAGATAATATCCAACACAATGAAGAACTGAAAATGAGGAAATGTTCATACAAATCTCAACAATTAAAGTGCTTCTAAATAAAACAAAAGTACTGCCTACCTAGAAACAACCTCAAACAAAAACAGTACATTCCGTTCCTCAAAACACTTGAAAGTGATTTTGTAGTTAGAGGCGACTTTAACGCAAAAAATATCACGGTTAACAACGACTAAAAAAAGGTGCTATTTGCAACCGGTTTAAATGACTCGAATCTTTCATCTGATCAGTTATAATAACGCCAGTTATAATAACGCTTAGCCAAACAATAATAAGAAAAGAGGTTAAACCCAAGTTAGCAAATAACAAAACTAATTGAAATTTCTTTCAAACTCTTATACAGGAGAAAACTAATCTTCAAGTTCCTATACGTAATCCAGAGCAATTAGAAGATAAAGTAAATAAACTAACAGAAAATATACGATATAAGTGTCGCTTGGGATAGTAGTTCTAGTTACATATGGGAAACAAATCAAAACGTTACATATCCCGAAGAAGTGAAAGAAATGATTAAAAATAAAAGAAAAACTCGTAAAAACTAGCAAATAAATCGAATACCGGAAGCGAAAAAACTGTTAATTTGTTCAATAAATTAAAAGGTTTAATAATAGATTAAAAACGAGTCAGTTCTTCCTAATCTCCTACGAAGGCAACCAAGGTCCTGAAAACACCTAACCTACAGGTCTTTCTATTAAAAAATAACGAAACCTTGGCTAGAAATCCCAAACAAAAAGCCTAGAGACAGACATTTGAACCAAATCCAAGACAATCTGCAGATGAATATATTATCCCTATGGTGACATAATTGATGAGCACAGAAGAGGAGCTATAATAATTTTTAAATTTTTTCAAAAGCCTGTGGGGTATGGGTTAATAACCAAGGCAATAGAAGGTTTGCAGAAGTAATAACGATTCTAAAGCCAAACAAACCGCCGAAAGAAAAATCTTCATAAAGCTTCCAACGCTATCAAAACTATTTAAAAAGTTACTTCTAAAAAGACTGAAACTAATAATAGAAGAAAGAAACCTTATCCTTGCACATCAAATTGGTTTTAGGGAAAAACACTTGACTATAGAACATGTTTATCGAATTACGTAAATAATTGCAGCAAGAGTGAAAGAGTGAAAGAGTTGAATAGCAGCAAGAGTACCCCTAAGTAGTGTCTTCGGGTCCATTCTTTATCTCCTATATACAAGAGACATACCCAATACTGTTGCAACTATAGCAAAATTTGCTGATGATACTGCAATATTGGCGTCAGCACAAAACATAAATTGACTCTACCAAGAAATTGCAAAGAGCCACAAACAAAATATGCAATTGGATAATTGAGCAGCTAAATACTTAGGTATTACCTTGGATGCCAAACTAAGGTGGAATACAACTAATAAAAATAATCAGGTTTTACAGGCCATTGCTGACTCGTACCGCATCAATATTCTGGCTGCATTGGATTTTATCCCGAGCTTATTCTTCGTATTGTTCTAGACAACCAGAAGAAGGCAATTGATCTTCAAGTTGCAATCAAAAACTAAACAGAACGGAAAAGATAAGTATAGCTGCTCATAAACAATATTCAGAACACAGCATAGGAAAGCACTCCTCCTGCCAAAAATGAACCTCACAAGAATGAAACATGTTTACAGGAAATAAGAAATCTGGTCAGACAAAAGCGGAAAGCTCGGAAAACCTGGCATAGAAATCGAGTACCAGAGAGCAAAACTTTCTCAATCTGCCCAAAAACACGCTGCAGAAGATAAAACCAAACCGGTAAGCTTCAACAAATATTTAATAAATGATTACTCTTTATGGGAAGCTACAAAAGAACTGACCCAAAGAGCAGATGCCACCAACCAAAAACGCAGATAGTACTTGGGTCAAAAGCCCCAAAGATAAAGCTGATCTTTTTGCTGAACATCTGGAAGAAACGTTTAAACTTTCGCCTATACAAACAGCAGATGAAAATACCTTTCTAATGCAAAAAGATACGATCAGTTACAATGAAAGAACTCAAAAATGAAATTAAACATAACCTAAATGCATAAAGGCTCCTGGATACGATTTTGTTACAGGAAAAGTTATTAGAAAGTTGCTAGAAAAATGTCTTAAGAAGTTATTATACATAATTAACGCAGCAGTTAGAATAATATATGTTCCTCAGCAGTGGAAAATAACAGAAGTTATTATGATAGCCAAGCCTAATAAGCCTGTTAGCATCTCACCAATTTGGTTTCACAGATAAAAACTCCAACATAGGGCAGGTATATAGATTCACAACGTGATTGAGAAGATGCTTGTAAATAAAATGGTATATTCTGGAGTTTCCCTTGATGTTTTTCTAGGCCTTTGATCGAGCCTGGCATCGAAAACTGGAATATAAATTACATCGCGACCTTCCATTTTAATGATATTAAAATCATACAATAATTTAATGATATTAAAATCATACAATAAAGGGAGATATTTCAGAGTGAAATATGAAGGAGGGTTCTTATCCCTCAAGAGAATTGCATTTGCAGCCTTGTATTTGCTTTATACGAGAGACATACCTATTACTGGAGAAACAGATATTGCAACCTCTGCGAATGATATAGCAATCTTGCCGGTTGGAAGTTCAATCGAAAATACAATCAGCAAATTACAGCACACCGTGAATGAGATAGTTTACTGGACAAAATATGGAGAATAAAATTGAATGAGCTCAAATTACTTAAATAAATAGGCAGGAAATACCACATGCGAACACAGCATATTATCTGGGTATGACGCTCGACGTCAAGTTAAATTGGAAAGGGCATATCAAGAAAAAAAGGCAGGAACTGGATATAAAGTTCAGAAAAATGTGTTGGCTCATTAGAAGAAATAGTGAGCTAACCATTCACAATAAGCTGCTTTTATACAGGCAAACACTTAGGACTATGTGGAGCAATGGCATCCAGCTCTGGGATGCACAAAGAGAATGTGTTATGTTATACTTTCTCTCTTAGTATCGGCCTGAGAATGAATATTTTTTGCCCATTCAATATAGTGCCACATTCCACAATGCCTCTGGTGTCAAATACATAAACTGTACAACAGTAGCAGTTACCAAGTTTAAACAAAATTAAAATTTAAAATCGTTCACCAGCAGAGCGTCCATTGATTATAAAAACGTGTAACAAAACTTTAGATTCAGACTGTACTGCGAGACAAAATCAACACATGATTCTCTCAACATAATCGCGCCCTCTCTTTTTTATTATTTCATTCAATACCAATTTCCAGTCTAAATTTTTGTTTTGTTTTAAAAAACAAAAAAAAAAAAAATTGTACGATCGTAAAACCGATCGCTTACGCGTACCTCTTTTTAAAAAACTAATTTTCTTATATTTTTGTTTTGTTGATTTTGTTTTGATCTTTTATTTTTTTAAATTTCAGTCATAGTGTGGTTCACCGACTGTGAAGTTATAAAAAATTAAAGTGGTTAAATATTTATAACAGTACGCCGTAGAGTGCTAATTAAAAGAATTTATCGGGATATTTTTTTTTTATTAAAATATTAAGTGAATTAAAAAAAAAAGTGGATTTTAATTTTACTAATGCAAATTTTAAAAGTTTAGTGATCATATTTTATGAATTAGTGAATTGTGAAAAAAGTGATAATCATTATACAGTGTAATATTTAAATTAAGTGAAGTTTTATAAAAATTGTGTGTGGCAGTATTTAGGATTTTGTTAAACGATTTTATTGGAGTTTTAAATCTATATACATACGTAACATCAGATAGATAGGTAAGTGATTAGTTAAGAATGCATCTTGACCATGACGATACATGATATTTTTCTTATATCAAAAGAGATACTCCGACCATTCAACCAAAGTGTCTATGACCTTAGCAACATACTGCATTCAAATATGTTGTTATTATGATTACTATTTACGATAGATTTTCACTATAAACAACAAATCAAATTTAAAACATCGATATTTAATTTTAAAATCCAAAATTAAAAATATTTATACAAGTTGAGTATATAATGTAAAAAAAAATTAAATTTCTTTGAAACCAAAACAAGAAATGTTAAAAAAAAGAAATTCTTCCAAAGTCGGTCATGAAAGTTTATTTATATATGAAAGAAAACTACAAATATGTATTATTTGTACTCTTGCACACATAAATTGTACCGTCTTACCTTTCGATATACGCGCGCGCAAACTTAACCATTTCACATAGCACGATGTAAAAAATATTACAATAGTAACGTGTAACGCCCTATAGGTACAGACATTCATGTATACGTACGTGCTAATTTCGATTGCATGCGCAAATTATATAATTCTATGAATGTAGGGTAAAAATGAAAAGTGAAAGACGGAAATGGTTTTTGATAAAAATATCCTTTTCCTTTCCTTATTCTACATGCATATATTGTACATATCTATACAAACTCGTGTAGTCGAGGTTTACTTACGACTTGTCGTAATGACAAATTGAAATGCATTTCAAAATATGAACATTTTACATACATTCAAAACATCGTGGTTTATTTTAAAATTTAATTTCTTTTTTTTTGCTTTTTTAAAGTCAAGCTGAAATAAGAGATAAGTAAACTATATAGACTTTAAGAACACTATACATTTATAACGATTGATTTACGAGACCAGGGATTATTAAACTGTTTATGGCCTTTGCAATATATTATGCGGCGTCAAAAATATTATTGTGATGCGGTTCCGTGGTCTACTAACAGTTATCGACTGAATGTTAACTCTTTGTTTACTTAGTTTCCAAAACTTAGGTTTCACAATTCCCTTCATATCAATGATACAATTTTTAAATTAAAATTCTCACGATGATCATTTTACGATTATGTACCATATGTTATAAGAAATAACCAAGATGTTTGTCGAGAAATGGTGACATTGTTTAATTTCAACGATGGGCAGTTCCTTTATTTAAGGTAAACATTATATGAGTTGAATGTGCCATTTTTTTTGCTAGTACTAAATTTTGTGATTCGCAGATTTTTCGTCTAAAACAATTTACCTAAAAACAATTCGCCTAAAACAATTCGTCTAAAACCATTTGCCCATCATGCTTCGCTAGCTATAGTTAAACAAATTGCAGTTTTTGTAAGTAATTTTTCGGGTAATATTCCGAGTAGAAATTTGCGAGTTTTCCGCGTTTCCCGAAGTTTTTCCTAGTTGGTGTAAAATGAAAATAATCGTAGAAAATTGGATCAGATTTAGTTTTTATCACAATCCGGATACATGTTTACATACATTAGTATGTCCACCGGAAGCATTTTAACACCCACAAAAAAAGATTGCCATCATGGGACTTGTGGGGTAACGTTTTAAATAAATGGTGACATTCAGTTGTAGCTTAAACCCCGTCGTTTCTGAAAATATGGGTAACAAATTGTTCTTGAATTTGGGCATTGATGCAGTATGCCAGGCGCTAATTTATAATGTCATGCATGATAAAAATGTGCATCAATGGTTTATACCCAAAAAATTTCTATAAAGATTTGTATACATTTTGAATGAAATTTTGTTTTAAATTTTAATTTTACGTTAATACTCGTATGTAGAAATAAAATTTGATAATTATTATTAACGATTTTTTGTCTTTGCATATAGGGTTTCGCTGCCATATTGTGCCATCCTTACCTTTTTGCTGATTCGCTTCTGTTCATTATCGCTAGAATTATTTTCCTAATATTGGGGCACCAAGTTAAGTATCGTTCCATTTATTGTTTTATTTAATTATTACCTGTTTCTTGCTTTTTTCAAGATTCAAGATTTGTAATTCTATTTGTTTGATGTCACTATCTGTCAACAAACCAAAACTGTTTATTATTTCATTGTAAGTATTGCCGATTGGTTACGCCAGTTTTAGTATTTAAGTATTTGTTAAGTCGGTGAATATTCAGAATGTAGCCCTTAAATCGATGCTAGCGGATAAATCCAATTTATCTATAGGTAGTTTAAATGTTCAAAGCTTATTCACAAATATTGACGAATTACGCCACATTTTTAATGGTGCATCAGTGGATATACTTTGTTTCACTGAAACATTTTTGAATCCTAATATTCCTAGTTTAGCTTTGAATATTGAGGGTTTTAATATTTTCAGAAAGGATAGGGCGATATCTCCCCTTTATTACGGCGGTTTGTATGTATGTAGATGAGCATATTAAGACTAGATTAGTGAGTGTGCCTTCTTCTATTTTAGAATCGTTGGTCTCCGATTTAGAGTTTATGTTTGTTAACGTTTTCGTAAATGGTCGTAAAATCTTATTCGGTACGGTCTATAACCCTCCAAAAACTACTAAGAGGTCGTATGCTCAATTTAAAAAATCTCTTGTAGATATAGAAAGTTTGTTTAGTTATTTACTTGTAGGTTCGATGAAATATATATAGCGGGTGATTTTAATTTCGATATCCTCCAAAATTCCACATTTTCTAGAGATTATTTGAATCTTTTAAATAGTCTTAACTTATCCGTTTTTAACACTGTTGCACCAACTTTTTGTTGTCCAGCCGCTAGCGGTATTTCTTATTCTTTTATTAACCATATTGTTTTCTTTAGTAATAGCCCTATCTGTTTTTTCAAGCAGTTGTCCCTCGGTATAGGCTCCCATCATGATCTTTTAGTTTTTTCAGTTAATTGTTATTCTCCGCCAAAGTCTAGAAGCTTTAGCTTTAGGGATTATTCTAGGTTAGATGATACCTGTCTTTATTTAGCTTGTACCTCGGTTCCTTGGGAGGATATATTTTCTGTTAGTTAGACATTTTCAACGCTTATCTTGGTTTCGTTTTTGAGACTTGTGTTCCATTTAGGACTGTTACTCTAAAACTAAAATCTCTACCTTGGTGATCAGGATTGGTTGTCAGGAAATGTCTAATGCTATTTGCGTTAGAGTTAGCAAATATCTTTTATGGAAAAAATATCCCAATTTCCAGTCCCACTTTGATGATAGGCAGGCGTGTAACAGGGTTGTAGAGTTAATTAGGTCTTCTAAATATAAGTTTTTCAAATATAAGATAGATCCCTCTCTCCCTCCCAAGGTCTTTTGGCGTAATGTTCTTAATTTAGGACTTGGTAGATGTAGGAGTTTTATTCAAAAGGTTTTCAAGCCAAATGAATTTAATAGTTTTTTTAGCTCCAATCTTAACTCTGGTAGTAATACTCGGAATTACTTTCTAATGAGTCCTCTAATTCTTTTTCGTTCACAAATATTTCGCTCGTTGAGTTGCATTTCGCTATTTGGAAGGTTAAATCGGAATCCTCTGGTTTGGATAATATCAGTTTAAAATTGGTCAAACGAGTTTTTCCTTTCGTTTCAAAGTACTTGCTACATATTTTTAATTTTTTCCTTACGTCCTTCTCCTTTCCTGACCAGTGGAAGCTTAGTAAAATTATTCCTATCCCAAAGATTAGTAATCCTTCTGAACTGTCTCATTTTCGAATAATAAGTATGTTAAGTTCTATCTCTAAAGCCTTCGAAATAGTTGTCAAGAATCAAATTCAGGTACACTTTAATAGTTATAGTTTAGTTAGCTGTGTTCAATCTGGGTTTAGAAAATACCATAGTACAGCCACTGCGTTATTAAGCGTTTGTGACGACATTAGGCGTAATATGAGTAATAAGGATTTAACCTCTTTCACTTTGTCAGATTTTTCCAAGGCCTTCGATTCTATAAATCACGGTATTTTATTCAATAAGCTTATTTTTCAATTTAGATTTTCGTTTTCCACCGCCAATTTAGTTTTCAAATACCTTTCTAATCGTTCTCAGGCAGTTTATTTCGGTGATAGCTTATCTGATTTCCTTCCGGTTACTTCAGGCGTACCACAGGGTTCAGTGCTGAGTTGCTTATTGTTTTCTATGTATATTAACGACATAGAATCCTCTATTCACCATTCCACTCTACATATATTTGCTAATGATGTCCAAATTTATAGAAATGGGGTTTACGGATAGTCAATTTAAGAAAATAATGTTTCTGTCTTATCTTCTCCCACATTTTATTTATGGTGAGGTAGTTTTGTTTGGATTACTTCAAGAGAATATGAGTATTATCCAAAGATGTTTCAATGCTTGTACTAGGTTTATTTTTGGTATTAGAAAATTCGATCATATTTCTCCTTATTCTAATGTTGTTTTAGGATGTAGTTTAACTACCTTTTTTGAACTTCGCGTTTGTCTTTTTATATTTAAACTTCTTAAAACTAAGCAGCCAATTTATTTGTATAGGAAGTTGTTGTTTAGTAGGTTTCATTCGGCTAACTTACGGTTACTTCCACCAAAAAATTTGTGTAGATCGTTAAACAAATCCTTTTTCGTTAGGGGAATTTCTCTCTGGAATTTAATTTCACTTGTAATTAAAAGACTAGGTCCGTCCAAATTATTTAAGTCAACATTTTTAGAGTGGCGTGGCTAATTGGCAATACACAGTTTTTTTTTATAATTTTTTATGTTATTTTATTATTATTATTTCATCTCGTGTAGCGCAGTTCATTATAAATGTGCTCTAGCTCAAAATGAGGTGTGCTGTATGGGGTGAATTTGTTTTGAAAGAATTTAAGAGGTTTTTATGCCTAACGGAAGAAAATATCGGATTTAAAGTTATTGTAATTGCTTCCCTATGTGCTTTTCCTCTCAATTCTAAATGCTAAATTCTAAATGTATGTAACATATTTACATACAAATAAATAAATAAATAAATAACTGAATTGTGTTCACGACAAATATGTACATGGTATTGGTTTCGGATCTGAAAATACTAGAGCTATAAACACCGATAATAAAAACACCGTACCAGATTCGAATAAAAATTGAGGGGGGTGCTAAATGGTTTTTCCATCATCCAAATACGATCGCTGATTTGAATGATCACAAATATGACCATCTTTTGTAGTGCAAAACTCATGTGCCGATCCCGTCATATAATCATTTTAGAGAAGCCCTCCAAAAGGGTTAAAAAAATATTGAAAAGTAATAAATTGTCACAATATATAGCTGGTCGCTATATTGGAAATATAAAATAAAAAATTATCAATTTCAATCAGGGTATATTGAAATCGGTCACTTATGTGTTCAGTTTACAGAGGTGGTCACTTTTACATATTTTACTGTAATAAAATTCGGGTATGCCTTTAATTGCATTTTAATTTTGTACCTAGATTGTGTAGTTTTTTTTCAGGCGCTTCCATTATAAAAAAAATGTGTTTATGCGGCACGCGGCAAGCTATCTTTTGTTTTTAACTTTTGAAATGCATTATTTAGTCTACCGTGAGATTTTGTCAGTTGTAATTGGTTAAAAGGATAAATATACGAAATAAAACCGCATTCTACTTATTTTTGCGTTTATCAGATTTAGTTGGGTAATAGCAATGGTTTATTTTGTTTATCCGTTCATCATGCCACACTTTATCTAAAGCTTGAGTAATATCCAGGAAAACGGCAGAACAGTATTTCTTTTCCTTGCACCTCTATGGGCACTATTGCACACTTTTGGCCCAGTAGTCATCTTGTTGTCTGATTTGTGGCCTAGAAAGATCCGGCCTCCATAATTTTGTTGTTGTCTTTCATATTGAGTAATCGGTTGATCTGGTTTTTCTGTCTAGGTTTGCTTCAATAATTAATAGCTTTATAAAATTTTCATTTGAGTAGTTGTAATTTTTGGTGCTTGCACGTTCGGCATATTTTAAAGCATTTCTTGAATTAAATGCTGAATGTTAAGTGTAGGTCAATTTTTGGTGCTTCCATATTCGGCATATTTTTGAGCTTTTCTTAAATTAACTGCTGAATGTTAAGTGTAGGTCAATTGACTCTTAATAATACGATGTGTAAACGTCAAACTTTCTGTTGTCACTTTAATATTTTCAGATGTAAAGAGTGGAACTGTTTAGTTGGCAGTCCTGTTCGACGATTTATATATATATATATATATATATATATATATATATATATATATATATATATATATATATATTTCATAGAACTATTTAATAAAACATAGACATAATAGCTGTCAACTATTTCCAATTCTACCTTTAACCAAGAATCTGCCAATTTCTTTCGAAAATTGGAAAATATAAATTCATTTTCTTGGTAAATTAGTGTATTAGCGTGTTTTCATTGTTTTCATTATATTGAAACCCTCGTACTCACCAGTTCGAATTCTACTATGCACTGTATCGATTTCCTAAACCTGGAAATGTCCATGTTCAAAAAATTGTTGGTCTATTCGATGAATTTGAGGATACTTGCGCAATAACATGAAGAATGGTTTTGGTCAGAGCTATTGGATAGCCAATGGACAATCGATTTTCATTTTGCGGCACGCCAGAATCGATAAATTGTATGTTTTCGACTTCTACCGGAGTATATAGCTTTTGTATACCGGAAATGAAGCTGTATCGATTTTAGTCCCCTTCGCTATCAATTCTCCTGTAACTGGAAGTATGTCCATAGCAAATTGGAATATTTGATTCGTTTCATCGGAATTATCGTAGTATTTATTGAATGTCTTGATATAGTCTACACTCTTATGTTCTATCGTATTTTGGTATTGTGTTTTCTAATCAAAAATTGGGCGTAATGCAATAATCGTTGAGTAGTCAACACTGGTAAACTTGATATCAGTATACTTATTTGAAAAATGTTTATAAAATGTCCAAAATATAGTTGTTGCTTCTTTATAAATTTGGCTGTGATTACATTCATTTTTAGTTAGGCTTTCAGAAGCAAACGCTGTCGTCGGTCTTTCTCCTTGTATAGTTTGATGTGATAAAATTACTGACACTCCATATTTATTTTAGCTGTTGCTAAAATTAATGGCAAACTCTCATCAAATAGAATTAAAACGTCGTTATATATCATTTTTGATAGTTTGGAATGCATGTTCGCAATTTGCATTCTATTCGTATTTCCTGTCTTTTTGTAAAAGCTAGTATAAGGGATGAATTTTTGTTGATAGACGTAGTTCGGAAATATATGATCTATTACTATAATAACATCAAAGAAAATTGATGTTCAACTCGATGATGTTGATTCCCTTATATTTGTTGATGTTTTCACTCCAAACAGTAGTTTTTGAACTTTATGTAGGTCTGTGTACCCACTGGTTTATGTACCCACTGCATATACTCTCACCTGACCTTGCGAAATGTAAAAAGGTCTTGTGAATATCAAATGTACAATAATACTACCCGTATTTAAGCTGTTGATATAACTATTCAATCTTTGAAACTGGGTGTCTAGCATTTATTAAACATTTGTTCAACGTCACCTTGTGGTTTCCGCATAACCTAATCGAGTTATCGACTTTTATGTCTGAATGGCTTGTTTTTTAAAAAAATTCATTTGCTTCTAATTAGTCGATTTCTTCAATTAAATGTCATTTGGCTTCAGGTAAGTATCTTGGTTCAATATACATTGGTGTAATATTGTCTTGCAATTGTAGTATACTTCTAATTGGGAGAAACTCTCCCACTTTTTTCTTGGAAGATATAGATGTACTCCACAAATATCTTCAGTCTCATTGGCTTGATTTCTTCTGGTGAATTGCTTGATGGTGAATTGTTCGACTCTCAGTCTTTACTGTTTCTATTGAAAAAGCCATTTGGATGGCCCTATTAAAATCTAATTTGTCCTCGCCTAATAAATGTTCTCGTACATTTGAGTCTTCCACATTATTCGTCATCTGAGAGTTGAGAATTAGTCGTTAATCTTCCATTTAAGTAAAATTCAGTTTTATTATGACAAGCAACTAATTCGAAACTACAAAAAGTGAATATCCTATTTATATTCACTTTAACACCAAAAATATTACAATTAGAATTTTATGTAAATAATTGAACGTTTAAATTTGATCGAAACCACCGTTTTATAGCAATTACACAAAGTACTCGCATGAAAATCCTATTTATATTCATTTTAACACCGAAAATATTACAAACATAATTTTATTAAAATAATTAAACGTTTAAATTTGATCCATGTTATCTACCTTCGCGAGATGTATTCAAATTTAAAGTGAATTCACCGGAGGGGAGAGATACGCCCAAATGGCGGCTACTTTCCGAAACATACTTTCCGAGGCTCTTCGGATGGGATGGTTGGCACCCAAAACTGTTATGGATGATACATTTAAGATATTCACGCCGACCCACATTTTTAGCCAATGATGCAAAAAATTCCAATATTGAAAATTCCAATAAGAATTACGTTCTTTTACTTTATAGAAGCCCTGTTTGGGCAATGGGTTTGATTGAAATGGGTTTCAATATAATCAGCAAAACATACAAAATTTAGAATCAGTCCTCTTTTTCCCATATTTCAACACTGTTGCTCCAAATTTTTGATGTTCAACGGTGAGAATTATTTATATATTATAGGTTTTTGCTTCAAAAGTTTGTATTATATCCCCACGTCCTCTTTCATCCTAGAACAGTGTATTCCAATCTCTAAGAGTAGTATTTTCATTGGAAATATCCTTCTTCCGACTAATAAGTACCTTAAGCTGTTTTTCTAAAGCTTTCGAGGTTATCGAAATATTTTCTTACTCCTTTTTAAATTTGTACTTTCAGAGATTAACTGTCGGTTTTCAATAAAACTTTTACTTGGTCACAAACAATTGCTTTGAACCCTTTGACAAAAAATTTAAACGATGTGGAAAAGACAATCTTTAAAGTTTCAATTGCCTTTTTATTAACTGTTATGATCCTAATACGGAGGAAAAAATAAAAAAAAAAACTCCAGGAAGGAGATAAAAGTTGCAATAACTTTCGTCTAAACGTATCTCTACTTATACAAAAATCGAATAGGTTGTCGATTTTATTAAAACTGTTGGCCATTTAGTTTATAGGCTCGTTGTCGTCATAATTTATTCTATATGTGCGTCCCGTGCTAATATCTCTTACAGATATTACATGATACTTCATCCAGTCTATGGCTTCCTTGATTGCTATAAGCTCTGCTTGAAAAATACTGCAATAATCAGGGAGGCGGAAAGAGAGATTTACATTTAGTTCTTCGCAGAAAACCCTTCCGCTGACCTTTCCATCAATTTTCGAGCCATTTGTAAAAAAGTTTATAAAGCCTGACTTTAAAACTGTTCCATTCACCCAGTCCTCTCTGGAAGGAATATCAGTGATAAATTTAACTTCGAGGTATGATGTCGAGATGGTGTAGTCGGTAGATTTAGGGATTTCTTTGTTCGTTAGAATTGATGAATGTCCCATAATGCTACGGGACCACATAGAAATTGATTTAAGCCTTATGGCTGAACTAGCAGCCACTTGCTTAGCCAGGATATCCAAAGGGAAGAGATTAAAGAGAATACCCAGTGCTTGAGTAGGAGCGCTTCTAAGTGCGCGACTAATACACAAGATAGCAGTTCTTTGCACTTTCATTAGCAACCTTTGGTTCGCCACTGTATTTAAAGCGGGTCACCAAACTGTAACTCCATACATTAGAACTGGTCTAACTACAGAGATATAAAGTTAATGCACAATGTGAGGCTTAAGCCCTCATCCTTTTCCAATGACATTTTTACAGGAGTAGAGTGCTATCGTAGCCTTTTTTACTTTTTCCAGAATATTAGGTTTCCAGCTGAGTTTACTATCCACAATGAGACCCAAGAATTTCACTTTATATGCGATGTTCAAAACAACTCCATTGAGAGTTGGAGGGTCAAAGCGATGAAGTTTGTACTTCCTGGTAAAAAGAACCAACTCAGTCTTCAGTGGGTTAACAATAAGACCACAACTATTTGTTCATTGAGTTAGAATGCCAAGAGTATTCTGCATACCATCTCTGAGGATACAAGGATATTTACCGAAAGTGCCAATAGCAACATCATCTGCATAAGCCACCACTTTAAAGCCAGTCCCTTCCAGGTTTAGTAACAGCTCATTTTTGACCAAATTCTAAAGAAGGGGGGATAATACAACACCTTGCGGTGTACCCCTACTTACAAATCTAGAAGCAATGCTTGAAAATGCTTGCGTGATCGCCTCTGGTTTGACATTATTAAAGGCATCCTCAATATCACAAAAGGTCACCAAAGAGAATTCCTTATATTCGATGGACTTCTCTATAGGACATAAAAGAGAATGGAGAGCAGTTTCCCCGATTTTCCCTTACTAAATGTATCCTGAGACGCTGACAGCTTTGCAGGCTCGATTGAGCCTTTGAGGTAAAGCCTCTAACTGTCTTTCTAGAATTTTCAAGAAATAAGAAGATAAGCTAATAGGCCTAAACAGAATGTGATATAGTTCGAGGCTACTTTTGAAAATCATCTCAAGCTAGAGAACAGTTAAGAACAGTTAGTGGTTTTCTGAATATCGGCAGGAATAATGCCGTCCAGGTCTGCAGACTTGAAAAGGCTTGAAACTGTTTACTGCCAACAAGATAGTTCTCCTATTGACAATTTTCCCCGCGAGGCCAGTAAGGCTACTTTGGCAAAATAGGAGGAGAATTGGAACAACCCGGAAAATTAGTTTCCAGAAAAAGCTCCAAAGATTCCCTACTTGTTGTCATCCATTGTCCATCTGGTCGTTGGAGATAACTTGGAATGACAGGACGAGGTTTACCTTTTGTTCTACTAATGGGACATGAACTTGAAATAGCTTCATTAAGAGCATCAGACACCCGGTCTACCATGACATCTAGCTCCTGTATTGATTCCGGAGATTTAGGAACTAGTGATGGTCGAGATTTACTTAAAACCATTCTAAAAGTATCCCAATTGGTCTTTCTACGGTTTCTAAAAGTTAGAGTTTCAAAATGTTTTATATCCAATCCGTATGAACTTTTTGTCTATTACTTGTTATAAAAGTAGGCTTATAGCCTACATTACAGATTTATAGGTTAGTACTTAGAATATAATCCAAAAGTGACTCACTTCTCCCATTTGTATCACTGCTTCCCCAGATCGTATGGTGTGAGTTCGCATCACAATTAAGGATGACTCCAACTTTCCTTTTTTGAGCATCTGTAACAAGACTGCGCACATTTGCAGGTGGAAGATTTACCCCGTCGTGCGGCTCGCAAATGGTTAACTCTTTCGGTAATGACTAATAAATTAGACACCAAATTAAGGTTCGATCTAGGTTTCTTACGATACTTTTAATTAAAATCTGCAAGATCGCAGACTAAACAAAGATTAATTTATAATTCTATACAAGGTCGCTTGCGCAAAGATACATATGTAGACGTTGTAAAAACCGCAACACTGAGATAACCGAGCCACAAAAATATTTTATCAGATTCGAATATAAAAAACAAAACCAAAATGTCGAATAAATTAATCGCACTATAATCGCAAAGTGTTACTTCCTATTATACAGTAGTTCATATATAGTAATATAACAACTAGAAGTCTAACATAAGTGATAGTTTGACAATTGATGAAACTTAATACAATTTAAAACGAAACAATTGTTGTATTGTCTGTGCGAGCGTAATTCCTATTGTACTTGCATTATTGTTGGTCTTAACTTAACGTTTCAAAAGAAGGTCATAAAGTTTATTTTCTTTATATACAAGAACTCGAATAATTTATCTTGATTAGTCGCGAGAATTACGCTTTCAATTACTTAAATTAATTGGGCTGAGAGAATAGGAAAGTGTAAATAAAAAATTTTGCGATATTTTTCCTAGTATAAGACTAGATTACATTTCCACATCGTAATCAGTTTTTAATGTTTCGAATAGGGTCAAAGATTAATTTCATTTTAATTATACATAATTCCAGCTCTGTACGATACAATGACTCCATATACATATGTACAGAACATAAAAAACAGTTAATTAAAATAATAAATAAAAATTCAAAAGAAAGAAAGTGTAAGATTCATTAATCTTCCAGCATCTTAACAGACTTGTTTTGTTATCATAGAAAGAAAATTGTGTATCTACTTGTAGAGATACAAGAAGACAATGCATTCATATTCTCACAGCCAATGTAGAAAACGAAAAACTTTAACCGATTTCTACATTATCATCATCATCATCGTTAACATTTTGCCGCAGTGTGTGTATAGTAATTGAAAATATATATTACCACATGCCAATCTATGTGTTCGAGTTGTCTTAATTTACATATATAAAATCGCAACATATGGATGCAAATCTTAAAGAAAACTCGGTGATGAGATATAAATAAAGTCACCAACATTTTCAAGATTCTATTATTAGAGACCTGTGCGCTATTCAATTTTTAGTTTTTTTGTTGTTGTTGTTTTTGGAATAGTTGTCGCTGTATTATATAAGGAATTAAAATAAAATTGAGAGACATGTGCGGGGAGATTAATTAATCTAACGAAAACGTGCTTTTGTATATGCACCTAATATAAGAAAGAGCGATATTTTTAGTACAGTTTTGGAATTAGTTAGATGTGATCAATCATTTACACCTGGTTAAAAAAAAATCACGATCCCGGATTACTGGGGTAACTTTATCGAACCATCATTTGGTATGTTCGGGCTCAGGACGTCGGCATGATAAGCAATTATTTGAATCAACAAATGCATCTGTAAAGTCTAGCTTAAAACGCGATAAAACTACTTACAAAACCGAAATATTTAGCTCAAAGATACCTGCATTAACTTTCCAAACCTCAACAGACACGTTTTTTATCCCTAATTTCAAATAACTATAGATGTGCATACTACAAGAACTGGAAATAAAAGTTTCGAACTGTTACAAGCCTTGGACTGCCTTAGAAATAAAAGTCAATATAATATAGAACCTAAGAAAGTTGTGACTAAATTTTACGTGTTGATCAATGACTAATCAAGGCACCCTGCTCTTCGAAGGTCATATTTGTTCCAATTTAATATTTTTTATTAAAACAACTAACACTTAACACTATAATTATTGCTGACATTTTAAGATGACACAATCTTCGTATATGTTGCTTGCTTATACATGATTTAGTGGTGCGGTTTTGTTTTTAAGTTTTATGTAGTTTTTATTTCAGATTAAGATAATAAGCTGAAATTTCAAAAATTAATGTTAAAAGTTAGGTATATCTAGCTAAGACCTATTTTGCAAATCAAAAATGTTGTGGCGTTTTAATCTTTCCCCCGTTGTTGTAGTTGACCAGTTCGTTGGATGAATTGTCGATCTTTGTTTTTGTGAATTATATCGTTTGTCACGAACCATGTTGCATATACTATGATTCTTAGAAGTTTACACTTGAGTCGCTGAAGAATGTTCAAAGTCGAGTTGCTGGCCGTTCCGCTGTATACAGCCAATCCATTTTTGAAATTTTTATTTCCAGTTGCTTTCTTTCTGTAACTCGTATATGTTTACGCCATATTAGACGTTTGTCGAGGTGAATACCTAAATATCTTCTGGGGGCTTGCCTGGTTTTGGTATCAATATTAATTGTGAAACCTTCCATTGTATTTGAAAATATCCAGTTCCAAGTACTGCGTTGAATGAGTCGATTACATTTATCTGGTAACTCATGCAACATTTTTCCTGCGTGATAAGATCATATTCTGGCGCCTTTTTAGGATTAAACCCTTTCTGTGTTACTGTTTTTACTTTAAAGATAGCAAACTTCATGATTCATTTGCAATGGCAATTGCAATATATTTGAATGTTGTTCCCTTCATCCGTATTTTCTGATGAATCTTATATAGGGTTTTCCAATAAGAGGTTTCATTTTGATATAAAAAAAGTATTTTTTAGGAGCAAGCAATGAATGTTTATTTCATTGTAAAGAGGAAGGTATGCCATTAATATTTGAAAACGATATCAGCCAAATGGGCGCCAATGCTATGCTTGCAGAACCATATCATTTTCTTGAAATTTTCCATGACCATGTGCGGCTGTATGTGCTCGATAACTTCACGAATTTCATCTTTAAGGTCTTGAATCGATTGTGGACCATTAGCATACCTTATCTTTCACGTGGCCGCAAAGAAAAAACTCTAAAAGTGTTAAATCACAAGATCTCGGTGGCCAATTGTGATCACCTCTTCGAGAAATCACACGGTCAGGAAACTTTTCTTGCAAAATTGCGATTGTTTCGTTGCTTGTGTGGCACTACGTCTTGCTGAAAATAAACGAGGTCCACATCGATATCTTCCAATTTCGACCATAAAAATTCATTAATCATAGCTCGGTAGAGCAATCCATTCATCGTAACAGTTGCACCAGTCTGATTTTTGAAAAAGTAAGGTCCAGTCACCGCCAGCCCAAAAACCGATGGCACGTTGAGGAAGAAGAGGCTTTTCAATAATCATTCTTGAATTTTCTGAGCCCCAAATGTGACAATTCTGCTTATTAACATAGCCAGTAAGTTCGAAGTGTAAATGGACCTCATCACTGAATATCATTTTTCGATCAAAATCCGGATCCGGATGCATTTGAAAGACCCAATCAGCGAAGATACGAAATTTATTGTGATCGACCGGCTTGAGTTCTTGTGTTAACTGAACTTTAAAAGTCTTAAGACCTAAGTCTTTATGCAAAATACGGTGTAATGTTGTTTGTGGAATGTCCAATTCCAAAGATAGACGAGGATTCGGTAAACCTGGGTTTTCATTAACACTATGGGCTACAGCAGCAATATTCTCAGTTATTCTTAAGCGACGCACACGGTTTCGATTCTACACATCATTAACTTGTCCCAACAGCTCAAATTGTTCCACTAGTTTCATGATTGCCGGCAGAAAAGGTGCTTCACGACGATCAAAAAGTGCTTTAGTTTTGCGAACTGTGACTGCAAGTGCTAATTAACGGATGCAAGTTTTTCGACCACTTGATAGGCTATGTTCACTTTCTGTTAAAACCAATGAAATTCGGTGTTTTGTTCCGTAAGGACTTCAACAACAGCTGGGTATATCTTGGCATCTTTTAGGGCGTGTTTTAAAGTTATTTGGAGACTAAATGATTAATTTGACAAAGCCCATCACGCCAAGCGACCAGTAGGATAAAGAAGAGTCATTAGCCACTTAAGAGCTTGGTGATCAGTGCCTACAGCTACCTCTAAACCATCCAAATATCATTTAAACTTTTTATAGGCCCAAACAACCGCCAACCCCTCACCAGCTTAATTCAAAGTTGGTGCGAAACCTAAGAGCTGCTTTAAGTTATCAGACGATTTTCGCTGCTCAGTATTCCATTTCCAAACATTTATCTTTTTGGTAAGGTATAGGATAAATATCGTATACCGAGAATACCTTTGAATGAACGCCTTCAGATGACACAAACTCTTTAGCTCAGCCATTTTAGAGATCGCTTCGGTCTTTTCGGAGTTGGGTAGAATGCCGTATTTTGTCAGCAAATCACCTAAAGATTTTTTTTTAAATTGTTCTAGATCAAAATAAAATATCGGCGCCAAAAGGTTCAGATATTATAATGATTATATATCATCCAGATAAGCACGAACAATGATATTTGGTAAAGAAGCCTGTAAGCGATCGATTAATCGTTGAAACGTCGCACGGACGTTTCGCAGACTAAGCGATCGCCCACGTGCACTGCAATTTTATAATATCCGGACCTCAAATCGATAGTTGACAAATAAAAGGATTTCTTGCACATTCGTGGATCAAGTTTCAACCAAAGTCCACGGAATTTCGAATTCCTCGATTATATCCGATTCTAACAATTTACTGATTCCAGTATAGAAAGAATTTACTTCTTAACTTTATTCAGAAGATATGGTGGAAGTGCAACGGGTAAATAGTCACCAGTAATAATTCTTTGTTTAATGTATTGATTAGGTTCTCCCACGATTCTAAAGATATCTTCATTGAAATCCAAAATCAATACCAAGCAACGTTTTATGATTTGTGTTTTGTGAAAAAACCACCAATGACGTAAGACTGATCTTTGCTCTAATAAAATGTTGACTTTCGTTTGCAAAACCTCGTATAGACTTTCCGAACCACCAGCTAACTTTACATTGATGTTGTTGCCCCTCATATTGTTTTAGAATACTAGAAAAAGTCATGTTGTTCTCTACTTCGAGGAGTCAGCGTCATCGAAAGCGACCTCTAAGCCTGCCAATATCGGTGGGTCTTCATCCAGAGGTCATTGCACCATCTATTTGAGATCTGCTCGCAGGACTTTAGTGTACTCGCTGTCCTTTTACTGCGTGAGCGACATCAGGAATTTACATTAAATTTCTGATCCCGTGGTTGAAGATGACTCGGTAAATGTCTTCATCATCCCGTTTGGGGCCATTTATCAAGCACATTTCTGTTCTCTCAAATGTTAATAGCCATCTTTCATATCCATTCGCCAGGATCCAAAACTCACATCGATACATGACAACAGGTCTGATCAACGCCTTGTACTACTTCAGTTGGTCGGCATTTGTAAGATATTTTGAGTTTAGCAGAGGACGTAAGGCATATAGAGCACGCTTGCCAGTGCCAACATGTTTTAAATTAAAAAAACTGACAGACATTGTTAAAAAGTGTATCTTAAAAGGCATCGAGTCAATAAAAAGCAAGTATCGAAAAAATTAACGGCAAGGAAAAGGTCCATCACTGAACTACAAATACGGGGTTCCAAGAATGGGGTTCCATCTTCCTTATACCCGCTTAAGAAAATGCTGTCTATAGTTCGTAAAAGCAAAAAAATTCTAGTTTGCTTGTTTTTTGTTGGTGGCACCTCTTGCTTGTTGTTTTAGCCTAATTCTGCAAAGATCAGAAAATTATATTGCTAGCACTTCTCCCAAATTCTAACCATTTATTGCATTCGCTTTAGGTCGGATATCATCGACTACTTCAAACTTTTAGAAGTAATAAAGCAAACTTCATCTTACGATAGAGAAGAACTTGTCTCAGGACAGGAACAGGAAACAACAAATTAGCCATCTTTTAGCAATTGAAAAAAAAATTAAAAAAAAAAGATTTAAGAATTTTCATCTTTACATTTTCTGGAAAGATTTAAAACCGTTCACCCCATATTCTTTTCTATTTGATATGTTTATATTATAAATTACCGAAAAATGAAACAAAAATAAATCAGATGTGAACGGTAATAAGGGCGCAGACTTATTGTGACAAAACTATTATTATTTACACTTAACTGCAACATAAAGCTAAACTAATTCGAAGCATATTAGAAATAGAAAAATGATATCGGTAGTTGGTACATTTACCTTAGTTCATAATTTGGACCTTAAATCAATTGGCATGCATTTTAAATACTGTTATTACCTCTTTACAAAAAGTTGATAAGCCCTGTAATAAATTATTACAAATTGTTCTCTAAACCGCGGGATAATCAAATTTACTCATAAGATAAATTACTCCACAACACACACCAACTAACCTTAACGGTAATCCAACACCAAAAATATATATGTATATAAAAAAACTGAAGTATTTATTTATATTTAATTAGAAAGTAACAGTAAATTTAATTACAAAACTTGTAAACTTTTCAAAAACTACTTATATTTATTGATATTTTAATCTAGTGTTCTATTATTATGTAGTAGCTATATTATTATTACCAAATTGTAATTAAGTTTAAACAAATTTAGTTTGGAAATTGTTCGTCGTAGTGTATACACATAGTTCGGTATTTTTTCCGAACTCTGTAAGCATTAAATCAATAAACACAGATACATCAATTCAATGATGACTTAATTGACAATTTAAAATCAGGCCAATCGCTTATTGTGTATTTTTTATTTTTTTTATTGACTGTGTACCCGTAGTTGTGCACTGGCAAGTAACATTTTTATTATTACTTTTTTTTTACAAAATAAATGAATAAATAAACAATAATGAATCTTTTCTACCATTTTGACTGATATTCTATTGTTTCGCTTGATCGTTGCAAGACGATTTATTTTTAGTTTCAAACATCGTGATCTCTTATGAAACAATAAGAATTTATTGTAATTTAAATTTATTTTTTAGTTTTTGCTTCCAAAGGAAGTTTTATTATGGAAATAGAAAATTAATGTTTTAATTAAAATGTAGGTTGATAGGTCATTAAATTTTTTGCATTTAATTTATGCAATATACACATTTTTTTTTGTGTAAACTATCATCTTTCACAGTTTTGAAACTCTCTCTTTCAGCTTGTTTGTGATCAACAACAATGCGTTGAGATCGATGATGATCAAAGTGATAAGAAAATTATGTTTTGGAAGTGACGTATTTTTTAATGTTTTTAAAAATTTTAATGTAGTTTTTTTTTTATGGTGCATTTAACGAAACAACGAATTTCGATATGTAACTGTGGTTTACGAAATTATTCTCATCTAAAGTGATTTATGAATCTTTTAAATTTATATATATTTTTTTCCAAACGTATGCAAATGTAATCAACTTAAATGAGTAAGACATAAACCGTACATCAATTATGTTATGTAATTTTTAGCATCTAACAATAATGATGATTAGCAAAATAGAATTTAACGTTTTATTTTATCGTTTTATGAAATTGGATTTATCTTAACTGTGTTGGTGCTAGAGCATCTTAATTTTATTGTATTATTGGCGTGCTTGCAATTGTAGATTTTTGCTAAGAGTATTAATGAATAAATAATTAGACCATACATTTCTTTTTTGTTTTAGTGCTCCTACGACGGAAAACAGACGTTCAATAGCCATTGAGGTGAGTGTTTTTAGAATTAACTTAAATATATTACCTAATCTATGTGATTGGGTTATTTAAAATACTTATTGCATTTTACAGTTCTTCATTCAAATATAATTTCGAAAAGTATGTGGTCGATTTGTCAGAAGAAGATCACTTATCTTTCAATTTTGTTTTAGTGAATCCTCCATGCTTTATTCCTTTAAGCAGTTATGTAAGTGATATTGTTCTTGCTTGGTTACTGAGCGTAGTTTTACTTCGACTATCATGAGAATTTCGGGTAGCATTAAACACCGATTTACAATCACAAATAACGTGACGGGGTTCCAAAGAGCCCTAAAGTTGAATAAAGTGTTAGTCGAATAGCTCTTCAATATTTCAGTAAGATCTGGTTAAACCCGTCCTGCCAATAATCATTTTTTTAGGTGATATAACCTAATATGTATAGGTTGTGGCAAGTAAAACGAGTAGTTGATTTTACTTTGTGGTTCCTTGATTATTTGTCCAAAGTGAGAATTGCTCCATTTCAAGAATTGCCAACTGGTCTAAAATTGAGAAATGGCAGATTAACGTTATATTTAATTTCTAATGACCGCTGGTATGTCTTCACGAGAAATTCTTCGCAAGCTTGTTCTTCTGATTGTATCTTTATATGTTAACCCTTTGTATTCACTAAAAAAAATAATAACTTTATCTTAAGCCCCTCACAACTGTGTTGGTAAATAAAAATGTTAAAAATTTGTTTTACTATATAAAATATCATCGTAACAAAAATCCAACTTACACAATTGTGTAACCCTTTGGAAGTGTGATATAATATTTTAATGTACTTTTTTAAATCGGTTTTATTAATAGTGACTCCATCTATTAGAAAAATAATTAATATAATCTAGAATGTCAAAATTAATGTGGTTAAATAATATTTAACTGTAGTTTTGTGACCTAACAAGTAGTGACTACTTACACAATGTGTCAGTTGGCTTTTAAATATGATTACTATTGTTTCGAGCGAATTGGTTTGACATACACAAATACATACACAAATGTGTAAGTTGGTTTTAATTTCATCTATAAATAACTTTTAACATCTCTCACTAGAACAATCAAAATTTACATACACATTTGTGTAAGTAGGACACGAAAGGGTTAAAAAAAGAACTTTCATTTGTTTTTCCTTATAAAATACAACCCAGTATTGAATTTTGTGATGTGTCAAGAGAGTGTATTGTCAAGTAATAATTCACCAAACACATCTACTCTCAATAATATTTCGCCTGCTTATACCTCAGCCATTTAATTAAGCCATTTAATTAAATTATCATTAAACGCTTTCCTAAAGTCAGTATACATCATAATTGCAGTTGAACATTTACCTACGCAGTTGAACATTTACAATCAATTTCATTGCTCATCTGGAGACCTCCACCAATTTTGTTACCTTAGAGCGCCTTTTCCTTTGTAAAAAGCTTATAGTCACAAATAATGAAATATTTGTCAAAATCGATTTTTGCTTTCTTCCTTGCTCGCTTGGGCAGCGCTGCAGGTATGCATAAAGACATTGAAATAGAGACATTGAAATTATTTGCAACACAATTTAATGAAAAAACAGTGAAATTAGTGTCTTTTTATTTACATCTTTTCGAAAAGGTGGTGTTCCCCTGTAAATTTAGTGTAAAAAGTGTGCTATTTAGGATTGTCATTAATAATAATAAGTATATTTGAAAATTGTGGGTTGAAATTTTATTTTTTTTAGTAAAAAAAAAATACCAATTTTGGTCAGTAAATTTAGGTTATGTTGTTTTGTTGACGTTTTGCATATAATAAGACTTTTATTTATTTTAGAAGATTGAGTTGTGATAGTGATTATTTGAACAAAAGATAATGTGCCAGAAGTAAATTTAATAAACAATTAGTTTTTTATAATATTTTATAAAAAACTAATTGTTTATTAAATTTACTAAATGCCAAAAATGTCAAAATTTGTCTAATATTTTTGTGTTAGTGGCGCCTCTACTGTCAAATAAGAGAAATTAGTTTGAGTAAACCTCTATAATTAAATCAAAAAGCTTCAAAATAAAATCGATATCCATTTATGATTACATCATTCCGATTTTCCGACTTAAAAATTGCGACAACATGTGTATAGGCAGTAGGATATAAATCCGTTATTTTTATGATCTGTTGAGTGTTCCTTTTCACTGAAGTGTTACATCTTGCTCTCATTGAATTTTTAAGAGGGCGATGTAGTTTTTCAATCATTTCGTTAATTTGTGGATGATAGCTGCGGTTGTATGTTATATGGTGAGAACCGAACAGTTATAATCCAATTATAATCCATCGAGCAGCTTCGACTCAAATAGTACTCCTTGGTCACTCGTTATAATTAGAGGGCAACCAAATCGTTACAGATACTGTAATACAGAATTTATAGCTTTCATTATCGCTGTACTATCTTTCATTGGATATACTTCAGACCATTATGTAAAACAATTGATAACTGTAAAATAGTAGTTATAACGTTGACACCGACGTAGTGGTCCTACAAGATCCATTTGAATATGAACCTAAATAAGATTTGGTATGCCTTACAATTTTGGACTTCTGACGATTGATGCAAGATTTGGCTCAGATAACGATATCTGAAGTCATTTTAGGCAAGAAATAACGCATAGTTATTAATTTTCGAGTGGTCCGTATACCTGGATGTGACAGTCCATGAAGTTTTTCAAAAATTTTGAGTATTTCGCACCATATTTTATCTTTTGTTCCATTAACCGATGTCTGGAGTAATTTTACCTTTAATCCATTGGATTTATGTATTAATTACTTCCATTCTTCGTCGTTCGTTTAGGACTGAGCAAGTCGATTATCATCGTTTCCATCGTAACTAATTTCCGCATTTTCGGTTGGTCGAGATAATTAGCAACAACGAAATTTCGTTCAGAAATATGGCGTATATCCGTTGTATACTAAGCGACGTGCTCGAGGTGTCTGGTTTGCTGAGGACTTCTCTCTGATTTTTAGGTGATGGCTGTAATCAATGAAAAATAATGCAATAAATGACATAATGCCAAAACTGTTAAATGCTACTTAAAATGCAAGCTGAGCTCTTTGTCAAACGATGAATATTGAGTTTCAGCTGGTTGAAGTTTCTTTGAATAGAATCTCAGGGGCCCCCAAATATTTGCTTGTTCAAAAATGCTTGTTCGGATTTTTTATTTTGGACAATTTGTGAGATGCTCGTATTGGTGCCAAAATTCTTCTAGCAAGATCATTTCTTGAGTTCAGTAGTAAAATAACCTTGGATATTTTTGAACTTGGCTTGCATTGCGAAAGGGACCTTGACTGAGATGACGACTTTAACTTTTTCTAGAATGAGGAGAATTAAAACGTCGATTAGAACGTGATTCGGATCTATTTGCTTCGTAGGTAGCCACAGACTTGCTTGATAGAGGTTAGGTTTTTGAAAATCTCAAGTTGATCGACCTTTGCTTTCAGCATATTTGACCGCAACTTGGTTCATTTTGAATAGCTGAAATGGATGTTGAAAGTGTGACTTCAAAACTTTATCGGTGGTGACTTTCATTATATCAAATCATTTTCACTAGTGGCAACTCATATTTTTGGTTTGCAGAATGCGACAATAAAAAAGCTTAGATGGCGGCTAATCTCTTTAAAAATTGGTTTTTTGGTTGCTTCGCTCCTTAGGTAAAATGATATTCAAAAATATATACTTTCCTTAAAAGGTATACCACTTTTAGCCAATACACCTGAATACCTTTAGGACTTAAAGCACTCAAATGGTCAGCTAATAAACTAAATTTAACCATTTGAAACGGCTTTAACTGATTCAAATCAAATGCACGTAAATTGTTTCTAAGAAAACATTTGAAATTCCAGCAGTAAATCAAGAATATTAATAATCGTCGGATTGACTTACTGTAGGCGGAAAAAGATTTGAAGACTTAACAATTGATGATATTCACGAGCTGGTAATACAAGAAAATGATTTGACTGAACAAGAGCTATTAGGCCGTTTTCGGTTCAGTTGATTTAAAGGGTGTCCCAGTAAGAAGTTCAGATTTAAAAATTTAATAAAATAAAAACGGCTTAATATATTTACAAATTTATTTTTTTGTTTGAAGGTACAATCCTCTTGGTTATTTATAAAAAATGATTTCATTCAACTTGGAGCCGCGGCTGGCTTTGGCATACTCCATTCGGTCAGTCTAACGGATAATGCGGCTATCGAATTTTTGACGCAATTTCACTATTGTAGCGCCCGATGTATAGCATGGCGCACCATCTGCCTGGAACCAAAGGTTGTCCAAACCAATATCTTTAAGATATGGCCACAAAAAAGATGTCACATGTGGCGGTAGTCAATCCTCGGCCGTTGGCGCACATTTTCGGCAACCGCGGCTGAACGAACACGACGAGCACGGGCACGCGTTGGATTGTCGACTAGGTAGCCCGTAACACGTACTTTATGCACAAACTTCTTGAAAAGTTGTGTGTGAGTCCCGTGTTTTGACCAAATTTTGAATGAAATTTTCTTGGAACCAATTGTCTTTGTTGTGGAAGTAAATTTCCAATATTTCCCACTTTTGTTGAAGCGTTAAGCGACTCATTTCGTCAACTAGAAATAATATACTGAGTTTCTGTCAAAGTAAGAATGACATTAGTGTTGCCAGAGCCAAAATAACCGATATGTCAAATCTGAACCGGTTATTGGAACACCCTTTATACAGTGTAAGTGCATTAAACAGACACTGTATAAATTAATAAATTCCGAAAGTGATGCAAGCGAACTGCCAAGTTTTACATTGACAGCAATAAAAATAACATTTTAAACGTGCTAGAGCATTAAAAGTTTCGAGTTGTAAAACGATATCTGCGGTGACTTGTTTCACTCGCTGTCATAATTTTTTCATGTATATTTTCAATTATATATATATATATATATATATATATATATATATATATATATATATATATATATATAGATGTATATATATATATATATATATATATATATATATATATATATATATATATATATATATATATATATATTTATATATATATATATATATATATATATATATATATATATATATATATATATATATATATATATATATATATATATATAATATGTATGTCAAATGGCCGATCGCTTAAATCAAAACATAAATAAATAAAATATAATGATAAACCGTACGATCAATGGCAAAGTTCAATCAATCATCATAAATATTTACGATCATGGTGTATTGTATTGCAAATAAGTTTATCATATCATCTTATGGGAGATGAAACAAAACAAAACATAAATTAGGGCATTTTCAAATAATAATATACAAAAACACATCGAAACAGCTAAACATATCTGAATAGCGAAAAAATATTTATGTCACTATACGTCATTTTAGCAATAAAATAATAGACTTGTTTTAAAACGGTTTCATTTGAATTACAAAATTCTTATCGATTAACATACTTATATAGCGGCGATCATGGATCGTATACATAGTAGAGTTAAAAAAAAAAAATTCTTACATACATGAAGCAAATATCAATTACATTTTAATACTTGTAGTATTATTTTGCATCAAGATGTGTATGTAACAGGTTTTTTTTTACCTTATAATATCTTCTTAAACAAATCGTTTCTTATATGGTGCAAAATGAGTACAATAAACGTATTATGGGGTTTTCCAATTGGAAGATCGGTATTTTAAGATTCTTTGATCTGAAGTTAAAAGGTGTATCGTTTATTTTTTGAACGAATGGCAACATTCTTAAAGAAGTACTGCATCCTTTTGTACTATTCTTGGCTCCCATTGGCCTCAAAATCAATGCCTTCAAAACAAAATATATGATCCAAATCAAAATATATGAAAATTACCATGTAAAATTTGTATGATCGATACTAACTCCCTGTTTAATATTGTCAGTATATATTGACAGAATTTTAATCTTTTTACCGCCATTTTTATTTCTATATTAACTAAAGAAACATGGCTGGCATTGTTGGTCCCTGTCTAGTAGAACTCCATACCCTGACTAGTAGGTAATCTCCACTTATTCCGCCAAGACGCTCCTTTAGAATCTCAGTAATCTTACTTGGTGGTAAAACTAGCAACGTTTGGTTAGTTTTTCCATCCGTGTTTTCCCAAATCCGCTTTGAGCATACTCGTTCTCCAAGTGCAGGCTTTCTTATTTTACCCAATAGGCTTTTACAGTGGGAGACTTGGCTGCGTTCTCAATCCATGTGGGCCGATATTTTTCTTTGTATGTTTTCCGGATCAATTCTTCAGCAGGTAATACTTGCATGAGCTGGATATCAATGATGTGTCTGTTTTCTTCCATATGTCCACAATACTTGCATTTGACTGTACATGGCTGGCTTTAAAAAGCATCGAAATTTGCAATTTTATTTAAATAACCTTTGCTCTTCTTTATTGACTTCTACAACCCACAATTTGGAGACACAGAACCTCCTTCCAAAGGCTCCCATAGTATTGTCTCTGAGTTCGTATGCTGCTTGTCTAAATGATCAATTACGACCCACTTGACTGTAGCTCCTATTTCGGTGTATTGAAGTAGAAGCTCTATGTTGTCGTAGATCAAGACTCCTCTTCCAACATACATCATAAAACCACTTGCTTTTATTAAGCCCATCTCTAAGATGAATGTTGATATAGTCCTTCCATCAATATTGGCTTTGATAAGTAAGCTGTCGCCATCTCTTTCCGACCCTGAAACCAACTTTGGTGCCATTGTTGCAAAGTTGCTTTCGCTGATAATATTAAATCTCTTCTCGTTTCCGGATCACGAATACCATCAATAATAAAACATCCATGTTCAGTCTTTCCATGTAATCGGAGAAAATATTAGTACAGTAAACTTGATGTACGCAACAAAAAAAAACCAGACCGATTAATATAATTACCGAAATATAATAACTACTAGACTACCGAATATGTCAAAATTATCGAATATTTCAACTGAAAACATAACCTAAATATCCTATATTTGATCGAGACCATAACAGTTTGCATTCTTGCAATTTATATGTATTTTGGGGCTGTCACTTCAGTTGACTGTCGCTACGAGTGACAGGTGACACGACTAAGAGAATATGGTTTTTAGTGTTTCACTCCGTTGAATATCGTCTTCTGAATCCCACTCGATTAATTTAAATACCAACAACATTTTCCTTTTTATGGTAATTTTCTTCAGACTGGCCCAAGTGTTTGCCAACAAATCAAGGCATACTAAAATTAAAAGCTGTCATTGCAATTTCCATATTACCGTCATCTGACTGTACAATTTATTATATTTTGATCCATTGGCTTTAGTATACCTGTAGATATACTAAACTTCGGTGGATATGGAGCATATGATTATTATAACCACGCCGTTAATCGACACAGTAGTTCCGAGGATGGCAGGTGCATTGTCCAACTGAATTACAGGATTTTTAGTGAAATTTTTATAGGAACTAAAATATATTTACCTGTTACAACAAACCGAAAAATAAAAAATACTGCAACTGTCAAAATGAAGGTAATTTTGTTTGGTTGTTTGAATATATCGAAATTTTCAATTATGAAATGTGGCGCAAATCGAGCTTTTACTGTATGTGCAAAGTGTACTAACCGCCCAATGGCTGATGCAAATCACTTCAAGATTGAAAATCACCTCCCTTTTGAGAGCGAGCCTTAATTTCCATCCGGTATATCTCGTGCTTGTATAGTCACTATCGTATTTTGATCCAGTGCCTTCATTATTTCGAGATAGCTGTGGCGTTCCTCTTCAAAAATCGATTAAATATGGTGAAAAAAATGCGGGTTTGCTTCAATAAATTTCACTTCAGTAAGCTCCTTTTCGAGACCTGCTGGACTTCTCTTTTTGCGTCTTTAACCTCCGTGTATATGAATTATTTGTGTTTTTTAACGTATGAAAAAGAAAACAAATTATAAATGTTATTTAAAATTGACAGCAAAATGTTTGTTTGTGTTAAGTTCTTTCGTGCCAAAAAATTTTGATGGAAATTTGGTTTTTTGACGGAATTACTTTTTTAAGGAGAAAAACCGTCAACATTTTTGACGGAAATGTAAAAATGGAAATGTACATTTCTTCTTCAATTAATACAAATTAGAATTTATAAAAATTGATTAAACTGTACAAATCAGTTGAATTAACCGTTGTATGAATAATATGTCATATAATCGCACGAAAATCTAATTTATGTACACTTTATTCTACACAAAACTTTAAAATGAATATAAATTAGATTTCAACGAAAATGGTCAAACAGTACAAATCAATTGAATTAACCGTTTTATGACAATATGATATACTAGGCCCAAGCTTTCAATCCACTCTGTGAGCTATTTTTCTGCATTTTTGTCTATGTCAATACGTCTTCTCAGCAGACATTAGAAGAATTAGCGTTATGTATTGGTACCATACCAATTAATTTTTTGGAAAGAAGATGAAGACAACCTGTGCACATATCAACTTACTACAGTTACCTACAGTACAACACCGGCTGTATTTGTAGCTAAAAATACGTTAAATGAGTAAGCTTCCTGTTATTCGCAAGTTTATCCACAGGCTACCAAAGTAAAACAAGAAAACTTTTACGTATGGATGATGTTTTAAAAGAGGCCAATACAGTGAAGGAGCTAGTCGTGTAAACGAGATATGTTTTGCTTTGCGACGACACATCTTCCATTCAGAAAAGTGCATACAAAATGGTCGAGTACTTTTTGAAGCTAGATTTTGCTAGCTGTCGCTGCTGCTAATCAGATCAAAAATCCAAAATGTATAGCGCCATAATATTGATTGGAATGACAATCTGCCGAATGACATAATAAATGAATAATTTGCCACACGATATGGATAATTCAAATTCCATTCAATTAAAGAGATTATTGAACAGCACATCGCTACATCATTATTGCAAATCATTATTGAATATACGCGAGTGAGGTGGCATATTCAGCCGTAGTTTTTCGGCAAGTCATCGCCAAAAATCAAATGACATGTCGCAAAATAAGCTTTAAAACAAAGGATGCACCACAATTGTACATTATGATGAACTGGGCTTCCTAAGTCAACCAGATTGATATTGTATTCAACAAAAGTCATATTTTCCAATATGCACCAGTTTAAAATGAAGACATGATTATGAGAATGAGCGGTTGATTTAGGTCTAGCGACTATCTTGGCGCCATATAACACGAGGCATCCAACCATATTTTCTTCAAAATGAACAATAAGCAAACGAATCGATTATAAAATTCATAACGATTATAGTACCTGCACTCTCGATGGCTTTGATTCAAAAAAAGTTTTGTATCTTAGGAGCACGAAATTTGATAAGCCTAATATTTCGGCATTGTGTTGGATATATTAAGCAACGGCCGTGCAAAGAGAGGCAAATTATGGACAACTTGCCAATTGAATGGGTTACCATGTCTGCTCCGTGTACCTCTGTTGGCATAGGTTTTGTTAGCCCATCAGAGTTTATACAGTTTGGAAAAGATGCGTTAGTCTAGAGACCAAGTCATACTTGTGTGTTTTTGTCTGCATCTTAACTCAAACCATTCATCTGGAAACCAAACGCAGCTAATAACCAAATCCTTTCTTGGAACATTAAAACGATTCGTTGGCAGACGTGGATTGTGCCACATAATATTTTGTGACAATAAAACCAACGTAGATGGCACGACAAACTTACTGCAAGGCCTGCAAAAGTTCTTTAAAACCTACCATCTATCAATCACAAATAATTTGATGAATGACTAAATTTAGTTGAATTTAAACCCACCTGGTGCTCCTTATATGGGAGGACAATGGGTATCACCAGTTTCCTAGCTAAAATCCATATATCTATTCGTGAACAGATTCTCACTTTTGAAGAATTCACCGCGTTACTTGTTTAAATTAAGCCAGATCTGAATTCTTGGCCTCTATATGCTCATCATTAAAACCAACAGAATTGGCTCTCACGCCTTAAAATTTTATCTTGCACCGATCAGGACAACGAAGATATTAATTTGTCACCTATAACTATCGATATAGTTAGAGGTTATAGGCATCTTTGGCAACATAAGTATCTCGTAAGCCTTCAAACTCGATTTAAGTGGCAGCAGTCATACCAAGATCTCAAAAAAGATATGTCGTCATTATTTGTGAACCAAATTTACCGTCTGGTAAATAGATAACAGAACGGGTTACGAACGTTTACTCGGGAAATGATGGAAAAGTACGTGTGCTCAAACTAAAAATTACGCAAGGCATCATTCTAAAATGACCAATATTCAAAGTGTACAAGTTACCTGATGTTCAAATAAATCCATCTGTGCAACGTGACGATTCCTTAATTGCAAGTCACAAGTCTACGCCATTCTTATCAGACCTTACTGCTGTTACCAACCAATTGAACTCATGTGTTGTGATAAGCAAAAGAGTTTGAACAAAAGTAATCGCACGAAAATCTAATTTATATACACTTTATTCCACACAAAACTTCAAAATTAATACAAATTAAATTTTAAAAAAATTGAATAAACATTACAAATCAATTGAATTAACCGTTTTATGACAAATACGTCCCTATACATATCAATTTAGAAATTTAAAGAAATAAATCTGTCTTTCTTGTGTTTGGATGGGGTACCGGTCGAAACTGGATATTTTACAACTGGATTTGACGAAACAGGATGATTCAAAACTGGATATTTAAAAACGAGATAACGTACAACACGAGATATGGTACAAAACTGGATATTTCAAAAGTGAATATTTCAAAACGAGATATGGTATAAAACTAGATATTTCAAAACTGGATATTTTAAAACGAGATATGGTACAAAACTGGATATTTCAAAACAGGATATTTCGACATGTCATTTAAACTTTAAATGATTTTTTAGGAAAGTTCTGGAATATGGCCAATTAGGGAGAAACTCAGCGAGTTCTTAACCGATTATGATGAAATTCTATATGTAGGATGGGAATGGGATTTTAAAATGATTTTTTGGGAAAGTTCTGGAATATGGCCAGTAAGGAAGGAACTCGGCGAGTTCTTAACCGATTATGCTGAAATTTTTTATGTTGTACCATATCTCGTTTTGTACCTTATCTCGTATTGAAATATCCAATTTTGAAATATCCATTTTTGTACCTTATCCCATTTTGTCAAATTCTATTTTGAAATATCCAGTTTTAAAATGTCCAGTTCTGAGCGGTTCCCGTTTGGATGTGGTATTGCATTTTTTTATGATGCAAATTTATAAATTTTTTGTTTTTATTATAAACTAATTACTTGTTTGTGTACAATTAAATAACTAATTGAAAACAAAATTTTATTAATTAAAATAAATATGAAAATTATAAAATGTTTTCTATTCTTTCTTTCTTTACCAACACAATGACAAAACCACATCAATTTGGTTGTACGTTCTTTCGTGCCAATCAAAATTTGCCTTTTTTCAAAACCCGAAAGAACTCGACATAAAAAAGAGGTAGTTGTAAATCTATCAACAAAAAAAATGTAGATCTGTTTTTTTCGATTACGTCAGATTGATTTTTTTTTGACAGATGCAATCAATTTTTTTTATAATAAAAATTGACATTTATCGAAAAATCGAAAACAAATCGAAAATTAAAGGTAAGTGGCAGACATTTTAAAATTAATCTCTTCCAATTAGTTTAAATAATTAGTCCTTTTGTCAATATTGTGCTTTAGTGATTAATAATGCACATAGGATAATTTGACTTATTTCAATAAATTTAGAGATTATTTTACTAATGGGTTTCTAATTGGACTGATCAATTTTCAACTAGAAATGATGCACATACTAATAACATTTATCTTTCTGATATTATTGTTTCAAAATATTGAATTTCTAAATAGTTTAAATTATCTTCGATGTGCCTAATACATTTATGAATGACTTTGCAGCACATATTTTTGAAAAGACCGTCGAATGCAAAAAAGCGTACAACGTCTCTATTGCATATATGGAAAACTGTTTACGAGTAATATATATGCGCGGGAAATTAACTTATGATTTATATAAATATTTATATATACAGTGGCTGTGTGCTGTACACAAATAAATAAGTCCAAGGTTTTTGTCTATAATATATACATAATTATCGAAATTAATTTTTGCTGATTTTTGCTACTATATGCAACAGCCGCATATTATACGAGTACAAATCAAAATTGATGAATGAATTAAACGGAAATCTAACAAATTTTGTAAATAAACATAATTTTAAAATAAATAAATTGAGAGTTTTTTTAAAATTTGCATATAAACAGTAAACTAACAATACAACAAAAAAAAAAAAAAAATTATAATTGGAAATGGAAATGAATAAATAAACTTAAAGCGATAATAATCTTTATTATAAATTTATCGAGGGACGGATAAACAAATATTTGTTAAAAACACTTTAAGATATTTAAAAATATTTCTTGTAAATTATACATTATGGGTATAATTTGGCATTTTAACTTTCTCCACAAAAAAAAGTATAAAAATGATTGCTGCTAATGGCGGTTTATTATGATATTTTGATGACATGCAAGACTGTCGCGGTGACTAAGAAAGTAATGAGTTTTTTATGACATAGTTTTGAATTAGTGATGTGTTTTGAAACAAGTTTGAAGTATATACAATTATTCATATATATTTTTGTTTGGGTGTTTTTTTTCCTTTATCTCCAATTTAGAAGCATAGGGTGTCTACTAGACTGAACCACCAACCCTGTTAGCCCTTATTGTTTTAATTTTTGCCGATGGTTTCACTACTGCTGTAGCATTGTAGTCGTTTAACTTTCCTCTTTTCCTGCGGATTCAACTCCTGAGTGTCGATTTTAGTCGCAAACTGAGAAATGAGGCATGAGGCAAATTTCACTTAGTTACTAGATGTAAAATTTAATTATTCACAGAAAATACTTTATGCCACTATATGCCAGGCAAAATAAAAGTTTCATATATATTACGTCACTTAAATATGCATGCCTCATTCCTCAGTTTGCGACCAAAATCGACACTCAAAGCTCTTCTTGTGTTTGACCTGTTTGCCTTAGGAGCTCACCATTTGTAATTTTGTCGGGCCAGAAGCACCTCAATATTCTCCTAAGACATTTGTCTTAGGACCGATTTCACACATGAATAGAACATTCCTATAGCTTGGTGATGCGAGATAGAACAGATGTGGGGATCGTTATGGTCAAACTTCTCCCCATTTTATTTGGTTTACACCAAATAAAGCTTCTGAACGATGTAGAATTGAAACATGTTCCACGATCTGATACTATTCGGGTTAGTATACTAAACTAGTTGAAGTACCTTTTTAAATCCATCCACAACTGCAAAAATATATTTATTCCCTTTCCTCGTTAAATTCATTTGATCTTCATGGTCGATATGTAAAAGGTAGAATAGACGATCGAATTTATCGAAAATATTAAGGAAACCTTCCTTGCGAGATTTTGGTTCAAACAATTTTTAATAAACTCATTCACACATTCGGTAATATTTGAAAACCAAAAACTCCTTCCTATCATTTATCCTGTTTTTATTAACCACTACATGTCCTGCATAATGATGCTGTCGTATAATTTTGTCTACAAACATATCAGGTATTACCAAAAGAACCCGTTCATTATATTTTCTTTATAAGAGATTATCACGTATCTCATAAAATTTATCATCTCCATTTTCTTGAATTTGGTCATAAATCAGTTTAATTTTAGAATCGGTTAGCTGAACTCTCGCTCATGCCGCATTTGATCGTTCGCCCCATTTACAATTTCATAATCGTAATTCTCTAAAAACAACGTCCGAAGAATTACAATCAGTAACAATTTTGATCTGAATTCCATGAACGTAAACATGAAATGCATCATAAATGAAAGGTATCGTAATTCAGGTTCGGTTGTACGTTTACTATAGAATAAAACTGGGTGAAGCTGTTCATCAGCCTGCCATTGTAATAATATAGCTCCAAATCCTATTGTACTCGCATCAGTATGTAATTTGGTATATGCGGTCGAATTATATAAACATAATGTCGGTGACGAAATTAATTTTGTTTTTAGTAATTGAAACGTTTCTAATTGAAAATTTGAATATTTTTTCAAAAGATCGTATAACGGTTTCGCTAATATTAAAAAGTTCTGTATGATTCGTACAAATAGTCATAACATTACTATAAAGGAAATCGTGAACATTTTCATAGTAAATACGAACGACAGCATAATTTCGTTAAATTTTGATTCGTAAAAAAATCCTAGATGGCATAGCAAACGTTTTTAACGAGAACAATAGATGGCGCGTCAAATTTTTCTTATTTTTGTAATGAAATGTAATAATTAAAAAAAAACAAATTTTGTTTTATTTATATATGAATATAAGCCCATTTACTTTAATAATTTTCAATAGGGCAATTTTTCAATTAGTTCTGCCGATCACCTCCAGTAGTATGTTAGGGGTAAACAATACGAGAAATATGATATTCGTATGGGTAATTTACAAAATATATTTTAGATTACATTTTTTTGTTATTTACCGTCATATTTTTATTTGCAAGTGAGTAAAAATTAGATATACAATTTATCTAGTTATAGCGTAAAACTAATATAACATCAAGTAATGAACGTTTTAATACATAATTTTGAGTTCTTATGTAAGTAGTTCTGTTCTGAAGAAAATTTAATATGCGTTTAATATTATTCAAAATAAAACAAATTCAACATTTAATATGAAACGCACGTTTTATTTTCTTCATAGCAGAACTACTTATATACGAACTCAAAATTCTGTTTTAAAACATTCATTATTTGATGTTATATCCTGTTTACGCCATAACTAGATAAATTGTATGTCTAATTAGCTTACATTAGCTATCAAAATATGACGGTAAACAACAACAAAATGTAATCTAAAACTTACATTTTTAATTCTCATTTCCCTTTTGTCTCGATTACATGGCCAGTATTTTTAATAATAGGCATTGGACCAACAGAAAAAACGATTGACCATTTTTAAATTTATAATCGTTTTATTTTTAATAAAAAAGCATTTTAAAATCACTTCCACAAATGTTTTGTTTACATGAATCTTTATTCTAAAAAATGGTTAATTTTACTGTTGAATTGTGGCCTAAAATCAATCGAAATTGCACATATTTTTATTTAAATATATTAATTAAAACTATCCTTACGAAAAAAACTTATCTGATTAGTTTAATTTTCTCAAATCCATTTATAATTTGTATGTTTTAAACGTTAGGGTAAACATGTTTTCCCATACAAAAAAATAACATTTCAATATTTATCCCTTACGATATCACATTTTGCGACAAAAACTGTAACTAAAAAATTGCCCTATTCCGATATAAAATTTTTTTTTTTTCTAGATTTTAAATTTTTGTTTCGTTAATAATTCGTTGAATATAAAAAACTGTAGATACAAAAATGTAAACATTTCGTTCAACTACTACTAGTGCCATCTATGATTTTTCCACGAACTATATCATGTTGGCACATGAATTCGACGCGATTTCCCTTATAGTAATATGTTATTTGGAATCGTCTAAAGACACTAACTAAACCAATAAACCGTTGTAACTCGTGAACATTTAAAGGATTAGGATAGTCTTGAATTGCGATATCGATGTGTCTTGATGACATTCGAATTTCGTTTTCGGATATCTCATATCCGAGATAGTCTATTTTAGTTTGAAAGAAACTACATTTTTGGTTGGTTGGATTTCTAAACAATTATTATGGTCTAAGACTTTGTCTAAATTTTCGAAATGTTGTTCAGCGGTTTCAGTCGCGATAAGGATAGCGTCAAATATAAGTAATAACATTACCATTGGTAATTAGATCCTTAAACACACTCACAACAAATTTTTGAAAAATTGAATGAAATTAATTGTCGGTGTATTACAATTTACGACGTCACTTTTCCGCTCGATACAAATTGTTTGTCCCTACACGCTACATTCTCAAATTCGGACAATACATAAACTATAACTCTCCCCATCTATCGTCAACAATATCAAATTATAAAATTTACATCAAGCTCTACAGGTATATGGTTTATATGATCATTTCTTGCTGTTTTCTTCATTTCACGTGCCATATCTTCGTGTTGACGTTACTGACGTGTTTTGTTGGCACATTTGCAACTTGAATTGCCGGCATCCTTCAATTTTCTTCCAAGTATTATTACTGATCTAGGGTTCGAGGTTTCCTTTTGTATTCTTGGTTCTCGAGTATATCAGTAGCTGTTTTAATATAGGCTTCTTCGACTCGTTTTCCACTGTTTATTGGTTTGGAGTCTGAGCTTGAGCGCTTCGCACAATTGTCTCTTGTATCGAACTTATCAAGTTGTAAAGCGAAGACGAAGTAGCGTTGCAATTCGGCTTCAAGGACAAAACTACCATTTTTTCGATAGCATATTATTATTAGGCTACCAAAATTATTACCAACCGATCCTGTTAATTTATTGCAAAATTTAAATGCGCATACAATGGTTATGTATATATTACTAAAGAAAGTAAAGAAAGCTCGAGCAAGTCATACGGAGGTAACATTCACTTTTTTAAGGTGACATCACAGTGCAATTTCTTCGTTATTCCATCATTCAAAAAATTTTTCAACCAATCTTTCTTAATAAAATGTTCATAAGAACATTTAAGCTTTAAAAGCGTTGCTTTAAGTTTATATTTTTGTTTGAACGGACATCGAGTAAAAGAGACAGCACGATAAAAATAAAAAAATATTTTAAGTCCAATTTTTCTGTGTGGAAACCGATCAGTACTGAACATTTTAAAACTGGATATTTCAAAATTGGATATTTTAATACGAAAAAAGGTACAAAACGAGATATGGTACAAAACTGGATATTTCAAAACAGGATAATTCGACTTGTGATTTAAACTTAAAATGATTTTTTGGGAAAGTTCTGGAATATGGCCAATTAGGAAGGAACTCGGGGATTTCTTAACCGATTTTGATGAAATTCGATATGTAAGATGAAAATGGGATTTTAAAATGATTTTTTGGTAAAGTTCTGGAATATGACCAATAAGGAAGGAACTGAACTAAATTTTACTGACAGTAAACTCTATCAAGTCAATGATTATTTTAATAAGATGAGAAAAGCATCAATTAAAAAAAACATATTTTAAAATCACATTCCCATCCTACATATAGAATTTCATCATAATCGGTTAAGAACTCGCCGAGTTCCTTCCTAACTGGCCATATTCCAGAACTTTCTTAAAAAATCAGTTTAAGTTTAAATCTCATGTCGAAATATCCTGTTTTGAAATATCCAGTTTTGTACTATATCTCGTTTTGTACCTTATCTCGTTTTAAAATATCCAGTTTTAAATTATCCAGTTTCGTCAAATCCAGTTGTAAAATATCCAGTTTCGACCGGTATCCGTTCTGTGTTTGAGTTCTGTGTTTCGTAGTGTGAATCGTCAACATAAAATTATTAAATGAGCGAAGAAAATGTGTGAACTCGTCTTTCAGACTCGAGTGATGTTAAGAGCTTTAGGAATGAAAATTCTATTAGGAGACAAAGTAACGAGTGGCTTTATTATAATTTTTATCAACATTTCTAGTCACCAATTACGAGATGCTCAACTATCGAAAATAAAATAAAATTTCTGAAATTCCGAATTCAATGCTATATACAAAGCAGTTAGAAACATGTGTTTCTTGTAAACAGTTCGAAATTTTAACAAATTCCATAACTTTCGATTCTGCCTTCGAACGAATATATAAGAAATCGGTTGCTTTGTATAAAAATCCAATAAATAATCATTTTTATTGTTAAATTTCAATAAGATTTATGTATATGCATATAGGTTCAATAAACTTTTGTCGAAGACGGAACAATAATGAAAAAAAAAAAAAAATTTAATTAGTTTTCTTAATTCGTAATTAATTCAAATCTTTGGTTTTAAAGTATACGAAGATTTAAACAAATAACAAACAAATAATAAAAAACTGGTTGAAAATTTGAATCCAACCGAAAGTTTCGAATAAATTTTAAACGATACACACAGAGTTTATAACGACGGCGGTTGACGTCATTATTTTAATTATTCAGATGTAAATGTTGTGCGAAGCAAAGCTCAGTTTCGATCTGATGAGGAATCGTAAATAATTTTGTTAAAAATTATTTGTCATCTCATCAGGCCATGGCGACCGAGTGCTATGTGTAATAGCTACTTTACGCTCTATATATATTTATGTACAGTGTACATGTAGCGTTAGCGAATTATATGAAAATTGCACGAAATATCTGAATAATTTTAATTGTGTGTGTAGCGATGGTCGCTACAGTACTCCTCTGCGAGTGATTGTTCTTACTCTGAATGAAGTGATACCGTAAGAATATGACGTGCTTATGTTAAGCTTACTCTTGGTGAAAGCCATCGCGATCTCGTAGATACCCAGTGTTAGGGGAGAACTCTAGATTGGCTTGTTGCGGTATGTGACGAACCCATGTCGAGTTAAGAGAGAAGAAGAATGAATCAGAAGAAGTGTTGCGTGTTGCATATCACGTCGGGGTCACCATTATAACGACGGCGGTTGACGTCATTATTTTAATTATTCAGATGTAAATGTTGTGCGAAGCAAAGCTCAGTTTCGATCTGATGAGGAATCGTAAATAATTTTGTTAAAAATTATTTGTCATCTCATCAGGCCATGGCGACCGAGTGCTATGTGTAATAGCTACTTTACGCTCTATATATATTTATGTACAGTGTACATGTAGCGTTAGCGAATTATATGAAAATTGCACGAAATATCTGAATAATTTTAATTGTGTGTGTAGCGATGGTCGCTACAAGTTCATAGACGGATATAATAAAAAAAAATGTGGCAGTTGTAAACTGTCGATGTCATCTTTTGTTAAACTAAAGTATATATATGTTGTTAGAATAATAACTGTATAAAATACATAAAACGGTAATTGATTGGCATGCAAAATTTTTAAGTTTTTGTTACGTAATGCTTATGGTATTCTTTATTCGACTATACATCAAATATGGTAAACTGCAAATTCCATGATGATACGATTAGATGAATGTTATATCCTGCAGTGTATATGTAGATCGATAAGGGTTTATAATTAATAAAATATTTGTATAGCTCAATTAAAATAAATTAAATGATAAAAATATCTACATAAACATAAATAATATTTAACCAAACGATAATTGAAAGATATATGGTTACGAAAGGGTCCATGCATATATATAGGAAAGTATTCATCAATGAAGCCTATTGTTTGGTGACAACATTTTTTCTTTAGTTTTAATATTTAATTAAAGTTAATTGAATTAATTATGTAAAGTACAGTAAATAGAATTTATTATTTAAAGTGACAGCTATCTTTAAGTCTGTATAGCGATTATGTAAAAATTTTAGTGAACAAAAAACTTACTAAAATTTTATTTTATTTTTATCGAAAATTGCTATAGAAATAGCTAGTTTTTTTTTCATATAAAATATTGTAGTGGAAATTCCCTCTGATAATGGCCATAGTTACTAAAGTTCAGCCTTTTTCATGTTTGTCAGAATAATGATGGTACAATCTCTTATTTCTTATAGCATCCTAAACTATCGTGTTCCTCGAAATCTTTGTTCACTTGTACGTTATAGGCTGGTAGTTTAAGCGCCTCCCCAAACATAAATCAAAGGCTAGATACTTGCACGGGTAAGTTTAGAGGCAAGCCACTTTTTCGTTTAAGAAACCAATATAATAGACTGCATGCCCGGAACACTTTTCTGAATATCTGTGAGGAAGGGGTGATCGCTTTTTATCAATAATTTCGAATGAAATAGGAATAAATTTTAATCTTTACTTCCCTCTCGTATTTTGAGTGTTGTTCAAGGCATGTACGACTTGAAGGGTTAAATATAGCCGGGGCATCGGCATTTATTTGGATTTTGGTTTCTTTTATATCAGGTTTTGAGATATCATGGATTAACTCTTAAGCTACTTCTGTGGTTATTGATTTGGTACTCTAATATTTCTTTGTCGATTTTATGTTAAGAAACTATTTTTGAAACTATTTTGTCTTAGGATTTCGGTGAACTGAGTAAGGTATGTTATCGTCCCGGTCGACCTTTTTTGACTTCTCGATGGGGTACTTTCAGATTCCTTTTCAGTGGATACCTTTGCGGAGTGAAAATCGATTAATTCCAAGCATATAAAGTGCTTGGCAATTCTAGTTATTGTTTGGACTAAGTGGTGTGTCGTGATTCCATCCCTACATTAATATAAAAAAAGTTTAGTTCAATTTTAGTTGAAAAAAATACTTTTGCCTGAAAGCGAGGTAAACCATTCTGAATTAGGATGGCAGAGGCTCCTCTTTTATTTATCCTGTGGTTTTATCCTGCGGTGTTTGGAACGGGAGGTACCGGGTTTGCATCCCAACGGAGGAGGGTTGCAAAAGAGATTTTTCGTCTCTTGATTACGATCAGTGATGATGATTAACACAACTATAACCCTCTGTTGGAGTGCAAAATCAGTAGGCCGAACCATCGTCCAAGCCAAGGCAAATTGCATTGCTCTAGGCTGGAGCAATGCAATGTGCAGATGGATATTTAAAAGCGAACCTGTTTTCGATTTTCGATTTAGTAATGGCGTAAAGTAGGACGTTAAGTTAACCGCCAAAAAGTTAGGAGAGCTTAGGCCCCATAACAGATTGCAAGGAATAACTAAAAAAAAAGGTAACTGCACCTAACCAAATTATAAAAAATAAAAAAATAAAAATAAAGGACCAATTGATTGATTGATTGATTTACCGTAGACTTCATAGAAGCAACGAAATGTACAACCAAGCACTAAGTAGGATCCCACAGATATTTGGCCGGGCCCACCGTACACCCATTTTTACATAAACTTGGAAGGATAAGGCAGGATATTAGTTGAATTATTAAAATCTAATTTATATACACTTTATTTGACAAAAAACTTTAAAATTTAAAGAAATTAGATTTAAAAATAATTGATTTAACATCATAAAATGTCACCGTCGCAAAGTAACAATATTTTCGGTATTTCAGCCACTATTACGAATCACTGCAATCCATTTATGGCAAAACAAAAACAAGTTATGATATAATTTTAAAACACATGAATGAATTACTTACCGGTTTTATATTATTTATCTCATTCTTTTAGAAAAGCAAGAAGCAAAATACATATAAGCGTATGAAAGAAATAACCATATGTACATATATGTATTCAAAAACAAAATAAAATAACTAAAAATTAACTGTAATAATACACTTGACACAAAAGAAAATAAAGGACCAATGTGACATTAAATAAAATAATTATTTTAAAGTTTTGGATGGAAGAAAGAAAGAGAGAAGCTATTTCTTATTTCAACCGGTAAATTGTTGAATATGATAGATGAGATCACATTGAAAAAAGTTTACGAAACTCAAGTTTCCAGTTCGGAATGTGTTTTTTGAATTGAGAGTTTAATCGAAGATTATAGTTGTGGGATTTAATAAAATTACTTCCGCTAATTATTTACAATATCTTTAAGACCTTGAATAAAAACACATGTTAAAGTGGCAATATGTCTAGTTGTTGGAAGATAGGCCAACATAGTGATCTTTCAAAAGTTTGGGGATATATTTCTGTCAAACAAACAAGGAATTTGTAAGACTTTTGCAGACACCAATCTGAAAGCCGATAAAGAAGAATAGATTCCCAAAGAGCAAAATAAACTAGCCGTAAAAGTTGCAACGGACAAAAGAGACGTAAAACGTTTATCTTCTTATATAGATACAGATAATAACGATAGTAAGAATTTCAAGCCTTCTATGTAGGTCCTCCAATGAAGATATGCATCAGTCAAAACTCCTAAGTATTTGATTTCGTTTACAACACTTACAACAAATTGGATCCCCTACCCTCACAAAAAATCTGTTGAAATCATTGACAATGTCACTCAAGTCAATGATAAGCTCACCTCACCTATCATGTAGTTCTTTAATATCACTTAACTTACTGTACCCATTTATCAGCTCATGATCGTTGCCACTTTTTTCGAACATTTTTAGCCAAAAATTTATAGATGTAAAAATTTTTTTTTGTCTGACTCATTTTCAAATTTACAATGTACCAAATTTCTGGCTGTACCTACAGATTATCGACTTCTAAGTTCTTATAAGTAAAAAATCTATATTGAAGTCGCCCATAATTATAAGATTTGTAAATGTCAAATAAGACAAAAACAAAAAAAAATCTGCAATAAAATGAGTAAAATGAGCAGTGTGTATATGCTGAATCCACTTACTTGTTTGGATCCTAGCAAAAACGTAACGTAAAGTGAGAAATTCTAATTCGATATAGGTTTACAGTTCAAATCGTTGTTCGCATTAATTCGCATAAATATTATAGCTTGGAACTCGTTGCTCTGCAAGAAGCTATATAAGTTGCTTTACAATAGAGATGACTTTGACAATCTTACTGCTGGTTTTGTTCTTGAGCTTCAGTTGTTAATCGTATGTATTAGCTACGTTTACGCATGCAACTAGCTAACCTGTCAATCATTTGTATTTATGACCCAATGTTATAAGCCAACCCAAAGGTGTAGAGACTCAATTTAAAATAATTTGAATGATCTGATGTGACCCATATCAGAGCACGACATCAAAAGCGTGATTGGTGTGGCTTTAATGCTAAAGCTGGCCATATTCAGACTGACAGTGTTGTCAGTTCTGATCAGGTGGCTCTAGGTATGGCAATAAATAAACCCAAAAATTATTGGTTTGATAAGGAGTGTCGTCTTGCTGTCGAGTAACAGAAAAATCCACAAAAAGCGTGCATACGTTTGACAATTGAACGGAACATCAAAGCGGTCCACGCGAGGGGTCTATATTATTAAACATATTTGCTTTTGAAAAATTAGATTCTCGGCGAATTTTAGTTTTACGAAATTTTTTTGCTTTCGAATAATTCGATATGAATCGAAATTTATTAAAATTTGATGTCAAAATCCGACTACTCTATAGGTATAAACAGAACAAGAGCGGCAACGACGAGCGTCGGCGACTGTCAAATTAAAATACACTAAAAGCATAGTATACTAACAGAAACATCGGCGGTAGCGACGACGATTTTTTCGTTGAAATAAATTTAGAGTCTATTTCTAATTTTATCGCCGGCGAAACAATGTTGCCAACTGTTTTTTTATTTTTTTAAGTTTCCTTTTTAATAAAGTTCGTATTAGGCAGCCATGTTTTAAATTTTTTTATTGTTATTTTTATATCGCGAAACGTTGACGCTTTTGTTCGTTATGTTTACTACAGCGATATCGCTGTCGAAACTTATATTTATTCGTTGACGCTCTTCGTTGACGCTCTGGTTCTGTTTATACCTTATAGATGGCGAATAGCGTATTATTCGAAGTGTTGTCAATGACAGTCGTTGTATATTTTTATTGTTTTATAAATAAAGATAAATAAAATTATTTTTTAGTAATTTCTTAGAAAACCAATAAACATAAATATACCCAATAAACAAACATTTTATTTCTTTTGTTACAATCTTCATTCGTTTAAATTTGACAATTCGCTTATGTTTAATAATAAGCATATTCGTCGCATATCGAATCTTTATATATCGATTTTTTCGAAAGCGAATATTGTTTCATAATAGACCCACTGGAAGAATCGCCAAGCAAATTTGTAGACGGAAAAAGCGTGAATGGTGGACGGCTGAAGTCTTAAGTGAACAATAACTCAGCAATGGGCACAATTCGTGTAGCTTCTTTTTATCACCGGACTGCACCATATCTTTATCGATGCAGTGTCCGATATTTGGATTTTTGTTGTGATGAGTACACATTTAAATGAGTAACAAGTTTCTAATATTTCGGGTCTCTTAAAACTCATGATAATTGTGTAAGAAAGCGCATCTTTTCCCGTGGAACCGTGCTTTACATGCCTTACGTCGACTTAAGTCGAATTTTCTAAATCTACGGCGAATGCAGACAAGTCGAAGTTGTACAAGTTGTTAATCAGGCTTGTCATGTATGGGTGTGAGAGTTGGATTATGACTATGAGAGGTGATTAATGACTTTGGAGAAAAGAGACTTTAAATTTAAAAGGTAATTAAAGACTTTGGAGATGAATATGTGGCCTCAACACATCAATGACTCTACTTACCGTGTTCTGTTTAACCACAGGATCAGCAATTTAATAAAAACTCCTGATGTATTTCATGAAATAAAAGACAAGCGAGTTTTCAAAGCGCACGAAAAGAGATGCCATTTATCAGATTCAGAGGTCACTGTCGGTGACGATGACTTCTCGAGATAGAGAACAACTTCTTTGGGTTTTGGAGAACAATACGAAGATTAAGCTCTTGATCGAATCTGATGAAGCTGGATTGTTTATTTAGTACGGACTGCAGCAATGGCCTACAAAAATGGACTTAGTACATCACAAACACTCTCAATAATCTATGATTCTACGAAGCTGTACTAGTAGGTAATGAGTTAGAGTTAAACACAAGCAGATGATGTCGATCACCGATTCCACCTCATTCATGTATTAAAACATGCACACATGTTCTGCTCTAAAAATGATACCGATGCAATCTGATCGTATAGATACGGCACGGATCAGCAATAGCCTGTAAAATCCGATTATTAATTTCGAATTTAATGAAGTAACATATTGCAACTATGCTCTTTAAAAATTAATCGGTGCTTATGACAAAACATGAGTTTGTTATGGTACCTCTATTTTATAATTAAGTGTATTTTGTAATAAAAAGTCATATTAACCCATAACATCAAATTAAATCAAACTTAATGTTGAAATTCGACGGCTTAACGTTAACTTAATTTTTTACAAAAAAAAACAAAAAATTCAAATGCCACGATTTAAACTTAACTATATTGCTTTTTTGCAGCTTGAGGTTTAAATATCACTAGATAGGAAAGTAAAAATGACTAAATTTTATAGTGACATAATCCGATATGATCTGCACACAAATTTTGACATTTTCTACTTTTTGTATATTTCATTCATCTATACACAAATAATTCAGATATCCACTGTAATGACACAGCATAATTCACTATAGTGTATGCCTTTACATTCCTGTCATCTAGGAAATGTTTTACATTCAAATAACATAATTGGAAAGAAGTAAAAGTTACCATGGACCTAGGCTTTGTATAATTCGCTAATACAACCATTGTGCGTAAATATTGAATGACGTATGCAAAGAAAGATTCTTTCTAAAAGCACGTTACCCACGTCCGGATTACATTACACAGTACTGTATTTACATGTGTATACCGTAAAACGGTGTATATAGTAAATAATTTCCTAAACACGTCAAAAAATTATGATAAAACATTAAAATCATTTAACAGTTTTAAATTATAGTGTACGAGAGCGTCGTAAAGAAATTGTATGACCGTGAAAAGTAACACAAAAAAAATTATTAAGATGGTAAACAAAACAAAAAATGTTTGTGCTACACTTTTTACCCTGCGGCGCACTATGCCAGCTGTATACAGTTTTTTTTTTCATTTTTACATTAACATAAATTTTAAAGAAGAATAATATAAATTTTGTACCGAAGTACTAATTCCGGTTGTGGTAAAAACTATATATATATTTTACCGTACATGTCTCAATTATCACACCGTGTATTTATAGTTATGTGATATTGGTTAGTTCGATCGATCGATTTCGTCATCAAATTTCTCATGTATACAATTGTTACAAAATCAAAATTCAACAGAATCGAATATGACAATGTCGCATCACGTTTTTTTTTTTTTAATATATGCGCATCGAACAACAATCTTAACGTTTATTGGACAATATCATTCCAAGATCATATTGTGTAGTAATATTTGTAGGTATTATCTTTTGTTTTTTTTTTGTAAGTCACTTAATGAGTAAAGCGGCGATCTCACAACTTTTGACACCAACTTTTTGATATTTTGTACGTTCGTGCTTTGTGGATATATTGATGGTATCAATGTTTGCGACACGCATTTATAAATCGATATGATAACACGCCGACATCCATTGTTTAGATCCATTGTTTTGGTTCTTTTTAGGTGTCTTGTTGCCATCGATCGGACTGTCAAGCATACGACACATCTCGGGATTCTCATGAACGTGTGAATCATGTTTGGCAAAAAATAAACAAAATAAACTGCAATGATATATTGATATCGAATGTTCATTTGACATAATGTCTTTTTTTAGTACTACACTGCTTCCAAGTACTAAAACAGCTGTGTCATCATCAAATGTGGAAGTAGATTAGGGACCCAGGAAGCTTCCTTGCGGTGCTCCTTCTGAAATGGTTTTTAGGTTCGACTATTTCCATCTGCATAATTAACTTGAAAAGAATGAAGAATGAAATAATTACAAAATTTCCCGATTGCTAACTGTTAACTTTAACAAAACATTACTGTCATTGAAATAGACGAACGGTTTATTTGTAATATTTCCAAAAATAAAAAATTTGAAAATATTTCGAAAAATTTTAAAAAATGTACATAAACATCAGATCAAGTGAAGTTTTAAAAAAAAGCAAACCAAACTTATCAGCTAGTTAGCAAATATTCTACATTTTTAATTCCCATCAGCCAGGTCTTTGAACCTCTCAGACGTAACCTTATATTGGTTTCGCGCTTACGGTAAGAAGGAATTCTTTTATATGGGAACCGCTCAGAACTGGCCATTTTAAAACTGGATATTTCAAAATAGGATTTGACAAAACGAAATAAGGTACAAAACTGAATATTTCAAAGTTGGATATTTCAATACGATATAAGGTACAAAACGAGATATGGTAAAAAACTGGATATTTCAAAGTTGGATATTTCAATATGAGGTACAAAACGAGATATGGTACAAAACTGGATATTTCAAAATTGGATAATTCAAAACGAGATATGGTACAAAACGAGATATGGTACAACACTAGATATTTCAAAACAGGATATTTCGACATGTGATTTAAACCTAAAATGATTTTTTAGGAAAGTTCTAGAATATGGCCAGTTAGGAAGGAACTCGGAGATTTCTTAACCGATTTTGATGTAATTCAATATGTAAGATGAAAATGGGATTTTAAAATGATTTTTTGGGAAAGTTCTGGAATATAGCCAGTTAGGAAGGAACTCGGCGAATTCTTATCTGAATATGATGAAATTCGATATGAAGAGGATGGGATCCTTACTGGCCATATTCCGGAACTTTCCCAAAAAATCATTTTAAAATCTCATTCCCATCATACATAAAGAATTTCATTATAATCGGTTAAGAATTCACCGAGTTCCTCCCTAATTGGCCATATTCCAGAACTTTCCTAAAAAATTATTTTAAGTTTTAATCACATGTCGAAATATCCTGTTTTGAAATATCCAGTTTTGTACCATATCTCGTTTTGTACCTTATCTCGTTTTGAAATATCCTGTTTTGAATTATCCAATTTTGAAATATCCAGTTTTGTACCATATCTCGTTTTGAACCTTATCTCGTTTAAATGTATCCAGTTTTGAATTATCCTGTTTCGTCAAATCCAGTTGTAAAATATCCAGTTTCCAACGGCACCCCTTTTATATAGTTAAGATGCCATATACATACAACTTATACAAAGAAGGCGACAAGCGACATTTTAAATTAATAATTCTTAAAAAGTGTTTCTGGCCAGTCAAATTTTTTAATATTGCAGAAATAAGTGGAATCCCAACAATCAATGCCATACTGAATTCTTATATGCACCATATAAATAGTGCAGTTACTTTTTGATTAACATTTATGTTACAATGAGTTAAATTGTTCAACTTATTAGTGAGTGCGTCCTCAGTAAAACCTCCTGCAAAAAAAATAAATTGATTGGAACTTAAAAAAAAATCAATTTTTTAAGAAACAACAGCATTCGTTTTTTGACAACTGCTCAAACGGCCAGAACTACGTTAAACACCTTTTGTTCTATTGGGTTTATTAGTCCAAGAGCTTCTCCACCTTTCTAATAAAGGCGACAATGCTGCTTGCAGAGGCCAGTTTACATTTATCCGGGTCAAATACCTCTATTCAAAATGAATCCACCTTTGTCAGTGTACACAGAGCATGTACATTATAGTTGCTCATCGGTTTCTATCTCTTTGAAACAGAGTCGGCACTCCGTCTCTGTGGACAGGATCATTTTATTCAAAAGGTATCTCAGGTTACAGTGACCTGAAAGAAAACTCACATAGTTTTCTGATATTTCCCTTACTGAAATTGACTGCCAAATCCTTGTGGCGAAATAGTTTGATCAGAGATTTGGCTTGTCTAAAGCCGGGACTTCAGTTCCAACAGGTCATATATTTTTCCCCATTTACTAATTGTGGAGGCTGCAGAAGCCTCCAGGATGCCATAGCAAGGCTCAAGGCCAATGAGTCTTTGAGCCTGCCCGTTCAAGCTCGTCGGCTATCTCATTTTCGGTGATGCCCTTGTGACTAGCTATCCACCACAACCTAATTTTGTTATAGCACGAGAGAGATTGCAGCAGTTTATAACAACTTTTAACCGACTTAGAAACCAGGCAGATAGAAGCCAGTGCTTTTAATGCTGCTTGGCTGTTGGACAAAATGTAAATGGAGGCGCCTTTAAGACCTTTAGTTATAATAGTTGAGGAGCAGGTTTTGATGGCGTGACTTTCGGCTAGAAAAACACTTGGGTAAGTTCCCAGTGATTTCAATATTTTTGGTTAGGTCTAAAAATACCAATCCTGGGTCCACTATCCATTTTTGATCCATCCGTGAACCAGACTAGGTTGTTAGGTTCCATAGGAGGCTGTTAGGTGCCATACCAGTATCCCATTCTGTTCTTTTAAGGACTGTTACCACAAAATTTCTACCAAATCAGAGTTCCTTGATCATCACGTCCAGGACCGTAAAGAACCTATCCAAGTCTGAAAGTTCATTAAAAATGTCCAAGTGGCCCATATGATCATCATGACTTTATTGATTCACTAGCTGTACTCTAGCTGCACAAATAGCAGCTGATTTTTTGACATAGATATGAAGTCGAGTGAGTCCAATGAGGGCTTCTATTGCAGCCGCAGGACAGGTGCGTATAGCACCTGTGATTCCGAGATATGCTAGCCTCTGCAATGAGGTTAGCTTGTTCATAATACATTTTTGCTGTACCTTAGGCCATCAAAATATGGCCCTATAGGTTACAATTCGCCTTACTAGCATGATGTACATTCAGTAAATCATTTCTGAGCTGAGGCCCCAAGTTCATCTGAACATACGCCGACAGACTCACATAGACCTGACCGCGCATTCGCTAGTTGAGTTAATATGAGAGTTCCAATTCAGTTTCTTATATCTAGGTTCAATTTACGTCTTTTGGTAAAGGGTACCAGGTCTGTTTTGCTAGGGTTAATCAAAAGGCCCTCTTTAGTGCACCAATTCGAAATGACAAACAAGGCCTGTTGCATGCTGGCAGACATCTTACATTCATGTCCGCCAGAGACTATGATGAACAGATCGTCCGCATAACCAATGGCGTCATAACCGAGTAAATGTAGCTTATCAAGTAACTCGTCGATCACTGGGATGAAAAAATGGATAGTTATAAAAAAAACGAGTTTTAAGAACGGGAAGAGTATTGTAGGTGGATGGTGAGAAAGAAAGTATAGATGGTTGGGTTTTTTTTTGTTCTTTTTTTGAGTTTTGTTCTTTTTATTTTGGGCAATGAAACAAGACGGATCGAAATCAAAAATCACGATCATTAATAATACCAGATATTAAAAAAAAAACTTTGTGATACAGTTAGTCAAGTGTGTGTGATCCAAATTTGTTTTTTTTTTTAACTTGGAAGAAATCTAGGACGCAGGTGTAAAATAAATTACAAACAAAATCGTTACGTGTAACTCGCTATCGAGTTTGTTTCACAAATAAAAAAACAAGCTTACATTTTTGGAGACGTAAGTTGGTGCTAGGGAACAAGTGCCCACTTAACGGTAATTGTTGCATTCCAGCCGTGGAAAAAAATTAAAAAACAAGAAATAAGTTGCGCCGGTGTATAATAATTAGTGGTAATAATTTCTGCATTTTTTTTTTGTTCTTTTGTTACAGCTCAGATGTGGCAGAGAGCTCTGCGTCTTCATCGACGTGAATATAAAATCACCGAAAAAAACGAGAAAAATAGTTAAATTTTATAAATTAAGATCTTTTTTTTTGTCAAAATTAAGTAATAGCAAATTTAATTTGTAAACCCATTTTGTTTTGCGTGTTGATAGTTTTGAAAAGAAAGTAAATAAAAAAAACCCTAAGCTGGGATTAATGTAAAAATTATAATATGTGTGTGTAAATTATTGTTTAACTGGTCAGGGTGAGTGATACAGTATCGAGTTGTGTGTGTGTGTGAGTTGGAGTTACAAAGTAAATGTGATCGTAGCCCTGGAATTCTCTTTTGGACCTCGGCAAAATTACATCCACCTCTCTGAGCTGAAGAGAGGTTAGCCAGACTAATTTGTGGATACCAATTCTGTGTACGGGCGACCGTAGCAAACTAATAAGAGATTCTAACCCAAAAAATGTAATCAACATATAAGATAATCATTTGTTGCATTATCCAGTTTCAATAAATTGATACTATTTATCAATATATTTAACTGAAGGCAGTCAGCTGTAGACAGCGATTAACTGATTTATGGACGTATACAGCATCACCTGTTGAACGATTTACGTCATTGTATAATTAACTTAAAAAAATGATCATATCAATGGTGTAATTTATCTCATTTGAATTAATTCAAATCTCGGTCAAGAAAAATAAAAATGGTTTGTTCTAATAGGTATTTAAATGCGTTGCGATTTGATCATGATTATAGCGCAATGACCCGCAATGAATTTAGTATCTTAAGTAGTATCTAAGTACTGTAATGCTGTTGGTTTGATCTACGTGCTGTAAATAATACTAAAATCAAGACAGCCTCCGCATCTGATGTTCTTGCATTAAGTCACAGACCCATGACCTTGCTGATATAAGTGTATCAAAATTATTTTATAATCTACTGTTTGAGCGTTTAGAACTAACAAAAAATACCCTGCAGATGGGTGGCTATTTCGATAGGGGTTTCGTTTCAAATAAGCTTATAAATTCTTTAAATTGGACCTTTGCGCTGATCAAGCAATATATTTTATACAACATTTTTTAACTATTTTGATATAATCTTTCCGTTATGTATCGAAGCATGTGGGAAGTAAGAGCCAATCAGTTTTAGTACAGCTTTAAATGCATGTTCATTTGTCTCTTCCATCTATTTAAATTTCTCTGAGCCGAATGAAAAGTATTAACCCTGTATAGTGTATAGTCTAGGCAACTAACCCGTGTTGGAACAAGTCATGCTGGGTAACTTTTAGTTGAGTCTTTTTTATGTTTGGGTAACCCAAAATATATAAATATTTTTGAGCCTTATTGCCTCTTAATTGCAGTCTACAGTGATGTACTGATTCAATTTTTTTTGAGTCGAAGTTGGACCAACACTCTCAATACTGCCTTCTTTAACAAAATTAATTTCTTAAATAAAAATGGCTTTTTAATTTTATACTTTGGCTTCACTCTAATACAATTTACCACATTTAAAATTATGGTCTAAATCTTTTTTACAAACAAATTTCACTTCCGAAATAAAAATAATTGTTGCTGTGGTACTAATATTTTTGAACATCACTGTAAAAATGTTTGATGACATATTCTGATCAATTTTCAGAGTACAAATGACTGCCATTTTGGTTTTGTAATTGTATGCTAAAGTGGGTGGGTGTTAAATACCACAATTAATTGCATGTCCAGTCAAATCTACCAAATATCATATATTTTACCAATATTTTGCTAGACCAAAGTTGGTTGACATTTTTCAATTGTGTGGCTGCGACTTAAGCTGTTGATCATAAAACACGATTCTTTTATAAACAAGAGTCTTAGCGGTAAAATAAACATGTAAATGTTTAAGATGAATTTGTGTTTGTTTTTTGTTCTTTATCTTACACATTAAGCGCATCTAAGAATTTTATTTATACAGTTTCTCGATAAATTTCAATAAAAAACTTAATTATTGATATAAAATTGCAATAAATTCAAGCAAATTGCTATAATTATAATATTACCGGCTTGCCTCTTTTCGTGCCGATGATGTTATCTTGTCGATTTATTTTCTGGTTTAAGGAAAATACGCTATAAAGATGTGGGTTGTATTCAGTATAATAACAAGTGGTTTAGTATTGATATATTGATAAAGTCATAAAATGCATGTATATGTCATAAACAGTTTGAAAACCTGATTTCGGTAGTACCTGAAATATGAATTCGAGAAATCTAAATATGTACTGTGCGCATTAAGAAATTGATTTGGAATTGACACACAAATCACACTAAAATTAAATTTTAAAAACGTAGACGGGTTTGTTCGAAAATTGCACTGTCAAAATTATTATACAACTGGTGCAAATTTGTATTGTACCCTGTGATTTTGTATTTTACCTCACCTTGAAGCAGTTCGTTTTTTATTTAGCCCGCGGTGTTCATTTTTGTATCGGACAGTTTCAAAGAATTTACATCCAAAAATTTTGTGAGAGCGGTACCAAACATAACTAATAACAATTTAATATAGTAAATAAAATAATATACAGTTATTTTAATTTAGTTTTAAATAATCGCATGAGCTTGTGTTTTGGACATTATTTCGATGGTTGGGGAAAACAAGTTTTATTTATTAAAATAGCAAAAAAATTCACAAATCAAATTTGAGCCACACCTGGGACAAATATTTAAGCCACAAATTCTATAATGTTGTTTACAAAAATGTTCTTTGTTTGTTTTGAGAACAGTAAATAGAGTATGAATGAAATGGACCATGCAACGTTTACTTAGGATGAATTTATCCTGATCAGAGTAATCTGGATTAAACTGAACGTCACATTTGTAAAATTTCCGAATCATTATTTCAAATTGCCAACAAAGTTATCGTTTATCTTCGACTTCATTTATTTTATTTACCTTAAACTATAGATTGGCTCTGTTTGGGATTGGTATATAGTGTGGAAATGTATTTGAGCGACGATGATGACACGGTCAATTTTGCGGTGTGCTGTTTCTATACTCAAACGAAGTGTGATTTTTGAGAGGAACACCATTTTTTTATGCCTCGCTGGTTTTTGAAAAAACTCATAGTATAGGTAATAATAGTTGTATGTTTTCCCCATATAGGTAATAATAGTTGTATGTTTTCACAAATCTAGAACTAGAATTTTAATGATTCAAAATTCATTTTTTAAGCTGAAACTTTCAAATATCTCGGAAAATAAGCACTCTACGAACAAAATGTCCAAGATTAAATTTTAATCATTCCGTGGGGGAAATTAGTAACCTCATTCCCGTCCTTGTAGATGGGATGGGGGTAACTTTGAAATTAATACAATTTTAGCACTGTTGTATTACCCCCGCGGAATGATTAAATTTCAATCTTGGACATTTCGTTCGTAGAGTGATTATTTTCCGATATATTTGAATGCTTCAGCTTAAAAAAATCACCCGGTATAGGTCAAGAATAAGAAAAGTTTTTAACCCTTAATGCGCCGATAAACGGGATATCTCCCAAACTTGATAAACTTACGGATCTTAATAATTCCAACTAACTTAATATGGGACTTTATATGGAAATCATAATAGTTTTCCTGGAAAATGTAAATATAAGAATGTGTCATGAATGACACAAAGTGTCATTACAAGAAAAAAAAATTAGTCAGTTTTTTATTCACAGCATATATTTGTAAAAAAAATTACAAAAGTTAATCCATTATTTTATGGAAAACAAAATTAAATTTAATTTAATTAAAATTAAAAGAAAAAGGAACTTCATATCACAGCACATGAAACTCAAGAATACAGTTTCTAGAGCTATTCAAACACAAGCTGACTTGGTGTTTGGTGCATTTAAAAAATCATTGCTCTTTACATGATGGTAATTTGCACCGTGGTCGCTTGTCCCAAATTAGGAAGTGGCCTACTTTATCCACCCGTATGTTCTTAATAGGAACATTCTGAGCCGATTTTTTACGCGTCTTTTTCATTAGAGCTTGGTTCAATCTTTTAGAAGAACTGGATGTGCTTGGCTTTTCATAGGAGCCAACCAAACAAAGGCCTTTCCCCGCATCCTTCCTAAATTGGTTTAAACTCATTGATGTAATTTTTCTTGAGGCACAAAGTTGTCTGTAGATGATCCACGAATTTACTAAAGCTACATCCAAGAAATGAAAGAACATTCGTAAATACCATTTTGAGAGGTTCAGTTTATTTCTTTACCTCCTTATGAAGCTGTCGTGCAAATCAACCCCGCCCATGTGATGGTTATATTCTTTAATAGTAGCGGGGCGTTCAATATTAATCAATTTTTTATTTTTATTTTTCCATATTTTTACTGTAGATTTGGGCAACGCTCCGCAATATGACGATATAAAGGTTACATTTTGTTTATCCCTCCATTGGACAAGATACATTGCAACATTCTTAAAACTCGTTGAAAATTCCTCGTAAAACCCTCTTTTTGCACTTCCTGCTCAGTTTTTAATTTAGGATTTGGTATACGGTTCCGCCGTATAGTGCCGATGCAATGAATACCTTCGTAGGTATAAAACAAGTAGCACTGTCGTAAAATAATTGTCGCAAAAGACAGTGTGATTTAAAAATCTAGGAACGATACGGCATAATCGTACTATAACATTTGCCGATGCTCCTAAGTTCTCTTCTTATATCTGTCGATACATATTTCCTTGCCCGGTATAGATCTCGAAGTTGTACATGTAGCCTAAAGTAAACAATTAAAATTATACTCTTCAATTTTAAAAATATTTACCTGAGCTACCACCAGTAAGAGCAAATATTTATATTGCTTCTGATTTTTGTACTGCAAATTTCCAATTTGCTTTCATCCACCGAAAGTTTTTGTTCAATGCTGTTTTGCTTGGAACAAAAACTTTCATCCACCGAAAGTTTTTGTTCCAAGCAAAACAGCAAATTTTTTTTGTAAGATATTTATAAAATGTCTTATTTTAAACAATTGATCATGGTTTGGGTTATCTTTTGGCAACATAAGGTTGTTATCAGCAAAATGTAGCATATTTTTGATCTTAACGAAAGTTTTTAAAGACATCGCGGCTTTTATTATTCTGTTTCCAACATCTGGGCACCAGTATTCCCTGCTGTTAGACAGTTGATGTACTGAAGAAAGTATACAAATGCCTAGGAAATGCCTTCCATTTTAGTCAATGTGTAAGGATTAGAAATATTTTTACCTGTACCATTCAGATTGGTTTCTCTAAGGATCATTTCAAGCATTTCATTTTTTTTTGTGTTTAAATGGCACAAGAATGCAGCGACACTAATAACTTGATTTTCCCTCCAAATTTAATAACTAAATGTCATTATGTTGTAAAAACGGGTTACATCACAAGACAAATGGATTTTTGTTTTTGAATTTGAAATAGATCATTTGTATGTATTGGTTTTAATAAGGAAAAAATGTATGAAAACAAATGTGTGCCATATATGAAACAAATCTTCATTAATGGTGCGTACATGTACGTGATTAAAAAATTTCATCACAGTATGAAGTTAGTAACAAAAGCTTTTGCTCAAAATTATTACCTATTTTATTTGACATATGAACATATGTAATTATTAATTGTGTATCGTTGTTGGCTGTGGTATACGAAATATTTGTGCAAGTTTTTGTGATTTTTTTTTTGTGATTAGATTTCCATTTTTAATTTCTTATCGGTGATTTTAAATTCTTGCTGTTTGTTTTTATCGGTGATTTAAATTTTTTCGTGGTATTTCGTAAAAATTTTTAATATTAAATTTAACTTGATTTTGTTTTTATTAATTGATTTTAATTTCGTAAGAATTTCTTTTTGTTTGTTTTCGGTGATTTTAAATTTTCGTGTAATTTAATTTAATTTTTAATATTTAAATTTTCGTATAAAAGTTTGAAATGTCAAAGTTTGAAAAACAAAATAAGAAATGTCAAAAAATAGCAAAATTATAAATATTGAGCACAATTATTGCTCATAATTTTTATTTATTTTTTATTATGTTGGATGCTTGCGGTGAAAAATATTCCCAAAGTTAGTATTATTTCAACTCAGGAGAGAAAATTTATATATTTTTCGTATGAAAAATATACAAATTTCCCCTTGATTTGCGAATCAATTTTTTGATCATGTATATGTACGCACCATAAGGGTTAAACTGATCCTGTGGTACTCCTTATTTAATTTTTCTAAAATCACCAATACAATTCGCAATTTTTACCAATTGCTACTTTGAAATTTACAAGTATCTCACGTAGAGAAAATATTATTGTGTCGATGAGTTCTAGAAGAGAGTGAATCTTTATTACTTTTACTACGTCTGAAAGAAAATTGAGTTTAAAAATTATTTAAGAGAAAACTAAAAGCTGAAAAATTCGATTATAAATATTCAAACTGAGTATGCTCCTTTATTATGTAGTGGCATATGACCACAGCTTTCTTTAAAACCTCAGAGAAAACACCGTTTGACATAATTAGCTTAAAAATATGAGTCAAAATTATTGGTATCAAGTGACCTTACAGCTGTCAGTTGTATTAAAGAAAAATGAATTTTATATGACTTTTTGCATAAATGTGATAATTCGTCTGCGACTGAAGTATTTTTAAGATGTTCAGCAATGTTGACAAAATATTTGTTAAATTAATTTGCAATTTTTATTCTGGGCTTAGAATATTATTATTCTGCGTTCTGATGGTTGCTCTTTCATTTTTATCATTATAAATAGAATTTTACATTTATTAAACGCCATTGAGTTGTCAGATCATTTTTACAGTTATAAAAATGTTGGTAATAAAAAAGTTCTTTATCTGTATAGGAATAGCTTCACCAATTTTCTGTTTTAAATTCTTTATCCTTTCAATTACTTAGCTGTTTTTGGGCTGTAGAGCTCTACTCCTTTGAGAGTTTTGTTGTTTACTTTTCAAAAATAATAGTTTTGGACAAAAAGTTCGAAATCTAAGGTCGATTTTTTTGCCCGTGAAAATTTTGAAGAACAGATAAAGAACAGTTTGTAATATAAGTTGAAAGAATATCAAGGAAACTGCTGTTCGGTTCATTTAGGTTATCGTGCATAAATACCAGATTAGTAGTCAACCAAATCAAAATTAGGAAACTTGTAACTTGAAATCTCATTACTTCCTATCCAAATCTCTGAAAAAATAGAATATCCGTAAGTTGGAATATGAATTTAGATATGTAAATATTTTAACACTATTTTTTCGAAAGCTTTGGGAATGTTGGTAAATAGCCAACAAGGTACCTTTAGATATAAAGGAATTTTTTACTGATGAGAGATTTACCATTTGACATGATCAATACAAGTTACAAAAAACATTTAAAATGTAATAATTTATAATTTAAAAAGGTTTTTCCTGTCTTTGATTTCTTGTCTCTTACTCCCATTAATTTTCAAAATTACGTTCAAACTTTTTGTTACAAATGCACCAGCATCAAATCTACCACAAATTCAATGTATACTGCTTTGGTGCTTTCACAAACAAACACGCAGATATGTATTTTCGAAGACCTTTTTTCCCGGCGAAATCGATTCCAAATAATTGGACTTGGATTTATCCGAAAGCACGATGCACATCCCCTTCTTAACACGTTTATCATACCCTCCCCACGAATGAGACAATCTTATGTCATAACCATCCAAAAAGTAACTGTGGACCAGCATTGCGAAATTCTCTCGGCATTTTGTTCGGTTGGTTTTTGTTTGAATTTACTCAGCATTGCATCAGTGCTCTAATATTTTTCATCCTTTGCGGGTTTAAAGTTTTTAAGACGATTCATGTACAAAATTTATCTGACAGACATAAATTAGCCATATTTTTTATCGTATCACAAAAATTAAAAATTGAACATTGCTCATTTTACATAAGCTATCGTTTAAAACTTGGCCACCTGCGTGTAAACAAAACCAAAACTTTTTTAAAATGTCAAATGTTTTAATAAAATTACAGAAAAAATATCCTTACGACAAAATTTTGTGCATGTATCGCTTGCTGTGAATTTCGTTTTTATCGTATAAACACAGAGATAATTATACCAGATAAACATCTTGTATGGATCAAATTTACACAAGTAAATTTATACTACGCAAATGAATGCAACCGAAATTTAACCAAACAAAAAATAGATGTATATATAAAAACGCATATTTTCATCCTATTTTCAAGCCAAAAAAAATATTAACCAGTCAGAGCGATTAAAATGTATATCTATCAAAAAAAAAATTTGTACATGAATCAACGTTCAGTGAAGTTATTTTTAAAGTAATTAGTTCTGAATTACGCCACTTGGGGAAAATAAATACCAAAAAATTCAATCCACGGCTGTTATTTAATTTACAAAGCTTAGAACGTGTTTAAATCTATAATTTAAAAAAAAATCGTTTTTCCTGCTGAATTTTTGTAAAATTAATTAATTTAATTATCAATTTACACGATATTTGGTTATTTGACACGAACACTATTTGCGATCAACAAAACAATATTTTCATTCGAAACTTACGGTCGAATTAAAAAGTTATGAAATTTATTAAAATAATTTTAATGACGTATACTTTAAATTTTTTAAAAACTACCGATGTAAGTTTAAATCACTAAAATGTGCGTTCCATGTTCGTAATCAATTTTTTCATTTATATGTATATAGTGTAAAATGTATCGTGTCCATTTAGACGATCGAATTTTATCGCACAACGATAAAACCGTTCCACATTATACGAATTATTTTTCGCATGATAATTTTATTTTTGAAGAAATTGACGATGATATTGTTCAAATTGGTGGCTACACCGAATGTGTTAAAACTATGATTCGTAGTTTACCGGTAAAACTTCATATTCGGACTCAATACTATGACAAAGCGAAATGGAACGAGGGCGCGTATCAATTAACTCTGCCGAATGCATGTGCCGAATTTGTGAACCCGAAACGTTTGTGGTATAATATTACGAAGTTATGGGACTCGAATGTGTGTCCATCACGTGTTGGGGTAATTAAAATATATCAGTTGTGAAATTTTGAGATTAAAATTAATTATAATTTTAAGGATCATTGGGACGTCGAAGCCAATCAAATTCATATAGTAGTCAATTTACCACCAGCCATTCCACTTGTACCATGGAAAGTATTTGTTGTGGTTTCACAAGGTTTACCCGGATTTGAAATGGTCAAATATGGTTTTGGCATTCGAATGGAATTTCTACACCTTTAACAAATTATAGAAAATTTATAAAAAAAAATGTGCGCTTGGTGTTGGTTAACAAAATATAAATTTTTAATGCTAAATTCAAAATTCTTCACATTTTTTGATTTTGTTTCGATTAAAATTTAACCATTTCTAAAAACGAATTTAATTTAAAACAATAACGGTTTCGAACCATTAACATCGATATTAAAAAAAATGTCACTCTAGTTGGGGAGCACGCACATACCACGTAAAATATCAGTGTGATATTCCGCATAAAACAAAAATGGATTCAACCAAAATTTTACTTGACCCCCGCTCACGATCACGAACACGAGTGTTCAGGATTGAAAACCAAGCATTAAGAATCGCAGTCAAAGCAGTCGATAATCGTTTATGTGTAAGCTATGTTTATGCAACGTGTCTATCATTTGTACGCTCTAAAGCTGGCAAAATTCAGACCCACTTTTGTGAACATATAGGTCCTTACTTTCGACATGAACTAGCGACCTATACCCGCAAAAAAAGATGCGAAATCATATCGGACGGCTGCAATTTGTAATGGCTTTTGTCACCAATTCATAATCCAATCGCACGAAACAGCATAGCAACTCAGCAGTGAGCGCAGTTAACATGACTTTTTTAAAATAGTTTCGGGTTGCGCCATACCTTCAGACATGGGTCCTTTGTTATACCGGACGGATCAGAATGTTAATCTCCGTATTAACATTGATGCGCCACTCGACACCTGAAAGGTGTATTTGTATGACTTAATGTGCAACACGCACATTAAGTCACAAATTTTCAAATATAGACTGCGTATAACCTGCAGTTGAATGCATTAATTCTCAGCTCTTGATTTTCGAAACGGTTACTTTGTGGAACTTCAAACTTATTAGTTTGACAAATCAAAGTAATGCATCAAAGTTGTGCCCTATTCTTAAAAAAAGAGATCACTCTAAATGCAAAAGCTATCGCTCTCATTTAAGTCCAAAATAAAATATATAATGACAGGTATAGGTATTTAATGACAAGATGGTAATCAGACTGACGGATGATTTTAATTATTGTGATGCTATATTTTATATATTACCAACCTTTTATCATGTCTCTTTATGGACTGTCAAACGCTATAAAAAAAAACTTTTAAATTTTAGTGCAAATATAAACATTGTTTCAACCATGGCATATCAAACAACATTTACTTAGTCATCTAATTAAATAACCCGAACCGTTAAACTTGTATATACCAACGTCAGTTAACAACAAAAGAAACCATAACTCATGCTCTAGAAATTTTCTAAATAATAATAATAATTAAAAATAATTACATTGTTGATATATAGTTACCATGCGTGTGTGTGTGTGTGTGGTGGTCAAATATGATGGATCGCGAGTTTTGCACTAAATCCGACTATATACTAATAAATTTATTTTCCGTTTTTATTTCAGTTGCCGAACTATCTCATCCTAGAGTAATATTATAGTATTAATCACAGGGCGACGATTAACTATATAGAGTTGGTAAGTTTATGTTTTATGTTTTAATTTATGCGGGAGAAATTTCTAAAATGTCACGTTTTTACGATTCTAACAAAAATATCAAGCATATCAAGATCAAAATATTCTTCGTCTTAAAAATTTCATTCCACCGATATAAAAAACAAAAGAATATTATGTTTTATGTTTCAAAAACATGAAAAAAAGTTGTTTTTTTTTATGTTTTTCTAAATGGTTTGTTGTTTGTGTGTGAATGTGTGTGTTTGTTGTCGAGTTGAAAATGAAAATAGTTTCATTAAATCAATGTTTGGTATACGAATGGAAGAGATCACCTTCACTTCTTAGTATAAACCTACTGTATATAGTCACGATCAATTTGAGAAATTTTTTTTTTTTTTTTTAATGATTTGATTGAAAATATTTTGTATGGATCAATAATTTTATGGTTTTACTTTCTATCTGTTGTTGGTTTAACAGTTTTTAACGTGAAATGTACATTAATGATGTTGATTTTTGATTTTAACATCTCCTCTGCTACTATATTATGCACTTTGCTGATATGCTGACTATAATTTTTTGTGTTTATTTATTGTGTGTGTGTGTGTATGCAATTTAAACAAACCGCTGTATGAAGTTTATTGATCTTCGATAATCATAATTATTTCGTACGTGATGTTGCACATGATGTGAAGTTTTTTTTGTGGTTAGATATTCACATAACAGTAAAATAAAATTCTAATTAGTCCCTCATATATTGGTTTTCAAAGTATAAGTTAAGGAAATTATCTGTATACTTGCAAACTATCGTTATACGTTCATAACTATATACACTGTACTGTCTGATTCTGGGAATTGTAATAATTCGCTTTTTTTGATTCGAAAATCAGCATTAAAATATCATAAATCGTCTGACGTTATCTGATCTAGTGAATTTTAGAATATCAGATTTAAAACCGGAACTAAAATAGGCAGGCGTAAACAATTATCATTACTCAAATGAAATGCTTGCATGAAATCCCAACGTGTATTAAAATAAAGAGAAAGAGGTATTTGGAATAATTATCTGAATCGTAGTCTAAAATAAAATATATGATCCAACGTTCAGAGAGCATCAAGGAATGATAATATAATGTTATGAGAATTGAGAGTGATCCAAAGAGCGTCATACCGCTGACATGATTTTTAACTTTTCAATCATACAAATTTTTTTGTATGAAATCTCTTTTTGGAATAAATACAGAAGGACTAGATGACTTTTAGAGTTTTAGTAGGTATTAAGTCGCGCATATTACCACGAAAGTGTTTTGCAAATTTTGATGGGTTCAAACTTGTTCCAGTACTGGTTACGAAAAATTTTTCTGATAGACCTAAAGCTTGTCTATAAACTAGTTCTGCTGGTAAATACTTTAAATCTTCTTTTATAGAGGGTAGTACAGTGCTTCAGTTGGTTTCACAACCAATGCATTTTTGTCCCAGATTCTGTGCATTATCTCGAAATATTGAAAATGTTTGATGGAGAGATAAACTTCCAAAAGTTCTGTCAAAGGTAGAATACTTTTTTTCTCTTTCATTTAGCTTGTGAGAAAATAATACTAAAGATTGCCAACATCCATTATACTCGTACCATTCCTGTAATACAGTTTTTACGGCTACATTTGACGCATCAGATGCTATTCCATATCTGGAGTCGTCAATGGAATGAGCTAACATATTAAGATAGCAAATGTTCTCTTTATTTTGCCAGATGCTGCTATGCATTATTCTGGTCATGAAAAATTATTTTGAGATTTTAACATCTTATTTAGATTTGCCAGCTGCACATTAATTTGAGACGCAATTTGGCTAAAAATAATTTTAGTCGCGGTATGGTTGTTTTGCTAAGCGGTACTACTTTGGTTTTAGCTGAAACTAAAGTAATCTTGACAACATTATTAAAGGATACATACCTGCAATACACTGCGGTAGCGTAGTCCTTTTTGGAAGCTTCAGCGAATCCATGGACCTCTATTGCTTTATTTTTAGTGGTTGACAACCAGCGCGGAATCTTAATTTTTTCAAATTAGATAGCTCCAATGTTTCTTCAGCTCACCCAACTTTTCGAGCTAGGGATCTTAAAAGAGGGTCTTAATTCGGATAGCAGCTAGGACTTACCATCCTAGTAGAACAAAAACCCGAGAGGCTGACAATATTTGACGTTTAGTTGCAATCGGCTCACTATCTAAATTTACTCGGAAATAGAAATCATCCAATTGCTTCCACTGCAAGCCTAGTAACTTTATGAATTTGCTGGTTTCTTTAATGGTTTTGGGGCTCACTTCTCTTGTTTCTTCAGGCGAGTCGTCAAGTATTGACGGACGATTGATAGTTCATTTGTGTAAAGGGAGTTCAAAATTGAATTTAAGATGTGAAATTCAGTTAAAGAGGCGAAGGTTCTTAGATGCCAGTCTAAGAACCTTCGCCTCTTTAACTGAATCTGAACTAGTCATAATCTCATCTACGTTCATGTCATCCATGATTCGCTTAGCTGCATCAGGAAAGTTAGCTGCATTATCCTTTGCTATTTGGAGTAACTTACGTATTGCCAAACAGGACGCCGGACCCATTCTAAAGGTCCCAGTTTTAGGTATAGGCTTTAATTATATTAGATGGGCCATAAAATTATTTGATATTTTTTTATCTTCTGGCGCGACTTTTGACTTCTGACTTCTGGTTTCGGACTTTTTACTTCTGGCTGCTGGCTCCTGGCTTGTTTTATATTGTGTTGAGGTCATGTTGTAGTTTGACAAATCGGTCCTGACAGCTTCTAATGAGTTTGCACGAAATTCAAAAAAGTCGTCAAATTTGGAAAATTCGTTCTCCGCTGAACGTCTAGCTCACAATACTTTTGTCTCTAGTTTGTCCTTAACTAAGGGTCTCTAGTTTCAGCAACTGAGTAATACAGTTTCAAGTAATACTCGTATTCTAACTGATTTCATATTCAAACATATATCAATGAACTTCTTAATAGTGTGCTCTTGCTGGTCTTATCTTTTACGAAGCTTCTGGATCGTCTTGATATAATTATCCTCAGTGATGTTCAAGTGCTTTAACAAATTTGCTGCCTCTCCACGTAGACAGCTCTTTAGGTACTGAAATGTATGTACAGGTGTCAACGAAGTTTTATAATTGATTATAGTATTATTAACGTCTATGAAGGACTGCCACTTCGTATAATGCCCGGAAAATGGCGGAATATTTATTTATGATAGTTTTACATCGACTGCATTAAAACCAGCTTGTAGTGATGGTAGGCTTCCCATTACTTGGAGTGCTCGTCCAGCATTCAATCTAAAACACTTGAGACAGTGGCGATTATGTTGTTTTGTAGCTCTTTTGCCTTAAAGAATCCAAAATTGCTTCTTTATAAACCGAAGAGTTAAATCCGTACCTCCATGCAAAGTGCTTTTATGCGCCGAATCAAGGATCAAGCTCGTGATATGGCATTTAAATGGTAGAATCATTGGGTGTTTTTCGTTATACTGTAAAATTGAGTGCTGCAAACGGCCACCAATACGTATAACACCATTCTTGTCCAGAAATAGATGTAAGGACAAAAGATTGCTTTTACTGCCCACTGAACCCTTATCCCTTAATTTTCTAATATCATCTGCGAAGGCTGTAGATTGTGTGAACTATACAATGTTGATTTTCGTCTCATTTAATTCTTGAACTGTGAAAACACCCTTTCTTTGATTATCCTAATGACGACTGTACCAATAGAACCGCCAACAATATGCGACTATTCTTCTTGTTTTTGTGAAAGTCGAGAATCTTTTTATAGTTGGATCTGTTATTATTGTGCTCAGTGTGCATACAGGACAGACCTGCTTCTTTTCTAAATCCGTTTCGGCTCTGACCATATCGAATGTAATATCAGCTTTGTTTCTAAGCCAATCTGGTCCCGACCACCATAAATTGTGATCACATAGCTTATCAGGATCTATTCCGCGTGTAGCGCAATCCGCTGGATGTTTCCATTGTGCGGGGCTGATAATAGACTGAAAGCTGTGAAATTCTATTCGCGACAAAGGTTTTCTATTTACTTGGGTGTCCTTGTAACCAGGCCAGCACTATTGTTGAATCTGTCCAGGCTATCTGTCTTACAATTCGGGATATCCATGGCTTCAGAAATTTGCCTTAGTAGCTTGGCTAATAACGAGGCTCCGCACAACTCAAGCCTAGGCAGGGTTAACTTTTGACTGATTGGTGCCACCTTTGTTTTTCCCGCTATTAAAGTCACAGTAGTTTTTCCTGCTCTTGTAACTTTGCAATAAACACCTGTTGTGTACGCTAACTCGGATGAATCACAAAAACCATGAAGCTCCATATTCTGGTCTTTACTTTCTGTGTTTACCCAGCGTGGAATTTTGATTTTTTGCAGTTCGCAGAATGTTGATTTGTATTTAACTCATCTTCATTTTATTTCTTCAGGTAGCTCTTCGTCCCACGATATTCCCTTTATCCATAATTCTTGGAACATAAGCTTACCAAGAATTATAGTAGGCGGAACCCAACCTAATGGATCAACAATTTTGGCTATTTCAGATATAACGTATCGTTTCGTTGGCGGTCTCATTACCTATGTTGACTTGGAATTCGAATTCGTCGTTTTGTGGATTCCACATAAGGCCTAAAGTGTTTATAGATCCATGTTCATTACTTATGATGGTTGGTTTGGTTTCTCTTTGTTGTTTTGGTATACCTTTCATAACAGTGTCGTTATTCGAAGCCCATTTCCGTAGTTTAAAACCTCCAGAATCTAGCATTTTTCGTAATTGTTGCTGACATTTTATTGCATATTCTATGGTATCTGAACCAAAAAGAACATCGTCAACATAAAAGTCTTTCAAAAGAATTTCTGAAGCAATTGGTTATGTTCATCTAACGCAAGCTGTCTAAGTGTTCTTATGGCCAGGTATGGTGCAGAAGATGTACCGTCAGTTATTGTTCGTAATTTGTACTCTTTGATTGGCGATACGCCACCTTGTCATGATCGAAAATAGATTCTGCTGCAGTGTTGGCCCCACTAGTTGGATATCATTGATGCTTAGTCCATTTGATGTTCTCATCGATGCATCAAATACTACCCTAACCTTTGTTGTTGTAGTGGACTGTTTAAGCACCGCATGGTGTGGTAGATAGCATATGTTGTTCTTGCATGTAAGATCGTTTGGATTTATTGGATCCATATGTCCTAGTTGAATGTACTCATTTAAAAAATCGTGGTATTCTTGTTTTAATTGCGGGTTATTTTCTAATCTCCGCTCCACTTGTAGCAATCTTGCTATGGATTGGGTCCTGCTATCTCCTAAACAAAAATTGTCCCAAAAATTGGTATGGTGTTTTCATACATTCCATCTGCTAATCGACTACAGGTGTCTTTATATGCCATTTCGCACAATTCTTCGTCTTCGGAGTATGGGTTAATTTTACTTATTTCTTCAATTTCCCAGAATATTCGCAGCTCCAAATCAAGACTATTTCGAGATATCATTGTCAAAGCCACTGAGTTTGAAGTTGTTTGTGTTGTTGTCATCCCCATAAGTATCCATCCTAGCTCCGTTTTTTGAGCTATTGGATGGTTTTGTGAAGGTTAGTTACTCCTTCCTTTAAAATATTTTTTTATTTTATCATACAATAAAATGGCTTCTTGAACTTATAAATATACTTATAATTCTTATTGGATTTGTCTCGAAGGACCAATGTTTCCTGCCTCTACAGTAGAGAGATTAATTGGAACTTAACTTCTCCCAAATATACTACTTTTAATTGGACTATCAACCACAAGAAAGTTTATATTTTTATCTATCAATCATTGATTTTCTCGGGAAATATTTCATGTAGAAATTTAAGTGGCCGGGGGCGCTCCTGATAGTTGTGTAGCAGGAGATATAAAAGCATGTCTAGCCGCTAGCAACCTTGTTTTGTATGCCCTATTTCATCAGATAAAGTCAAAATATCTTGAAAATGGCGACCACCTGAAGTTGTACGAGGTGTTAATCAGAGTCGTTGTCATGTATGTTTGTGAGAGTTAGACCCCTGACGGATGAGTATATGAAAAATTGCTTTTCTGAGTCTTCTTCAACCAAGAAATCATCATTAAATCAATGAAGATTACTGATTGCTAGCGAAAGTGGGTCACGTTCTGCGTGCTAATTCTAAATGGATAGTTAAACGATCTTTCAGAAAAGAACTGCCATTTGGCAGATACAGAGGTCGTTGTCGACAAAGGGTTGTCCATAGAACAATACAAAGAGCAAGCTCGGATTGAAACTGTTAGAGCCGGATTGTTGATTTAGTACGGGCCAGCAAATTATTATTATAAATTACCAAACAAGTTTCGATTTAGGGAATATGCTGGAAAAAACGCCAGTTATTGTTATTTTATTCAGATTGGTTCTCTTTGCAAAGATGTACTGATTCCTCTGGAAATTATATTACAAACAATTAAAAGCTTTTTTTGATTTTACATTTTTAAGATACTCCGTGTCTCTTTCAAAGCGGTTAAACAAATTGTATAAGACGCCATATTATTATGACAGTTGATATCGTAAGGCGCTACATTTTACTTGAAATACTACTTTACCACTCGATCACCGCAGTTAAATTATTGTTGATTTTGATGAGCCATTCCCAAAATTAATTGGTATTCTCAAAACAAAATTTACTTTACTAGAATTGTGCGCGTTTACGTAATTTTCCGATTGAGTGTTTGTAAAGTGCTAATTTAGCACTCAAATTGAGGAAATATATGAAATTGTATCTAATTGAGCAACTTTTACACTCAGTCAAAGTACAACTACGACCTCAAACGAAACTAAGTACGAAACTAAATACTATAAAACGAAAGTAATCCTTCGATAAAAAAATATACAAACCCTTGATCCCAAGACAATGTAAAAAAAATCATTAAAGTTTGCCATAACTATATCTATACTTATGTTTACAAGTGTACACAACACACCCATTTTACTATACATCCATTAAATATTTTCATGATTAAAAATCATAAATTTTTATGTTACTGCTTTCTTATTACTTATAAACAAGAAACATAATTTTCATCGGATAATTTGCGAAAATTAAGACAACAAGAAAAAAATAAAATGAAATTACCGGAAAAATATTATTTTAGAAAATCGATTACGCGGTATGGTTGTGGTATGTAAGTGTGTATGCTGTGTAAATATCTTAAAGAAAATTAATTAGAATTTTAGAAAATATACAAAATACGAAAAATACTTGTTTGAATTCCAGCTAAATGTACCACGCCTTAAATACTTAATTTTCCATCTTAAGTACCTCGTACTTATTACCGGATAAATATAAACATATACACAATAAGATATATTATGTCTTATTAATTAACCATTTAACGATTAAGTTAAAATATATGTAAATTAATAAATTGATTATGTGTATATAAGTACTTTGTATAAATTGAGGTCATGTGATATAAACTACAATCATTTCTAATTATTTTAAGTTCTTGTATATTTTGTTAATTTTGAATACATAAAGTGATGCGGTTGGTTATGTGCCTCGTATAAATTATAGTTAAATTTAGAAAGATGCCAGCTCATAGTTTTTAATTGAAAAACAATTAAAACTTAAAAATATATAACGACGACCACTTGACGAACTCATCTATATAAAAATACACGAGTTTAAGATTAGTGCGCGTACAAGAACATTTCCGGTGTCTTGAACCGCACCAATATACAAAACACTCTATACACACGACCTCGTTATTTATATGTGTAAATAGGTGTCGTTTGTTACAATCGTATGCGCTCGTACATGGTTTAGGTTTCGGGGAAGGTCACTTTTAATTGTATTCATTTTCGTAAACAATACAACATTTTTTTTTCTCTAAATTATACTCGTTTAGTGCGATTTGACGAGTTAGATTAGATTAGGTTTAGTATTGTTGTGTTGTGTGCGATGAGATGACATAAATTTGTTTTAAATTCAAACAAACAATATACGTTTATGTCGAATGGGTCAAGTTTAGGGAACTTTATTTTCATATATAGCTGTTTGGTGTCTAATTTCGTATAGTAACGTATTTTTAGAATATTTTATAAATTTACGAGGGTTACACAAGTACCCCTCTTTAAATATTTCTAAAAATACATAGTACACGATAGTTTCATACGAGTTTATGTACTTAAAAACTACTTTTGTGGTGTGCACGGTCAACCTGTATATATCTACTGTGAAATAGTTATGTCATGAAAATCGTGATATCGCGCTCATACATGTACTCCAATTAAATTTCATAAATTCTCATACATAAAATTATGCAACTCGATTTGATTTATACATTGCAACAAAACATACAACTTGTATATATTGTGAACATTTTTGATTATGATTCCGAGATATACACTTCCCATATATTTATCATCTTAAAATAACTTCCATACGATCTATAATTACCATTTTTATATTATAACAATATTTAAATAAGGGAAAAGTTTTTAAAGATTTCGTTTCGTATAGTTTCATTTCCCGCATCGAAATTTTTTTATTTTTTTGATTCAGCTAATGTTCAAACAATACGAAATGAATAAGTCTTTCGTAAAATGTATATATGACGATTATGATGAAGTGTGGATACCCCTCATTAAAATTTAATTTATTTTAATTTTGTACACTGAAACTGATTTATGAATGGGAATCATGGTGTTGTACGTCTATATGTCTGTCTATATTATGTTTGTTTTGTTGAAGGAGAATGACATATTGTTTCGAGTTGAGAAAGAAATTTCGGAATTTAATTAAAATTTGTTAGGCTTGGCTATTAATCTAGCAGTATTTTGAGTATTTGTATAATGCGTTTGCTTATAGACAAAAGAAATTTAAAATTAAATTTTATTACCATGTGAACGAAATTTGAGATTTGTGGAGTTCTTTTTTATCGCTGCTTGTATGTCTCGGAAAATAGCTTGAATATTTTAGAAAATATTTTTGAAAAATTATTCTAACTTAATTTTTCGTATATCCAAACCATCGATCAAAATTAGTTTTTGAACAGTTTTTTTGGTGATCACGTTGGTATTTTGCGAAAAGTGTTGCGATCGTTTGATCATTTCTACTAACTAATGTACTTATAGTCTGCAATCACTCATCTGCAATGTTTGTCTAAATATTTTGTTTAATGGAATAATTTCTCCAAGCCACACGTAGGCTGTAATAAATTGAATCAGTTTGCTAAAAATTATTAAGAGTATAAGAACTATATATACTATAATAATATAATAATATAATAATATAATAATATAATAATATAATAATATAATAATATAATAATATAATAATATAATAATATAATAATATAATAATATAATAATATAATAATATAATAATATAATAATATAATAATATAATAATATAATAATATAATAATATAATAATATAATAATATAATAATATAATAATATAATAATATAATAATATAATAATATAATAATATAATAATATAATAATATAATAATATAATAATATAATAATATAATAATATAATAATATAATAATATAATAATATAATAATATAATAATATAATAATATAATAATATAATAATATAATAATATAATAATATAATAATATAATAATATAATAATATAATAATATAATAATATAATAATATAATAATATAATAATATAATAATATAATAATATAATAATATAATAATATAATAATATAATAATATAATAATATAATAATATAATAATATAATAATATAATAATATAATAATATAATAATATAATAATATAATAATATAATAATATAATAATATAATAATATAATAATATAATAATATAATAATATAATAATATAATAATATAATAATATAATAATATAATAATATAATAATATAATAATATAATAATATAATAATATAATAATATAATAATATAATAATATAATAATATAATAATATAATAATATAATAATATAATAATATAATAATATAATAATATAATAATATAATAATATAATAATATAATAATATAATAATATAATAATATAATAATATAATAATATAATAATATAATAATATAATAATATAATAATATAATAATATAATAATATAATAATATAATAATATAATAATATAATAATATAATAATATAATAATATAATAATATAATAATATAATAATATAATAATATAATAATATAATAATATAATAATATAATAATATAATAATATAATAATATAATAATATAATAATATAATAATATAATAATATAATAATATAATAATATAATAATATAATAATATAATAATATAATAATATAATAATATAATAATATAATAATATAATAATATAATAATATAATAATATAATAATATAATAATATAATAATATAATAATATAATAATATAATAATATAATAATATAATAATATAATAATATAATAATATAATAATATAATAATATAATAATATAATAATATAATAATATAATAATATAATAATATAATAATATAATAATATAATAATATAATAATATAATAATATAATAATATAATAATATAATAATATAATAATATAATAATATAATAATATAATAATATAATAATATAATAATATAATAATATAATAATATAATAATATAATAATATAATAATATAATAATATAATAATATAATAATATAATAATATAATAATATAATAATATAATAATATAATAATATAATAATATAATAATATAATAATATAATAATATAATAATATAATAATATAATAATATAATAATATAATAATATAATAATATAATAATATAATAATATAATAATATAATAATATAATAATATAATAATATAATAATATAATAATATAATAATATAATAATATAATAATATAATAATATAATAATATAATAATATAATAATATAATAATATAATAATATAATAATATAATAATATAATAATATAATAATATAATAATATAATAATATAATAATATAATAATATAATAATATAATAATATAATAATATAATAATATAATAATATAATAATATAATAATATAATAATATAATAATATAATAATATAATAATATAATAATATAATAATATAATAATATAATAATATAATAATATAATAATATAATAATATAATAATATAATAATATAATAATATAATAATATAATAATATAATAATATAATAATATAATAATATAATAATATAATAATATAATAATATAATAATATAATAATATAATAATATAATAATATAATAATATAATAATATAATAATATAATAATATAATAATATAATAATATAATAATATAATAATATAATAATATAATAATATAATAATATAATAATATAATAATATAATAATATAATAATATAATAATATAATAATATAATAATATAATAATATAATAATATAATAATATAATAATATAATAATATAATAATATAATAATATAATAATATAATAATATAATAATATAATAATATAATAATATAATAATATAATAATATAATAATATAATAATATAATAATATAATAATATAATAATATAATAATATAATAATATAATAATATAATAATATAATAATATAATAATATAATAATATAATAATATAATAATATAATAATATAATAATATAATAATATAATAATATAATAATATAATAATATAATAATATAATAATATAATAATATAATAATATAATAATATAATAATATAATAATATAATAATATAATAATATAATAATATAATAATATAATAATATAATAATATAATAATATAATAATATAATAATATAATAATATAATAATATAATAATATAATAATATAATAATATAAAAAGGCACTGGCATTAGTTTGGGCGGTTGAAATTGTATTTTCATTGTATTTGGGAAGGAATTCGATCTAATTACCGATATAAACCATTGAAAATAATTGTTGGTACTAATGCTAGACGTTGTGCACGGATTGACCGATGGATAAAAAGACTACAGTCATATCAATATACAGTAATCTACAGACCTTCGCTAAAATAATATAGCGAATTCTTTATCATGGTAAAACATACAAATTGGACAACCGTAACCATTTGATGATGTCACTGAAACTGACATAAATGATTTAGTAGAAGCGGTTAGAGCGCGTTTAAAAATCGAGAAGAGATATCGATAATTAAAACGTCAAATGAACTGAAGGACCAACAATTTATAAATTGTTTCAAAATGAAACATGCTCTTCGGAAAATATTTTGGTAGATTTAATTAGGATTAGATTTGATTAGATTTGATTAGATGTGATTAGATTTGATTAGATTTGATTAGATTTGATTAGATTTGATTAGATTTGATTAGATTTGATTAGATTTGATTAGATTTGATTAGATTTGATTAGATTTGATTAGATTTGATTAGATTTGATTAGATTTGATTAGATTTGATTAGATTTGATTAGATTTGATTAGATTTGATTAGATTTGATTAGATTTGATTAGATTTGATTAGATTTGATTAGATTTGATTAGATTTGATTAGATTTGATTAGATTTGATTAGATTTGATTAGATTTGATTAGATTTGATTAGATTTGATTAGATTTGATTAGATTTGATTAGATTTGATTAGATTTGATTAGACTTGATTAGATTTGATTAGACTTGATTAGATTTGATTAGATTTGATTAGATTTGATTAGATTTGATTAGGTTTGATTAGATTTGATTAGATTTATTAGATTTGATTAGGTTTGATTAAGTTTGATTAGATCTGGTAACCTAAACAAACTATAAAATCTGTTTGACTATATTAATTCTTAAATTCCAATTTTTTTTTTAATTCAGCAATTCTATCATTTTATAATTCTCTCATTAATCAAGATTAATATTCGACCAACGATTTTACTTTTATAACCAAATGCATTCAGGTCACGAATATCTTAGTAAAGTGGTGCAATTTATTTGTCTATATAACAAATCAAAACCATAATCAAAACTAAACCTCATTATCGATATAATTAAAGCTAAAACTAATTTGCGAAATCGTTATATACAAAACTAAAAATATTAACGTACAAATCAACCTTGAAATACTAAAACCGATAATGCACCTTAATTATTGCAGTCAAATGTAGTTTTTTTTTGTAAGTTTGTCGCTTTTAGAGAATGGAAATTACCTTGAAAGCCTCATTCGAGTTTATCAATCTACATCGCATACATATACTTATAATAAAAATGCTTTTAATTTATGTACTGATTAAATTAAGAATGTAATTATGCAATTCGATGCTGTTAGTTTAATAGCAAGTACATCACTTCATTATATAAAGAGTTATCCATTTTTAATGAACGTATCTTTAAATTTCATGTTGTTTCGTTATAACTATTACCGATTTGTCCTGGTGCATATGTTCTGGTACTCATTATGAGCCTCATTATATGAATTGTCTATCGATAATTTTTCATTAAACCTCAGAACAACATCTTAAACTGTCAGTCCAACCAGATTTGGACATACGCAGATGATATCTGTATATGTTTGGATTGACCGGCAACAGTTGAAAAGAACTGTTAAAAATCCTAAACTTCCAATTGTAAAACCCTATATATACATTATAAAAATAATTTGACTCTGTAACATACTCGTAATTATAATACAAAATACATTGTTGGATTGATGTGTAATTTGAGTATCATTTTCCGGATTTTAAATCATTTTTTAAGACTTGCTACACACATTGAGACTCGCCAAATTGCATGTTTTTTTTTATGTGTGTTTATTTAAAAAAAAACGCTCAATACAATGAAAGTCATTGAAAAGTGCGGGTTGCGTCGCTATGACGTAATAATGTTGCGGTTCAATTTTGCTGATGTTGGAAGATGATTTAAAATAAAATAATGAATGTTGTTATAAGTGTGTGTGTGTTTATATAACTAAATTCTAATGTTCACAATAAACTAAACATTGGATTGACCTTAAAACGGTTGACGTTGCGTGAAGTTAATATTTACAAAACCTTCAAAAATGCAAATCTGCAGAATAATATGTTAAAATGTAGTTTGCATATTATACCTAAAAAGCATTAAAAATGGTTGAAACTAATTAAAATGTAATTATTAATTTTTTTTTATGTTTTAATTAGCATATACAAATTAACTATGTAACGTAAAATTTTGGGTAAACAAATAAAAAACAAAAAAAAATTAATTTAGCGCGAAATTAAAGTGAAAATTAGAGAAACTACCGAAATGTACTAAAAAATACAATTATTAACACAAAATTCTTCAAGAGCACACTCGTATACATACAATATTGAAAGTGAATTTCGAGATTAATGCGAAATTCGTGATAATGTTTAGCGTTACAGATCATTTAATTTTGTTCGATTAGTAAGCAAAAATTATGTAGTTAATTGTTTTGTTTAGACTGCGAGACACAAGGTAGCCTTTACGTGTCGATCTATTTAAAAATAACAACATGTTGTGAAGGTGATACTAATTCCTCATGGCTCTGATTAAATCCTTCTGTATAATTAAAGATTTTTTTAGTGATCACGTGTGCGTATAAAACACCAAGTTTCGGAAAATCTTATTTACTATAACCGGTCAAACTTTAAAAATCACATAAAACTCTTGAATTTAAATAAACAAGATTAAAAAAATTGATTTAACACTAAAATTAAATGAAATAACCGTTATACTGACAAAATACGTTTTCTAATGGTTTTTCTTAATAGTATATATCTTAAATTAACGTTGAATGGTTCGTTTATCTATTACCATAACTAGAGATTTAACATTATTATTTCATTTAACTGGAATGTCACGAATTTTCAGGGAATTAGCAGTAAGTAAATTATGTAAAGCCCTTTTACGATTAAAAAGATGGCTTTTGGTTTAAACGAAATAATTTGCATGCCCCATCGAGAGTAATAATCACATAATATATTTAAATTAGTATATTAGTGCACATCTTCTACAAATTCAAGTTTAATGTCAGCTATTAGTACTGCTCCTTAAGGTTCAACACACAGTATTTAGATGCTTGCTTGTTAATCTTTACTTGAAAAAGGCAGTCTTTAGTAAAAGATTTTTTCATTGTGATTTAGTAAAACGGAAGCTTTCATTTATTTAGTTTAAAAATTAATCCGTCATACCAGACTTTGTCAAATGTCTTCTTTATGTCAAACATTAGCAAACATGTTCATTTATCAAACTATGCTAATGTTTGGTAAAATTACATTTAAGCTGATGATTCGCAAAATGTCCAGGAAGAAGACCAATTTGTTCTTTGGGCATTGTGTTATTACTTATTATCATTCAAGAACTTTTCTAATCGACTTAATAATTGTTTTAAAAAAGTTTGCTTTATCCACTCAGTAGGCTCATAAGCCTATAATTTTCCAATTTCGAATTATCTTTATTTGGTTTAGAAATGGGAAGCTTGTTTCCATTAAAAAATATCCTATTTTAAGGTAAGCATTAAATACATGTAATAGGTAAATCAAACCTTTGCGAGGAAGTTGGATAATTCATCTTGGGCCTATGATTTTTAAAACTAAACAGTTATGTTTAAAATTTCTTTGGGTTACTATTTTTCTTAGATATACATTTAACTATTTTTCTTGGAATCAGTAATCTTTGAAATAATATTATTTTTAGAGTTTGTATAAGGTCGCACTAAATTTCTAATCCGAAAGCTTTTTAATTTTTAAATTTAAAGATAGGAGTACTCATAACTTTTGATTTAGATTATTTCTGATAAGAATACTTAAACCACCATATCTATTTAATGTACCTCTACTATATGGTTTGCGCGGTCTATCTACTAGTCTAAACACTTTAAAATCAGGATCATATTTATTTTCGACATAAATAAATCCTGGATTCACCTATTCATTATACTTCCTCATTCTAACATCATGATAAAGTTTTGAAAATATTTAAAATTTAATTTTAATATTTAAGTCGGTACATAAAAATTAATTTTTCCAAGCCACAAGCTGTAAAAAATTAAATTTATTTATCACCCAAAAGTTCATTACTTACGCTAAATACACACAAAACTCTAAATTTTTATAAATTACAGATTCAAAATAAAAGTATTTAACATAAAATGTACATAAATCGAAGATTTAAAATAAAATTATTCAGCACAAAAATTAAATGAAATAATTAACGGTATAATGGTATTAATATAAGTCATTGTAATTAGGAAAAATCTAATCAATTTAAATTTGGTGAGATAATCAAAAGATAACAGTAAAATGACTTGCACACTCAATCCACACAAAACTATAAAATGACAGATTCAAAAAAATTATTTAGCACGAAAATTAAATGTAATAACCGTTAAACAGACAAAACACGTCACAAAAATCTCTAAAAATCATTATTTTTGCTATTAATTATTATTTCATTTTTACGAAAGACTTCCATGGTAGTATGCCTATGAAACAAAAGAAAACTCTTTCGGTACATCCCGACGGCGTCTCAACGGCAATTCCTATTACCCGGATTATTTTTAATTTTATAAATAATAAAAAAGACCAACACCAAGATCTGTGCCAATGACAGCTCCATGCAGGCTTATACCAAACACTTTAATGTATATAATTCGAGGACCGTCGTAAGACTAACAGAAGCGAAAGCATTTGCCAAAGATATGTTCACTAATCATAAACAAAAGTTAAAGGTTAGAAGTAAGAGACACACTTTTTCGATAACTAAAATGCACATTTCAGTAACAGTTCATCAAAAAACGATGACTTCTAGTAGTAAAACATGCTTTTTCGATATCAAAAACTCGACATTTTTTTGATTATGTCTCTGAGTCGTCAGGAAGCAGTGCATACAACAAGCAGTTCGTGGTATTCTTCCAACACGCAGTTGTCAGACCCTCTCCACTTATTAAGGCGTGCAAACCTTCAGTAGTTTTAAGCCGTCCCGTGCTATACACGAAACCCCATGGCTCTGCATTACCATGCTCTGTAAAGTACTTCTCCAGACTAGTCTGGCTTGTTCTGTTCACATCGTTAAAGCACTAATTAAAGCACTCATATAAGCACTCATATGGGTACGGACCCATAGTCTAATTACTAGTTCGAGAGAACAATTGTATGATGAAACGTCCGATGCAAAATAAATCACTCTTAGCGGAGGATCACTAGGCTCTTGTGTGGATGAAGAACGCAACATACCGCGTGAAGCTATGTGAACTAATGAATTTAATGAATTATTTTTAATTTTATAAATAATATAAAATATTCTAGTTTACGATTACTTTCGCATATACCTTAGGACCGACTAACTTGTGATCAATTACTGTTCACACAAAACCCTTCTCCACATTAGTCCTCCAAGATCTCATTCTCTTATTTGCTACTTACGACCAAGATCTGTGTGAATGACGCCTCCATGCAGGCTTACACCAAACACATTAAACAAACATTAAGGTGCAGTTTAACACGAAAACTAAACGAAGTTAGTGTTAAACAGACAAAACACGTCACAAAACTCTCCTAAAAAATTATTATTTTCGCTTACTATGATACTATAACCAGTCAAACCTTTGAAATATTAAAACTTTTCCTAGAACTGTATAGCAGGAAATTTTTTCAACTGAAAACGTGCAAAATATTAAAATGTGGTCAGTGTATGATTAGTTGGCATAAACCTGATAGAGGAGAGTCGAAAGTGTAGTGTAAAAAACTCTTAATTCTTGGCATAGCATTTTCGTAGCTTGGTTTGTAACTATTTAGTATTCCCCATCCAGCCAATGTTTAAATGGAATATATCGATAAATCTGATTTCAAAACAAAGTGTTTCAAGGAATTATAAGGTCGATTTATTTTACAGTCGCCACATTTAACAGCACTTAATAATGTTGTGGAGATGCTTAAGAAGCAAGTTTAAACAAAATATTCTCGATGAAATCAATGAAATACTGGTTAAATTTGCATTTAAAAATCAACAGCGTACAGGCCAAAGTTGATCTTTTACTAAAATCGTTTACAAGATCTTTCAGTGGAAATAATTGAACTCAGGAAGCTGGTGTGTTAATCAAACACTCCAACCATCACTATACAACCGGTGACACTAAACGACATGTTGAAAAATGTTCTAAAAACAATTCGGATCTGCGTGGCTAACAGTGGAGGACGTTTAGCTAACATTGCCTAATGTTTACTACCAGTTTAATGTGCTACATAAATATCAAGCGTTACTTTTATATGAAATCATTACCTAAAATATATAACCTAGGTCGAAGAGAGAGGCATGTAAAAAGAAGCTGTTATCACTTGATTTCTGTATAGAATCGATGGGTTCAACAATTTGTTACGCCCGTACAAGATAGCTGGAGCAATGCAAAGTGCAGGTCGATAAATAAAGCGAACCTGTAATCGCACGTTCTTCATTTGGCTGCCAAAGTAAAGTTGCAATTTAAAGCAAAATGGAAGTCTAATGGAAGATGGCATGTAATAAAAACATGTAATATTATTTGAGTAGAAGCTTAAAAAGCACTAATGAGAAGTACCGGCTACGAATATGACTTATGATTAATTTGCCATTACAATATCGTCACTAATCTCATCGGTATTATCATTAGTTACCATAAAGTTCAATTTTCATCTTAACTTTGGTGGTAACTTTGTAAGTTGATTGAAGTGGTGTAGGGGTATCTATCTTCAAATTAGATTGTAAATTAAATTTTGGTGTAGTCTTCACAGCTAACGTTTTATGGGAATAGAAGTTCAAATAAAAAAGGTGGACTAAATAGTTGTCACCATCATTCCATTTTTTCAGACATTAAATAGCATCGGATCGAATATAGAAATCGTAACGTGTTTAGAACTTTCCGAAAGATGAAAAGAGCAATATTCATAGGTCGCTAGTTCACATCCAGCTCGAAGAACCATGTATATTTGTCTTGTTTGATTGCATGTAAAGACTTTTTCTTTCTCACTATTAATATTTGCCCTGAGGCTAACATTTTTTACATCTGCCCCAAATTATATTAGTTGCTGAGAGTTTAGAGAATGAAAAATAGTCTAGTGTAGACTATTACAAATCGAGCATCTTGTAGAGTTTTTACACTGTTTATTTGTCACATGATTCACATATCACCAAATAAATTGGTAACATATTTCCCACTTGTGGATTATGAAGACATTGTTTATGGTGTATGTACTGTACGGCTGGAGTTGTACGTAGTTTTATTAGTTTGAAGATGAAACACGTTACTGTAAAATAAAACTGCTGGAATGAGTAAATAAATTACCAAGTATAGGAGTGATAATCATGTAAGCTTAAATCGATTGTTGATAACTTAAGAGTTCGAGAGGAGCTTTATTGACATTGATAACCAATAAGGTGGTGGTTGGCATAAAATAAAATGAATCTTCTGCTAGATGCCTTATATCATTCCACTGTATATATCTCTCCTTTTAAAAAACAGTTTTGATGTAGATCTAAAATGCCTTCTCCTTCAATCAACTTGGCGGTAGTTTCGATAACTCGCTGCTTTCATCTTCGCATATTAAATTAGCGGTAGTTTTTGATATCATCACAAATAGCCATGCATTGTGTGTACGTAAAGGCGTTGTAATCCCTCGCATCTTGTGAATCTGACAGCTCTTTGTAATGTCACCTTATTGTTTGAGTAGTTCTATTTCAGAACTTTATCGTCTGATGAACATCAAAAAAGTATTCTCCGTTAAGGAACTTACATGTTTCGAACTCATCAGCAGTTAGCGCAGTATATTGATTGTTTTGTAGTGCCACCGTGCGAACTGATATAACGTAGTATAACGCATATCAAGATCTCGATACCAGTGGAATTTTTAATTTCAAAGATTATAGTTTCAACATCGATTATCTTACATAAGGTTTCTATTTCTAACTTGCGACCCGGAACACCCTGATTAGGTTTTAGATTATCTATGATTAATTTAATCTGTTCCTGAAGTTAGTGTAGTGTCAAAATAGGTTGATCGATTTGTCTTGATGAACTTCGGTGATGGTGTCAATTAAAGTCGATTAAAATGCGCGAAGTCCTTATGGAAAATTATACTGCTCACTATGTTATGGTCTTGCGAGGGAGCAAAGTAACAGGCTTAATTTGCTGTTTCCTCTCGTCGTTTCATTCGTATTGCATCAGGTGGTTTGTTTTTGCAATATCTGCGGCAGGTGAACCATCGTTTCCACTATGGACCTCTTGCACTCTTCCTAAAAAGAAACTTATGCAGTAAAGCAAAAAATAGAAGTGTTAAAATAGTGGCAAAAAATTACCCATCGCATGTAATTTTATTGCAATTTTACCATAAATAAGTATCTTTCTGCAAACCCTATATATATTTTGAAGATCCACATAAAGTTCAAACAAAATTGTCCAAAACCGTTTAAAATCGACCAACATACACAAACTATACCGTGTCTAAAAATATTCACTAAAATCTAGACTAAATTCCAAAAACTATTTTTAAAATATCTTTCCAATATTCTTATGTGTGCTGGGAATTATTTCTTTTATTTATTTTCTTTAATGAGGGCCCTTAGGTTTGTTTTTTTTTTTTTTTAAATTTAGAATACCTTTACAAAAAAAAAAAAAAAACAGAAACGAATGGCGAAATTTTTAAAGATTTGGTGGCGAAAGAAAAATGTGTATAAATGACGCGAGACATGAGCCAATTAAATTAAATATAAGAAATTCAATTGTGCAACAGTTGCTTAACGACTTTTTCTACATCTCCGTCCGCAACTCGACTTGAGTATATAATAATCATAATATTGAAAGAAATTAGATTACAAAAAAAAAATTGTCTATGAAACGGATATAAGAATAAATTAAAATAATTACATATGCACAGAGACATGTACTTGTACAGTGTGTCTACTGCCGAACCCGTTATATACTCATAATCATTATCATTAAAATGTTTGTGGTAATGATAATCAATCAGTCAGAATAATATTCCAATTATTTATTAATTTTTCAAAAATTACTGTGTGGCATCAGTGATACTCAAACGTTGCTGTACGCACCCTAATAATTACTATGTGTAATAATTGCTTAATCATTTTGCGTAAATGTGTGGTAAGTTCATACATGGAAAAATGTAAATATGCACAGTGGTTAACGCCAACCGTTCTTTATTGGTAAAGAAGTCGGTACTTTTACCAATAGAATTTACACTTCAACAAAGAGTGCTAATCATCTTTTGCACTCGTATTAAAGTAATAAAAACATTCTATTACCTCGTAATTATTACCATATCCAATCTAAACGTCGTGGCTTTTCAGCTAGCTAGTTGTTTGGCCTCTATTCGACATTGTCCACCGTAACAGCTCGCAGACGTCCACTGTGATGAAAATTATTTACGAGACTCTTTTTAGATACTCCATTTCTAATTTAAATTATGTACCCATTTTAGTGAAAAAAATACTCGCTATACTAGTGAGATTTTTTCTAAAACTACTGAAAATTACAGAGGTTCCATTTTTCCTATATGACAAAGATCACATGTAAATTGTATTGATTAAAAAAGAGGATAATTCATATTAACCACAGCACCAAAAATCTTGATTACTAAAACGAGTATTCAATAAAGTGAAATTCTGATAAAAACATTGGAAGAATGAAGGAGTCAAGCGATCCCGATCTTTCGAAATGTAACGAAGGCAATCAGGCAAGACGATGGTCATTGGGTTAATAGTAATATAGAAAAATATGCCCGCTTTCTTTAATCTCCTAACGAAATTAATGAATAAAGCTTATGAAACTTTAACCTTTTTAAATTTGAATGAGAAAGGATTATATAACCATTAACGATAAAAACCCCTAAGAAAATGTTAGGGTCAACCTATTCATCGACAAAATTTTAAAGAGAACCACCGAAAATATGCATGAGATACTTAATGTCATATGGACGTGACAGTCCGTCAATAAGAATCATAAATACTGCCAATAATTTCTAAACGTTTTGAAAACATATTACGGTCCGTAAAGCACATTATTTAAGAACCACCAATTTGGGAACAAAAATTGTACCAATTGGGCACTGTAGAACAGATACGCAGAGTTTTCAATATTAATCTCCACCTAGAAACATAGATTACTATTCTGCCGTTTTCTGGATCAATTGCCAGTTTTCGATAAAGTGTGACAAAAACGTTGTTATTTGCAAATTAAAACTTATGCCAAAGAGGGTCGATGCTGTCTTCAAAATCTACTTAAATTAAATAAAATACCAAGTTAAACAAAACGCAGTCATTATTGAGTTAATTGAGGTTTTCGCGGGACTACCCCAAGGTAGTGGTCTGGTTCCTGTATATTACTTCTCAAAACCGTAAAATAAAATTATTTTAGTAAAATAAAAGGTACTAAAATTAAAAAATGTGCAAAAGATGGAGTTCTAATCGTTAGCTATAGTAAAAAAATTGATCTATATGTCTTTAAACGGATCTTAAATTTTAAATAGGCTTGTAAACAACTCATCGGTGATTTTATTACTATTCACCAAAAAAAAACTGTTTAGAAATACCAAATATACAAACATTTAACGGAACAGAGCACCTATTTGAAGTAGTATTGGTTTTTACATTTATAGCATAAAATTAAAACAAAAATCTTTTTACTGACACAAAAGCCGTCTTCATTCCCTTATAGGACGCCCAAATGTACTCATACATAAGCTGCAATAAAAAATGAGTAAAATGTAACATATTGAAAGCATTTGTGAGATTATGTCACTTTTATACATCGCTCATACACGAGAAAAGTGACACAACTCAAAAAATCAAGCTTTATAAAAACAAGATTTAAGTAATGCGCAACATAGCATTTAACATTAAACTTAACTTTTTTGTTTGTAGAAACAGGCATCTCTCCGAAACTGGCATTAGCTCAAATATGACGATTTAGTACATACAACTTTATACGTTTTTAATCACATTTATTGCAAAAACAGGGAATTAGAAAATGTGGAGATGTGTCACTTTTCCCGTGTATGAGCGATATGAATGTGAATAAAGTGTAGGAAAAATAATAAAACAGCAAACTAAAGAGATTGTTTTTAAATAGAGAATACAAAATAATACGCTAGGAGTGTTATAATATGATCAAATTTATATGACGTTATAGTGGTGTGGGTTATTTAAAATCATTCAAAACTAAATTAAAAAAAAATTTCATATTAATTTTTGTCGCACTCTATTACTGACTGTATAAAATAGGTTACATGTTTTAATATGTGTCTGCGTACGACAGGAACAGGCTTCTTAAAAGATATTATAGACGGCTTTGACTGACACTGATATAATTTGGTTTTTTAAGTTAATTTTTGTTTTGTTATTTGTTATGGTACCAATACTACCTTATTGAAGCGAATATGTATTAGTATTAGTGTACAAAAAAATAAGTTAGGCTTTCTAATTATGAAATTTTTGTATTCACTCATTTTTTACAGTTTTTATTATAAGTCGTTGTGTTGTGTATATTTATTGTAAACAAATCATTGATTATATTGTTCGTCCAGCAGGAATTAAGCCTAAGATGTCAACGCTTTATACACACACCCATCCCTTGATTTGCACGGTACTCGATTTAACAAAACTTTACTTTTTTTTAAAAAAGGACTGAATTTCCATATTTTTCGATAAATTTTCATAAAACGCGCCCACAAAAAAACAAGAACCTATAGAAGTGTTTGATGGCTGTGGGAAGTGGTTCGCCTCTATAATTAATTTGTTCAACCATAGTTTCTGTAGGTTTAATATCTTGAATACAATGACGCAGATAAAATCTAAAGGTCTACTCTAAGGAATCGAAAATGTGTGCAATCCGAGAAAACATCTTGCGTTTGGAATTTATTTTTTTCTCTCCGCTCTGATATTGAATTAGTGCCAGTTAGGCAATCGACGACTTGAAAAATAATTATTTGATATTCTGGGTTCTATTAGATGTATCTATTTTTAGTATTCCACGATCTGGTTGGTCGTACGACAAGCTTCAGGTTCCAAAGCAGACCTTCTCCATAAGATATACAATGGCATGTCTCCTAAACATCATTAGAACGAACAACAAATCCTTCTGTGTTGTGGGACCAACTAGCAATTTATCATTTAGGTAAGTTGCGCGAACGAAGATTTAAAGGATCCATCGAAAAGGACTCCATCGAAAAGTATTGTGGTGAAACTGCCTTCATGTTTATTCACAGTAGTGAGGTAAGGAGAAACTTTTGTTCATTGGGTATGCTAAACCGATAAATTATGTCCTAGCCTAAAATATTTAGTCATAAAATTGGTATATTGAGTATGGAGATTTGGGTGCTTCCTGAATTTACACTCCATATAGACACAATAATCTGTTGGTATAAAAGTCAATTTTGAGTGACCCAATTTGCCAGTTTTAAGAAAATTGCTTTCAAATTGTGATTCTGATTCGGAAGTAATATAGTATCCCATTTTTGAAACATATTTCTCCTTTCCAAAAATAGAAGACGTCCAAAAGTGTAGTCTATATAAGACACGGAGACATCGTCTCTGACTATAACGTTTATCAAGGCTATACGTTAATTAAGGCAGCCGTTTTTTCTTGTGGCTCTGAAGAAAGTTTAACAACAAGAATAAACTGAATTTATTTCCTCAAGATTTTCACAGTTGAATATAGAAAAAATGTCCAATCCAAAGCTAATCAATTCTAGTTTTGTGTATCGAAACGAAGAAACCGCAAATCATTTTATAAGGTAAATACCAAATCATTTTTATAAGGTATTGGACCCATCGCAAATTACCTGCAATAGAAATCAAAATTTTGCCCTTGGTTTAATCAATTTTTAAAAAACTAATTTGTATTATAATTTTTATAATTTTACATTTTGTAATTATGTCTAAACTAATTAATTGTAAGATTCAGGCAACAACCAATTTATTACATCATACGGCTTGCAGAAATTATATTATGAAAGTTGTCAGACGGATTTTTAATATTCAAGTTGTTTAAAACTCCATTAATTCAGCAACTGAACGATTTGCCTCGAGATTAATAATGTTAACTGGATCTACAGATAATTTGTTAAGTTCGTGGGCAACAATATAAGCTTTTTCTTGAGATGTTAGAATAGTTCACTCAGAGCTCGAACGGTATCATCACTTCAAATGTACTAATCCCATCCATAATTTGATATCTCAAACTATTTTAAACTATTTAAATTAGTGTCCTTTTTTAGGGTGGTGCACTGTAACGAACTTTCCAAATTGAATAGAGATATCTGTTTTGTTGCCTTATGTCACTTTCAGGGGTTAAATTATGTTTGAATCCTTTAGCAGGATGAGGGAAAGATTGCTTTCAGAATTGCTAAAAAATAAAGAGCAGGGGCGACCGTTACTAAATCTGATAATGGCAACGCGACGATGATCATAAAAGCTGAGTTATACAATGGCAAGGTGTTAGATTATATTAAGGGTAATGGTATAATTAGACTTAACTATGATCCAACAGATAAATTTTGCAGTAGTATCAACAAATGCATTAATAAATGTATATCTTTTCTTAGTAAACAAGAAATGAGGTAAATAAAAATGATCAAATCGTCGGCAAAAATCAATGGACTCTCCAAGGTTCATAAATTTCCACAAAAGCATCAAGTTTACTTTGGAAACTGAAGAAAACAAGTTTATTAATTTTCTGGATCTAACAATTCGGAACAAAAATTATGAACACAAGTTTAAAGTCTTTAGGAAACCAAGATCAAGATTTTTTTTTAAACAAGATCTGATCTGTACTAGAGCATGTGATCGAGAATTCTCAATTCTCGTTTTCTCGACAGTTCTTAACAATTTACAACTTCTCGATTCTTGAGAATTTCTATTACTCGAGAAATAAAAAAATATTAGAATATTTAAAAATCTAGGCAGACTATACGATTTCTTCGTATAATTTATCCTTTAAAAAAGGCTTTAGAAGATCTTAATGTCGAATATTTGTATTTGAATGATGATAGTACTAACGCTAGAAATATTTTGAATATTTTGAATATTTTGAAACCTGACTGAATAGCAATAGTAGCATTAAGTCGTACTACCTTATTAACAGAAGGAGTTACAAAATTTATTTTATATCCACTAGAAAAAAATTATTCGGTTTTAGCTTTAAAGTTGTTTGTTGAATTAAAAGATGGTATAGGAAAGAGAAGGGGTAAATCATTATTTCTAGGAAAAGACCAAGCCCTTCAGATCGATCAATTGATAGTCCCCGTAAAAGTCCCAATAAAAAGTAAATTATTTTTATTATATTATATCTATATATTAAAAAAATAAATATCAGGATCTTATAAAATCGGGTTCTCGTACCCCTAATTAAGAGGCAGAAAAAGTCCACACCACACTGACCTGTGCTGCTGGAATAGAAACACAATCTAAGCATGTTCGTATAATAATAGGGTATCATCCAATTTATAGTTTTCCCAGAGCACAAAAACATTTTTTTTCTAACTCTGGGAAAAGTTTGATATATGCAGCAAACTTTTTTTCTATAATAAAATCAAAGCAGTTAGCGCTGTTTTTTTTCTTAGCTGTCTGTAGCTACCATTAAACTATTTTCTTTGATCTTCGAGAATTTTCCAACACGTTGCGGTCATTTTTATCATCAGATGATCTGGAGAATATTCTAGGAACATTCATATTTTCCCCAATTGTTTCCCCAAATTGATTTTAAACTTTTTTTTTATTTTTAAAAAGGTAAATTACCTTGAACTCGACCCCGATTACTGATTTGGTTCAGGTTCGGGGTAACAAAATTCAATTAAAGTGGTCGAATTAAATATACTTCTTTGAGGTATTAACGAAATACGCAGAAAGTTCAAAATTTATTGAAAACAGTTTATAGTGGATACAAATGTTCCAATGATTCTTCTATGGCTCCTATAGCTTCTTGAGATCAGTTTGTACTCATTCACTCGATACTAAGTGACCGAGGTAGTTTACCTCTTTCTTAAAAAGGCTAAATTTCTGTATCATTCAACTTTAATCCGGTAGCTTTAATGGTTTTAAGGACTTGCTAAAGATTGCTTTCATGTTCATCAAATTTATGTCCGATAATATTATCCAGATATATCAAACAAATTTTTTAATCAAGGCCTCGTAGAAAATACTCCATTAGTCAGTCAAATATATCAGGGGCGTTACAGTATCGAATCGATGTTCCTTATTAAGTCATTAAATTAAAACCGAAATATTTATGCATATAATTTGAAAATGGAGCGCCAGTAGTGACCTTGGTTTGAGCGTTACATATTTTTTCCACAATTTACTTGACTTTGAAAAAGATCTAGATCACTACCACTAACCTTCAGTGTTTCAAACCATAAACTAGAATAAAGTTAAGGTATAAATTGACAACCGTACACACACACGCTAATTACTAAACAAATAGCCATCATCATGATACTGATCTCTTCAACGAAATACATTAGAACTACAGTACATCAACTATGGTTCAACAAGTGTGTGAAATTACATTAACATAGAAATTGTCAGATTACCTACATTTTACTAGACATATCGGTTCATTTTTAAACGATTTTTAGAAATATTTTCGAATCACATGATTTATGATCATAAATTTATGCAATCCATACCATTCCGGATACCAGCTATAAATACACAATCGAATTAAATCATAATGACATTGATTAATTTTGCTAGCGACCTTAAAACAAAAAGTTTCAGTTTTCTTACTAATCTACTTTACATTTTCACTTATCGTTTTGTGGGTACATGGTGCTACCGCGCTGTTACCATTAGATATGATATGATATTTTTTCTACATATATACGATCGATTTGATTTTTTTTTTTTTTTTTTATAGAAAAGAAAATTGTTAATATTTTGGTGAAATTATAGTTTTTTTTATTAAATGGAAAATTTCTCTTTTTCAGATTAATCGATATATACATTCGTATATATAACCGAAGAATATTAATGATCATGCCGATGATAATGAATTATAACAAATGGTAAGTGTTTATTTATTTATTTGTGTATTTGTATATAAAATATCATGAAATGTCAACAAAAAAAAAATGTTGTTACAAACCAAAATCTAAACCTACATCAAATTAATATTATACACGCGCATCTTTGGCGATCTTCGATGATCGTCGTGGTATGATCAAACAGATGCTCAAAAATGGAAATGAATTAAAAGTTGTTGGAAAGAGGTGGCTTTTTATTACAAAATCGATTCGATTTGTTAACAAATATGATATACAGGGTTGTTAAACCGTGTACTGCATTTAATACAGTAATATATCACTGAAATGTATATATGATGTCATGGATGATATATTCCCCCACTCTATACTATAGTTTTAATTATATCCGGTTTACCTGTGTTTATACACAAGCACGACAGTTAAAAATGACTTTAAACTTTAGAATTTGTGTTTCTCTAAACTACACACAGAACAGAATATAAAAAAAAAATAAAATGAACTAAATTCTAATTACCACGAGGACCGGTTTCCATGTCATGTCAGATTTTTATTTTATTTCTAAAACTTATATAAGTTACTTGTTTCATTGACATTGAATTTATAAATAGGTTTTATGTTGTGTTTGTGATCATAAATTTCAAAACATAATCAAAAAATTACCTCGAGTGAAAGAAACGCGTACTTATACGAATATATGAAAGGTGATCGTGGCAACCACTATGTCGATCGATCGTTGATTGATGTTATTCGATAGAATTTTTTAAAGGTGAACAAATGTTGTGTCGTAACGTCATGACCAAAGGTTTTAAATAAGATGCATATAACTAAAACCAGTGCAACTATCACACGATACATACCGGCGTTACAAATAAGGTCATTAGACTTTCATAACATCATTCTATAAATTACGAGTATTAATTTTTTTTTTTTTTTTGTTGTTACATTTTTCAAAACCTGCTGTATTTAGAGAAATCATTGTGTTGATTTTGTATATACGAGTATGTTCAAAGTGTTTTTTACTTTCTATTATATAGAGGCGCGGAACACTGGTTAAACTCGATCAAGTTAAAACCTAAAGTGCATGTGTATAATAAAGTATATTCAAGGTCATGGAGTATACTTTGGGAGATTTTGGAAAATATACTTTCAAGAAATTAATTTAATCGGGGTTTTGTCTGAATTGTTAGAATTGTGATATTAGCTACCTAGGAAACTCCTGATATACTTAACCTACAGTTTTATTTTATTTGCCGTAAACCGGAATTGTGAAAAACTTATTTAGAAATATTATTTGAAAATGGTTCCAAATGTTTGATTTGGTTTGAAATTGTTTGGTGATATATATTGAACAATCGATATATCATCTTTTATAGTAAGTTAGATTTTTTTCAAATTTTCGTTTCTTTTAGGAATCTCCCGAACAAACTTTCGTTAAATTTTCGGTGGTTTTTATAATCAGACGTACACATTTTAAGAGATTTAAATTATATTTGGCACAGCTTACGAATATCTTTTAGATGATTCAATTTAGAAAAAATATCTGGAAGCCGGCTAATCGACTATCGGATATGTTTGTGCCTTTTCAATTGCCTAATATTTTCTACATCCTATTCAATTTTGACGAAGATGCATTTAAATAAATTTAACAAAATTGTTGGTACATTTGAAGATCAAACCAAAAAGCCAAAATTATATTTTCTTAAGGTAAAGAAACGTCCCTTTTTAGTAAAAAGGTCATGTTGATATAGAAGAAGAAATTCGGTAATATTTTACTATTGTTACACATGCAATGTGGTCTGCTTTAGTTCAGACAAGCTTGAAGTATTCGCAAACTGGCACTTTATTTTAAAATTAACACATTTCCTAGGGATAATTCTCTTAATGGCTGACGCCACGGCAACATGGCAACATTTAAAGACTGAATGAATGTAATTTACAATAAACATTACATTCATCACGTATGTAGTCGGTTTCAATTTGTTTTCTCAGATTTCTGGAATGCATTGATTTTGATTTTAAGGTGAATAACGCACAGGATAACGGCCAGTACATTAAAACCAATTTTATCAATGCATTATGATCAGGGAAAACTACATAAAACCTTGACCGAGAAAATATTACAACTAAATATACGACAATATTTAATCTTCTCGGGATGCTTGTTTTTTAAGCAGGCGTGTAGGTTCCTCTTGAACACCTGTAAATTAAATATTTTGGGAAAGACCGTCGAATCTATTTGATTCCCCAGAGAGATGACTACGGAAAATTTAAGATTTAAAATGGTTAGTTCTGGTTAATGGTTAATCTGGGTATATGTGGTTGCTTTGAACCAAAACGAGTTGCAGCCCTGCTGACAAATTCCGCTGATATTAGAGATTTAATTTCAGAAGAACAGTGACCAAAATAATATTTGTAAAAAGAGATAAAACATCTACTTTGCGTGTGTACTCTAATGAGTAAATTGATAAAGCAAGCCTTATATAATTTAAGAACTTCTATAGGGGTAAAATAAAAGTTACAGCGTCAAAATGTGAAAAATGTCAGAAGTGAACTATTCATAATTTGACGAGAACAAGTTAAATGGGAATTGAAGTCCTTTTGGCTATTAAACTCAATGGAAGCAGACACTGTAGTATCATCAGTAAAAATGTGGATGTCACATGATGCCAATGTAAAAATATCATTGATATAGATCAAAAATAAGGTAGGCGACAAAGATGAACCTTCCGGTACACCAGCATTGATTTCGTACGAGTCGAATGAAATGCCGCCTAATACTACCTTGATCGATCGTCCCATTTAATAACTCTCTATCCATTGAATAAGAGAACTATCAAGATTCAGTGACCGAATTTTAGTGATCAGACGTTGATGCCATACTCTATCAAATGCTTTTGAAATATCTAGAGATACGACTCACCATATTTTTCAATACTTTTTCCCCACAAATGAGTTAAATAAGCAATAAGATCACCGGAATAGCGATTCTTATGAAATTCTAACACCACCATCTTCCGAATTACAAATGAACCGATGCCCTTCGGCATCGGTCTATTCTACGGGCTATTCTAACTTTAATGAAATTTTCATTAGAAGGATTACTCAGATAAATTAAATAAGCACATTTTTTTCTCGGAGATACCGGACTTACAATTTACATTAAACCATGAGTTTTGTGTGGCCTATTCCTTTTATAAGAGCCAGGAATGAATAACTTCATTCCTTTTAAAATCACCGAAGTTATATGATTGAATACTGTATCTGCATTATTACTAATAAAACACACAGCCCAATCAAAAAAAGAGAAAAGCTTCTTTAAAATGCTAGATTTGTCTGGATGTAACTGTAATGAGTCCCGAAGTAGGTGGAACAATCGGAAATTTCGGTGAGACCAAAGCATCAGAAAGACCTAATGGAGCATTAACATCAATTGAATATTTGTCTGGCATGGTAGTCAAAAAAAAGTCCAACAAATGAGATGAATGACCTAATATGTCAGGGTACCGAGTTGGTTTGTCTACAACTCTACAAGTTGAACAAGACTATTCATCCCCGCAAACAATTCCACATATTCACCTGTTTGATCTCTTGGTTGAGAAAATCCCAACCAAATGTCATTATCAATATTAAAATCTCCCAAGACAGTGATAGATTTGGACTACGGTACAGAGAACAGATAAAAATAGAGGAAAATTGGAATTTAATTTCAATCCACAAAGTATTAAAAGCAGGATTGGAACTATAGGTAAAATAAATTTGGGTACATTAAAAATCACCCATCGATGTGGGATAACCCGGACATTTGAAGTCATTTAGATCGCCTAAGTAGGATTTCAACTTCACCTAAACTAAGAATTTACCTAAGAATTTACCTTCACCTAAACATGAAATTTTAGATCTCATTTTCAATACCTGAATCCCTGTAATCTCAACACTGGTTGATAATGAAATAAGGATATTTTATTTATCGTTCGCAATGTTATCATAGTGGATGGCCCTCGTTCCACTTTAAGACGTCCCAATTTCTAATTGGCTAAAATTGGTCTTTGTTCACGTGCAATTTTAGTCACCAAACTGCACAATACCTTTAGACTTGTGTCCATTTCAATTCGGGTTTGGAATAGAAACCGCATATTGTTAACGTTGATGTAGTACTCGACACTTGAATAACGGGAATATTTTGGAGAGGATACTTAATAGAGTTATTTATCCGACCTTATTTGTTAAGTATGGCGAAGATAAATACGATTATTGAAAAATAACCTTTTTCATGTTTACAAGCAAAAATTTGCAGATTATGCTATTAACCGCATATCCCCAAATGCGACAATAGTCGCATCGATTCCTCGTAACACTTGCGATCACCATTTTGGAATAATTTTGCAAATTTATTTTTTGAAAGAATTAAAAAATAAATCAATTCTAATCTTATCTGGCTCATTTTTGTTACAATGTTTTTCCCAGGACCTCTGAATAAAATCACATGGTTTATAATCACAGTAAATAATGAAAATGTGTGTTAAATAGCTCTGCATTGCTTTTTAAAGATAGTTCAGGTTTTTGATTATTTTATATGTTTTCTAGTATGTTGGCCCTAGGTGTTCGATGGTAGCAATAGTACAGTCCTCATTATAGAGAATTTTACCTTATCTTCATCATCATAATAGTAGATGTACTAATTTTCAAAAGTTTTAAATATGTGGCTTTAGTAGAAATACAAAAGTTCCGGCTTATAAATGGAAAATAATGACTCGTAACTGGCCTCGTGAGGATGTACTGTAAAGACCCATTCATTTAATATAATTTTCGATGACTTTCTGGCATAACTGCGGCTCAATTTTTTAAGTATGGTTAATTATGTTTTTCTTTTATAATAGCCTAATGGCCCTTGTTCGTGGATCGTTGGCATAGACTTTTAGCTTCAAACCCCTGTCGATATCGAGGGTTATTTATATTGAAACAACAACTCTTGCTTCGTTTTCTGAAAAATTCAGCCTGCGTCTGTTTACTCAAACAACTGAAAAACAACACCGCATACACTCACATTTTGTGGATGCATTGAGGTTTCAAATATTTCTCGTAGATTCAGATTCGATAGTTTTGTTTGTTTACAAATCCACCCAGTTGAAAATTTCGTTCGTCGATAACTTTATTGGAAACATTTTTAAGATCGCGCTAAATTGAAAAATTAACCTCAAATTAGAACGTCCTTTATTGTATTATCGCGGTTTGCTTGTAAATGCCCGACTGATAAGTTGTCAAAATATAAATTATATTCTAGGTAGAAAACAATGTGGCTTTATTTAAGAATCTAGTACATCGGCCCGATTTCCTAAAATAGCATCCAATATACTTTGATAAGAAGCAGATTTATACTTTGATAAGAAGATAAATTACTTAAAAAGGGTATTCCAATATGAACGCCCAAGTAAATGTAAATGTTAAATGTAAATAAAATATGTTGTGTGTGAGATATCCAGGTTCAAATGACCGGAAAGTTCATTCGGGAAGTTCAATTTTCGATTAATTTTTTTTCTCATAAATCTGGCTGAATGTTCGTTATGCTCGTTATGATTTTCAATTCATCAAACACATCGGCTACAGCAGCAATATTTTCAGTTGTTCTTGAGTGACGCACACGGTTTAAATTCTTCACATCACTAACTTGTCCCAACAGCTCAAATTTTACCACCAGTTTCACTATTGCCGGCCGAGAAGGTGCTTCACGACAGTCAAAAAGTGCTTTAGTTTTGCGAACTGTTACTGCAAAATTTCCACCATTTTTGTAGTGAAATTTAACAATTTCACTGCGTTGTTGAAGCGTGTATCGTACCATTTTTAGTAATGACGCAGTTTTTACTTGTCAAATGTCAAAAGATGACAGCTTTAAAATTGACCGCTGCACAAATATCAGGCTATTCAAAAAGAAACTTCTTATTGGGTAACACTATACATTAAAATAATTCATAGTGAAAACATGATGATTATAGCACTAGCAATACCATGTACTCTTTAATCACGAAATCATAAATTTAGAATTTTTTATGACAATTTTTTGTTGTTAATGACATTTTTACTTGTTGATCCCACGTCCGATACTGCAGAAATGTTTAAAAAGAAGACGTATAGCTAGAGGAGTAGAGATTGAAGCTGTATAGTTAAGCTCCTCAGAATAGAAAGTAACTGTGTTTTCATGACTGTCTAAACAGTCACCTCAAAATCAAATCGAATTAGGAGGGATTGTTAATAGTTTAACAGTGGACTAGCTCTGGTCACCGGTCGCTCGTTTACTGAGTCCTGATATCGATACATCACCGATGGTTAAAACTGCGTTGCCTCGTTAGTAAGACTAAAAACCATCACTACGAATAAACTTGGTGCAAGATACAATTTAGATATCCAACGATTTTGCCGTGACAAACGTCACGTGATACAATCGACCAATCAAAACCAATTTCGTTGACAAATTTTCGGCATAGCGAAGAGATAAACAAAACTCATCTTTATCGTCACGAAGCTACACGTCCATAAGCATTAGTTTTTTACACTTGAACGATTCGTTTCAAAATATTTTTTATATATGTATGTGTAACCAAGCTGTGACCAAAATTGGTCGCATATGTAAATCGTTGGAAATTAATCTTCGCTGAATTGATCGTCACAAGCAGCCGTGACGGAAAAAAATTAGAAATGTAAATTTGCCTTAAACCTCAGACTCGTGAACCATGGGTAATTCAAATTCTAGTAGAGAAGCTTGATAGTGACTTCATTTATTCTCACTTCAACGTACAATAAGGATGTTATTTCCAGTTTTCAAAACTGTCTCCCGTAATCGAATTACTCACTCGAACAGTACCCGTAGGAGAAAATTGGCTGATAAGAGCCAATTGGCTCAAAAGAGGTGGAATAACACCATAACATACAATGTAGCGCGGCAAGTCTGGCCGAAACTGGACTTGAAGCGCTCCTAAACACTACTATCCCTACGTAGACCTGACTTAAGTATAGTCGTGGGGGTGTTTACAGGACACTGCCTCATTGGGGAGCATGGGTGGAGGCTTGTGTCAATGGCAAATGACTTCTGTAGAAACTGTATGGATGAGGAGGAGGAAGAGACTGTGAGCCACTTCCTCTGCTCATGCCCGGCGCTAGGTTACAGGAGGTACAAACATCTGGGCAAGTATTGTTTCGACGGCCTTATGGATCTCGAGAACTGCAATGTGCAAGATGTCTTACGCTACATAAGTAGCTCTAAATGGTTACAGTGAAGGTGAAAGGGGAGTTGGATCGTTTGGTAACACAATGCACCGTCACCGGTCTAATTGTGCGTTAGCAGCCACTTTAACCTAACCCAACCATAGTTGTATAGAGGATATAACAATGATTTCACTACACTAAATTTAGAATTCGACAAAAACACTCAACGAACAATAAAAGAGTGCACAAAATAACTGACATAATCAAGAATGCTCGTGAAATTAAAAATATATCCCGCAATATATTTATCCTGCAGTTTGGTAGTAAAGAATTAAATTTAAACTACTTGGAGACCTACCTGGTAAAGTGTTTTTAACGGGAATAATGGGTTCCACTCCTTCCAAAAAGGAAGATATTATGCATGATAAATTATCGTGTCCCATTTGAACTATTTATCTTGTTCAGAAGTCATTTTCATGTCCCTTAACGATATTGCCTTAAGTCCGACTTTATTATCCAAATATAGATGTTCGAACCTGCTCGAAGCAATTGTGAAAGTGATTATAACCCAACATGTATTTGAAAGTAAATTCTACTCAACTAAAATTTCAAGAATTATTATACCGTGAATATTAATTTCAAAATTATAAAAACTAGAATACGCATACATACTTAGAAAAAGTAACACACTCACATATACAATATAATTCTAAGAAGTTGAATAATTAAAGCAAAAAAATCGTAATTGATAAATAAAATAGTTAATTTATAATGTGGTATGCAGAACATTCCAAGAGTTGTAAATGTGTCTTCAAACTCTGTATGCATACGCGAGTAATAAGTATAAGAACAACAACAATAGTCGTACACAGTTCACTTACCAAGGTGATTACAAATTCAACATAAACTATAAAATATTAAATTATTGAACATGTTCCCTGCAAGCGATTCCGGTTTCTGTACAAATACGGCTATATATACGAAGCTAAGTAAATATTTTATACACAAAGATTCAAGGATGACCGGAATTATAACAACGAAATTTTTGAGACATGTTTATATCGAGATATAGAATTACCGAAAGGGTTTGGTTGGTTGAATTGAAGGTGGGGACTTTGTGATGCATGCAAGTACACATTTTTTTTTTAAAGACAATACAGATCGATGATTAGTTACCAACCTCGGGTATCTATTTTATGGTCGGTGAACCGTCTCAAAGTTAATTTCTTAAAGTAAATTATATGTATACGATAAGAATAGCTATAGAACGATCCTTAGAATTATTTAATTTATTGATATGAAATTAATGATTTATTCGGTCAACATAGTGTGACGACCACCGTTTGAAAGACGTAAACGAAACTCCCCCAAATGAGAATAATTAGACGAGTATTGTATACGCAACATGGATAATGAATGATAATGGCTTCTTAATTTTATGTTATATAGCATAATAAAGTGAAAATTTGTAAATTTTTTTAATCGATAGAATTTATAATTTTTTGTCAATTTTTAATTTTTCGAATCAATCAAAATACACAAACAATACTATAAAAAATTTCTATTTGTGGCCATTCTAATGTCAAATTTCATTTACGTTTTTTTTTTATTGTTGTTTTGACTTTTGCACAAAGAAAGTCAATTTCTAAAAAAAAAAAAACTGCGTATGTTATGGCGAATCATGCGAATATTTAATCGTTTTTTTTTGTTAAAGAGGTCCGTTTCTAATGTTGTATCTCCCGAGGCAACCATGTAAACAAGAGTGAAATGTAATTTGAATTTAATTAAACAAACCGTTAAATTGTATTTGGTCTGCACTAGGATTTGAACATTACAATGTATATAACTGTCAATATTGGCACACTCGGTACAACAATCGGGTAACGAACTTCACGAACCAGAATATGTGAGCACGCTATATGTGTGATCATTTTTTTGTTGTGGACCATCGTTCAACTTTAGCCGATGTATGGGTTTGTATAGAGGGAAAACTTGTCGACTGCAGCGTATTGGTTTGAGATCACCACACACGGTATATCAATGTATATAATTAATTTAAAGGCGGGTGACAATTTATGTTGATCAGAACATAGTTTATCGAAAATCTCAAAAAACTCGGTGCACATGGGGATATAAAGATTTGATGAAATCATGGTTTTGATAATAGATCGTTCAAGCTACCCAAAGGCACCCAAAGATTAATACCAACCAGATACACTCTCTTTCCCTGGCTTAATATTCGATTGTCCAAAATTTTTGAATCGTATCTTTTTACCACCGTGCAGTAATGCTAATGCCAAGAGCTTTCAATTAAAGTATCACTCTATCCATGCAACATTTTCCGAACGCTTCTCTTTAAACAACACGATAGGAACGATACATTTCCAAATCAAATCTTTACTTAGGCCAGCTGCCTGCGCTGGATTTAGGTAGCGAACAACTATTCGCTAGATTTAAATCCATCAACCGACTGAAAATAAGCGATAAATCTACAAACATTGGATGTTGCTACGGCTACTGACGTATTGGTCTTGCCATTCAGTCTGTCCACAGGCAATTGCGAATTATCGGAAATAAAACTGTTCGCAGCAACGCAATTCGATTACGACAACGAAATCAAAACTTACGGCAAAACCACACTGAAGGTAAACTTCGAACTCCGACGTGATTTCATGTAGACCTTTTTTATTCGCAGCACTGTCGATCTTGGTTATTGAGACAAACAAATTACAAAATTACCAAATAATTTCGAACGTGTGATAGAAGCTGGGATATGTCGACCGTCAAGCAGTTGAGCAAGCCGATCTACATGGGTAAAAAACCAGATGGATCTTAGCGCTTTTGCAATGATTATCACGCTTTAAACGCTACCATGGTCCCAGATCACTATCCCGCACCATATTTAAACGACTTCGCTAGCAAATTGCAAGGTAAGATCATCTGAGATTGACTTGAACAAAGCTTTCCATCAAACCTTCCAATGTTTGATTCACAAAGTTGGTTACGGCCTCGATTTTGATTTTGCGACGGCCGAAGAGCATCACAAACACTTGCGAAATTTGTTTGAAGGATTTAAACAATACAATCTGGTGATAAACATGGTGAAGTGCGAATTCGGCAACAAAAAATTCAATTCCTTGGACATTACGTATCCACCCGAGAAACGAAGCAAAAAATGCATTTGAACATAGCAAATTTGAATTGTCCAACGCCGCGAAGATTTTTTCTTAATATCGATGCTGCCGACATCGTTTTACTCAAGAAATTCGACAAGGCACAACTTTGCTACAGCACGAATGACCACAAGCTCACAGCAATGTATTTGGCCGTCCAGCATTTTGAGTTCATGGTTCAAGGAAGAAGATGACACATCTACACCGATTAAGCCAATAACCACAATCGGGGCAACTTCATTACATCGGACAAATAACCATCGATATCCGACACGTAAATGGAGCTAAAAATGTGACTGTGCAGATCTTTTCTCACGTATCGAAAGTATTTTGCATCTTGGAGTACGTTCCACTGCCTTAATGATGACCAAATGATTCGTTTGGTCTGGCATTTAATCCAATGTTGTAATGTTATTTCGAAAAATAGGACGTCAAACGCATTGACCGTTGGAGAAATTTAACGTACCGAGTGAACGATTCGCTCACATAAACATTGATATCGTCGGACCGTTCCCATCATCCGCTAGAAAATCGCTAATTCCTAATGATAACCAACCTTTTTGTTAGGAAAAATTACAACGGATCAAGGCGCTCAATTTGATTCGCATCTTGGCGTTGCTTATCTTAGTATACCTAAGAAAAATTACATATGTTCCATATACGGGAAAAAATACATGTTTCTATGTTTGATTCTCTATAATTGTATGATCCACAAAGTAGGCTTTGGAGCTAGAATCTGTCAAAACATCTTCAAAAAAATTATTGAGAAAATATTATTTTCATGCTCTTTCTATGATATATCAGTTGTTTGGTGGACTTGGCTAACTTCTAAATGTCTCTTTCAAAATTCAAACTTGTTTATTCAGATTTGTCCCAGTATCACGATGATTCACAAATTATAGAGTTTGCCAACAATTTTAATTCACATCTTTAATAAGGCCCTATACTATTGCTTTTTATGATATTATGAAACAATTCGTCATTCATCACAAAGATGCACTAAATTGGAGAGTGAGCCAGCAAAACATCTGAAATCATCAACAATCAACCCTCAAAACACAAAAATTCAATTCCTATTGACACTCTACAGTACAAAAAATAATGGAACCACGCTGTCCTGCAAGAATGCTGCACACCACCATATTCAAATTTCTTTTTGCCACTACGCAAGAATAACTCAGTCAAGTACGTAAACCGTAAACCTCTATAGTACTTTCTAGATAAAAATAGCATCATTCGCATTGGAGGGGGACTAAATTATCATCACTGGCTTTTTTAGCCAAGCATCCCATTCTGGTTCCGCCTAGGAAAGGTCATTTCATAACGGAATCACTACTCCATTTCTAATAAAAAACATCGGCATGACTTTAAGACTTCAGGTATTACTATGTCAATTGAAAATTAAATTTGCGGTAACTGACAACCAAATAACAAATATCTGCACATTTGTTAGTCTAGCTACCAAAGCAGTGGCATGGAGTTAGAGTTTCAGTCCTCTCATTAATACATTTCACAATGCTTCCTCGAAATTTACAAGCACCAAAGGACTTTGCAAAAACGTTTTCACTGATAAAGGGACAAACTTTGTTAGAGCCAACTTTGATTCAAACGCATTGCACAAAATGGTACAGTCCAAAAAATTGTACAGGACATTAAAACAATGTGCAGAGATGGCGGACTTTATGAAACTAAAGTCAAACTCGCTTAATTTCATCTTCGCAGATTGACTTGATTTTTTGATGGATCGTTGAGCATTGTGGAAACTGACATAAGTTAAGACATAGGTTGTAGTTCAATTAGAGAAGCATTTTTGGACATATGGTCCAAAGACAATTTGCATTCGCTCTAACCAAAATCACGAAACGTCTATTAAATGGAAAAGGGACCGTTTGTTGAGAGACATCTAGTATCTGATAGATATTGATACTTTTGGAACGTCACTAAAATCTTTCCGTTGCTACTCGAGATATTAGCGAGACATCCGTTTAAAGCGAGGACAATTTTAACGACACATTAAATACTGTACTAAGAAATTGGAGAAAAAGACTTTGATTTCTATTTGAATGTTAAGAGGGAAAAGGTGAAACAGTTTGTTTCTCAGCTCAACAATGAGCAAAGGCATGTCTTTAACATGGTCATGAAATCTTTGACGATACAAGTGTAAAATGGTTTTTCGTTGATGGTCGGGCGGAAACGGTAAAACTTTTCATTATAAGACTTTAACTTAGTGTTTAAGAGTTCGCGGAGTAAAAGGTCTTCCTGTAGTCTCTATACTTTACTGTTGCCGCAACGTTTATGTCTTAAAATATATCTTTAATTCGATATTTGTTGGTACTATGGTTACTCTTTTCGGTGAAGATTTCAGCCTAACATTGCTCCTTTATAAATTTTATAGCTTCTAACTCAGATCGATTTCACGCGAAATTTTCATATGATTTTACCAAAACGAAATTAGAAATGAAAATTTTCGTTTCTGCAATAAAAAGTTAAGTTTTTCTCTATGTATCAGAGATGGCGCACAAAACTCTCCAAACCAATTTTGCGTGGTAATGAACATTCTTTTCGCGTGAAATTTTGACATTTTCATTGTTTAAGAAAAATAAATTGCCGTTTTGTCCATATTTGATTAATTTTTTTCTGTGTGACATTATGGATAATACTTTTTTTTGTCCGTTTCGAAAAAAAAACAAACATTAGCTTGTCAAAAAAATATATTCTCCAAAAATTATTTCGTTTCTATTTTTGTAGAAAAGAAGTGTAATTTTGGAGATCATGTAAAATTTTCGTTTCGTTTTGATCTGAGAACTAAGCTTAAGTAGAAATCATTGCTTTTGAAGGAATACAATTCGCTATAAAAAAGCCATATTATTTCTTCTGAATAGGATTACACTTAAAATTAACGAAGAAGTATTAAGTCACCTAGAAGGAGCGGAATAAGTTTATACCGGTTTCCTATTGTCTCTGATGACAAAACGAAAGGCTACAATTTCCAACAGATTTCGTGAATTTAATTACACCAAAAGACATGCCTCGCTGATTTTTTTATTTTGCTTCGAAATTATTGAAAGTAAAGAGCTTTATGTAATGGCATAAGGCTCATAATCACAAAAGAAGTGCATTGACAATAAAAAAGTCTCAAGGGCAAAATTTTGAAAAGAAGGAACTATTTTGCAACATATTTTCTCCCAATTCTCAAGGACTGCTACATTTAACACAAATAAAAAGTAGAAATAGTTACCACAAAGGAGAAGCGAAACTTATTAAAGGAAGTCCTTTTGAAATAGATTTAAAAAGTAAAGCGATATAATCATAATAATAATTTTAAAAAACCATAGACATATATTAGAAAATGATATGCCTTTCTATTGTTAATTGGCAGATGACAACAACTTCGGATCCAATCGATTGCGATATTCAAAACGTAGATCATACAAATTTTAATATGCAATCAAAAATAATTTAATTATTAATATTATAACCGATCGATACGAATATAGCGATCGATGATCATTATATTATCAAAACGGTCGAAATACCCGAATTTATGGTTTTAAAATTTTCTAATCAAAAGATTATAATTTGCATAAATTTTAGTGAAATAACATAATAAATCTGGTTTGTACAGTTTAAAAAAAAACTGAATATCACAGGTTAACGATCTTTAATAAAAGATCAATATACGTGCGGTAAACATTTTATAGCATGCGATCATACATAATTGTCAATTATCGAATATCCGATCAATCTGTGCACATCAATTTCAAAACACAAAATCAAACACAATATCCGATCGCACCGGATACATTTATGTGTAGTAGCATAAAAATGTAAATTAGGTGTGTTGATCGTTCGATGATCATCTGTTTGCATATAATCATTTGACTATCTCTCTCTCTCTCTCTCTGTTGCTCGTTATATACATTTTAGAAATTATTTTTAATTAAACTGTTGCATTTATAATTGGTGTACACACCAGATATATACATTAAAATTATAATTTTATTTTTAATTTTTTGATTCGGAAGACAACACACAGAATCTACTTTCAACTTGAACTTTCAATTTTCTTATTGTTTTCGTTAATATTACGATTATTAATTTCACAAATAAATTAAAGATAATTATTATTCATCATCATATATCTGTTGCTGTTTTTTTTTCTTTTTGATTTCTTAAATATAATTCTTATGATAATTATTATTGTTATTTTTATTATAAACCAACGGTAATACATATGTAATATAATATTTATTATATTATTTTTAAAGAAAGTGAATTTTGTGGAAATTCAAAAAGAAACGAAAATATCGTTTTTTTTTATTTACAGCCGCTCGATGATATATCTTGTTGATATATTAGATATGTTTGATATTTATGATACTGCCTGACTGAATGGCATATGGTCTATCCTATATGGTAATTTGGCGGAAGCTATAAAACATTTAAAGTAATAGGTACCATAATTTATTTGAATATCGAATATTTTTATTTTAAAGAGGTTTTAGAATAATGGTAATTAGAAGATTAACTTGCATATCTTAGTAATGATTTTGTAAAACTTAATCTAACTTTTCCCCTTAATTTGAGATACTTATTCTGATATTTTTAATTGTTCAAAACTAGGTTTCGTTTCAGCGGACATTAAATCTTTTGATATTGACATTGGTTTATCGAGCTTTGTTTTTACTAGAACTACAGTTTTAAATCGATGGCAAAAAAAACTTCAGATTGTATTTTAACGTCGTCAGACACTCAATTGAAATTATACCACGTGTGCTTCTCGTAGAAAAATATATCTTTCTTTAAATATACATACATGTTTCTTGCTGTAATGAATGCCCTTGAATTCCATTTGTGGTCTAACTGAAATGTGTTGGGAGCTTCCATTTGCTCTAATGGTGGACAGCTATGTTTATTTTATCACTTTAATTAAATTGTGGTAAGAAAGAGAGTTCCAATTGACTGCTAAATGAACTATGACTGTTTCTCCTTTTAACACACAGCATGAATCTAGTGTTAGAATTTTCTCACCGTGATACACATTTGAGTGATAAGCATTAAGTGGTTGCTTTATATGACAAATATAGTGGATATTAAGGTTGGTAAAATTATCCAGTTCTTCTAAAGAGAGCTGTATTTATTGATTTTCTTGAAAATGGTTTATGTATAGGTTTACCTGCTGTAGGTTACATTAGGTTATAGATAGGTTGTACAACTAGGTTGTAGATTACATTAGGTTATAATCTTTCGTTCTCTGTTGATTAGACATTCTTGCCCAATTTTATCAAAGTATAGATCCTAAAAGTAGATAGGGTGTTGTAAATGTATTAGATGACTTAAACTCTAGATTTTAATTTTTTTTTTCAAATACATTTTCACTTCGAGAACGAAATCAATCTTCAAACAAAGTTAAAATAATCAAAATAATCTTTCATTTGCTTTATTGTTCTTTGACTCATTCTTTGAGTTCATTCTTGATCCATTCTTCGAGTTCTGTCGACTCATTTAAGCCTTTTACTATACAAACCATACCTTTCCTTATGTTTCGGTTGTGCATTAACGTCACAAGGTCAAATAAAAAAAGTGAACATCACTGTCTAAAATAGTATGCTTGATTTTTGAGAACCTCTTGGTCTGTTAGTGTTCTCAAAATATAGACTTTCTTGCACCTCACTTTGTGAGTTTTGTGCAATGCTTATACATTCAACAGGTTTAAAATTTAGATAACACATGGATTCAGGCTTAGAACCATTTATTTTAATATATGTTCGCTAACAAAAGGCTATGTGGAATGAAAAAAAATGCATAAACTAGAATGCATTAATACTTTGGATGACAACATCACAAGCAATTTGGCTAAGAGCTAATCCGCACATAATTCCAAGTGTAGGAGACTTTTTTAGCTGTCACTAGCAGCACGGATATGTCACCATTATTGCTTATACTTCTACAATGCACAGCTGTTGCATAACCTCATAAGGACATCTTCAATGCATCAAAACAGGAAAAGTTGTTCTCATACCTTATGCTATAATTTCGCTTAATCATCGGCCACAGAATAGTCCCATTTTAGATTTTAAAGCCACACGTTTTGGTATGTAATTTTCAATAGTATCGTTAATGGTGCTTACCACCCTAATGGGTCAAAACCCCTATAGATGATTCGGACAATATAATACTATTAGTGATTAATTTGTGATCGTGTATCAGATCCCGTCAGAAGGCGGTCGACAAAAAAATCACGCTTGATTATATTAGTCAACTTTGGAGATCATTTTCATAATCAACGGCCAACTGGTGAAGTGACCTTGTAGCTCGAAACGGAGTGACAGCGTAAGAGTTCGCTGTAAGAATATTGCCTATCTTATTTTGCAATCCAAACCTCGCTAGACGGAGGTATACAGTGGGATTTGATTCTCATTTGTTGCACTACTGTTAAAGTTACATTTGTAATCCCTTCTACGTGCCATCACATCAAAAATTGTTTTTCATCGTAGTCAAATTCTCATTGCCCACTTTAATGCGTCTCCTTTTAGTATGTCGAAAAATTTATTAGGGCCAACCAATACGTCGATTGTCATCGGTTTATTGAAATAAGGATTTGCTTACTTAAAATTTGCAACTTACCAGTCCCCGGCTGACATGTTTCCAGCTAATGATAACGACGATTTAATATTCCCAAGCACATTTTTATTCTTTGCGGTCACATTAGTTTGGAACACTTTTAATTCATCAGAGTTGAAATACTTACTGCAACTTGGTATGATGGCATCGTCGGCAAACGTTACAGTAGTTAGTTGTCTTACTGTTTTTTGCCTTATGTGCCATGCTAAGATATTACATGGCGTAAAAGCTTTCCATCGTGTTTCGAAATAAGCCGCGTTTACAATTCGTTTAGGTAGTGCCTTTTGTGCTTACATTTGAGATGTTTCAAGAATGTTGTACTCCATTTTCAAAAATGCAAGAAACTCTTAAAAGGTAGAAAAATTGTTAGCATTAGCATTCGAGTTTTTTGCCAAAGTATGATTTAAACGACGCCGTTGATCCAATGGTAAACAATCCCGTCGTTGCAACTATATAGTAACTTTAGTACATATATACGTATATGACCTTCAACTTGCGGTTTTTGATTATTTGATTTTAATTCGTAGGAAAAATTGGTGGTGCCTCCTTTGGCTTAGTAGACTAAATAGCTCGGTTTTTAAACGTTTAGAAATTACATTGCTTTAGATGGTATCTCAAAAAGATTATGGAGTTCATGTGACCGAAAGACTGCGTTTTACTTCGGATTTAGTCTCGCAAAGAGATGAAATCGAGACAAATTCTAGAGAGTGTCTAGCATTTATAATGTTTGTAGAGTGTCCTCTAAATCTAATAAAGTATATTTTTGCAAGTCCTCGTCAAAGATATTGGATTATTGGACGCCAAAGATATTGGACGCCAGATTTTTAATAAAGAGAATGCCACTAGTCCCATGTACTAAATATGTCGCTTTTCCCATGTACAATGGGCTCAAAACTTAAATTAACGGTTTCTGACACTGAACGCGGTAATGGGTGTACAATTATGGATATTTCTGTTAAGAATATAACAGAATTTATATTCCGTTATATTCGAATAGTTTCATCCCATTTTTCACAAAAATGGTTATTTGAAGGTTTGTGTCATTCATAGTGTTTCTGAAGTTTGGTTCAAGAGTTCGATCTGTCAACGCTTTAAGAAAATTTTGAAACATTAATTAATGTTCAGTTCCATCATTTCATTTGAGGCTATGGAATAGATAACAAATGATCACCAATCAAAAAATGGCCAAATGGTAAAGCTTCAAAATCATAATTATTAGACATTGCATTTAAATGCCTAGAGTTAAGACACGCTTCAATTTTTCGTAATTTTGTGTAATATTCTTCAATGGTCATTGAGCAAAAACTTGAGGAGATCATGGAGCTTAACCAATTGGATATTCATAATTCAATAAATTTTAAAAATAGTAAGTCCTATTTTTGAAGAAGGGTTTACCTTGTTACCACCTTTGGAAAATGCCAGAGGACGACAGTTAAACTTTTGTTTTTATTATTTTAAATTAATTTTTTCTATCGACAGTTTTTTGTAAATAAGTAAGTTTTATTGTTTCATTATTTAATCCAAAGCTAAAAAATAATTTAAATATGACAAGAACGAAATTATTAGGAACTAGAATATACTCTGCATGAGTAAATAAAATAAATAAATGCAACAAATACATATAAATATTGTAAAACTATAAACATATAATATTATAAAATTTTACAAAACTTTTCTCGTAACTTGAATGTTTAATTCTTGAAGTTCTATTTATAATTTATTCATCTCATTTGAAGTTCATTACGAAAAAAAAACTCTTGGTAAAAGCACTGCTAGCCAGAATACCAAACAAATATGAAATAAATTGAACAATTGGCACAGTGGGAAAACATTCGGGCTTTGATAATTCCTGAAAATTTAATGTATGTATGTTTTATCGATTAAGCATGCACTGAGAAAAATTTGCGTGCAAAATTAAGGCCATGGATTTACAATTTCTCTCAAATTCTATATTCAAAATATCTATTTTGGCAAATCTTCACTAATGAAATATGTCGATGAAGCTGGCCAAATAATTATATTCCTATCTGTAACAAGCAGTAAAGACAACCATCTCGTCGATACGTGCCAAAAAATTTCTTCAAATTCAATTTCCGAGTAATTTCAAAATTCAATCAATTTTTGTCGACATTTGAGCGGCGTTAAAAAAGTTTTTAAAAATAAATTGTTTTTAAAAATCTACCCTCGATATAGTTCCTTGATTTCCGGTGTTTACTATCGAACGCCTCTTTATTTTTAACCGCAGCCCGATTCATTTTCTTAACATTTTATTCTGGAATTTTCACCTGAAAAGGCGGATAATAATTTGTTTTTCAATATACTTAAAGGGTTATATGTCAAAACTAAAAATTGACTTCGCTCCCGGCATTGAAGTTGCGTTAAGATGCTCGTGGGCGTGATAATGGTGACTCGATGTTCGGGGCTTCCGTCTTGGTGAGATGCTTTCGGTATAGATGTCGTATCGCCAACGGGACCCCCATGCCACAACACTCGAGTGTTGATTGTAACATTGCTTAGTACTTGCTTTACTTTGCGGCTTGGCTGTTGCCGGCAGCGGCAGAGGTACCGTTGTCACTATCTCATCGTCACGGTTATCAGTTAATCCCCTTTGGATGGGTAATAGAGACAGTTTGGTGATTGGCCTTTTGATAATTATCAGCAGTCCTCAGGGTAACGACATGGACCAGGTCATCCTTTCCGGGATGTAATTCTGTAATTCTGATTTCTGTCTCCCTAGTTTCTATCTCGTTGGTGGTTGCAGATCGTCTTGGAGTAACACGATGTCTCCCTTAATGATATTTGGGGTTTCTTTTTTCCATTTAGAGCGTTGTTACAGGCGATGTAAATATTCTGCCCCCCCCCCCCACTTCTTCCAAAAGTGTGATCCCATGTTCTGAATCACTTTCTATCGTGACAATAGATTTGTTGAAAACGTTAGGTGTTCTATCTCCGGTGGAGCTAACAGCGCGTTGCCTGTCAGGAAATGTCCTTGTGCTAACACATTCAAAGATTCCGGGTCTTCACTTAATAAACAGAGTGGTCTAGAATTTAAACATGCTTCTATCTGGTTTAGTAGCGTTGTCATCTTCTCATACGTTAGCTTGGTATCACCTATACACTTTTTCAAGTGTGTTTTGATGGATTTTACGCCGGCTTCCCAAAGTCCACCAAAGTGTGGTGACGTTGGTGGAATGAAATGCTATTTTATGGGTTGCAGCAATTTATGGGCCCCCACGAAATTGGTTCCGTTGTCGCTGTACATATGGGCAACAGTACCCCACCGCGCCGTGAATCTTCGAAACAAATGAAGATGCATATATATCCTTTAGATGACTTGTTTCCTCAGCCTTTACTCATCCGTATGTTTATGGGTCCTGCATAATCAACTCCTGTATGGGTGAATGGTCGTGATACGATTACTCGAGGTTTGGGAAGGCTTCCCAATCCTCAATCGGTGACAGCGGATGTACTGGGAGTTATGATGTTTTACCGCTTGCCCCCCTTTGATGACCTAGCACTTCTTGCGGATATACGCCAGTGTCAATGCCTGACTTCCATGTAACGTTCCTCGATAGCCCCAATCTAAGACTAAGTTCGTAAATTGTCCCTTGAATGGTAGGACCATGGGGTGCTGCTCTTCGTATGATAACTAAGAATTGTCTTACCGTCCGCCTACTCGAATGACGAGGTGATTGTCCAAAAACGGATGTAATGAGTGAAGGTTGCTGCTTTTGTCGACGACGTTGCTTATCTCCAATGACGCGTGCTCGTCCTTGAATTCCAAAAGTTGTATGGTTCGGACTAGCCCATTAGTGCATGCTGCCATTCTTCAGGTTGTACCATTCCTCGATGTTTTCTTCGCCATCTTAACATAGTAATGGTAATACGAATGAGGCGTTTGAGTAAGGATTGACGGTTGATCACTTTTAAAACAGAGGATTCTTCATCTAGCATCTAGTGGTATGCTAAGACAACTGTCTTCTCTTCTTTTGTTGTTTCAAACATTTCGTCAGTGTGGTATTGTTCCTGATTTAGTAAAAATGAAGGCCCTTTCTACCATATTTCCGTTGCGGTTAATTGCTTTGCCGTAACTCCGCGAAATGGGCAATCTGCTGGGTTGTGTTCTGACCTGATATGCTTCCATGACTCTGGGTCGGTCTTGGTCTGTATCTCAGCCACTCGCATTGCCACGAAAGATTTCCAAGTTGATGAAGGTTTCCGTATCGAAGCTAATGTGATCATGGAGTCGGACCATAACGTTACGGCCTTCATGTTAATGTTAAGAACTTGTGTTATTCGTTGGATCAATCGGCTTAAGAGTAATGCGCTACCTAGCTCTAAGCGTGGAATGGTTATCGTTGTTCTTACGGGCGCAACTTTGGATTTTGCGGTCAGAAGACGTACTATCACCTCGCCATTGTTGATGATCTTGCTGTAAACAACTGCTGCATATGCATGTTCGGAGGCATCGCAAAAACCATGTATTCCCACTGTGCAACTTTCTTTACCGTACTGATGTGTCGAGGGATCGTCATCGTCTGGGTGCTCTTCAAATCCAATTTTATCTGGTTCCACTTGTCTGCAAATTCCGTTGGTAACGGGTCGTCCCAGCCGATGCCCAGACTCCATAACGTCTGGTACATTATTTTACATTTGACGATTAGATGTGCGAGCCACCCTAATGGGTCGAAAATTCTTGACATTTCAGACAAAAATTGACGCTTTGTCAGTCCGATGGTGTTGAGTGGTATAGTCACGTGGAATAAGAAATAATCCCCGACAGGATTATATTGAACTCCAAGCGTCTTGATGGATGAGCTCTGATCGACCCTCTTGATGGAGTGTTCGTCCATAAAAGCGAGGTCACCCATTAATACCTTCATTTGAACATAGTATATAATGTGACTTGTATCGTGGGCGCAGCCATGTAAAAGTAGATGATGTCGTAATGAAAAAGATCGCAAAAATCTAACACATTCAAAATAATGATGAATAAGTTATCATTATGACCAAAAATCTGCCTCTTGTCGTTAATAATGCCCTTTTCTCATAAATTAAAGATGAGTATGTTATGACTCTGTTTCTACTAGTCACTTATTATTCTAAATAATCGTTTAAAATTCGGTCTAAATTTAATTTTGATTTAATACAGGAAACGAAAACAATTCCTTCTTGCATAATAAATAGGTATATATAAGTATGCATCATCTAGTCTCTTTTTTATATAGGGTTCCCCATAAAAAACTAAAAAATTTGATTTAAGATCGACCCAAACCATTTTGAATACAAATTAGATGTTCCAAATATAAATTGTACACTAAATCTTGTGCCAGCACACTAAATACATAACTCACTTTATAAGTAAAGTATTTATTCTGGTCACGTTTCTTTCGAACAGTGCACCAAAGAATCGATTGAGGTTCTTAATAATAAAAGAAACAAGTAAATTTTTAATTCTAATTGCATTCGCGCTATATAAATATCACCACCACCATCAAAAGAAGAATTACATACATGTCCGTAATATATATAGGTGAACAACACCAGCAAACATCATCAAGGTGAAGTTTAATGTAAATTTTATTTTTCCCAATGTAACATTTCTTCTTCATATTCCCATCCATCGTAATTCTTTATGTAGCCACGCATTTGATTACCGCTTACCTTGGGTTCGTTGGAATCATCATCATCATTTATAATTCGCGGTTTTTTTTTTTAATAAAATTTAGACGTGTGTATATGTATATATCTGGTTGTTGCTAGTTTTACAGCAAATTTTACTGTTATCGCAAATATATCTTTTGAACGTAAGAAGGAGACCTATTTAAGACTTGGTTAACGTTGTTGTTATTGTACAGTCCAAGACAGCAGCATATAAATGTATAAGAAATAACCTTTCTATCTCTATGTTGCGTGTTTGGCTTTAATCGATGTTTAATCGTTTTCTGTATGGGATATATATAAGTGACGATGGAATAAGGTCAATTTAGATGGTTGATTAATTATGTCAGATTTAAATGAGCTTAACAGTTCCCGAATATGTGTATCGATTTAGAGGTGTTACATCATCGATGTTTTGTTTATATTTTAGACTGAAACAATTACCAGTTCTACATGTTGGCTGTATTTGGTAACGCATCAACGTATCAAAAACCTGATTTATTCGCATCCATACATAATTTCAATCGACAATTTTCTCTTTTTCAACATAACGAAAACATAATCATTATGTTAAAAACATTTTTTTTAAACCACCATTATCGTTTTAAGTCGCATTTCGAAATGAAAGCCAATTTCCATTTTTATCAAAAAAAAAAAAAAATTTTTTTTATCTAATCCAAAATTTTCTTTTTTCGTTACAGACAAGACGCACAGCCACAAAAAATGTCACACCACACATGAAAAATTGACATCAAAATAACATAAATTCAATATTTATCGTTAAGACGGTAATAAAAATAAAAAAATAAAAAAAAAACGATTTACTCTAAGATAAATTTAAGAAAATGTCAACAATTTGTCCACGTTTCGTGCAGAACGCATGGAAAAAAGATTTATGCTCGAATTGCTTTAAATCACGCGAAGAACATCAAAATTCGCAAACACAACAGAAACGCGTGCTTTCTGTAGTAAATCTCAAGGCTGAACCGCCCAAAAGTATTATGAAATCGAACGATAAGAATGGCACACCAAAACGTAACGTTAGCTTTCCGAAAGAATTAAGCGAAGTGATCGGAATTGGGGGTGACAATGAAGATATCGATGATAATGACGACTATGATAATGACTATACCGATAGTGGAATAAATTTTAATGGCAAGTCAGATGATTTTAATGATCAACCGGATCCGGAACTAGTCCGCATCACAAAACATAACACTGATTTTAATATGAATCCCTCCAATTTGGCGATCACCGAAACGAAAAACGAGAGTAGTATTAAGAAAAATTTAAAAAGTACGTTCCAAGCACTTAAACTTGGCGTCAATCATAATAAAGAACCGCTACAAATTACGGTTCTACCATTTGGTCAAAAGACGGCATCGACCAATAAGGTCGCGGACATGAAACAAAAATTCACGACAACAAGTACAACCCAATTACAAGTAAATATGTTAATAAGTAACGAACCGATTGAAAACGAATGTAAGCCGGCTACACCGCCTGCATGTCCAGAAAAAACATTACTCGAAGAAATTTCTGAAACACTCGAGAATAATAAGAAAAACGAGACTACTATGAATTTACTAAATGAAAATGTAAATAAATCTATGCCACCACCACCAGCGCCACCAACCATTGAAAGCGTTACCAAACCAAATCGTGCATTAACCCGACATAATCCGATCATTAAAAAAGATCAACAAAAGCCAAAAATTACGATCTTTTCGAAATCGAGTAACGACAATTCTGATGTATCATCGTCGTCGTCAGAAGGCAGTACAAATTCGTCGGATCAAGAAAGTAGTACGTCGGCATACTACGATGTCGTGACAAATGATAATCATGAAAATTTGGAGACCGAAAAGGTGAACACAAAAACTTCATCAAATCCGTCATTCTTTTCGTCACAACTTATTTCCGATATGTTTCTGTCGAAAAAACCAATTTCCGATCATCTGCGTAAACGTTCGGAAATTTATAATTTGAACGATCGGAGTTACATAACGTCGAAAATTACGTCGGACGGATTAATAGTAACGCACAAAAGTAATTCAAATAATGCGCACGATTACGACGAAGATGATGAAGATCATGATGAGCAATCGAGTGGATCAAGTTTCGATACGAGTAGCGATGAAGAAATGTCATCGATAAATAACCGAAGTGAATCTGATTCTGGTATTGGAATTTGTGTCACCACATCGAACGAGTATCAAAATGTTGGTGACGATGTCCTAAAGAAAGTGATTAGTTCTGATTACGAGGATATACAGATCGAAAATACGACTAGTCGAGAATTGGCGGGTGAACCAGATGGTCGGTCCGATCCCGATGGTAGTGCTGAATCGGTACCAGCCCTACCAAAATCACCGCCGCCCAATGTCGATGCACGAAAATCGTTCTTACACGGTTTACAAAAGTCAATTGTTGCCGACAAACCGAAAGTACCTGCCAAACCGACTGTTAGTGTTATAAAAACGTTTGCGAAACGTGTAACTCCGGGATCACCGAACCAAGTTGCACAACAGCAAGTTATATTACAATTACAGCAAGTGATTAATAAAACGGGGACACCAATTGAAGAAGAAAAATTGATTTGTAGTGCGTCTGACGAAAATGCGAAAACGTTTAAAAAAGGTCGTGCACCAAATCCGCCAACGCCACCATCTACATCACCGCCGTCATCTGCACCATCTACACCACCTGCTACACCAGTAAAAACCGATGTTATCATACTCGATAAATCAGCCGAAGCTAAACCATTCGCAAATGAATCTCAAACTGATTTCGATGCATCTTCAACACCTCTCCCCCAAATCTCTAGCCTCTATCAACGAAATCCAAATCTTAGTATCAAATCGAATTCGCCAGTGGTACGAGAAAAGGATAAACGCGAGAGAGCTACAGTAAATCCCAAATTCCGAAGTTTTAATCCATCCGCAAATCAATCATCAAATCGACAATCGTTTCCCGAAACTGTGCGCCCGACAACTCCAGAGGCCGCACCACGGAAATCACTTTCCGTGTCGCAGGACTCTCTTAACCATCTCGACAGTGACAAAAAGAAGAAAACCAAATTTTCGATTAAGAAATTCTTAAATATCGGTAATAGTAATAAGAATAGTAACACTGGTACCAGTAACGGGACAAGCGTTAGTGCAATACAAATACAAAATAAATTAGATGCGGCAACAATCGAGCAACAGTCACTACCAGCTCCGGTAATGTTCGACAGTGGATTTAATTTACAAAATACTAAACCTCGTTTGGTCATAATCCATCCACTCGATATGAATAATTCTGGCGTTGAAGTGATTAAGGCGAGCGAGGCGACAACACCGACTACACCAATAGTGCAAGCACCAGCTACGCCAACATCCACAATGCCATCTTCGATTATTGGAAAGCCACCAGCACCACCAATTCGTACGACGGGTATGGATGGTGTGCGTATCGCAGGCCAAGAGGTAATCAAACCGGCACGTCCACCACCGCCAAAAAGTGCGGAACTACGACGAAAACAAAAATTAGCGGTTAGTGTGACAACAACCTCGCCTACTGTAACGAGTGTGGCGAACGATAAGAAGGAAGCAGAATGTAGTGTAAAAGATGGAAATCTTAAACCGGACAATGTTTATGCTAATCTAGGTGAGTTTTTTTTTTGCTTTTTTACTCATTTATACTATTCATCCAGTACAATTGTAGAAATATCTCATATTTCACCATTCCATATTTTGTTTCCACTTCCCTGAATATCTTGCCATTCATTTACAAATTCTTATCACAACAATAAAATCTTCGCGTTTCTCATTTCATCATCACAAATAATTTCCACATGATTGCCATTTTGTTGCTGCACTATCCTAATATGTATTTGCATTTTTTACTGTGTGAGTGTGTGTGATTTGTTTTATATTACATGTCTGTCGTTTCCAGGTGAAATAAGATCATCGATCGCACCACGTAAACCAGAACGTACGGCTAGTATGCGTGGTGAAAAAGATATCGCCTATGATGTAACATCGAATCGCCGTCGTCCAATCGGACAATACGAAAATATTACACCGGGCTCGTCGTTTAGCAGCGATTCGGGTGATAATAATTCGCAACACGATGAATCAACAAAACACGATGATCATTTTAATTCATCGGCAACAACAACAATACTATTATCACGTCAGCCAAGTGATGCATCCGATTTTTCAACTAGTACCGACACATCGCACACGGATAACCGCGTATCCATTAAACAATTATCGCATAGTAGTCAAAATTTCGTTGAACGAAAGAAAAAAATAATAGAACTCGAAAAACACGATCAATCGACAATACGATCAACCACTTCGGTGTCGTCGGGTGGTTCATCGACTGCCACACTATCACTGAACGATGGCATTAAAAATTCGGTACAAAAAATGTCGACCACAATCGATAGCTACCTAAAAGACAAAAAGCTGACAAGTTTTAATAGCTATGCACAACAGCAACAAAATACCGTATCAAATCATTCGGACGATCATGATCTAAGAGCAAATAATTTTGTCGATACGTTACAGTCGCGATCGAGTTATCCAGATGCATCTACGGCATCGACTTTAAATGCGAATCAAGTTGTTGATATCTACAGTAAAAAATTCAATCAAGGTAAGTGCCGATGATCGTTACATAATTTTTTAAGTTTTTTTTTTCTGTGATCTCATAACTGTTATAGTTTTTTTTTTACGTTTAATGGTTGTTGCTTTTACAATATCGATCGTACAACTACAACAAAACACCAAGTTGGGTAAAAAGTGAATTATTTACGTTCATTTGTTTGTGTTTTGTAATTGTAAACGTTTTGTTGTTGTTGTTGTTTGTAATCAATCGATCGTGGATAGTTTTTTTTATGTCGATCAACATGCTTTAATACTGTATCGTTTAGAATTTTTTAAATGCAGATGATGATTTGTCGTAAGCTTATTATAAATAAAAACTACGTACTTGACAGCATTGTGATGAGATTTTAAATGATCGGTTAAATTCGATGCGTTCGCGGTTGTGACAAGATCAGAAATTATTGGGGCATGAATTTCCATTTCAATTGAATATTTTGATGGAAATGATTTAATTTTTATTTTTTTTTTTTTAATAAAATTGTTTGAGTTATATTTTGATATGGCTGACTGATTGTTTGGCAAAATTGATAGCTATACTACTACTAACCTTCTACATTGGTAATATTGATCTATTTCTGCAGTTGTACGGCTCGATAAATACGACAATCGAGTTTTATGTCTCTCTAACATTATTAAGATACGGATAAAATTAAAATATGGCCGACATTGTGTTGATACGTTCGTTTTGGTTTTCATTGCAATACACATGAAACTCTAAAAGTTATATAAATTACAGATTTCATAAAAAAAATATTTAACACCAAACCTAAATGAAATAGTCGTTAAACTGTCAAAATACGTCATTGTAATTACAAAAAATTTCTTTTACAAATGGCAGCTCTTCAAAACTCATCAAAATCGGACCACTGTTAAGCTTTTTATTGCATTTCTAATTGAACAAAATCAGGCAAGGAATTTAACAAAATCAGGCCTTTCCTAATTTTTATGAACGAAAATGATTTATGGAAAAATGCAAATATTTTACAGTAGTGTTTATGTTGATGATGAGAGCTTTTGATTAAGGTATCACTTATCAAAATCGGAGCACTATTAAGCGTTTTATTGCATTCCTAATATAACAAAATCAGGCAAGGGGTTAGCCTTTCCTAATTTTTATGAACGAAAAGGATTTATAGATATTATATGCATTTAAGCAATTTTACTTAATTTTTTGTTGCTATCGACAAAATCTTGTTTTCAATAGCCGTTCGTGTTATTGAACAGGGTGGGAAGGGCTATTAAATGTTCGTCGAAATGACTAAACTATTACCTTGTTTATACTTTATAACCAAATTGTCAGCGTCTTCTCACTTCGTCTTTTATTATCACTTGCCAGTTGATTCCTTTAAGGACTTGTCAGTTGATTCCTTTAAAAAAAGTTGCGTAAAATGCTTAAAACGTTTAACCCATAGAACCAACTAAGTGGTTCTTAGTCGGTTATTTAGCGTCCTCGAGAGAAAAATGATTGGTTTATGATATTGTGCTAATACTTCTTCGATTTCAAAATTTGAAGCATTTGAAGCATCTGTCGTTATCCCAAACTCTTTTTCAAAGTTTGGAAAGTTTAGCAATACTTCATTGGAAACAAATAATTCTTTTATTTTATTGAAGGCTATTATTTCTTCCTCTTTCATAATTGTTTGTTTCTTTTTTGATAGGATTTTGGACACATGTCCATCTTGCCCTCGAAAAAGTAAGATAAAGGTTTCAGTTATTTTATCATAATCCCTGATAAGTTTTCGAATGAAACCCGCCATGTCGAGGAATTATTTAAGTTCCTTGAGTAAAGGAAAGTCTGATATTGATTTTATTTTATTTTATTTTATTTTATTTTATTTTATTTTATTTTATTTTATGCCATCTTTGGATATTATGAAGCCTAAAAATTCAACTTGGTCCTGCAAAAACTTTTATCGAGTTGAATTTTCATATTAGCCCATTCTAATGTTTTACATATAGTTTCCATATTTTCTTGTTTTTCTTGTTTCCATATTTTCTTGTTTGGGAACGATCCGGGAGAGTTGTATGGCGGTCTGGACGATATAGTTATTCCATCTTATAGTAATTTATTTGTTTGTCATTTGCTTTTTCAGGCATACAGGATAACGATAACATAAGGTGGAAGTAGTCAGGTTCATTGTTTACATTTCATATTTGTTCTTTTACGTTGGTCTTATAGAAGACATTGGTCTTATATGAGAAGAGCCTTGAACATTTCTTTATTATAAGATTCTAGGTTTTTGATTGCTCGGAACTAAGATGAGTTTTTAGTGTTATATTATTTATGGAGTCTGAAACGTATTGTTTGAGTGGAATTCTTTTATTTTGCTTAATGCTCATAAAACTTGCGTTGGTGTGTATTGTAGCAATGAGCTGTTTAAAGCCATCTTTCTTAATTATTCCGTCAAATGATTTTAACGTTGGTAAAATGAAAAATTTAAGTTTTCTGTCGTGTCCAAAAAGGTTTATCGTTTTTGGCAAAGTTTTTGTCAAGAGTGTCTTGAAAAATATGACAGTGCTTTTGTTATGTTTTGTTTGCTATAAGCTTTCTTATTTTACTTTTAATATTTTAAGTGGTTTCTTTAAATAATTCAAAAGCGTTTGTTGTTAAAGTAATTTTGTGCAAAAGCTTTCAGGGTTTCAAAAGATTCCATATCATTTTTGGAAGAGTTAGGTGAGCTTAAGTGTTTTTTTCGATATATCAAAAATTTCTTGGTCTTTTCGACTTCTTCCTGTTGGCTATCTTACTTCCAAAGAATTTTGTGGTAAAACATATTATAGTTATAGTAAGAGCAACATTTATAGTATGCATATATAGTGTCCCTGAATCCTATAGTTTCTTCAAACATTGGTTTCTCCAATGAAACTTCCAATTCATTATTAAATGGGAAACAATGAAGAGTAAATTTGAATGTAATACTCGTAGTTTCAAGATATTTCAAAAGCTTGCAATTTTTTATTGGTTTCAAAATATTTTAAAAGCGTTAGTAGTTAAAAGCTTTCAAATCTTTAGTGGAAGAGAAACAATAAAAAGTTAGGTGGACTTGTTTCTTGAAATATTTCAAAGGCTTAGTTTTTAAAAAGGTTTGAATTCGTTATTGAAAGAGAAACAGTAAAATGTTAGGTGAGTTAAAGTTGTTTCTCTAAATATTTCAAACCTATATGAGAGTGCGTTTGCTATGTTTTCTTTGCTAAGTTTTCAAAAGTTTCCTAATCATTTTTAAAAGAGACACAAAAAGAGAGAAAGTTAAGGGAGCTAAAGTGATTTCTCTCGATATTTTTAAACCTTCACTTGTGATATTTTTAAACTCCTTCTCAATGTTGGTTATATTAAGAGCCCAATAACGTTTGTAGTTAAAATGTAGTTAAATGTAGCTTTTACGCCCGGGTGTGATAGTTTTATTGAAATGCGTAGATGAATAGTTTATGGTCAGTAAACAACATAAATTCTCGGTCTTCTATCAAACATTTAAAGAACTTAATGGCAGTATAAGCTGCAAGAAGCAATTTATCGTGGTTGCATTTCGTTACGATGCACAGAAAAGAAATTGAGTGGTTGCCAAACTTTAGACAGCCACTATAGCTCCGATAGCCGTATCAGAAATGTTTTTGATTGGGACGCGTGTGGAGCTTGAGAAATGCATCATAGTAACGTTGATTCACACAATATTTGCCTGCCGTTTTCAAATTCTTTGGAAATTCTTTTTTGATCTGCTGCGCGGCATCCAGAATAAAATGTCTGTAATAGTTGATGGTGTCCAAAGATACTTTAAGGTCTAAGGTCGAAAAAATATTGCATGAAATTGGGTAATAATCTAGAATTGTGCTTTGATTCAATACCCGATAATCACCGTATATAGTCTCCAGGTTCCCTTTTCACCAAATGAAGCGGACTGGACCAAACACTCTTACTGGGTTAGCCTATTAACCCTTATGATATCATATGTTCAATTTCTTCTTTAGCAATGTGCAGTTTGTCCGGTGCTAGCCGGCATGTTTTGCATGAAACCGGTGATGCGTTGGGCATCACCGGTGTTTAACTGGTACTGCTAAATATTTCTGAAACCGATAATTGTTCAGTTCAAAGTTTAATGCAGTTAATAATAGTATTGCACTCTAGATTTGACCAGTGGCAAAATAATAATTCTAGATTCCAAACAAATGATTTTATGAAGCAACTCGAAGAGATAAAAGCAATAGTAGAATACGCTCGATTGAAAGGAAAGTGGTCAATATCTCTGTTGGTATCACCATAAATTTAAAATCCAAGCTAAAATGCCTTTAAAGAGGTTGTCCTTGAAAATCAGATGCCTAAAATAGGAAAAATGTAATAATTCGGAAAACAAAATCGATTTTCTTATCAAATTTGGTTAAGCTATTGATCTTCAAAATCGTACTTTGAGGAATAACAAAACCTACCTTTCAGTAGATACTGTATAATACAAAAGATTGTTTAATCTTTACCGCAACCACACTTGCTTTATGGGGATTATGGAAAACTTCTTCACCAATATCCTACTTTAACTCAAGAATCAAGGTATAATTTTCTGGCAAAGCAAAAAATGATCCACAACATTGTCACTTAAGGCCACCTTCCTTGTTATAAGGAGTATAGAATCTGAGCAGCATAAAATAGCACGGCTTATTATGATTCGTCTGTTTCCTCCCATTCACATTTAGTACCGAAACAACATAGTATTGATTGGCAACCCTGCAGAGATTTTAGTAGACCCAATATTGTAAATGTATACCTGACGTTATCCTTTACTCCTTGTACATAAATGTTCTCTCAATCTGCGTGATGGTTGTGTTGTATTCTCTAAAACAGACTTGGTAAGAGCTTACCACCAAATTTCGGTAGCCATTGAAATTATTTATAAAACCACTATTACTATACGAAGCATCAAAAGATGGCATACTACCATTCTCTGGAAAAATCACAGCTATTAAAGACTTTCCATAACCTGCTTCTCTTCGGCAAAAACACAAATTCGTGGTAATGGTAAATTTACTTCACAGATTTATCCCACATTTGCGGAGTTACTTGCCCCAATACACGATCAGTTGAAAACTCTCAAAAAGTTAAAAACAAAATGGTTTTTACCTGGAATACCAAATGCGATATTCGTTTTATTAAGGGTAACAGTAACGTACATTGTCGCTGATACCCTAAGCAGACCTGAAATAGATAAAATAATGGAAAATGGACTTGTCAACTTAGATGTCGAAAAACTAATCGCATTAGCATGTCAGGAGAAACTACAAAATACAGGGTTTTCTATTTGGGACTTGACAACTTTGAAGTTCCATTGTGAACAAATAACCAAACTGTCAATTTCAAAACATTCAGTAAAGACAACATTTTCATCATGATGAGGTACACGAACGAACAACGTTTACAAATAATTACAATTCACTACAAAAATTCCGATCCGGTGACTGCAGCTTCAAGAGCGTTAATTTTTGGTGAAGCGCATTTTTGGCTTAACGGTTTTTTGGCGACAAACAGAATATGCGTTGAAAATCTTTATGTGCTTCAAGAAACACTACTTCATCCACAAAAATAAGACATGTTGCAACGGTATTTCTTTGGTCAATTGCATGAGCTAGACATTAATGATATGTGGTTTCAACAAAATTGTGTGACATACCAGATAGAGGGTCTAACAATGGACTTATTGAAATCTAAATTCGATGAACGTGTTACATCCAGAAATGGTTGTGACGATTTGCCGCCTAGATCGTGTGGTTTAACACATCTAGACTTCTTTTATATGGGATTATGTTAAATCATTTGTATATGCCAACAAGCCGGCGTCGTTAGAGGAGCTCAGACCCAATATTGAACGAGATATAGCGGCTGTTTCCGTTAAAATGTGTGGCCGAGTCATCGAAAATTTGAACAAATTTTTGATCGATTGAACAAATCGACACCTGCAAATGTGCCCGTGGTGGACATATAAACGTTGTCAAATTCCATACCTAAGTGTTTTGATTGTACTTCAAGCCAATAATAAAATTTTATTTAAAAAAAGTTGTCAAGTCCTTATTGGAAAACTCTATATATGCTACAAACCCCAGTGAAAACACGTGTCGTGATGTCAAGCGTCTAATGCTGCAATAGCATAAGCGTAGTTGGTCTGTTCTATTTGAATGTTTGACAGCTGGAACGATAGCTTCAAGATATAGAACAGGACTGCTAAGTTTTGACTACACAACGATTGTGGCGTAGATAAAAACTACATGTTCAACTTCGTTCGCCCGTTATTGCAATGGTACAGCATTAGCCACTAACGGTGAATTCCACCATTGCTTGTAACTGCAGTTATAAGCGATGTAGTGTTGTTCGTCTGTCTAAAAATACCAAATCGGAATTTAGCGAAAAATCGGGATAACAACAAACAAAATGCCAAAAACACGAATTTTATAATGAACAAAATATTTATCCAAACGAGCCCGGTAAAATGAGGAAAAACATACTCACCTGCCCGCAGTAAGCACTCTAAACTGTTGCCAAGCCATTGATTGTGGCGAATGGTAGGACTTCTGACCTATGCTAGTTGCTGATTTTTTAGCAATTCTGTTGATTGTGTTGCTCTGCTGGATCACAGGCGGGCAACCCGAAGTCTTAATTAAATATTGGTGTAGTACGCCTACCGTAGGTTGGAACTTGCCTACTTTTCATTATTCACGAAATCAACTATTGTTATAATGTCGATTAGAAGATGGCTAAGAAAAATTGTGCTTGTCTACTTTTATTCGATTGGACAACGAAATTTTAAGCACCGGAATAAAAAAACTGTACAGTCCTATCTAAGAATACCGACATTCTGTGAGACAAAATTTACAAGGCTCTCCAATGTCAGAAACATGTTCTGGGTATAAGGACTGAAATCGATTTAACCTGATTCTTGAAAAGCTACGCCCCTGTAGAAATCGTTTATCATTATTCCCAAAATTAATTTATTAGAAACGAGGAATGTTAAGTCAATATTTACCGTTTAAGTAATTTGTCTTGTATAACTTCCGCACCGAACCCTACCTCTTCTAATAAAAAATGTTTTGTTTTTAAAAATTAGCACATCCACACCCATTACACACAGTAGATATTTTAAACAAGTATTCGATATGCGGTATTTATGGGGTCACCAAAGCATAAATTCAATAACTGGTAAATATTGACGAATTTAGTTTTACGATTATGTAACAAGTTTTATGATCTAATGTAATGATCCGCAATTACATGATCAATTGACATGTACATAAATTTCATTACGACTGTTACACCACAAAACGTGTGAGTGCGACGTGACGTGCTGTATATGTTAATACGCGATACATAATGCGACCAATTTGAGTTGATTCACCTAATATGTAAACTTTGCATAATATATTTGTAAAACACAAATATTTTTGACCTAATGAATTGATTTATCAAACCTTAACATTTTAATGTGTTCATGTCAGTCGTATAGAAAAACTATCCATTAATCAACAACAAAAAAAGTTTTGCAATGGTATTTACATTTGGATTTAGGTATAATTTCGCGCATGTGACTCAAAAACTACTTTGAAAAATAATAATTTTGTTGTTTAATCAATACATTTGTGTGTTTGTCTGTGTGTGATCGCAGTTTGATGATTTAATGATATCATCGTTCGATTTATTGAAAAAGGTAATAGCACAAATATGACAATTCTATTGATCTAATGTATGAGATTTGAACGCGATGATTTATGATTTGGACAATTTTTATAACTTTATTGTTTACGAATAAGTGTGATTCAAGGTTAAGAATGTGGCGCCATTGTTGGATTTTGGTTTTGTTAGCATTATTCCATGATCGAGTTTATTTGCCAAAGGGGTCATACAAAAATGTACACCTTCGGGACCACCGTTGCACATGCCAATTTATTTGTTCAACGCTTTGGCCAGCTGGCAAATTCTCCGGATGCAAATCCGATGGACTTCTCTATCTGGAGCAGTTTAAAAAGCAAAGTTGACGCTAAAACAGATAAAACAGTAGCGCATTCCAGATGCTCACATTCGTGCAGTGTGCAAGGCATTGGCCGGCCGACATAAGCCCATAGTTAATGCAAGAGGAGACCATACCGAACAAATGTGAATTTATAGAAGTTTTAATGTCTTTAGCCTTTTAGATCGTCTGAATTATGAAAATATCGGGCTTCTATATATGACCCGAGATAAAATATTTTTTAATGGGTTGATTATCGGTTAAAATAATATCCTATGGAGTGCCACTTAAAATGGTTTGATAACTGAGGGTCTTAATGTCGAACGCCTTAGTTAATTGTATAAATTCCATTTTATGGCTATTTTACATTCATTTTGTGTAGTTGTCCGATTGTGTTCTACACCACTTGCTATATTATCACAAATGTCATCACAACAGCGATGCCTGTTCTATTCACATCTGAAAGCGTTAACTTTGAACGATTCCCTCTTACATGACAAAATCATTGATCATCACCAATAAAAGTAAACTATACATTTGCACAGCTTACATACCACCCCTTACACGTGTGCATGTATAGTGATGTCATTGGGAGATTTGTCAATAAAACTAAATCTTCCGATTTTGTGCTGATGCTTCAACATACCAGATGTCAACTGCAAATTTAACCCAGAAATAAAAGATATTCTTTCTGTGTTTAATACTGTGCGCAATTTCGCATGTCGATGGAAATTCTATTTGATCTTATACGGGAAAAATTGTCCATAAGCAACATTATACATACAATTTTAACAGAGCTGACAACTTAAATTTGCAATAATACTTGAAAGACGATTTTTTAAGTACCTGCAACGTAAACGAAATAGTGAACAGATTTTATGATATACTGACACGCGGTTTTGTAAGTCATGATTTGATGATCGACTACTAAATCTAAAAAACCGTTAAAAAGTGGTCTTAAATCGCACAAAAGTTGGTGGGGAACTTGACGCCTATATTTTAAAATAAAGCACGCAACATGCTTAGCTGGAAGAAAAAAAATTAAAAAAAACTAAAGTGACCTGTCTTCAAATCTGGGAAAAAAGACGATATTACGTGCAACAGAAGATTTCGACAAAATCATCCATTCCAACACTTTCAAAGTCGTATTAATTTACCTCATGCCTAGCAAATCCTGTGCAATATGTTACAATTGGGAATAAGAAATCCAAATCAAACAAATGTATTTCTGCAGTTCCTCCAGGATCACATATTGGACATTTGATATTTCTTATCTTCATTGATCGCATCATAGAGGTTATTAAAAATTTAAACATACTTAGATTTTTGAAAATGATATCAACATTTTACGTTCAATTAAAGAAACCTGCGATATTAACAGATTACAAGAAGTTCGCCTTAGTGAGTGGTTTGACTGAAATCGAAAGTAACACGAATCGATGTCAAAACGGTTGTTCATTTAAAACTTCAAAATCGCTCGCAGGATTTTAAAAATTTAAACACTTAAAAATGTTTCTTTGTGCTACTTCACGCCATCTGGATTTAAATATCCATCTGCATGTTGCATTGCTCCAGCCGTCTTGGACCTGTACTAGCATGGACGATGGTTTGATCGGCCCCTTGAGTCTTTTAGTTTGCTATTGGTTTGTTGCGGGTAGTATTTGCGTGCCATTATTTAATTCGATGATATTAGTGGATTAACTTCTAATTTGGTACAAGTTCTCGCGTGAACTAATTCTGTAACAGGCTTTCCAAACGTTTAAAGCAACAGTCTGTAGATTGTTTTTAGAGATGATTAAATTTACGAATGAGTAAATTAGAGAATATTAAACGGAGTTCTAACACGATTCTGACATGATTTGGAAGAACTACTGCGCATACAAAATAAATCTAACATTGTAATCATTAGGGATATTAATATTAAGCTATTAAATAACAATAATTTTTTGATTTATCTAACAGTGCTTGCCTCATTCGAACTATTAGCCTAATGAATTACAAAACAAGGATTAAATCGTGTTTTGATCATGAGTTCGTTAAATCTCTAAATGATGTAAATATGTCAAGTTAGTAAAAAAACCGTGCTATAAAAGAATAACGTGGAGTTTAGAAAATAACTCAAAGCGTACTTGGAAAATAACTGATGACACTCTGGTTAGAAATTAGTCGATATAGCTCTAAACTCGTATTTTACTAGCACCACACCGATATCATTACTTCTTATTCTCATTGAGTATGTAATAAATTTAACCTATGGTTTCTCGACTAAGGGTTTTGACGGCATAGACATTATAACGACGGCGGTGACGTCATTATTTTAATTATTCAGATTCGGATGTTGTGCGAAGCAAAGCTCAGTTTCGATCTGATGAGGAATCGTAAATAATTTTGTTAAACATTATTTGTAATCTCATCAGGCCATGGCGACCGAGTGCTATGTGTAATAGCTACTTTACGCTCTATATATATTTATGTACAGTGTACATGTAGCGTTACCGAATTATATGGATTTGCACGAAATATCTGAATAATTTCAATTGTGTGTGTAGCGATGGTCGCTACAACATTATTATTGAAATTATCAAATCCTGCGATTGGTGTTCTTAAGGGTGTTTTTCCTAAAGTTTTTAAACTCGCTCTTTGCTCATTGAAGTCTGCGCATACTTTCTTGAACATGATCGAACTTACGCATATATATATATATATATATATATATATATATATATATATATATATATATATATATATATATATATATATAGGGCCGCGTTTCCAGAAAGGCACACTAGGCACGTGTCTAGGGCCCGTAAATTTAAGGTGCCCGAATGTCGTTAAATTTTTTATATTTATAGTGCCCTTTAATTTCAAATTAGAATTATTTACATTATTTCCATGAATTTTTTCCACATTTCATATCGACAAAGAGATAATTAATTTTATCATCACAATTTTTGGTTAGTTGGGAGGATAAAAATCTTATAGTACAAAGAAAAATAAAAAAAAACCGCGATCGACTGGAGAAAAAAAAGAAATTATCGTTACCGAAGCATGTCATTAAAACAAATGAATTAGATGTTCCCTCAAATATTAGGCAAAGATCAAGCTTGTTAAATTGAACATCTAGCCGACGTAAATTGTGATTTAATGCTTGAAACTGAATTAGTATCCGAAACACAATCTAAAATCTGTTTCGTGGAAAATTGGTGTGGGATTACGATATCGCTCGATAACCAGAAACTTTAACTTCGGCAATGCAGGATTACTTTATTAAAATCACACCATCGTCTATTTTTGGTGATCTTAATTCATCTAAGTTGATGACTATCGAAGGAACAAAACAAATAAATAGGAGCTTTAACAAAAGTGCATTTATCTTTACAAATGAAAACGGAGAACAATATCAACGTGATTGGTTTATGAATACACAAACTAATCAAAAAGCATACTGATATGTATGCAAACTTTACTCTAGGAAACAAAGTTGCATGACTCAAAGAACTTGCGATTGGAAAAATATTATGCAGCAACTATCGGAACATGAGAACTTATATGTCATCAATTCGTTCTTTAATTTCCAAGTCGAAACAAGTGGATCGCAGCATCAACGCATATATGATATCGGGGACGATATTATATTACCTGATTTCACTACATGCAAGCGATTGATCAACTACGAAACGATAAGACGAATGAGAAAATCAAGTACTTGCTCAGAAATATGTGATTGTGGTTCAAATTTTCAAAATTAAATGGCAAAAAGTTAAAAAAACGGTTAAGGAAAGTGCTGATCCCAAAAGGCGCCTGGGCACCTTACTGATAAATGTATCAAATTAATAATGAAAACGGGATACTTTTCCGTATCATGGAAAAATTTACAAATCATTATACTCTTAGCAAGTTTACAGAGTCTCATCTGAAATCAAGAATTGACGGGAACAAAAAATTATTGTTCCGCAGTATTCCTGGACATCGCGGAATTTTCTGGCCGAAAACTTTTTGGTGAACATTGCAACCAGCAATTTTTACGAAATCTTTGCAAGACAGAGTGCTTGGTCTAGTAATATATTTGATCTATACAGCAGACCTATCAACATCAAGAAATGTGCATGTTTCAACAATAGTTGCAAACAAGAGTTGCGTGAATGCAAACAAGAGTTTTACGAATTATTAAATGCACCTTGGTTGAAGCATATATTAGCGGCAGTAAAAAAATGTAACCAGTCTATCTTCTATTAACAAAATGCAAGTGATTAGTTAAAAAAAATCCATGTTGGTATACCATCGCAATTACGGAGTTATGTAAGAGTAAATTATTTTATCCCGATATATTCAAAATATATTAGCTGACATATACTTGTTATTAAAACCCCCGAAAAATCCAATGTCGTCTCTTACAGAAATTGACCGGATCTCTAGTTCAATCTAAAATGCTTTCAAGTTCAATTCAAATTTATAAAATTTGTAACCAAATCACCTAAAATACAATTGTGGACAATTTAAAAAGTTCACTTTCAAAATTATCATAAAATTAGTAAAACGATCCTTGTTTGAGAATTAAAATTGTAATCAAGTTTAGGGTTTCAACTTTCTATTGATTATAAAACAAAATGTTTCTTGAAAAATATTTTTCAGGAATTATTGCTCCAAAACATTGCTTTTACATTTTTTAAATGCACACATTTCAAAATAGTTATATAAAAATATCAATCAAACTTCAATCAAACAAAAATTAAATTGATTTAACTCAACAAAAATTGGAAATGCCAGACTACTTTTTTAATTTGGTTTGTATTGAATTTCTGTTTGTTCATTATTAAATTTAAACGTTCTACATCAAACTACTACTGGATATATTCAAATAAGCGTCACTTAAAATTATCATTCAAACTAAATTTGAGTAGATGTTTGTCTTTTAGAATGTCAATATTTTGTAGTTTAAATATAATTTTGATTCAAAGATTTATTTTATTTTATTTGGCTTTTAGATTTTTGAATCAAATTATCAAGCATCGTTAATCGGCATCGGTATTCAAATTTGTTGAATTCAAGTTCTAGCCATGTTTGATAAAATATTACTAGAACTTTTTGATTCGGATTTTTTTTTACGAAATACTGCTTGTGTATCTAATGATGTTATTCAACGTTTCCTTTTGTTGAAAAACAAAATATTTAAAGACAAAGTGTTGAGAGTTCCAACTTAATTTAAATAAATTGACAGCTTTTCAAATTTTTTCAAGCGTTAACCATTTTGACTGTATGCTTATGTTTGGAAATGCATCAAGAGTTATACTGATTCAAATAATTTGATTTGGTTCATATCAAATTTTATTTAAATGTCGTTCAAAACGAAAATAAGAAATTCCATAGCAATGTGTAAGTTTAAAGTGACTTCAATCTAATTTGATAAAAATAAAGTTACAATCGTCATAATTATTTAAAAGTTTTACATCCAATTTTAAAATCGGGTAGATGAAACGAATTCTGTCTGTTTTATTCAAGTTTTTGAATCCATGGTCCATGAAATTTTGTATTTCTATATTAAACCATTTATTTCACCTGAGCAGCATGAATTTTACCCTGGTAAAGCAACAGCTAGTTATGTGGTCTCGTTTTGTGGGTCGACCATTCAATTCTTATATCTAAGTGGGATAAATTAAATTGTAAATTTGTCACCAACGAACTGATGTTGCCTTATCTCTCGGAGCGGTTGGCAGTCCGTCAAAATCTGTGATTAGTCTTCTCGACTTTTTCACGTGTCGTCAGGCAATATGACTGACTTGAGGTATTCAATTACTATTATCCGTTTTTATTAATGTCGTTGTTGAGTGTCATGAATTCGCTAGTTGCTTCCTTGTCACTGATGGCATGCAAATTTTTCATCTCATATGATCAAAGCGCATCTGATTGCCTGTTATTTCAAAAAGATTTAAACATTTTCCGTTACTGGACGACTATAGTAATAGAATGTTTCTGAATGTGAGTAAATTCTTACTAACTATTTCACTGACCTAGGCGTAAAGTTTTCACCTGACTATACCGAGAGTTTTAAATTAAAGTATCACTCATTAAAATCGGACCACTGTTACGTGTTTTATTGCATAATTTATCGATCACGATCGTTGGTTCTCAAATCTGCGATTTAAATAAACCCCGAGTTATAGTTACTAAATAATTTTCAAAATGACAATGTCTTCAAAAATACAGTGACTGGAATTGAACTGATCATCATAAAAAAAAATTCCAGTAAAATGACGATTATGTAATTTAAAACGATGATCATTATTTCACCAATCTTTGATCTACATGATTGTTTGACATTGGAAATTTTATTTGAAAACAAAATACTATCGATCACGATCGTAAATTAATCAAAAGTCATCTGATCGATTTATACATGATCGTGATGTATCAAAAATAAAAACCAGCCAAACTGAAAACCAACAGATTTGGTGATGTAAATTATTTATTGATCACTCGATCGTTTGAATGCAATTTTATCGAGCACGTTACATACACGATTACGATAACCTTTATGCATTGACCTAAGCTTATATATATATATAGTCTACATATTTTAATGCCGCGACTTTGTTTCGTGGCGTGATTTAATATGATGGATGATCAACTGTCGTCTAGATCGTATTTCACATTTTTAATTTATATATTTTGTTGTTTTACGACTCTATAATTTGAATATATGTAAGAATTACGCGTTTGTGTTTGTTTTAAAATACTTAAGTTAACGAAATAAAATATTTAATTAGCATATATAGTCGTCATCGTTTTACATATGTATATTAAAGCCTTAAAGGTCATATTGATCATTGACAGTATATTGTATTATTATACACTTTAGATCGGCTTAGGGGGATTAGACACCAGATCAATGTGATTCAACTTGATTAAGATGTAAATATTAATTCAAGTGGTGATGAATCATCTTAACGATTTTGGTATTTTATGAGATCAATATACATATGAAGAGATGAAGAGAGTTCATCGTACAATTAAAATCAAAAATAATTTAATTTGGTTCAATTAACCCGTTCGTCTAATTGAATTAACCTATAAAAAATACTTTATTGTATTAGGGTAATTAGAAATTATTTTTTAAACATCCATTTGATGTCGTCTTAAGCGTGCTTGTTAAGCAAAAAAATCGAAAACATTTTTACGTTTAATTTATGAATCATATACATGCACTAAAAGTGAAAATCGGTCAGATTGAATCATATATACGAATAATTTTTTTTTTTATTTGTTTTATTACAGGTATTGGCAATTTACCACGTACCACTTCGATGTCATATTGTGGAAGTGAAATCGGTGGTGGAAGTATTTGTGGCGAATCAGAAATCTATTCACCGTACAGTTATAGTGCAAGCGAAACTGGTAACGATGTGGCAATGGGTGATCCCCAGGATGGATGGATGACCAATGGTTTTGGTGGTAATGCAAATGTGACAAAAATGCGTTCGGGGAAAATTATAAATCGTTTACGGATGCGAAAAGGACGTAGTGTGGTGCATAAAAATTTAGAGGATAATTATGGTGCTGTTATTGTGGCAAATCATGAAGCGTTAGCCCAAGTTTTAGATCAGGTGAGTTAATTTTTTTTTATATAACGATACATCATTGTATTTCCGCATTTTTATAATTAGTATATATATCCAGAGTGATAATCAAAGTTAAGATACCGTGGAGAATTTTAATTATGGTATTTTTATGTGTACAACATAATAAATATTATTACAAATTAAAAACAAAAAAAAATTTCTAATTTATATAATTTTATAGTTTTGCGCGCGTTTTTCTTATGCAGGTTAATTTTCGCAAAACTTTTAATTTAAATACAGTCATGGGCAAAAGTATTTAGAAATTGTGGTTTTTTACACAAGCATTTTTTTTTTAAATTCCTGGTATCTTATTATTTGCATCATATTGTTAATGCATCCTGCATGGTCCGGTTATATTGAAACCACAAATAGCTTGATAAATATAGTTTATCGTTTTTTACGAGCCATTGCTGGCCAGTCAAATAGTGTCAGAACGTGACTAAGCTTGAGAAATCAGTAATGACTGTCTTTTTACTTTATAAACCACTTCTCTCAAATGTGATCAGGCATCTCTTATATACACATCCATCAGTTTCCAACTATCACACCCATACATGACAAGGGGTCTGATCTACAATTTGTACAACTTCAGCTTGTCGGCATTTGCAAGGTATTTAGACTTGAATTGTGGATGTAGGGTGTACAAAATATGGATGACTGTAGCAAGAAGCGCTTTTATATCCCCTTCTACACAATTATCATAAGTTTATCATGCCTATTTAATTTAAGGTAGTATTTGGAGGCGGATTATTACACTAGGCACACTATGCTGTAGTGCCTCGCATTTAAATGAAAATTGTTTTCGAGTACAGTGCACAAAAATACGAAACCCCCAAAAATGCCCTTTCAACATTTTTTAAGGTAATAAATACGAATCACGATGTTTTAAATGAATTTCTAAGCCCTATCAATTCAGCAAGCAATTGAATATCAAACTGCATTTGGCAAAACTGAAATAATAATTTTACTAATATTGATTTGTGGCCAACATTATAGTTGTGTTTCTATTATAGTTTTGTGTTCGAACCGAATCCAGAAATGTAGGTACAAATCACATAATCAGTTTATTGTTTTACTTGCAAATCTGCTGCTGGCTTTCTATATATCAACGGGTATCTCTAAAAATTACTTAGCAGTCCAAAATAAAAGTGAGACTAACAAAGCAAATTAGGGATACTTTCGATCGAAATCTAGTGGTGAAAACCGTGAATCTACAGGTGCAGATCGCTTACATGATAGAAGAAGAGCTGGAAAGCCTTATTGAAAGCGGCTTGGAAAAGTACTACTATTCAGCAAGAAATATGATAAACAAGTATAAACTATCTAATTGAAGTGAAAGAGTTGGTTAACGAAGAAAGAAGAGCTCCTAGCCGAAAACTAGAGCCTCTGAAGACAAAACAATCCTGAATAACTTGTCCAACAAATTTAAACTTATAAAGATGATTAAGAATGAGACAGTTGCTGTAGAGCACAGTGCTTGTGGAAGACCACCAATGGCTTAAAAAGACTTAAAATGCAAGTGCCATCCATAAAAATGGTTGACGACACTTGGGCTCGTAGCGATAAGCAAATAATTGATCTGTTTACTGAATACCTAAAAAATACCTCAAAGCCACAAAGTAAACAAGCAGATAATGAATATTTAACACCTTTAAGCAAACTAGACGAGGTATCTGATCTATCAGTTACTCTGAGAGAAATCAAATAAAAATACAAAAACCTTAAAGATAATAAGCCCCTGGGGGCCTGGGCACGACTTATAGTTGACAGTCCCAAAGTACGTAATCGACTTCCATAGCCAGACCCACAATTAAAACATGACGTCGTTGAAGATGTTGCCTCTTTGAAAATGAGATTTGAGGAAGTTGTGATAAAACGCAATTCGCGAAATTGTCACTCCTAGCTCTCGGTTTTCTATGTCAACGATTAGATTTATGCGGTGACTTGGTATTTTTCGGGGCCTCAGTTGCACTTAGGCTATCCGTGACAATAAGATATTGTCTCGATTGAGACCCCTCATTATCGCGTAAATGGTCGGTAAAGAGACTTGAATTCGAAGTAAAAAAAAGTGCTCGTGCTTTACGTTTGTGGACGCTTATGATCGTGAAAGCCTTTAGGACTTATGTTGTGTTTGTTACTGCATTTAATCTCTGAAGCTTTGCATTTTACGGATGTTAGTACTTAAATCGAAGACTGAGTAAAAATTTATAATTGAGTAAGTCCCACTTAATTTTGAAATTACGTTAATTAATCAAGATCAATTGATGATTTTAGTGGAGATAGCAATAATTGGTGGGTCGCGAAAATTATTTTCAATGGAACTTTCAGGGACGGAAAAGGCCATTATAGCCTTGTCTAGTCACTTTCTAAACTCACTCGACCAATTTTTTTATTTTTTTTACAAAGTACAGAATTATATATTGATCTCTGCAAGCACTGCAAAGGCCAACGGTATGATAATGTGGCCAATATGAAAGGGAGAAATGCAATCACATTCAGAAATGCAATCACGAATAAAAAATATTGAACCAAGGGCATTTTTGTACCATGTTCAGCCCATTCCCCTAATTTGGTTGTTAATAATTCCGCGGATACAAAATGTTGCCTGGATGCTAGCCATTTGTAATTTTTTTTTTTAAATCTACTAAACGGTGGGCTATTTTACAAGCTAATATCACATACCGGACCTTAAAAACTCTTAGTGAAATGTGGTAGTCTATAGTAAATAGACTAGTGTGGTAGTCTATGCATCATGAGGCATTTGAAGGATAATTTACTGGATATTTATGAAGCATTAATTCAAGCTGCAGAATAAGCTGATTCAATGACTGCTACTGCTTTGGGTGATAAGATATTTCAGTTTTAGGTTATTTTTATTATTTATATATTGCTAGTAAAAATTTAAGGATTATGGACATAAATATTTCTATTGTTGTAAAGTCTATAAAAACTACATTAGATTTTCTAAAAATAATAAGAAATGATCAAATATTTGAAGAATATATCGTCCGGGCTCAAAACTTGGGCAATAGAAAATTCCAATAAATTTTTGTACTGCGACAGTCCTATACGTTCTAGATGAAAAAAAACGATATTTGCGTATGAGTCATCAGATACCATATTATCCACGAAAGACTAGCTTATATTTTATTATATGGTTTTGGATCAGACCATATTATCAATAACGGAACGATTCTACAATTAGAAAACCACAGTAAACTTTCTGTTTTTTATACGATATCCACGAATTGACTAAAGAAAAAACGTTTTATATACTAAATGTATGAATTTAGAGAAAGCTCTTACAAACGTAAATCAGTGAGATTTGAACTGAAATGAACTAAATATTGGATTGAGAATATTATCGAAGATAGTTCAACCAAAAATGTCTTAAACAAGTGTTAGAACAAATTTTGTTTACTTTATACCCCAATACAGTAATAGCTGTTGAAATATTACTAATTTTACCAGTAGCGTCTGGAATATTACTAATTTTGCCAGTAGCCAAATAGCGTCTGGAGAACGTTGAAATATTGAAAATAATAAAATTATTTTAGAACTTCCACGACGCAGGAAAGATTAATTGGCTTAGCTACAATTTCAATTAGGAAAGAAATGGCTTAAGACTTTATAGATTAATCCGATATACATAACATCTCAACTTCCCCAAAAAATAAATCATAAATTCAATATAGAGCCATCACTTTGAACACAAAAACATTGATTCGCAAAACACAAGATATTAGCTTTAGATATTATATATATTTCTTATATTTGCACAATGTTTGCTAAGTGGCCGCATATCAACTGGTTGTATTGTAACCTAAAATGGAAAGTAAAATCTCAGCTAGAAAATTTATCTAATTCATGTAAATATTCAAGAAACTTATCTGATTGGAATGCCAGGAACAGCTACATATCCTTTGTAGATTCCTCTGGGTCCATCTTCCCTAAATTTACCCAACAAATTTTAATTATTAGAATTTATACATACTTAATAGCTGTCAAATTAATTGATAACGTAGATTATTAAAGATAATGCAGTTTTCAGACGTTTATGTTTACAGGTTACTTTATAAACTAATTTTAGTACATTTTTTCATGCACACGTTTATGTTCATATTTTACATTATAAATTTTAGTACATTTTTTCTTATATAAATTAACCAGGATCAGTTGTAAATCTCTTCTTGTAACAAATTAGCTTAAAGCAACACATCAAAATCAAAGTTGGTAAATTAAATAAAATAAATTTATATTATAATCCATTTTGGATAAAAATTTGATGTCTCTTTGTTTGGTGGTTTTGTTAATTTTTGGATACCATATTGGTCGGAGCAATTTACACCAAAACATATGGTTGTTGCGATATTCTTTTGGATATATTTTTGTAGAAGTTGGATATTCTTGTGCAGTATTCCTTTGTTGTGAAAGAAGAACATTTTGTTCACTTAAATTTTGATTGTCGAAAATCCAACAGAAAAATAAAATATTTTTTGAACGAACAAGTAATTCTCGCGGAAAAGAGAGTGAGTTCCAACAAGGTACTTAGTGAGTATATATATGCACCCTTAAACTTATTACGACTTAAAAATCCATGTAACATTTTATTCATTTTTAATTAAATAATATTTTATCGAGTAAAATCGACCTGCTAGGGAAACCTCTAAAACACGCATCACAAGCCTTCTTTTTGTTAGATGTGGAAATAAATATGAAATAGTAAATAAAAAAATGCACCGAGTGCCAAAAAGTCTGAAACCGGCCCTGCACGCGACAAAGTATTTTTGGATTACAAAGAATCGTACATTAAAAAAACTTGATCCTTTTAAACTTTCTTTCCTGCTTCCGCTTTAAAATGTTACCAAAACCGAAAATCTCCAAACTTACGTCGGTAATTGATAATCGAAATTTTGTAGCAACAAATCGATAAGCAATTACTACCAGTTCAGGCAAAACTGCCGGACATTCGGAATACTGAAAGTCGCGGCAACACTTCTTAAGGCATGGTCAGACGATTGCATTTATTGGACCAATGTGATTTTACAAATATTGGAAAAATTGTCTGGCCGAGTCTGCAGATTTGAATTTTGTTCCTTGTACCGTTACTCATGTTTACTAAGGAGGTGTATAAAATGGCGACATTTGTAAACATCTTGTATGCAATTATAAATTTCCAAATACTTTTTCTCATTACTGTAAATCGATTGCTTTATGCACAAAAAAAAAATAATTTCCCTTATATCATTTTGTTTTGTATAGGTCGTTAAATAATAGATTATGAGAGCTTATGACTTACCGCACCTTAAGTGAAACGAACTTATATTTTATTACTTTGATAAATGGAAAACATTTTACAATGCTTTAGGAGAATCTTTTCATTGTCATTTGTCTAATGTTGTTAACAATTTGTTGAATAATTTTAACTTTTGCTTACCGAGCAATTGGCGCAGTGATTAAAGCTGGGGTGTTTAAGTTGAGAGGTACTGGGTTCGCAACCCAACTGGGAGAGATGTAAAAAGGAGTTTTCATCACTTTTTCTTCAAATGCTCAATTCGATGTTATTCAAACGATTTATATTTGGACTTTTTTTAAGTCATAAAAAGTTTTGCGATTTGCTTCAAGTCGAAGTAAGTCTCGGTCTCGACAGCGGAATTTCGTAGTATATGGTGCTCGAGACAGTGGATCGGCAACCACATTATCCTTGCCATATAGATATGTTGTATGTCCGTCGTGAATTGAGACAAAAAATCCAAGTGATGAGTTTGTAGCTAGTTACGCTCAGCACTGGGTTGCTCTAGTAATTGATTTATGGTTAGTCTCGACTTTCGACATAACATCGAAAATGTTGAATCACGTTGGTCGATGCCTGTTGATTCAAATAAGAATCAACAGGCATCGACCAACGTGAATCCTGTTGGTCGATGCCTGTTGATTTAATGCCTGTTGATTCAAATAAGTAATAAGTGCTAAATATTCCGCTAACATTGGCATAAACCTGAGGAAATAATTTATCATGCCGATCGAGAACATATACAGCCTATAACTGATTGAGGAATGGAAACTCCCGAACGGCATTAGTTCGTCCAGTAGATTGCAAAATACCTTATGAGGTACGTTTGTGACTAAGAATGACTAGGGAGCTTGTGCCGAAAACGCATTTCGAGCTATTAATGCTCACCTCGAATTCAGATAGTTTTTGAAACAGTGTTTCTAGTTAAAACATGTAGTTATTCCGTCTTATTAACATGCTTATAGGTGCGATTAGAATTAAATGATAAGCTCTGACTGGTAATCCTCACATGGTTTACAGGATTGGTTTTGAAGATGGTTCTTGGTTTGGAAAATGGTATTTGCTCTTTCGGCTGGATTAATCAGCTTCCTATTCTTAAGATAATATGCTGTACTTCTTAAGAAAATATGCACCAATGATAGGCCGATTTACGCAATAGTGAAGCAATAGTGCGCAATAGTGAATCCGCCTGAAACTTTTGTCCAATATCTACTTGCAGTAATTTACCATTTTTTATGTCGTATAGAAAATGACGGATGTATCAGAGCTAGTGCCTATCCAAAACGAGCGTTTATTTTGACAGTTTCATTAGACCATACATATCTAATTCTCATTTCAAGTAATTAAATTCCTCATTGAAAGAAAATTGTTTCAAATTAGCTTGCTTAGCGATTTACTGCTAAAGTTAAACGGCCAACAACCATCCATAAATTACCAATCCTTCTTCCATTTTTGATTCACTATTTATTCATTTGGCACTCAAAGCATTCGGGCCACTCGAAAACTACTATCAACAAGATATTTTTGGCTCATTATGAATTAGGGCATAGCCCACTAGACGAAACCCAGGTTATACTGCCAGAAATACAAGTCCAAACAATGGCATTTGAAGACGTTTATGAACATATTTACATCTCCAGAAAGTGCACTAAACTAATGACGATGGAATATAAAACGTCATCAAACTATTTCAAAACCAATTATCTAATATGAATATAATTAACTAAGTCTTCAAGTTAATTAGAAAAATTGTATCTTAATCCTCATAAAGCACAATTAGTTTCGTGCACTCATATAATTGCATAGTAAAGTGTTTTTGACAGTGAAAGAAAAAAAACATTTCCCATGGATTACCTTGAGTTTAATTAAGTAAAATTAAAAGTTTACGATTGTTATCTTAGTCCTATATATAAAAAGATTGTATTTAAATCGTGGAAGATTTGTATTTTATATCGGTCTCTATAGCAAATGAATGTCTTAATGTTACATTTCTTGGTAATTTGTCGTTTTAAACAAATTTTGTAACTTTCGACAATTATAATGATCATGTACGCATATGGTAAAACTTAATCGTTTTAAGCCCTTTTGTTAACAACAAATCAGTATAATAACCGTATGTCGTTAAGACGCGACTAATCAAAACTCATTAAACCACTTAAAATTGTTTTTTTGGTATTTTTGGTTTTTGATTTATAAAATTAAATAATTGAAAGTAAAATCACAGAATGTTAACATCGGCCGTCCAATAAATTACCGTTTATTATAACTTTCTTTGCCTATACAGACGTTTAAATTTCCATAAGAAAAACATCACGGTATGTATATATGTGTGTGTGTAGGTTTTAAATTTCGATTCATGTCCGAAAATAAAAAAAAAAATCTAATATCATGTAATATGTTTGTGTTAAAACTAAAATAACAAAACAAAAATTTAAAATTTCTAATAATTAACATAAATACTTAATTTAATTAATAAGTTTGATTGTATTTTTACTTCTGTTTGTAATTCGCGCGGCTATCATAAAATATCATACATCTTATATTTTGATATAAAATCTTTGTCTCAAGTGACCGCTGGGAATTCTTGATTCGATTTGTGTGCAACAATCCATCTGAAGGTTAAAATAATATCTACATCTTTAAACTATCAGTGATCCGGGGTATGAGCCCAATAAGTATAGCCCGTACACTATTATCATGAGTAATCAAGAATTTTTACATATCGTAAATTCCCCAATGCATATGGTGAACGCTAGTAAAAGACGTTGCGTTTTGGTCTTCAAAATATGTGATCATTTGTTTTTATTGTGAAGGTTTTTTATTTTTTTATTTCACTTGCGACTGTGTCTATTCCGAGATCTCTATGAATGTCACTATTACGAGTGTACCAAGGGGCGTTTACAATCCCTCTAAATCGTTGAACTATCTGTTGATTGCTGATTTTGGTGCATCCCACTAATTTTCACTTTAACTTTGCATCAAGGTTCATACCAAGGTATTTTGCTTGATTTGCATGTGGTACAGGGATATTATTGAGAGTCACAGGTAGTGGTTCTATTGACCTATTAGTGAAGTTAATGCGTGAGTAGACTTTGATTTATTCACTTTAATTCTCCACTTTGTTAGCCAATCTTATATATTATTAATGGCTATTTGTAGTTTAAATGTGACTTCAACGATTGTGTCACCAACAGCTAGAATTGCAGTGTCATCGGCAAATGTGGCGGTAGTTGTATTGCTCGTCCGTCTGTGGTAAGTCGCTTGTAAACAGTACGAAAAGGAGTGGCTCTAAGACACACACCTGCGGGACTCCTCTTCTTTTTTTTTAGGTATGGCTTTAGCAGTTCGCAATACTCAAATGGCAGAGTTTTCTTCAATTTAAATATTAAACCATCTAGCCAGACTTTGTCAAATGCCTGTGCTATATCCAGAAATATGGCTGAACAAATCTTTTTTCCTCTAAGGATTTTTCTATTAAATCTGTTATTCTATGGATTGTGGAGTGTTTTTTTTTAAATCCAAAATGATGGGATGGAACAGCTACTGATTTTATAATTGCTGGTTTAATTCGTTTTAATATTAGTCTCGCAAACAGTTTTGGCATAATGGGAAGAAGTGATATTAGCCTGTAAGAGGTTAATTCACTTCGTGGCTTGAAAAAATATCGGACTTGATTAATGCTTCCTTCAGACTCCGTTATGTCCCTCTATCTTGGAAATTTGCGAAAGTGATAATGTTACCTAAACCATGTATTAGGTATCATTATCACTTTCGCAAATTTCCAAGATAGAGGGACATAACGGAGTCTGAAGGAAGCATTAATCAAGTCCGATATTTTTTAATAGCTTTATTAGGTGGTTGTTTAAGAATTTCTCCAGTTATCAAGTCATATGGTGATTTTTTAAGTACTCAGGATAGTTGTATGGTTTTCAATCAGTATATCCTGTTTATTAAGTGTTGTTAAATTGGAGTGAAAGGTACTCTCAAGATGATCCGCGAACCTTTCTGGTTTTTCTTCTTTGGTTTAAGTCAGGCGACCATTATTATTTGTTCTTATAGGTGGTATGTGCATAACTGGCCTTTTCAGATCTTTGGTTGCTTTCCACAATGAATAATCACTATCTTTATCATAGTTGAGAGATTGTAGATATGCATTTATTGATTTATTTTTAAATTCCCGTATTTCTCTGAGTATTCGTTGTGGTAAATTATTTAATATATTTTTGGCAGCTGGGTCTCGTGTACGTTGCCATTCCCTGTTGAAGCTGACTTGATCTCTGGCCTGGTACTTATTGAAGTTTCCCTTGTTTTGTTGCGAATTTTTTGTTGCAGCTCTTTTATAACAATGTAACCTCTGTAGTTGGCTGGATGTGTCTCCCCACAGTTGCATTTAGACGTACGGTGTTTTTCTATACATATTTCACGCATCTAGGCTCTTTATTACAAAAGTTTTGCGGGTGTCTCTAGACTTGGCACTTTTTGCACTGGGGAATCAGTTTAGATTATTTAGAGCTGTAGCTAGAAATTCTATCCGATTGTTGTGCATAATGTTTCTAATACTATGATAATTATCGCAATTGGATATTATAACTGGAGGTGGCCGTGGCACTTTTTTCTCCAGTTGTACATTCCTACTTCCGATTGGAAGCTGCTCAATTGATTGTTTCAGTTCGGGTGAAACCTGTAGTGATTTACTCATCGTTCAGCTGTTTCTCGTCTGTTTCATATATAACCTTTATATGATCATTGGTATACCTTTATATGAACAAAAATTCGTTAGAATATAGATACAATTTATAGAATATAGATTTAGAGCAATTTTTATCTCCTTGTTTTCTCGCTGTAAGTTTTCAAGATAATTGTTTAGATTTAACGTTAACTTTTCTATTTCGCAAATCTAATGGCGCAGTTCTGCGTGTTATCCCTTTCTAAGGTATTCGATAATAGTGGTGGTGATCTACCCACCCTGGGTTTTTGTCCAAATGGGTTGAGTTGCCTAAGAAGGCTTTTAAACAATGATTGGCTCACCCCAGAATCCGTTGAGCCAGCCTCGTTAGAGGGTGGATTTGTCAGCTGCTTAGCTGTGTTACCACCTGGGGTACAATTATCTGAATTAGTTATACTCATTGTTTATTTTACTGGTCATGGAGCATCTACCACTTTGACCAGTACGAAGCCTTCCACTTTCTACCACTTGATCTAACACTTTGACAGTACCACTTGGTAGTGAATCTGGTTTGAGAACTTCATTTACTAAATTCTCGATAGTCGGTTATACCGCCGTGTCTCGGCCGCCAGAGCCTCGTTAGTTACCTAGCACGGTGCACCACGTGCACTTCAGGATGACATTTGAACTGTATGTAGACCATTTAAGTTAAGCCCCCTTTCCCACCCCTACCTATATATGGATCGTACAATTTATTTTAAGTGTTCTGCTCGTACTTTGCTTAACGGTAACGGAGTTTAATAAAAATACGAGTATCTACAGTTTAACAGACTATATCAAAAAAGAAAATGCCGGATAAAGAAGGCAACATAATTTGTTGAAATTTTAATTATAAAGTTGTCTTTCTTTACAATTTTATACTTTTAATTCTGACGTAAACAGTTTTAGCTGTCCAACATTTGAGAGAACCTGAATAATTACTGTACAAAAGATAATAAGAGCTTCATCTCAGGGCAATTAGAGCGTAAAATATCGTGAACACACACGGCACAAGCTATATTACGTCTTCTTGCTAAAGTGTGTAGATTCAATAAAAGTATAATCAGTTTTCGTTAGGTTCGCGAACAAGGCCATAGTTCAGTCGCATACCAACCGATCAAATCAACACCTCTAAACCAAGTGACAAGATTTACCAATCAAACCACTGAAAAAAAAATTGAAAAACGAAAAAATTATAAAGAATAAAAACAAAGTAACTGTTTTTACTTTGTTTTTTTTTATAATTTTTTTGTTTTTTATTTTATTTATTTTTTGAGTGATTTGATTGGTAAATATTGTCACATGGTTTAGATGTGTTGATTTGTTTGGTTGGTATGTGGCTGATATTTGCCGCGCACGAGCCGCATTCGTGCACCCGCCTTAATCCTGTAACTTAAGCGTAAGGTGATTTTGCACGCAATGTTTTTTGTACAATATTTTTTGTACAGAAAATCAAATTGCATGTGAATTGCTTTGAAATTGCAGCCAACCACATTCCAATAAAATGGCTATATAATATTTTTAGTTTGGGTCAGAGCGTAGCGCCAGGGAAGAAAGGAACTGTTCTGAAAAAACTAATCAAACATTACGAACAATATAAAAATGCGTTTTAAAAAGAGGCTTTAACTCACAATCTATTTTGTGGGACTAGGTGACAAAGTCGTACAGATGGGTTGAAACGGATAATTTTGTATTCATAGAATATTAATGAAGCTTTAGCGAAATTGACAAACTACAATGACTCACTGAAGATTTTAGGAAATATAATACAAAAATTCGAGATTATTTACAAATGCATTTAGATTATTTAGAGCCCTGCAATTTGCATAACTACAACATTATTTGAAGTAATGAAAGCTTTCAAAATTTAGTTTTCCATGCTAAGAACATTGCGCTAAAATTCGATGTTCCGATTTGATGAACTACCAATTTTAGATTTGCCGAAATTTCTATCAATTGACATAATAAATACCAAATTTATTTAAAAAAAAATCAATTATGGTATTATAGTATAATAGCTCTGAAAATAAGGACTACAGTGACTTTGGGAATATTCGAAACGAGACTTTTTGAATTATTGGACGCCATACTTAAATTTAATTCTTTAACTAAAACGCTTAATATTAAAAAAATCGCTTTAATTGTTTTTATAGCCATAGATGCTTTAATTGAGGGTTAGCCCTTTGATGTTTGATCCGTTGGAACTGCATACATCTGATAGTTTTCCTCGCATTCCTATATAAATCTCTTAAACGTGGCCATGAATTCATCAGTGCTTTAATTGCTGGCCAATTCCAGATGCATTGCCCTAGGAGGCATGCAAATAAAAAGTTTAATATACGTTTTGTGTAATATTCTTGAAGGACTGTAAATCCATTTCTTATTTTCACCTGCGCAATTTACTCCTGTGGTTAAAAATGGCTTTTAATGGTTCAGATGACGAATTTTCCATTAGATTATGAATTACCTTTGGTTGACTTCTAAAACATGTTATACATAGATATAATACCGGAAAACTAAATCTCGTACTATATAGAAATTATGCTTCATTCAGACGGCCACCAACGCGTAATATATTTTCGTCTACTAAATATGGACACAATAAAAATAATGAAATTTTCCGATCAACTAATCCTCGTTTTCAGTTCAAAACTGATAAATGTTTGATGTCATTTTGTAAATGTTTGGCCTGAACCTTCAATGCTTAAATATGTATACCTCAACATAGAGGCAATCGTTCGTTGTTATTTTTTTATGGCTGCTGAAGCCTTCGAACATATTCCAATCCTCCTTCACACACGTAGAAGGCATACTAATTGTATTGGGTTTTACGTCATTTCCATCGGAATGCCATATAATGGTTGAATTTTGCAGCCAACATTCACTGCCTGTTTGTAGACAATCTAGTCTGGTCACCAAACCAGATTATTATCAAGCTCATTAGGCATTAAACCTGGCGAAATTACATCTGCCGAATTTAATTTCGATCCCACATGTCTTCATTCTGCACCGTGTGTCAAACTTTGAAATTTATCGATGCGATTTCCTACAAACTGTTAGAAACAGTTAGCTCCATAAAGTAAAGCTCCATACGCGAGCAAGATTTTTTTTGTAAAATCGAACTTGAAATAATATTTTATATTTAATATAAAAACAAAGGAAAATATAGTAGGATTTGATTTTAATTTCAATCCACAAATTGAGGACCTGAGTAGCTCATATAATTAAGTCGATTGATTTTCTCAACCCACCGTATTATAGTATTAAGACTTAACAAACTAGCTCAAAAAGAACTTCGCTTTCACAAAACCTATAGAAATCTAGGTTCCTTTTCGAAAACCTCTTGTTATTCCGTTAATAGTTGAAAACCTTCTGCATTCACTATGGAGTCTAGATACCAACTTACGTCGCTTAACTATTTCGTTGATTACTGATATCAAACAATTCACTTTGTCTAGAAATGTTTGTACTCATCTTAACGTCTTTTTAATTGAAATAAATCATAAATGTTGTTGTTGCCTAATTAATATCACTTAATATCGTGTTTACTTGGAATCAGTTCAAATTAGTCTCAATTGGTCGGTCGACTAGATAATATACGAAAATTGGTGGTGTAGAGTGTGTGTGTGTCAATTAATAGCGATTAAATGAAATCGTGTATGTAACACAACTGTAAGATTAATTTTAGGTTTTTAGATCAATATCATTTTGACTAATTTGATCATTAACGTATCATGTAGTACAAAAGTACATTGTCGATTGCGTAAAGTCATTTTTTATTATTCTAATTTAATCGATCGATAATTACCAAAGTTACAATAGATAGAAGGATTTTATTTGAATTTATCAAAAGTAATGTATGCTGAACTGTGGGACTTATTCATAATTTGGGATCGTTAAATGTAATCGTCAATCAAAACATTTGGAATGTGTTGGTAAGCTTATCGCTTTTATGTAAATCTATAACTTTATGTCTATAATGTTTCACAGTTCTTATTTGTGGACCGTATGTTCAGAGTTTTGAATTTTTGCTTAAGGATACCAACAATTTGATAATATTAAATATTTTAAGCCATAAGGAATATAATTTATAAAAAACTATGCCCAGTTTTTAAGCCGATTCAAGTAATGTTTCTGCGAATTATTATATGTGGAACTTATGTCAAGTCACTGTAACTAAACTGGATAAAAAACACAAAATCCGGAAAATCATCGACGCTGTGTGAAATTGTAATGTGGGAACAAAGGTAATCTTTAATTTCAAATCGAATGCGTGCTATTTTTTGAGGAAGATTCTGTGAGAACAAGCAACGGCCTTCACTGGAATTGTTGCTTGACTGTATACTTATAAGCCAATTTCATGGACCCCAACTTTTTCAGTTCCATCGACCAGTTGAAAGACTCGGAAAATTTTACCACGAGAAAATTAGCTATGCGTATAGGAATGTCCTTAAAGCATTGCGAATTATGGAAATCGATCGAAGCCCTTGAAGAAAATGTGGAAAAAATTACGGAGGCGCGTACGACTTTAGACCTTTCTGTAGAGCCGCCAAATTACATTCATATTGAAGATGCCAAAACAGCCAAAGAAATTTGAGAAAAATTGGAGGCGATTTTTGAGTCGAGCGTTACTTGGAATCGTATACGCTGATTTGGCAGGACCAATGCAAACCAACTCGTTTGGTGAAGCTCGTTGACTCATACATTTGTCATCAAAATATAGAAGGAATTTATTGCCAAATTTTGTGCTAAACCAAAAATGGATCTTTAAAGTCAAAAGTAATTCAAATGGTTCAGGGTCCCGTTATAATGCGCGAATGGAATAATTGGAATAATGCGCAATATAATTCAGTAAACGACCAGACATCGGGTACGAAGAAACTTTTTCATCGAAGTTCTGAGATATTCAGCTATCCGTATTTTGATTGCTCTGGCTTCGTACTTCAATTTGGATATCGTTCAAATGACGCAATTATGGCATTTCTTCAATGAAACGGTGGAAAACGAATTTACATGAAGCAACCCAAACGCTTTGACGATGGCAGTGGACAAGATTGTCTTGCCCGAAAAGAAATTTATATATGGATTGAAACAAGTCATGAAGGTCAAGCGTAATTGTCACCCGTAATTTCGCGTTTTCGATTTGACTGGAGGCGGCATAAAGTAAGATGGGAAAAATTAACGGTGGGAGATTTGAGACATATCTTGGGCCCTAAAAATATTAAATAGATACAACTTCACAATATACAATGTTTTCAAGCGGACATAAGTTCCACTTATTATATTTGAGCATAATCAAGTTCCACGTGATTTTTTTAGACTATGGTACTTTAGTAATTGAATATGTTCCAATAATCGAAGCACATTTAATTGAAATCCCTCAGCAACAACCATTAATTAAGTTCCCAAAATAGAAGTCATATTCAATAATCTAAAGAGAACACAAAGTTAGTAGGTTTCTTAGTAAACGATTAAATAAGTGCACTTTTCGATTATGTTCCACAACTATTAAAAAATTTGTACTTACCATAAATATGTCTACTTACGGTTTTACGCCTAACCACCATACTTGGCGTTACAGTTGCTCTTATTCAAATAGTTGTTGAGTACTATACACACTGAATATGTTCCACTATGATTCGATGCCGTATTAAACGATGTTTGTTTAAATGAAGCTTATTTAGTAATAGCATAAAATTCTATGTTTTAATCTGATAAATTCTGTAAAATAACTGTGTAGTGGCCGTATTTCACATAAACATGTTCCACACTACATTGTAGTTATGAAAACTGATTGTTGTATCAAAGCAACTATAGACAAACGTATGTCATTTGTTCGGATTAGGTACTAGAATAAATGAAAGCTATAAATAAGTTCGACATATATTAAAAAATATGTTCCACATTCAATTTTTAATATTTAACAAAAATTTAGATTGATATACGGTCTGAAATGTATATTGATATTTGGAATATATGTTTGATAGATTCATTAGGTTACCTTCCGTCTTTCGTTATACTTTTCATAAATTACTGACATAAACATATTCCACACTTCATTACAGTTATCATAAGCCGTTTTGTTGTGCATCAAATTGACCGTAAAATAATTTATGTCAATGGTTCGGATAAAAAACGATAATAATTGTAAACTAAGCATAAGTTCCACATAAATTTAGAAATATGTTCCACATTTATTTTCTAATATTTAACAAGATTTTAAATCGTTATGCGTATATTACGTGTATATCAAAGTATTTGGTATATATTTGATAGATTCAAAGGGTTATCTTCAGTCTTTCGTTATACATTTCATACATTACTGACATACATATGTTCCACACTCCATTACAGTATTCTTAGTATTGTATCAAAGTGATCCTAGAATAATTTATATTATTCGTTCGGATTAAATATGAGAATAATAATAAGCTAAAAATAAGTTCCACATATATTTAGAAATATGTTCCACATTTTATTTCTTATCGATAACAAGGTTTTAAATTGTTATGCGTGTCTAACATGTATATTAAAGTATCTTCTTTCGCCTTTATTTATACAAATCAAATATCACTGCCATTAATATATTCCACACGCCATTACAGTATTCAAACCTGTTATTATTGTATCAAAGTGACTGTATAATAATTGATGGCATTTATTCGGGTTAGATACGAATATAAATGTAATGTATAAATGATTTCCACATATATTTAATATTATGTTCCACATACAATTTTTAATAAAGTATTTTGTATATATATTTGATAGATTCAATGGGTTATCTTCCGCCTTTCGTTATACATTTCATAAATCACTGATGGTGAACATACATAGAGTAATTATTATTGCATATGTAGTAATGTACATATTATGCAAAATCAAGATAACGATTTGAATTAATTAATTTCGGTGAATAAAAATTCATGTAGTTTTATATATTTACGAGAGTAACAATGTCTTTAAGCATCGCGGATTATTGCATGAATTTTCTTATGGCGTAATATAATTTTATAATTCCTGACAGTATTTTGAAATGCTTAGATGGATTTTAACAATTCAGCTCTATAGATGGTATAAAAAATCGTGTTTTACTGTTTGTCACCTATACACTGTCTGAAAATCAAGTGAAGAATAACGCGTCTAATTAATTTTGAATATAAATTAAAACTTAGGTTCAAATCATCGAACCTTGATAACTTGATAAACACCTTTCGAAATAGATACTTGCCGCATAAATTTGACAAATATTCATCATAAATTGATTAGCACTTTCTTCACCTATGCATCACCACGCTAAACGTGTCTCATATATCATTTTGAATTGCTTCGGACACGTTACGAAAATGGACATTAGTTTTGAATATAAATAAACGAAATCGTTTAGATATTCGGAGAGAGGGACCTTCAAAAATTTGAAGTCACACACTTTCGCCATAAATTCATCGATTACTTTCGATTTCATTTCACCATCGGTTATCACACCGTCGTGCGTCTTTGCCAAATTAATAGACAAATCGATAATTTATTTAAAAAAAACAAAACAATCAATCCGCCGATCCGTAACATAATAATCATATATAAACGGACGGGTAAATTTGCATAACTTTCAATTTTATTAATAAAATTTTTATTTTCTATTCACATTCCAGTTACAACAAACACCAAACGTACCGAACCATTTGCGGCCAATTGCAAATTCGATAAATCTACGTTTCGATGACTTTTCACTGGTGGAAGGGGCACGCGGCATGGTTGTTGGACGACGTGCATTCCATTCGGCCATCTGGCAAGCGAATCACATTCAAGTAACACTCGCACTAACCGCCGATTGTAATCAAATATCTGGGGTTGGCAGTGATCTAAATCAAATGAGTGGTGGTATATGCGGTGCCCTAAATCCAATCACAGAATTTTGCGATTTAGTACCAAGTAACTATTTACCATTAATGCCATCGACCCAAATTCGTATGATTCAAACAACAATTTCGGTTTTACCACGCATGCATATTGACACGATACAATCACTTGGTTCGATATTAAAATCACGTTCGAACCCGAATACCAGCACAATGTCATTATCGTCGACATTTGGTGGATCTATACCAAATCTAACAAATATTCGAGACCAAACCACAAACAACAGTAGCAACAAAGTGGTTTCGTTAATACGTAACGGAAGTTCGGTACAAAATTTAACCGCAATCAACGATGATTCGACATCAACGATAACAGGAAGTGTACTATCGATCGGAAATAATTTAAACTATGATGAGATATTATCACGCGAAGTTGGATTCGTTATGCTGCAACTGATTAATGGTATGAAAAATTTACAGGCTAAAGGCATCGAAGAAATGCCGCTTAGCTTATCGAACGTAATACTATGTCGTGAAGTTGATAATAAAGAGTCACAGGCACGATTATGTGTGCTACAAAGGTAAACATTACGCTAAGATTTTAGTTCGATAAACCGCTACTAAAAAAATTCTTTCTATCTTTATAGTTTAAATCAAGATCTGGGCCGAGACGATGAAGAACCTATCGGTACATTGTGTCAATGTGCGAATACAGCATTGACCACGATGCTGCCAACAATAAAATTCACAAATCTTCTCGCCTCTATACTGGTCCAAGAAAAATCTGATTCTCTATCAAGAACAAAATCGATATTAGAGTACATGATTTGGGGACCATCAGACGTCCAATTAACAGGTACACAACGCGAACGTGAACTAGCGCTCCAGCGTTGGCTTGATTTAGAACGGGCTACTGTACTCCACGGCCTAGTACGTACCCGTATCGAATTAACGGTATACGATGAATGTCATTTAATGTTTTTGGTGCGATCGAATGCAAAAATCATGTCAGAAGCGTCCAGCATTTTGATGGCCCATGACTAAATTCATTGATCGTGTATTGTGTACATACAAATTTATTTAAACATATATTATTTATGAGAATTAACTAAATTATATAATTATTAATTTTATTATAATAACCTTTTTGTTTTTAATTTGACAAAACTATAAAAATAAAAATATGGCCATTTTTGGGATTAACTTTAAGTTGTTGTTTTGTTCGTTACAGATTTTTTTTTTAAATGATTAAACTTTTAAAATTTTATTAATTCATGAACATTTTTTTTTATTAATTGGTAATTTTAATTAAATATTTTTTAAATATAAAAATAAATGAATTTTTTATAATAAAATGATTGTGTAGTTGCTAATTTATTTAGTGGAGAAACGAACCATAGAGTAAACCAGGAATTGACAGGTTTTAATTAAATTATTCTTCGTCCGCTAAACTAATTTTGTGTTAGGCTGTGTGAAGCCAATATGAAGTAAAATGGCTAAAGCACTGTAATATGTCAGTCCATAAACGGTTGAAAAATGGTTTTATTGCGTTACAGCCAGGAGAAATATTGAGATTTTCATGATAAATGAAAAAAATTGTGTTCAATTAACTAAAAAGGCTTTGGTAAACCTGATGAAGAAGGTCCTCTGACCGAAAAGTTAACAGTTGCAATAACTACGCAGCTAAGATCGAGAACAACAGGTTTGACACCAAATGGAAGAGGGTTGCATTGTGGATTTTTAATCAATTGACTAGGATCGGTCATGTTAATAAACTTATTCATGACAAATTGTTAAAAATCATGGGGCCCATCGAAAGCGAAAGTACAATTAGAAGTTCTAAATTAAATTAACGAATATCCAATCAATACTGTGAATTTTAGGCCTAACAACGCAGTAAATTTTAAGGACGCAAATCCAAAATTTCGTTAAACCATAAACTGAATAACTCTTCGCCTATCAAAACGGAGTATCCATAATCCATCATGATTTTTCTGGGTTTTGGAAATTTTCGATTTGTGGCGTAAATTTTACAATTTTGATAAGCCATCAAAATTTCACAATTTTGATAGGCTATCCATCACGATTTTTAAAGATTTTGGAAATTTTCGATTTATGGCGTAAATTTTACAATTTTGATAGGCTAACCATCAATATTTTTCTGGATTTTGGAAATTTTCGATTTGTGGCGTAAATTTTATAATTTTGATAGGCCATCAAAATTTCACAATTTTGATAGGCTAACCATTACGATTTTTCAAGATTTTGGAAATTTTCGATTTGTTGCGTAAATTTTACAATTTTGATAGGCTAACCATCAATATTTTTCTGGATTTTGGAAATTTTCGATTTGCGGCGTAAATTTTACAATTTTGATAGGCTAACCATCAATATTTTTCTGGATTTTGGAAATTTTCGATTTGTGGCGTAAATTTTACAATTTTGATAGGCTAACCATCAATATTTTTCTGGATTTTGGAAATTTTCGATTTGTGGCGTAAATTTTATAATTTTGATAGGCCATCAAAATTTCACAATTTTGATAGACTAACCATTACGATTTTTCAAGATTTTGGAAATTTTCGATTTGTTGCGTAAATTTTACAATTTTGATAGGCTAACCATCAATATTTTTCTGGATTTTGGAAATTTTCGATTTGTGGCGTAAATTTTATAATTTTGATAGGCCATCAAAATTTCACAATTTTGATAGGCTAACCATTACGATTTTTCAAGATTTTGGAAATTTTCGATTTGTTGCGTAAATTTTACAATTTTGATAGGCTAACCATCAATATTTTTCTGGATTTTGGAAATTTTCGATTTGTGGCGTAAATTTTATAATTTTGATAGGCCATCAAAATTTCACAATTTTGATAGGCTAACCATCACGATTTTTCAAGATTTTGGAAACTTTCGATTTGTGGCGTAAATTTTACAATTTTGATAGGCTAACCATCACGATTTTTCAAGATTTTGGAAATTTTCGATTTGTGGCGTAAATTTTACAATTTTGATAGGCTAACCATCAATATTTTTCTGGATTTTGGAAATTTTCGATTTGTGGCGTAAATTTTATAATTTTGATAGGCCATCAAAATTTCACAATTTTGATAGGCTAACCATTACGATTTTTCAAGATTTTGGAAATTTTCGATTTGTTGCGTAAATTTTACAATTTTGATAGGCTAACCATCAATATTTTTCTGGATTTTGGAAATTTTCGATTTGTGGCGTAAATTTTATAATTTTGATAGGCCATCAAAATTTCACAATTTTGATAGGCTAACCATCACGATTTTTCAAGATTTTGGAAACTTTCGATTTGTGGCGTAAATTTTACAATTTTGATAGGCTAACCATCACGATTTTTCAAGATTTTGGAAATTTTCGATTTGTGGCGTAAATTTTACAATTTTGATAGGCTAACCATCAATATTTTTCTGGATTTTGGAAATTTTCGATTTGTGGCGTAAATTTTATAATTTTGATAGGCCATCAAAATTTCACAATTTTGATAGGCTAACCATTACGATTTTTCAAGATTTTGGAAATTTTCGATTTGTTGCGTAAATTTTACAATTTTGATAGGCTAACCATCAATATTTTTCTGGATTTTGGAAATTTTCGATTTGTGGCGTAAATTTTATAATTTTGATAGGCCATCAAAATTTCACAATTTTGATAGGCTAACCATCACGATTTTTCAAGATTTTGGAAACTTTCGATTTGTGGCGTAAATTTTACAATTTTGATAGGCTAACCATCAATATTTTTCTGGATTTTGGAAATTTTCGATTTGTGGCGTAAATTTTACAATTTTGATAGGCTAACCATCAATATTTTTCTGGATTTTGGAAATTTTCGATTTGTGGCGTAAATTTTATAATTTTGATAGGCCATCAAAATTTCACAATTTTGATAGACTAACCATTACGATTTTTCAAGATTTTGGAAATTTTCGATTTGTTGCGTAAATTTTACAATTTTGATAGGCTAACCATCAATATTTTTCTGGATTTTGGAAATTTTCGATTTGCGGCGTAAATTTTACAATTTTGATAGGCTAACCATCAATATTTTTCTGGATTTTGGAAATTTTCGATTTGCGGCGTAAATTTTACAATTTTGATAGGCTAACCATCAATATTTTTCTGGATTTTGGAAATTTTCGATTTGTGGCGTAAATTTTATAATTTTGATAGGCCATCAAAATTTCACAATTTTGATAGGCTAACCATTACGATTTTTCAAGATTTTGGAAATTTTCGATTTGTTGCGTAAATTTTACAATTTTGATAGGCTAACCATCAATATTTTTCTGGATTTTGGAAATTTTCGATTTGTGGCGTAAATTTTATAATTTTGATAGGCCATCAAAATTTCACAATTTTGATAGGCTAACCATCACGATTTTTCAAGATTTTGGAAACTTTCGATTTGTGGCGTAAATTTTACAATTTTGATAGGCTAACCATCACGATTTTTCAAGATTTTGGAAATTTTCGATTTGTGGCGTAAATTTTACAATTTTGATAGGCTAACCATCAATATTTTTCTGGATTTTGGAAATTTTCGATTTGTGGCGTAAATTTTATAATTTTGATAGGCCATCAAAATTTCACAATTTTGATAGGCTAACCATTACGATTTTTCAAGATTTTGGAAATTTTCGATTTGTTGCGTAAATTTTACAATTTTGATAGGCTAACCATCAATATTTTTCTGGATTTTGGAAATTTTCGATTTGTGGCGTAAATTTTATAATTTTGATAGGCCATCAAAATTTCACAATTTTGATAGGCTAACCATCACGATTTTTCAAGATTTTGGAAACTTTCGATTTGTGGCGTAAATTTTACAATTTTGATAGGCTAACCATCACGATTTTTCAAGATTTTGGAAATTTTCGATTTGTGGCGTAAATTTTACAATTTTGATAGGCTAACCATCAATATTTTTCTGGATTTTGGAAATTTTCGATTTGTGGCGTAAATTTTACAATTTTGATAGGCTAACCATCAATATTTTTCTGGATTTTGGAAATTTTCGATTTGTGGCGTAAATTTTACAATTTTGATAGGCTAACCATCAATATTTTTCTGGATTTTGGAAATTTTCGATTTGTGGCGTAAATTTTATAATTTTGATAGGCCATCAAAATTTCACAATTTTGATAGACTAACCATCACGATTTTTCAAGATTTTGGAAATTTTCGATTTGTGGCGTAAATTTTACAATTTTGATAGGCTAACCATCAATATTTTTCTGGATTTTGGAAATTTTCGATTTGCGGCGTAAATTTTACAATTTTGATAGGCTAACCATCAATATTTTTCTGGATTTTGGAAATTTTCGATTTGTGGCGTAAATTTTATAATTTTGATAGGCCATCAAAATTTCACAATTTTGATAGGCTAACCATTACGATTTTTCAAGATTTTGGAAATTTTCGATTTGTTGCGTAAATTTTACAATTTTGATAGGCTAACCATCAATATTTTTCTGGATTTTGGAAATTTTCGATTTGCGGCGTAAATTTTACAATTTTGATAGGCTAACCATCAATATTTTTCTGGATTTTGGAAATTTTCGATTTGTGGCGTAAATTTTACAATTTTGATAGGCTAACCATCAATATTTTTCTGGATTTTGGAAATTTTCGATTTGTGGCGTAAATTTTATAATTTTGATAGGCCATCAAAATTTCACAATTTTGATAGGCTAACCATCACGATTTTTCAAGATTTTGGAAACTTTCGATTTGTGGCGTAAATTTTACAATTTTGATAGGCTAACCATCAATATTTTTCTGGATTTTGGAAATTTTCGATTTGCGGCGTAAATTTTACAATTTTGATAGGCTAACCATCAATATTTTTCAAGATTTTGGAAATTTTCGATTTGTGGCGTAAATTTTACAATTTTGATAGGCTAACCATCAATATTTTTCTGGATTTTGGAAATTTTCGATTTGTGGCGTAAATTTTATAATTTTGATAGGCCATCAAAATTTCACAATTTTGATAGGCTAACCATCACGATTTTTCAAGATTTTGGAAACTTTCGATTTGTGGCGTAAATTTTACAATTTTGATAGGCTAACCATCAATATTTTTCTGGATTTTGGAAATTTTCGATTTGTGGCGTAAATTTTATAATTTTGATAGGCCATCAAAATTTCACAATTTTGATAGGCTAACCATTACGATTTTTCAAGATTTTGGAAATTTTCGATTTGTTGCGTAAATTTTACAATTTTGATAAGCCATCAAAATTTCACAATTTTGATAGGCTAACCATCAATATTTTTCTGGATTTTGGAAATTTTCGATTTGTGGCGTAAATTTTACAATTTTGATAGGCTAACCATCAATATTTTTCTGGATTTTGGAAATTTTCGATTTGTGGCGTAAATTTTATAATTTTGATAGGCCATCAAAATTTCACAATTTTGATAGGCTAACCATTACGATTTTTCAAGATTTTGGAAATTTTCGATTTGTTGCGTAAATTTTACAATTTTGATAGGCTAACCATCAATATTTTTCTGGATTTTGGAAATTTTCGATTTGTGGCGTAAATTTTATAATTTTGATAGGCCATCAAAATTTCACAATTTTGATAGGCTAACCATCACGATTTTTCAAGATTTTGGAAACTTTCGATTTGTGGCGTAAATTTTACAATTTTGATAGGCTAACCATCAATATTTTTCTGGATTTTGGAAATTTTCGATTTGCGGCGTAAATTTTACAATTTTGATAGGCTAACCATCAATATTTTTCAAGATTTTGGAAATTTTCGATTTGTGGCGTAAATTTTACAATTTTGATAGCCCATCTAAAATTCACAATTTTGATAGACTAACCATCACGATTTTTCAAGATTTTGGAAATTTTCGATTTGTGGCGTAAATTTTACAATTTTGATAGGCTAACCATCAATATTTTTCTGGATTTTGGAAATTTTCGATTTGTGGCGTAAATTTTATAATTTTGATAGGCCATCAAAATTTCACAATTTTGATAGGCTAACCATTACGATTTTTCAAGATTTTGGAAATTTTCGATTTGTTGCGTAAATTTTACAATTTTGATAAGCCATCAAAATTTCACAATTTTGATAGGCTAACCATCAATATTTTTCTGGATTTTGGAAATTTTCGATTTGTGGCGTAAATTTTATAATTTTGATAGGCCATCAAAATTTCACAATTTTGATAGGCTAACCATCACGATTTTTCAAGATTTTGGAAACTTTCGATTTGTGGCGTAAATTTTACAATTTTGATAGGCTAACCATCAATATTTTTCTGGATTTTGGAAATTTTCGATTTGTGGCGTAAATTTTATAATTTTGATAGGCCATCAAAATTTCACAATTTTGATAGGCTAACCATCACGATTTTTCAAGATTTTGGAAACTTTCGATTTGTGGCGTAAATTTTACAATTTTGATAGGCTAACCATCAATATTTTTCTGGATTTTGGAAATTTTCGATTTGTGGCGTAAATTTTACAATTTTGATAGGCCATCTAAATTTCACAATTTTTATAGGCTAACCATCACGATTTTTCAAGATTTTGGAAATTTTCGATTTGTGGCGTAAATTTCACAATTTTATAGGCTAAATTATAGACTAATTATAGAAATTTTTAAATTCCGAATTTCGTATTGAATCGGTGACGAACGTTGCTGCAGGCAGGTTTAATTGGTAAAATAATTTAATCTATTAGTAATTAAGGTTGATGTTATCTAGTTATAGTTTTAATGTCGATGACTCCCGTGACTTTTAATTTTATTTTAATGGCTACAAGAATTTGAACCGCTACTGGTGTAAATTCCAGTTTTAATTAGCAGGTTAAAACTTTTGATTTGTGGCACAAATACAGCTTTTATATGGTTAGTTTGACACTTGGTTTAAAGCGCTGATATGTTTTTCTGAACCCCAGCTTGTAAGACAACTGGAATTTTATTTTTGTAGTAGCTACTTTGGTAGCCATTCGACAAGATTATGTGCTACGGGTCATGATTGTGTACTACTTACCCTGATGCAAGACGAAATCATTTGAAACGCATCAAATTAACTTACATAACTGTTCTAAAAAATTTGTTCTAGAATTTATTGCCATTTTTTATGTGTACGTATCGACATAGTAGTAATTATAATAGTTTGGTATTTAATGCATATATTATCGCAAAATTGTAAATTATAAAATTATTGTTTTGTAGATAAAAATAAAAAATTTAATACTAAAAATTCTGAGATTCACTAAACGTTAATAATTGGAATAAGTTTCGACCAGCGAATTATAATCCTTTGTTAAAGTATACAGTCTCGGGCAAGGTGCCCTTGTGTTGTGCATACATTTCTTCGTACAACTCTTTTTCGAATCGACGGATTGTGGCGAGCGAAATAGCTGCCTGTTGTGGGAATATTGAACATGCGGCCGGTACCATAACCGTAAGGAAACATCCCACCATCATGACTTGGAATGGAGCATGAAGTATTGATAAACGTGCAAACCATGGTTTTTTTTCCATACGTTCCATAATTATGGGTAGTATAATCATTCCCGGTGCAGCCATAGTTATTCGCGAAAACAAAACTTGTGTTATGCCTTTAGCCGCGGCCAAACGACTTTTTCCTATAATATTACCATCCTTGTCCTGTACATCGATTCCGTTAATTAATTCATTTTGTCGCATCATCGGAATATTAACACAATTTGCGGCAGCAACCGCAGCAAATGGTACATACCGTTGAATAAGAGGACTAGCCCGTTTTTGCCAAAATGTTTTACAACCCAGTGCCGTCACCAAAGCACTAGTGGTCGCCGAAACGTATGAGACTCCAAGCTGGGTGACTGTTGTTGGTGAATTGGCATTACGATTTGTATAGTTGACGAGTGCGTTAAACGATTGGTTTACCCATTGCCAGAATACAACGGCCGGAACAGTTTTATAAAATTGTAACATGGCACCAGTGATTATCATGCCACCGGGCACTTGAAAACTCATTCGTCCGAAAACGTTTTGTTTATCGCCACTATCCGGATGAAATGCACTTTCGTATAATTTTTTGGCATAGATTATCTGCTCTTTTGTCGTACCTGGTGGTTCTTTGTGTAGTCTAAAAGAAAACGGAGTGGAATGATGGTATTTAGATATCCGTAATGATGTAATTTGGATTGTGCTCACCTATAGTTTTCTACAAGCTCCTTAGCATTATCTAAATCTTTTTCGCTCGTAATGCAAGTCCGGAAATCGGTCATCCAAGCAAAATGCTTGAAACGTCCCATGAATGTTGTTTGATCCCATAGTGGTTTATCGACGTCGATACGCTCGAAGGTGTTATCTAAAAATAAATGAACGTTAAATCAAAACTGCGAATCAGCATAAAATACACAAGAATTAACGTATAAACAAAAATTTGATTGGATTAAGTGTTGTGCCGCGAAATTTATATTTGAAGGACAAATCAATAAAAATAACAAACGAAACCAGAATACAGTCTTCTAAAGCACAAAAGACTTGTGCCGATTTACACTGACACACAAAATCTATAAATGTTCGTAGTCTATTTTAAGATCTGCAACATAAAGATGTTGGATGGACGAACAACGATTAACCCCAGTCTCGTGAGCTATTACGTCACAGCAAAGTTTATTATATTTACCTATTATTGAGTTCATTTTAATTTCGCGTTATGATTTATGTGATGAAATGGATAAACGAAAAAAAAAATCAATTGTGTGTCAGCCGTGGTTAGGTAATAAAATCACTGCAGCTCCGCACCGCCAATAAAATTATGTAAACAGTAGAACAGCAGGTGAATTAAAATAATCAATGGAATTGTATATTTGCTCTCGACACACAATCCTTGATAACAATGCTAACAAACACTTTAATTCTAATTTAAAAAACTTTTTTCTATTTATTATAATTTATAATATAAACATTATTATGTTGTCCTTAAATGCACTTTAAACTAATGAATCGACTATTTTACATTCACTTTATTCTTATTTAAACTTAGTTTTTGATTTCGATCCAAAATTTAATTAACAAATTAATTAAAATTATAAATTAAAATAATTGAGATATAAAATTTTTTCACAACTATCCCACGAAACAACTGAGGAGAAACTGAAATGAAAATAAGAATTTCTTTGCAACCAATTTTTTTATATTTTTTTTCGTTTTGGAATTTTTGACATTTGTGTTTGTGGAGAGTTTTTTCCTAAAATTAGTACATTGGTGCGTTAACTCCAAATAACTTATATTACTATAAGGGAAATCGTGAACATTTCCATAGTAAATGCTAACGACAACATGATTTCGTTCAATTTTGTTTCGGATAAAAATTCTAGATGGCATACCAAACGTTTTTAACGAGAACAATAGATGGCACGTCAACCAATTTTTTTATTTTTTATTTTTTCATAAAATTTCATAACAGCTGTCATTAATGGTACTATTGTTGTTATTTCAAAGTGTAGCGTCTCACGTCTGTGAAGTGAATAATAATAATTTGTTTTGTGAATTAAAAGTGTTGTATATTTTGTTTTATAAAAACCTTTCATAAATTATAAAATAACATAAATAAATAAGTTATTTTAAAATAACATAAATATAAAGTGCTTGTTTTATCAAAATGCCGCTGAAGTGTTTTAATTGTTCAGCGAAGATTGGTTTGCATTCGTAAGTAGTAATTGATGCGAAAGATAGCTAAAACATAATTATTCATCACTTTAGATGCTAATTAACACAATATAAATATGTTGTTTGTTTTAAATTTATTAAAATGTAAAGTTTAACCTATAAAAAAGTGATTTTATACCACCAAGCAATTGGACTATTCGAATTAGTAGCTAATTTTAGATAAATTTTGCATATATTTTCGGTTAAAGGTTTTATTTTTACAATTTATATTGCCTCAAGCGTATACTGAATAAAAGAGCTGATTGTACCCTTTAATTTATAGCGCACCATCATCTGAAGATTACAGGAAAATTTGGCGAGATATTGTTCCAAATGTCAAAGCTAATGAATTGGATTATCCTTCATTTAAACTTTGTTCCAAACATTTCGAGGAAAAATATTTAACCACTGGTAATCATCTTACAAGAAATGCGGTACCTTCGAAATTTGTTTTGGACAATGACATGTGGTAAGTTAAACCAACATTTCTTTTTAATGTAATTATGTTAAAGCTTGTAATAATAAAATTGTTATATTTGCGCCTAGGTATACTATTGAATATGATGAGGATGCGACATTAAATGTTCCTACTGAAATAATTAACTATAAAAAGCCAGAATGTAATAAAATTTCATGTAATGATAACACAACAAACTTAGAAAACGAACCACCAAATTACCCTTCAACGTCAGCCATGAATACGCCACCGAATTATCCTTCAACGTCAATCACGACGTCACCACCAATCAAAAAAGCAAAAAGTGGAAATATTCTACCAACAACACCGCAATCAAGTGATGCCATTAGCCGTCAGTTCAGATATACTGGAGACATTGATGCATCTTACAATTACACACCACGTACTTCAAAGCGAGCTATATCCAAATTGAAAGAGGAAATTGGGAAAACTCGAAAATTAAACAAGGCTCTTGTCACAAAATGTAATCGTTATCAAAAAAAGGTACAAGATTTCGAAAATTTCATGAAGAGGTTAGAGAAAGAAGGGATTATTAGTGGAGGATCGCGTGATACATTAAATGTAAGAAAATTATTTTAATTAAGCGCTTTACCCACAGGAAATCAAAAAGAAAAATTGGATGAAAAATACTTAATACGGTTTTAATTTTTAGTTTTCTTACGGGCAAAGCACTTTAAAATCAAACATTTATTTATTTGATATATTATTGTATATATTTATATACATATATACAATATATTGTATATATTCAAGTATATTAAATATATATTTGATTGTATATACCTTATGTTATTTGCTATATTAATTGTCAATACTAAAATATTTATAATTATTTTTTTAATTTATTAGGACATAAGCCAAGAACAATCATTTATTTATGAATTAAAATCCGGTGTAAAATTTGGCAAATATACACCGAAGTTGCGTCAGTTTGCGATGACCATGTCATTTTTTTCAACTGCTGGTTATGAGCATCTTCGGCAATTTTTTATTAAAAGTATCAAACTACCACATATAAGGACCATAAGACAATGGTACCAGAACTCAACAGGCAGTCCTGGTATTACAATACAAGCCGTGGAACATTTGCGGCAAAAAATCCAAACAGAGAATAAAGATATCTATTTCTCCATAATGATGGACGAAATGTCAATCAAAAAATGTATTGATTGGGACAATAAAAATAAGGAGTTTGTGGGGTTTGTTAATTATGGCGCAGGGTGTTTGGATGATAATGTAGATGATGAACAAACACAGGCATCTAATGTGTTAGTGTTCTTCATTTGTGCTATAAATTTAAAATTTAAAATACCTATTGCATATTTTTTTATTAATTCCTTAAATGCAGCAGACCGAGCACATATAATAAAATTTGTCATATCCCACTTACGCGAGGAGTGTAATGCGAACATTATAACGTTAACATTTGACGGGCTTAAGGCAAATTTTAGTATGGTCAAATTGTTAGGAGCCGAATTACCACAAAAGCCTTATTTTTATGTCGAACCTAGTGATCAAAAAATTTTTATTTATTTGGATAATTGTCACATGATTAAACTTATACGTAATCATTTCAAATTAAAACGTACATTTTATACAAAAAATGACGATAAAATTGAATGGCATTACATTGAAAAACTAAATAATATTCAAACTGAAAGCGGACTTGCACTTGCACCAAGAATTAATGCCACACATATAAAGTTTGAAAATTCTATAATGCGGGTAAAATATGCAGTGCAAGTGTTTAGTCGCAGTGTAGCAAACGCATTAGAATATTTAAGCCAAACCGATCCAATATTTAAGGATTGTATGCCTACTGTTAAATTTTTACTAATTATTAATGATTGTTTTGATATTTTTAATAGTAATAGTTTAATGGCAAAATATTATTTTAAACGACCTCTCTCTAAATCGACACACGAAACTTTTTTTAAAAATTTAGAATATTTAAAACAAACTATCAATGAATTAAAATATGTTAACAAATATCATCAAAAATTAAATGTAATACAAAGTAATTTCAATACAGGATTTTTAGGTTTTTTAATAAATTCCGAAAGTCTAAAAATTATGTACAATGAATTAATTGTAAATGATAAATTAGATTATTTGTTAACATATAAGTTTAGCCAGGATCACTTAGAGTTGTTTTTTGGGTTGATTCGTTATCGAACTGGCCGAAACGACAATCCAACATGCAAACAATTTATAGCATCCTATAAACGGCTAGTTGTTAATAAATCTATAAAAGCGCAAGGTACGGGTAATGTTTCCTTGCCAGAAATATTAACTATTTCATCCAGCCGAAAGACAAATCAATTAAATTTAAATGATGATGTTGTATTAGATTTAATTGAAGTCGAGCTGGATGAATACTCGTGTGATATAATAACGTATTTAGCTGGGTATATTGAAGCCAAACAATTGCCTAAATTTTTAAAATGTAAGGAATGTCTCCAAATTTTAAATAAAAGTGCACGGTTGGAGCTAAATCTAGGTTTATTTAATTTAAAAAAATGGGGTAAATTAATGACCCCATCATTAAATACATACAAAATTTTAGTCGAATGTGAGAAAATTTTTAAAAGTAGTGTTAATATTAATGTAAAATTAGAATATAGTAAGTTAGTTTTACGATCAATACAAAATATTAGTTTAATCGATTTAATTTTTATAGATAATAGCAATCACTTATACTCTAGATTTAATATTAATGATATAGAAAATCATTTTTACGTGTTAATTAAAACTATCATAAATATATATTATAAAATAAGATTTTTTCATTTTGCAAAACAAGAGAATTTAAAAAAAATTGGTGTAAGAAAAAAATTAACGAAGTTAATTCATTTTAATGAAATGAAATAATTAAAAAAAAATAAAATTTGGTTTTATTTATTTATTATTGTATATAAATATAAGCCCATGTACTCCAATCCCGATTATAAAATTTAAAATTTTTTTTTTAGATTTAAAATTTTTGTTTCGTTAATAATTCGTTCAATATAAAAAACTGTAGATAAAAAAATGTAAACATTTCGTTCAACTACTCTAGTGCCATCTACTATTTTTATCCCAACTAATATCATGTTGGCACATAAAATCGACGCGATTTCCCTTATAGTAATATAAGTTATTTGATAAAATGTACGTTTTAATTTGAAATGATTACGTATAAGTTTAATCATGTGACAATTATCCAAATAAATAAAAATTTTTTGATCACTAGGTTCGACATAAAAATAAGGCTTTTGTGGTAATTCGGCTCCTAACAATTTGACCATACTAAAATTTGCCTTAAGCCCGTCAAATGTTAACGTTATAATGTTCGCATTACACTCCTCGCGTAAGTGGGATATGACAAATTTTATTATATGTGCTCGGTCTGCTGCATTTAAGGAATTAATAAAAAAATATGCAATAGGTATTTTAAATTTTAAATTTATAGCACAAATGAAGAACACTAACACATTAGATGCCTGTGTTTGTTCATCATCTACATTATCATCCAAACACCCTGCGCCATAATTAACAAACCCCACAAACTCCTTATTTTTATTGTCCCAATCAATACATTTTTTGATTGACATTTCGTCCATCATTATGGAGAAATAGATATCTTTATTCTCTGTTTGGATTTTTTGCCGCAAATGTTCCACGGCTTGTATTGTAATACCAGGACTGCCTGTTGAGTTCTGGTACCATTGTCTTATGGTCCTTATATGTGGTAGTTTGATACTTTTAATAAAAAATTGCCGAAGATGCTCATAACCAGCAGTTGAAAAAAATGACATGGTCATCGCAAACTGACGCAACTTCGGTGTATATTTGCCAAATTTTACACCGGATTTTAATTCATAAATAAATGATTGTTCTTGGCTTATGTCCTAATAAATTAAAAAAATAATTATAAATATTTTAGTATTGACAATTAATATAGCAAATAACATAAGGTATATACAATCAAATATATATTTAATATACTTGAATATATACAATATATTGTATATATGTATATAAATATATACAATAATATATCAAATAAATAAATGTTTGATTTTAAAGTGCTTTGCCCGTAAGAAAACTAAAAATTAAAACCGTATTAAGTATTTTTCATCCAATTTTTCTTTTTGATTTCCTGTGGGTAAAGCGCTTAATTAAAATAATTTTCTTACATTTAATGTATCACGCGATCCTCCACTAATAATCCCTTCTTTCTCTAACCTCTTCATGAAATTTTCGAAATCTTGTACCTTTTTTTGATAACGATTACATTTTGTGACAAGAGCCTTGTTTAATTTTCGAGTTTTCCCAATTTCCTCTTTCAATTTGGATATAGCTCGCTTTGAAGTACGTGGTGTGTAATTGTAAGATGCATCAATGTCTCCAGTATATCTGAACTGACGGCTAATGGCATCACTTGATTGCGGTGTTGTTGGTAGAATATTTCCACTTTTTGCTTTTTTGATTGGTGGTGACGTCGTGATTGACGTTGAAGGATAATTCGGTGGCGTATTCATGGCTGACGTTGAAGGGTAATTTGGTGGTTCGTTTTCTAAGTTTGTTGTGTTATCATTACATGAAATTTTATTACATTCTGGCTTTTTATAGTTAATTATTTCAGTAGGAACATTTAATGTCGCATCCTCATCATATTCAATAGTATACCTAGGCGCAAATATAACAATTTTATTATTACAAGCTTTAACATAATTACATTAAAAAGAAATGTTGGTTTAACTTACCACATGTCATTGTCCAAAACAAATTTCGAAGGTACCGCATTTCTTGTAAGATGATTACCAGTGGTTAAATATTTTTCCTCGAAATGTTTGGAACAAAGTTTAAATGAAGGATAATCCAATTCATTAGCTTTGACATTTGGAACAATATCTCGCCAAATTTTCCTGTAATCTTCAGATGATGGTGCGCTATAAATTAAAGGGTACAATCAGCTCTTTTATTCAGTATACGCTTGAGGCAATATAAATTGTAAAAATAAAACCTTTAACCGAAAATATATGCAAAATTTATCTAAAATTAGCTACTAATTCGAATAGTCCAATTGCTTGGTGGTATAAAATCACTTTTTTATAGGTTAAACTTTACATTTTAATAAATTTAAAACAAACAACATATTTATATTGTGTTAATTAGCATCTAAAGTGATGAATAATTATGTTTTAGCTATCTTTCGCATCAATTACTACTTACGAATGCAAACCAATCTTCGCTGAACAATTAAAACACTTCAGCGGCATTTTGATAAAACAAGCACTTTATATTTATGTTATTTTAAAATAACTTATTTATTTATGTTATTTTATAATTTATGAAAGGTTTTTATAAAACAAAATATACAACACTTTTAATTCACAAAACAAATTATTATTATTCACTTCACAGACGTGAGACGCTACACTTTGAAATAACAACAATAGTACCATTAATGACAGCTGTTATGAAATTTTATGAAAAAATAAAAAATAAAAAAATTGGTTGACGTGCCATCTATTGTTCTCGTTAAAAACGTTTGGTATGCCATCTAGAATTTTTATCCGAAACAAAATTGAACGAAATCATGTTGTCGTTAGCATTTACTATGGAAATGTTCACGATTTCCCTTATAGTAATATAAGTTATTTGACATTTTATACAAAAAATGACGATAAAATTGAATGGCATTACATTGAAAAACTAAATAATATTCAAACTGAAAGCGGACTTGCACTTGCACCAAGAATTAATGCCACACATATAAAGTTTGAAAATTCTATAATGCGGGTAAAATATGCAGTGCAAGTGTTTAGTCGCAGTGTAGCAAACGCATTAGAATATTTAAGCCAAACCGATCCAATATTTAAGGATTGTATGCCTACTGTTAAATTTTTACTAATTATTAATGATTGTTTTGATATTTTTAATAGTAATAGTTTAATGGCAAAATATTATTTTAAACGACCTCTCTCTAAATCGACACACGAAACTTTTTTTAAAAATTTAGAATATTTAAAACAAACTATCAATGAATTAAAATATGTTAACAAATATCATCAAAAATTAAATGTAATACAAAGTAATTTCAATACAGGATTTTTAGGTTTTTTAATAAATTCCGAAAGTCTAAAAATTATGTACAATGAATTAATTGTAAATGATAAATTAGATTATTTGTTAACATATAAGTTTAGCCAGGATCACTTAGAGTTGTTTTTTGGGTTGATTCGTTATCGAACTGGCCGAAACGACAATCCAACATGCAAACAATTTATAGCATCCTATAAACGGCTAGTTGTTAATAAATCTATAAAAGCGCAAGGTACGGGTAATGTTTCCTTGCCAGAAATATTAACTATTTCATCCAGCCGAAAGACAAATCAATTAAATTTAAATGATGATGTTGTATTAGATTTAATTGAAGTCGAGCTGGATGAATACTCGTGTGATATAATAACGTATTTAGCTGGGTATATTGAAGCCAAACAATTGCCTAAATTTTTAAAATGTAAGGAATGTCTCCAAATTTTAAATAAAAGTGCACGGTTGGAGCTAAATCTAGGTTTATTTAATTTAAAAAAATGGGGTAAATTAATGACCCCATCATTAAATACATACAAAATTTTAGTCGAATGTGAGAAAATTTTTAAAAGTAGTGTTAATATTAATGTAAAATTAGAATATAGTAAGTTAGTTTTACGATCAATACAAAATATTAGTTTAATCGATTTAATTTTTATAGATAATAGCAATCACTTATACTCTAGATTTAATATTAATGATATAGAAAATCATTTTTACGTGTTAATTAAAACTATCATAAATATATATTATAAAATAAGATTTTTTCATTTTGCAAAACAAGAGAATTTAAAAAAAATTGGTGTAAGAAAAAAATTAACGAAGTTAATTCATTTTAATGAAATGAAATAATTAAAAAAAAATAAAATTTGGTTTTATTTATTTATTATTGTATATAAATATAAGCCCATGTACTCCAATCCCGATTATAAAATTTAAAATTTTTTTTTTAGATTTAAAATTTTTGTTTCGTTAATAATTCGTTCAATATAAAAAACTGTAGATAAAAAAATGTAAACATTTCGTTCAACTACTCTAGTGCCATCTACTATTTTTATCCCAACTAATATCATGTTGGCACATAAAATCGACGCGATTTCCCTTATAGTAATATAAGTTATTTGGTTAACTCTAATTGTTGTTTTTTAGTACAAAACAAAACCATGTAAGTTTAGAAATTTTTGGAGATTTGATTGACTGAAAACATTGCTATTCGCACAAAAAATTACATTTCGTTACCAGTCTGAAAATATTTCAGTTCAGTAACTGAAAAAGTATTGAAAAAATGCAGCACATGCTGATGATGGTGGTAAAGTTGTATTAGATAAAAGACGATTTAAACTATGAATTATGAAGCACCTGCTTACAGAAATGGTGAAAGATTATGTATAAGCCGGTAATCCTACCTTTTCGCCTACCGATAAAAAAAAAGTTTCCGATTTAATTTACTTCTGCGTATTTGATAGCGTGCACGTACTTATGCTAATGCCATCGGATCGATTGTTATGATCTGTCATCGGACCATTCACTGATAAAAGTCACCTTTAACTGACGTCTTTAAGTCAGCAACTCCGAAACGTCTAACAAATAAACGATAATATTGATGCAGCACCAAAAAATCTAACAAATATACTGGGATTATCAACTGAAAAGGCTACAGCTACTCAAGAAGCAATGAAAAAAAAACTGTACTCTCACCATACGAAGAAGTAAATAATTTTGTGCCTGAGCAATTGGAGTAATATAACCTAAAAACCGATAAATAATTGAAAAAAGTACAGTATACTATCAAAATGTGCATAAGCCTGAAAAGACAAGAAGATATGACGTTATTTTTGGAAAAATGATAAGTTTCAATTCATGAAACTAATAACATTCCTTTTCAACGTGATAATGCAAACTAATCATATTCTACAAAAATGGAAGAAATCTCTGATAACAATGATTCATAAACCTCGATAAATTGAAACACAAGTTTCTTCTTACCGTTTCATAAGCATACGGTTCCAACTATCTCAAATCTGTTTAAGAAGTTGTTATTAACAAAAATGAAACCAGTATGAGAAGAAACGCAAATTATACCAGACCATTAACTTGGGTTATGAAACCAACATGCGATCATAAAGGAAATGCATAGTAGTAACAGGCTACCGAGCAATTGGCGCAGTGGTTAAAACTGCGGTGTTTGGGTCGGGAGGTACCGGGTTCGAATCCCAACGGGGGAGGCTTGCAAAAAAGGGATGTTTCATCACCTGATTACGACCCCTGTTGGAGTCAGAATCCATGGGCCGAACCATCGTCCATGTCAGTGCAGGCTGGCTCGAGCAATGCAATGTGCAGATGGATTTAAAATCGATCCTGTATTCGTGCGTCCTCGATTTGGCTGGTGGCGGCATAAGGTAGGACGTTAAAAATTAACCGCGAAAGAGTTGGGAGAGCTTCGGTCCCAGAACATTGCAGAGTTCAGAAACAAACAAACAATAATAGGCTGACATAATTGTTTGTTGGTACGGAGTGACGTGAGTGATACATTATATAAATTTAATTGTAAATTACAAAACTCCGACAGTTTTCACTCACTTCTTGATAAAACCAATAAATTTTCAAGAAATAAAAATATAAATATATATATTATTCGAAAAAAACTAAAGATTTTATTAATATTTTTATAATAAATTTCACTACTAGTTTCGATTTTAAAAATAATAGGCTGCGTGGGTAAATGTTTCAAAAAACTTAGATTTTATTTCAGCCAAGTACGTTGAAGCTCGACGTCTATTAAAGCGTTTTGAGCCCAATCAAATCGCTGAAGAACATTAAAGGCGTTATTTTCGATTAAACCTATTGATCAGCCACCATCTTAAAATTTATTGAACTTATATGACGATTTTAACTCACACATCCGTTCTTAATACTGTGGATTGTTCAGTTCAATATTGGGATAATGTTCCGGTTTATCTTATCTCTTCCAAGTTCGATTCACAAACAAAATCCAAATGGAAGGAAGTCATTGCCAAATGTGTTTTCATCTTTCGAAGATGTTGCAAAATTTATTCATGTTAGAAGTCACAAAATAAATAAGTATAAAACTGACTTTTCATATTGTCAAATGTATATAAATTGCATATAAAAAAACTACCCAACACTAAAATCAATAGAAATGACCGCTTCTCGATGAGTAAAAACTATTTGTGTAGTAGATCTTCATTCAGTTAATTTCTGGGTTTCCTGAAAAAACTTCTTTGTTAGCCACAACTCCAGGCTAGGCACGAATCAAAATTCTCCAGTAATAGATCCTTTCACTGATTAATTACAACTCGCCTAATTGTTGCTACTATAACGGTTACATGGAGAAGCAATTCTTAGAAATAGCTCTCCCAACTGTTGAGCGATTTACGCTTAACGTCCTTATTTATTCCGTTTAAGATTATGCACTCAAACAGGGGGTTATATTTGTGTTCATCGTTATCAACGATCGAAATTAAGTGATCGAAACCTAGTAATCTTTTTAAATCCCTCTCCCATGGGGATTTGAAACCATTACCTTCCAGCCCAAACGGCGCAGCTTTAACAATACCGTAGGGGCAATTTAAACCTACCCACCACGTATCCCACAAAACTTAAAAATATTTCAGTATTTTCAATAAATAAATGATAAATTGATAAGATGAAAAATCCTCTTCAATAAATCAATCAAAATACACAACATTAATGGTTATCAACGGAGCCCTACTTCAAAAATACTCAAACGTTATATAATTGCTGTTCATATCTCTACACACAATCAAATTATAAAACGATAAATGTACTACAATTTTAAATTTATGAAAAAAAAAAACAAATGTTCTGACTCCTGAGTCTGACCCCCAATGGTTAAATGTCAGTGTGACATTAAGTTGTTTGTAGAATAATAATGGATATCTAAACATTTAATCAAGCATAATATATTCGTACTGTACTGTAATTAACATAAAACATAATTAATTGATTATTTTCAAGTTTAAGCACCTAATAAAAATTAAATCGCACATTTTAAATTTATTATTAAAATGTGATATCGATTCGCTTGCGTCTCATATCTTATCCTTATCAATAATGTTAAAAATAAAAATAAAATTTGATTTTTATGTATACGTACGTTAGTCGTTCAAAAGTGTTAATATAAATTAATTTAATTTTAATTTGGTTTTTGCATTAATTAGTCGCCATCGATCGATCGAATAAAATGTTTAAAAATCACATTACTGTGATATTTACGTTAATAGTTGTGTTGAGTTTGGAAAATATTGGAATTGATGGGGCTAATATTTTGGGAATATTTCCCGGATTTAGTCGATCCCATTTTATTATGGGGCAAACTTTGTTCGAGGGACTTGCGAAAAATGGACATAATTTAACACTAGTCAGCCAATATCAGATGTACGACCCAGTCGATAACATCGAAGAAGTTAAATTAGATGGAATATATGAAAAGTTTAAAGGTCAGTCAATGTACTAGAGATAACATTATCTAAAACTAACAGAGTTTCTACTTACAGAATTAGGGTATTTGGATGCATTAAACACATCGGACTATTCATCATTCGAAACCATCACAAGTTTAATTTATGAAACCGCGGTACTAGCCGATTTAACAATGAAGTCGACCGCTCTGCAAGATATCCTAAAATCTAATCGTACTTTTGATCTACTCATCCTCGATATGCATATGGTCGATAGTCTATTAGGAATTGCTAACTACTATGAAATTCCATCGATTGTGATAAGCCCCACTGGAACGAACCGACATATAGATGAATTTGTTGGTAATCCGTTTAATCCATCGTACAATCCGCATCGATATACCGACTTTACTGATCGCATGTGCCTAAAACAACGTTTAATTAATACGATCACAGCAATTTTCGATGAGCTTAGCTACACTTTCATGTACATTCCATCGCAAGAGATTATCTATCGTCGATACTTTAACGAGCTGAAACCTAAAGATCAGGCCGATTTACCACCGCTTATCGATTTGGTTCATAACGTAAGTCTCGTTTTAGTGAACTCGCATAGTGCGATAAATTATCCACGTGCATTTGTTCCCAATTTAATCGAAATTGGTGGTCTACACATCAAGAATGAAACACACATAGCAAAAGATGCAGAAAAATTTATGGAACAATCCGATGGCGTTATCTTATTTAGCCTTGGTACTAAAATTAAATCGAAAGATTTACCAGACGAGAAACGGAATGCTTTCGTTAATGTATTTGCCCATATGACTAGATATCGTATATTCTGGAAGTGGGAGAATGCAACTTTATTTAATCAATCGAATAACATGGTGATTGGAACATGGTTACCGCAACAGGATTTATTAGCGTATCCAGCTGTTAAATTGTTTATCACACATGGCGGACAATTGAGCGAAATGGAAGGAGTACATTTTAGGAAACCTATGATTGGGATTCCGATTACCGAAGACGATCGACTAAATGTTGTTCGAGCGGTAAAAAAAGGATATATGCGTATGTTAGACTACACCAACATTACTGAGGAATCGATTACGGAAGCAATTAATGACGTGCTAAATAATCCATCCTACCAAGAGGCTGTAAATCGTGCAGCCGATTTGTTTATACTAAATCCGATTCACCCACTCGATAATGCCGTGTACCATGTCGAATATGTACTTAAAACACAAGGTGCCCATCATTTACGTACATCGGTCGTACATATGCCATTCTGGAAATGTCTTATGATTGACGTCACTCTAATTATAGTTGCGGTACTATTGCTCATCGTATCTATACCATTCGTCATAACGTTGTATATACTTCGACGAAACTACAATGCACGGACCCTAAACGAAAAAATTTTGCCAATCGGTTCAAACAATAACAATAATGTGATTACCAAAAATAGAAATTCATCGGCTCGTGATAAGAAAATTCCCATTAAATTGAAAAATCACTAAGTTCCTTTCGAAACTACGAAAAGACGTGATATCAACATCGTTCGTTGCCTTAATTAAATTCCCTTTTTTTGAGGATAACCACTTACTTAATATTTTGGTGTGCTGAATGTAAATACTAGATAATTTTAATGCCTGTAGTTTATAAGCAAAGTGCCATTTGTTGCTAAATTTAAATAAAATCTAAAAAAAAAAAAAAAATGTTGAACAAAATGAATTTGTGTTTCTCTTCGACCTAGAAAATATACTCACTAAAGTATGACTTAAATATTAGTACGGTAACTTTATTAAAGCATACAACAGTTACAAACAACACTTAAATGCAGTAAAATCTTAAAATTAATCGTTAGTTGTTGAATGTTGGTATATCGTCGAACGTATAGCCCGGTATTCCAATAACTATGCACACAATTATACGGAAATAATATGCGCCCGGTATAAATGTAAGTGAGGCAAGTATAATGATTGGCCAAAGTCGATCATTGTACTTTTCATCGTTTAGAATGCCCACTTTAATAGATATTGCAACAATAACGAAGGTCTAAAAATCGAAACGCAATTTAGTTATCTCGACTTTACATTTAAAAGACGGTGATTGACTTACCAATCCGATTATAAAGAAAAATCCTATAAAAAACATACTTTTCCATGGTGTTTTAGGTTTTGGGGCCGCAAATTGATCGGCTGTAAAACTGTCATCTCGTTGCAAATTAATATGTTTACTACTATCTATCGAATCTGTAGATAGCTCCTCGTATTTATTAAAACGACGACGTGACATTTTCTTAAATTTAGGAATGATGTAAACTTTAGGAATCGAACTATTCAATTTGATTGTAATCTTGACCGAATCAATCACAGAAAGCTGAATAAACTATACGGTCTTCCGACTGACGGCAAATAACTTTATCGAACGATGCAAATGACGACTGTCAGGTTTAACAAAATTTCAAATGTCAAAAAAATTTTTGGAGGCGGATTGCCTATTGAGTACTAAAACGTACTAAAATTCTTTATATGTACAGTTGGTTAAAGCAGTCTTCTTTGGGATCAAAACCGTCAAAAAATTTTGACGGTAATGTAAATGTGCATGATAAGATGTATCTTAGGTCGAACAGTTTCGGTCCCGAGCTTGCTACAAAGGCTGTATACCGATTAATGCTGTATAATATTATATATGGCGTTTTTAATATGCAGCTTTCATTTTGTAGACATTGAGGTTTAAAATGTCGTTCATTTTTCGGACACCATATTGCACTTTCTGGCCGTACAGTGGTCCGAAAAATCAAGAAATTTGAGGCGATTGGGTTAGTTAAAACCCGGAAAAGAACTGTTGATGATCGTGCAGCTCGGTCCATTGAAAATATTGCAGCAATCAGTACGAGTGTTGGCCAGAATCTTTCCACCTCGATTCGCCATGGTTCTTAGCAATTTGAGATTTTCACTGATGCAATGGACAGAGAGAATGTTGACTAAAGATCTGCATTTGCAAGAACGGAACAACGGAATTTTTGAATACGAAATTTGAAGGGAGAGTGATTACCTCGAATCTCGTGCCGCATTGATGTGAATTAGCCACCTAGATTATGCGATTTGACTCCTTTGGATTTGTTTCTTTGGTTTTTTTTTTAAAGAAATTTTAGAATTTTCAAAGGAGGTTTACTAAGGTGCTTCAATTGACTTAGTCAGTGTTAATTTTTTTAGAATAGTCTTTCTATTAGCATTTTTTTTTAATTGCCATTTTAGTTGTAAAACGCTTATAGATTGATCCTTATTAGTTCGAGAAACTTATTTACGTCAGGGGAATAAGACCAACTTTTTGTTTAAAATTTTTTGAGAAGCGTTTCTACAAAAAGACAATTTGCAAAAGATATCTTTCATTAAATTTTACGGGAACCAAAAATATCAATTTTCGCAATAGATTAGATATTTGCATCAAGAAGATTTAATTGTTTGGTGTGCAATATTCATAAGTGAGTCTTCTCTCAGCCAAGAAATTATTCTAAATGTGCTCGTTTTTTAAGTTCATGCTATAAAATTTTCGTCTGCAGCGTACCCTCGTTTGGGTGACATAACCAAACTACGTTGTTATTTTCCATATTTTGGTTTTGTTTTTTAAATTTAGTAGACATTTTGTTGAGCGGTGACATTATTTGCCTTCCATCATTTTATTTTGCATTCGACATAGTAAATGAAGAATCCGGATTTGAAGGTTTCACATAATTATGGGGCATCACATATAAACTGTCATAAGTGAAATTTTCGGTTTGTTCAGGGGAAGCATTTAAAATTTTTTTTGGCAAAAATCTATAAAGAATATTAAAAACAGGAAATTGTTGAAATACTTCGAAGTAGCCAAAAGTAACATATTATAATAAAAAAAATTATATTTCTACTTGCAAAGTTGTTTGTTCAAATTATAAACTCCTCGATTTCGGTACCTGGCAGTACATACATAGCCCATTTGTGAATAAATGAAGATATTTCACAAGTTCCTCGATCACTTTATGGACTGTTTCATTCCACATTGCGCAATAACCAAGGTGACGTATTGTATCAATAGTTAAATTCTGAGTCTCGAAAAATAAAAAAAAGTTTCGAAAAATAAAAATTCTACAGAATTTTTTAAATTGGGTATGTGAAAACATTTATAACTGTTTTCTTTAGAGCTTTATTTTCTTTGGAATCAATTTTATAGTTTTCTTTCGTGTATATCGATTTGTAGTTTATGTTAAATGGGTATCAACATCATTTTGAAAATACCTTTTTGATTAGAAAAAGCTTCTTGAGGTTTAATTTGATATTTAAAGCACTTGTCGCAATTATGATTTGCTATCTACTTGAACGCAAAATTAAACTCGGTATTAAAAATATGGTTGTGTAGCCATTCTTTTGCAATGAGATTTCCTGCAACATTATTTACTTCGCATTTCTCTATATATAATTTAAACATTTAGGATATATTAAGGTTCATTACCCAAATATATTTTCAAAAATCGTTCCCTGAAATAATGGCTTTCTAATACTAGTAATGAACTTTTTGTGAAAACGCACATACTTCTGCATCCCATCGTCGAATCTATTTAATGGTTGGTATCCAATCTCTGTTCTCAGTGGTAACTGATCCTCCTAGGAGTTTTTCCAATTGGGAGTTCTGACAAACATGTCAGATATTCAAAAAAATAAATCTTGCATAAATTAATATGCTTTCTTCCTAAATCAAAATGGTATATTGCAGGTACATAATACCATAATGAAGAATCACGTTTTCGTATACATAATGAAGGATCACGTTTCCGTATACTTTTTAATACGAATTTCGAATTGTTGCCAAACGCTTCCCAAATACAGGCTGGTAAATTTTCAGGATTTACATCCGAATCCTCATAATCTATTACACCTTCAGCTTCTAGGATTTAACCATAATACAGGAAAATAACCGTACTACAGGTGTACAATCGTAAATCTTGCATAATAAAATATCCGCGGGGTAAATAGTCCGATAGCTTACCCCCAGGTAACTAAATGCACTTACGATAGTATACATATACTATCTCTTATTACAGAATGTTGATTAGCTAGAATTAGGATAATTTGCTATCAGAAAGAGTAGTCTTGGTCAAAATATTTATCATCAGAACCCTATTTTATTGTGAAGGTCAGAGTCTCCAATTTAAGAATGAAAAACCATTTCGTTCCTTCTGTAAGTCCAGTTTTCAATAACTTTTTCGATGACTTCGGCGCCTATCTCGTGAATAATAGTCGCAATCCCATGTTTTAAAGCTGGAATTGTCTCCGTATTATCTGCATCCTTATCGCAGCTCATTGCAGGCCAATTGACATCTCCAAGCCGGTATATATATATATATATATATATATATATATATATATATATATATATATATATTATATATATATATATATATATATATATTATATATATATATATATATATATATATATATATATATATATATATATATATATTATATATATATATATATATATATATATATATATATATATATATATATATATATATATATATATATATATATATATATATATATATATATATATATATATATATATATATATATATATATATATATATTGATTTTCGCTATAACAAAGGCAATAACTATTTATAGTTTCTATTTATCTGCCGATATGAGATTTTCATGAATGAACACAAATAAATAATTAGGTGCCGGCATATCTAACCTATTTTATTGTTTTTTTACCCAACTATAAGAATAATTTTTGAATTATGTAGTCAGACAATGCCGAAATTGAATTAACATCCCATGCTATATAGCGACGTCTATTATGAAATAAATGTACCAGTAATGAATAAATAAAAACATTTTTGGTATTAGCATAATATAAATACACATAGTACTACCATGGTATGTTAGCCCATTGACGTGCTTGATGCCGCTACTGGTATTGTTTTACAAAAATCAAAATATTTTTATATGTATGATCGCCTAAATGTCATATACTTTTACTAAATTTTGACGATACTCTATCGACCCGACATCTGAACCATCAATGGGTAAACTGTTTTTTTATGATGGTAGTACTATGTCTAGTTATATTATGGTATCGGTCTAGTGCCCAATAAAATATGTTACGATATTACATAGATATGTCGATATTACACACCAATAATTCTATTCGGCATAACAATTGATGGGCAATCAACAATTGATTAGTTTTTATTCTAAACTGTATAGTTGACCAATCTATACTGTACCGAAGACGCTGAAATTAAACCTGCAAATGATACTTAATATTACATATTTAGTGCGTCTGGAACAAATTATGTGAGAGCTAGTAAATAGCTATACAGATTCAAGCGCTTTAAAGGAGTTACCGCATTGTATCATATCTAGGTCAATTGCCTTTCGTGACTAACTTGTAAGCGTTACCATCGATGACGTAATAGATACTTGGCAGCTACATTTTCTTGTTTACTTCAGTATGAGTAAAATACTGTAGATGAAAGTTGTGAAATCTTAATAAGTGGTAAGCTAATCTTAATCCATCGAAAGGACTCAAGGTTTGCTTTGTGAAGTATGAAAATATGTACCTCAACAATTTCGGCATTTATGTAAAATGGCAGTAACACATTCATGATGTTGCATTATACTTGAAAACAAGCTATCGAGAGTAGGGCAATCCAATACTTTTTTATAATTTTTTTTATTTGACCATTTCTTTATGTAATTTGCCTCAAAGTATGCATGATTATAATACTAACATTTTTTTGTAAACAAATACATAACTTATGTAATATGACAATTAGAACGACATTCAGGCGAATTATTCTTGAATAAATTTGTTTTTTCTTAGTTATAATGTATGTAGAGATTAATCATTTTAATTTTAATTAAATTGCCTGTTAATTAAAGCAAAATTTGATACCAGAATTGCTTCGAACAACTAAGGCGTTCTCTCGAGAAATAATAAATTACTCGAATAAGAGGTTCACCTCACACACCTACCATTGGTAGGTCATAGTTGTTAAAGGTACTGAGGAAAGTAGATCACTACTGAAATCTAATTTCCAAATAAAATTAAATCGGCTGATAGCATTAATAACCAAAGTGCCAACCTATCCAATATAGGTTTCATTGCATTGAAATTCAAAATCAGCGGGTCTAGCTAGAATCCTAAAAGAAATCCTACGCTACGATTACCTTGAATATTTTCACTGTATAAAGCAACGCATAACATTTGGTAATATGGTCTTCACGACCAACAAAGGAATGTGAGGTCATAGTTGTGCTCATCGTAATCATCAACCGAAATCATATGATGCTATTTGGTACCTCCCGGAACAGTTTTATACACACAGTCAATTGCCAATTAACATTTTAAATGATTACCACTATAAACTTATGGGAAATTTACATCGAATCTTAAATGTTAATTGGTTTAATCTAGAAGAAAATTTGTATAACCATATTTTTTCCATTTCAAATTTTATTTTATTGTCTTTTCATTATATTTTTATGATTCCATGATTCATTGCCGTAAAAATATCTTTCGTACGCCTTCTGCCTCCAAAACAATACGTTAAATAGATCTAACATGATAAGTACCAAATATTTCGTCTCTCTATAGCTATATAATAAACTACTAAATTTTTTTTATCGATTTTTTGGATAAAGAAAACTATTAAGACCATACGTGCTCATCGCGCGGCTCCACCTTTTTATATAGGTAATAAAAGTTTTGATTTACTTTTTGCTCTGGCACAATATTATATTAACGATTAAAGCCAAATAAAGAAAATTGACATAAACTTGTGAAAATAACGTAATTTCGGTTACGTTGCGCACACACTTTCACATGTACGTCCACGTGTTCAATAAATTTTGCCGAGACACGCAATCGTAAAGCATATATACAAAATCACTACCATGTTATCGCATATATCGCATCGCAACAATACATAAAACATAATATGCCACCATTTACATAAAATATAGCTGAATATATATAGTTAGACCTACTTTCCAATTCGGTATGTATCCTTAATTATTATTACTTTTGAGATACTAATCTTATATTTTCCTATATTTTCCCAAAGTGTTTTTTTTTTGTGGTAGGATGAAACTTTTTTTGTTTTTTCGAGACATTGAGAAAATGCGCCAAATTAAAATCACTGCTAAATTATGAATCATCATTTTTCACAACACAGCGAAAAGAAAAGAAAAACACAAATTTTCGTTTTTTCTATCTATTTCATTTAGGAAAAACGCATGCGTTTTTCATATCACATTTTTATTGTTTGATGGTGTTGAGTTATGTGTTATCATTCGAGTCGAGTGTTATGTATATATACGTATAGAAGTTTTCATACGAAGACGAAATGTAGTTTGCATATAGTTTTTATATTTTGGTAATGACATATACAGGATACAACATTACTGCATGTAGTGAATTTATGTGGCCGTGTTGCCAAAATGTTATATCGTTACCTTTCGTTTTGAATTTCTTTTCCAAGTTTTTTTGTTGGCATCGTGTTACATAAATATTTTATGAAAATAGAACGACAGCATATATAGGAAATTTATTTTGTAAATGTAAGTCCCCCCTCCCCCGATTTTAGGTTTTGTTTGGTTATTTACATATTGGTATAAGGGCTTTTAAAAATATTACATGACGCTAAGAAGAGTTGTAATTATTTTTTGGATTGACGTAAATGTTCAATGAATAGTGCCACATGGGATATTTATGTGGAGTAAATGGGAATAAACCTGTTTTTATGAACCTTGAGACGTTTGTTAGCGTTTGTAAATTAAAGTAATAGGTAGATCGTATCATATTAACGGAAACGTACTCAAACAGAATGAAACTGGAAATTTCAGAACAGACCATTTCTGTTACTTATGTAATAATATAATATTAATAATCGGTTTTTATCCTGAACTTAACCGGAAAGCTTAAGTGGAAAAAGCATGTCAAAAAGAAAAATAAGAGCTTAACATCAAATCTTAATTTTTTGGTGAACTATATAGTTTCTTGGATAGTAATTTTTTCCTGTTTAGCTGAGGTATTTTAATGTTTTGGTGGTGCTTTTGTTGATATTTGTAACAGTTTGTGTATTTGTGGGTTGTCAGCCCAGCGATTAACAGTTTTTTCACCTCCAGAAACAAGCAAAGACTATATGCCTAGTGCCTTAAATGATAGTAATGTCAGATTTAATATTATAGAGTATCATAAACTGGCACCTAATTAGATTCCAAACTTCCAACTTTAACCTTTTGCGTCTCAAGAGAGACCCGGATGAAAACAATGATTCTAATCGTATCAGCAAGCAAATATAATCACGGATCCAACCTTGTTTTTATTGAAAATTCAAAAGATTGCATAAACAAGTCTAGAAAGAGAGAAAAAGAGAGTGACTTATTTAAAAAAAAAAAATACCATGATTAACTGAACAACATTAGCACTTCGGGTGCACATTGCAACAATCCTGTACTCTTACAATAAAAACCAATAGACACTTTATAATTATGTTCAGGCTTTAGCGGAAGCAAGTGTCAACGATCAAATAACAAGAGCAAAAGCTGTAAATTAGTATCTCCATTTTCAAATGTTTTTGCAAATAAAGTTTAAATACTTAATACGAAATGAATTTTTATTCCATTGCGATTTAGTTTCATATATCAATTTTGGTCAAATGCCAAAAAACCTCTTAAATATTTGGAACATATTTCGGAAAATTAGGTTGTTGTTTTAGTTATACATTTGTATAAAGCACAAAAGCGTCACATAGCCTATATATTAAAGTACAATTAAAGTACTCAAACTTATTAGGTTTTGAGGGTACTAAATTTCTTCGCCATATTTGTTGTTTAGAGTGAGTAATTAATATTTAATATATAACTAGAAGCTAAACAAACAAATAAATAATGCAACAAAGTATGATCTACAGATACATACAAATACGAAGGATTGGCTAGATTTGTTAGTTTTCACAGGGTCAACCCAGTTGCAGACATCTAATCGATCAACACTAAAATAAATTATTGTAGTACTCGTACCTATTACGGCATTGCCACATACAAAAAAAATTAAACAAACATCTTTGGTCTACCTAGTCACATGTATAAAGATTCCGATCTAGTAATGGAATAAAAGCTCTTGTAAGTTAACTCCTGGCATCATTGTAGCACAGTTTCTTGTATATAATTAATAATTACAAATAGCGATATTCTTCTACATATTATTATCAAAACGTGTGTCAAAATGTCAAAAATATAAACAAAATATTTTGTGGATGTCGTGTGCGAATAATGCTCATTAAAAGAAAACAAATTTACATTTGTAAGGTCTCAAACCTTTTTTTATTTTAATTAACATTAAAATAAAAAAAGGTTTGAGACCTTACAAATGTAAATACCTAAGACTGTGTCCGAAACCCATGATAAATATTTGTGAATAAAGTGTTTAACATTTATTTGAAAAATATTCCCCTACATTCCTAATTTTAGCGTAATAACTGTCCGAAAAGTATAATAATTGTTTGAAATATTTCTCCGCTTCATATATTTTTAATACATTCACTTTTTGTGAGGTATATAAAATCTATGAAGCAAAATTACATTTATAATTATGTGTACTATTTATTGAAATTGTCATAACAACGAAAAAGTTTTATGTTTCGTATATGGTTTTTGAATGGTACTATTACAAAACCAAGTAGTGCATTTTATGTTTTATTGTATATCCGAGTGTGCTACGCGATGAATTTGGCTTTTATTATAGAAAGTTTTGGTATTTGTCAAAAATTATCATAGCAACCGTGATAATTTGGATGTCTTCGTTATTATCTAATAAATGTCAAAAATTTGTATTCATAAATATTTATAATTCGAACACAGTTTAAATAACGAGTATAATTCCTGTTGGTATAATTACCTCGAACCACAACAAAGTATAAACCAGAAAAAAATTAGGTGCTGGGTTTAATTTTGATTCAAGCGATCTTGTCAAGATAACCATATCAGAAGAAAAAAAATTTCTTGCTAATGACACTTCCCATCGAAGTTTACAAAATGTTGCGTAATATATGTTCTACAAAATTACCCAACGACAAATCATATGATGACTTCATGGAAATATTGAGTGATCAGTTTGTGCAGAGAACAATTATACTGCTAACAAAAGACGCAAGTTCTATGAAGCAAGGCAAAAGTAAAGTAAAACTGTCCTTGATTACTACAATAAATTATAAGCATTAGTTTACAGTTGTGGGTTTAAAGACATATTTTGTGCTAGCACATTATATGTGGGATGTGCAAAGATGGAATTTTCGAAAGGGAAATATGCTATGCTTTCTCTAAGCGGCAATGGTTTTGGAGATAGATAATGAGCACAAAATGCAAGGTCAGCCAAACATACCAAAAAATAATAGGACAAAAGTTAAAGCAAAACGTGAGGTTAAGTTTCATACATTTAGCGAGAAACGTCATGTAAGTAATGTTTGCAGAAATAAACTATAACGCTGCAAACAGTGTCGTTGTGTTATAAACACAATAAAAAAAAAATTTAATCTAGAGCTATTCTATAAATCGATTTTGACGCCAATGTTGACTTGGGCAAAGTATCTTCTCCTTGGGAAAATAATGATAGGAAAGCGGAGATGTTGAATTTAAAAACTAAACAATTCTTAAACTATATTATAGAAGGTATTAGAATTAATATAGGTTGAGAAACAATGTAAAAGCGCGATGAGGCGCTTAACTCAACGACTTTTAATAAAAGCTTGGAACCAGTTATTAGGATAAAACGGTTATCCCTTAATTTAGGTAATAAATAGTTGCTAAATCATTTTTACTAGTATGAACGTATCCTGGAACAAGATTTTTTTTTTTAAACGACTAACAATCAAAAAATCTGTTTCCACCGAAACCCAAGGTGGTCGTTTAACAGAAGTTTTACTGTAGTTTGGTAACAATATAGAGGTATCATAAAACTAAATTTTTTACTGTTAGTTTGGGAAAAATATTAATCCGCTAAATTCACTAAATCTTATATGCTTTCCGAAAGCAACACATTCTTAACAAATGAGCTATCATTTCTTAAGCTGAGCGATGAAATTGAGTATTAAAGGTTCATAACATCGGATGAATATTCTAGGATTTTTCATCCATGCTCTGTATATCTTTATTTTGGTTTTTCTGTTTAGAATCTTCGGATGATTTGCTCAAAGATACAATAACTTTAACTCGATTGTGGCGTGGCTTGAGCCCCTGGATATATATATATATATATATATATATATATATATATATATATATTTATATACAATATATATAAATACAAGATGTCCGAGTTTGGGATGCTAATCCATTAAGTTGTGCTTCTTTGGTTTATTCTAAGAATAAGAAAACATCGTATAAGAGAGTGGCTCAGAAAAAAGGATATACAAATATTAAACTGTTACTTCCAAAATATGTATCAAAGGTCAACCAACTTAGTTTTATTTGATTCATAACTAATTGTAAGAGCTATATATCTAAGTGGTTATCTTGCATCTGCATCCGTTTAATTTTAATCGCCTTGCTATTTGCTACTATTCTCTAAAACATTATTTGCATCCACGTGCCATACCATTTATTCCCAATCTAATTGAGAGGTGTTAATGTTTTATCGCGTTGCATTCCTAGCGCAAGAGTATTTACAAATGTTTATAGAAGACTGCAAGATATCGTAACATTATCAAATTCGTGGGCGGAAAAAATAATTAGAAATGCAACAGCAAATTCATCTATATTGACATAGGAGGCTTGCTTTAAAAGTGAACATCCCTAGCTAATGAATCCATCAAGTTTTGCACAAGGAGCATCTTTAGCCATACCATACCCGTTCAAAAACTAATACCGATAGACCAACATAAAAGATTGAAGTTTTGTAATTGGTTGATTGAAGGATGAATCTCAAATTCTTAATTCACAAAAGATGGCATAACAAAATTTCACAATTTACACCATGGCCCCCATGTTCAATATTATTTTAATAACATTTTGAACAATTTTTTAGGACATTTTCAGCACATTTTATAACTTCATAGAACTTTTATCTAATAAAATACTTAAAAATGATATAATAATTTTGTCAATACTTATTTTACCGCAACAAAGTCTCGAGCCAAACTTTGTATTAGGGGATTATATAAAATATCAAGGCAAAATCAATATTGTTTTACTTTAAAAGAAGCTCTCAAACGGGTGCAGATTTAAGATTACCACTATCTCTGATAAATATTTCAGAAGTGACAGTAACCTTTTTTCTGAACTAAATACACCGTTTTTGGCAAATTGGCTACTGCATCAATTATAGAAAAATATCCAAAAGCCACATCAATCTTGACTTAAAAAATAAAAATATTCAAAACCATGTCGGAGTTACTAGCTGAAGGAGTTTAATAAACTTATTATTATCAAATATCCATATTTTCAGATGCAACAGAAATGTTTTTTGCACGAATTCTTATTCACGGTTAGTCAAATGCATTGTGGCTAACCAAACTATAGAATTTTTCGAACCAAACCGGAAATTGACGAATTATTCAATATTTTACATCTGAAAACCACTTTGTATTAAATTTTCTATCTTCTCAGATAATTAATTTTAATTTTAATCTTGAAAATGCACTGCAATATTATCATTTATAATATTGGTCAACTATGTGTAAAAAATCGATACACTTGACTCTAACATATTAAGGGCCTACCAGACGGAGCTTAATTTAGAGAAAATCTACAAAAATAACAAAAAAACTACAAATATAAAATTCAGTAGATATTTTAAAAAGAGTAGAAGTCCAAGAAGTGAATTTAAAATCATTTAAAGATGTCTTCCCTTTTTTATGCTTACTATCAGTAACAAAAAAAAACGAGGTGGCTGTGTCGTCTGCACGGCCGTAGTGATACGTGATAACGTAAGAGTTTTAAAAATCTTGTTGTTTTTGTCTTTTTAAACTAACATGTTGGCATGTTGGGTGAATCGCCGGCGTTGATGTGGATGGAAACGTACCTGGCCGAGACGCCTCTGATTGAGATCCGCGTTTTGAATTAAACTCTTTGAGTTTTAGAAATTTATCTTGTTGTGTTTTTCATTTTAAAATAACATGTTAGCATGTTGGCTGAACCGATGACGTTGATGTGGTTAGAGACGTACCTGGCCGAGACGCCTCTGATTGAGATCCTTGTTTCGAATTAAACAATTTGAGTTTTACAAATCTATCTTGTTGTTTTTTATTTTTGTTGTAATCTCTTCATGGTTTATGTTACCCCCACTGTAATCCCATTACATGATGCTATGTAATAAATTAATTAATTTTAACAGACACTATTTGGTATTTAACTTAATTTTTTTAGTGTTAATTTTACTATCTTTACCTTTATTATTTTTTTATTTTTACTTAATTTTTATTTATTTTATTATTTTTAATTTCAAATAAATACAAATGGCATCGAATCGAACGCAGTTTTTTTTTTTTTTTTTTTTTTTTGAAATTTTGAAATTGGTTACTGTTCTGTCATAGTCATAAAGAGCGGCATAGAGAACGATTCTTGTATTTCATCACTGAAGATGTAAAGTGACATCTATTACTATTAATATGTACTACTTTATATTGTTTCATTACACACAAATTTGTATGTAATTCGCCTCAATGTATGCATTATTGTAATATCAACTTTCATTTGAAAACAAATAATTGCAATAATTAGACAATTAGAGAGACATTCAGACTGTATAATTTGAAATTTATGTTTTTTTCTTAATTATAATTAATGTGGATATTAATTATTTTAATTTTAATTTAATTAAATTGCACTGTTCTTTACGAAGATTTTGACACCAAACTTGGTTCGATCAGTTGATGCATTTTTTCGCTATCACGGTAAATTGCTCTAATCAGAGGTTAGCGCCCCCCCTCTTGTTGAGCACAATGTGCAAATACAAAGAATTATGCATCAAAATTAAAGATGAACCTACGCAATGATATATTTAGAATGAAGTAATACCTTATACTTAATGAGTAGTCTCCATGCAAACAAGGACAAATTTCATTCGATTTTCTGAACATGCTAGCCTTAGTTCTGAGTTTAAAAACATTATCACATTAAAAAAAACATGGAGTTAGAAATTCTTGCGATAATCTGACCTTTGTGAAAATTCCAGGTTCATCTCGTCAGATTGAAATTAAAATCGTGACCGATTTGATTGGGTAAAAAGTACGGATAAGCGTCTTAGGATACTCATCCGATGTTATGGACGCCACTTGAAACGAGAAAATGAAAAACTTAAAATGAATCAAGTTTGAAATTTCCTTCTAGGAAGGGCTGAAGTTAGAGGCCAAACAACCATATGGTAGCAAAATTATACAAGGACCAAAAGCGGTTTAACCTGAAGTATTAACCGTATAAACTGTATCAACCCAAACGTAGTGAATCTACCAAAAAAGTGAATCTACCAAAAATACTGCATCAAAACTGGTGCAACCAGAAGAAAAACCACCACCATCAATAAATATAGTGACGTAACCAGTTACCCAGAAATATTGTCACTGATAAAACCGATTCTATGCCAGGCAATACTATGACACACTATATAATTTTTATTTATCCAATAGACACTTTCGAGTAAAATTTCTGCCGGTGAGCCTTAGAAAATTGTCTTGGGACTAATCCTGCATTAACTGTATATGTACAAGGATTATACCGATTACAAATAAAGGAAATATAGTCAATTTTGTATATTTGAAACTATTTGAATTATAGAAAATATGAAAAACGGTTAAATGATTTTAATTTTCGTAAGACTATACTGTAATTTGCATCGATACAACAGACCACTGTTGAATCGATTTTTTTTTAGATTGCAGATTAGAAATTGTCATTGGCACTTTGCCAATGTAACTTTTTGTTCTGTTGTAAATACTTGAGCGCGGGAAAGTGCATCTAAAATTGTTATGAATATCGTAAACAATTTTGTTTTTATTTGTTGTTTAGACATAGTGAGTGGGACATTAAATTTTAATTATAATAATTAGGTTTTTTTTAATTTTGACATAGTTAATTATATTTATTAGAAGTAGACTAAGTGATAGAGTTTTAATATGAATTTTTTGTGTGCATTTGTATAACTTTGTGTTTGACAAAAGTTTGTGAGTTCATATGATGGATTTTTATCACTCATATAATATAATCTGATAAATTAAAAATAATCATGATCTGTGATAATAGCAAGAGTATTAAAGTGCTTGATATACAATATTTGTTATCATTTAATATATAAGTTTATTATTCATTATATACACTCAACACCTTACCGTGTGAGTTTTTACGGTTGTGAATTAGCTGAGTGAGTTAAACTATTTCCAATTTCTGCATATTTTAATATATCAGCACAAGTGGTTTAATTTGTAATAAAATTTAAAATCTTCTAGACGTTTAGTTTAACATTGACATTAAATTTAGTTTTAAACGTACTCAGTTTGATGTATCTTTTTGTAGGAACTCGTGGTCCACTGCGAGAAGAAGTGTTTGTTGGTCTGTCTACCTTCAACATTCATACAAAATTCTTAACAAGTGGATAACTTCTATTTATGAGTAGTTACAGAGTGTAAAGTCCGTCAACGACCTGACTACCAAAGTTCAGTTCATATTGCTTAAGTGGCGTAATTAAGTTAAATTCAATTTTTGATGACGCTTTGGTAAAGCTCTATACCAAATGATAACTAGAACTTATAAGTATTTGACTGTGGATTTAAGATATTGCGCAAGACTCCCTATATATCTAAACAAGAATAATTCTATGATAAAACTCAAGAAACAGGACTAAAACTTGAGCTAAGGGCTTAAGCTGGAGAATGGTTTACTTTTCTTTAAAAAAAAACTAAAATATTTTATTTGAAGCGCGCTGGATATCATTTATACCTTTACCTATCACATCAATTTGAAATCTCCAGAGTAGTACTAGTGCGTATGTACAAAATAAATAATAGGAACTCCCTGAAATATACCAACATACACTCCATTTGTCCACTCGGGTTGATTCACAACATCGTCACCCGAAGCACCGACTTAGTGTTTCATTATACACTCCATTTGTCCACTCGGGTTGATTCACAACATCGTCACCCGAAGCACCGACTTAGTGTTTTTTATCCTTGACTTAGTGTTTCATTTTAGAAGGAGGACTTTTCTCCCTTAAATTAAATCCTTGGCAGTGTAAATTGAGATCGATATATCACGCGTACTCGTATTTTAACGCTTGTTTTGATCAGCTTTAATGTCTATCGATGAATTTGGCTGGTGGGCTGTTTTCTGGTATTTGAAAATTTAGTTTTATCAAACCTATTTGCAAAAGTGAATGTAGAGCATATATCGAAAACTAGCAGGAGAGTTTTTATCTTATCGGCTATTTCAAAACTATATGAATAATTGGTCAAGGACCATATTTCTTGTTATATAAAAATTATATTTCAGTCATTTGTTAACTTTAGTATAGCAAAGCATTTAACACGATTGATCATGTTTCACTTTTGAAAAAGGTTGAGCTGATCGAGTGTGATGTTTCCGTACAAAATGGATTTTATAATATTCGAAATTTATCCTTTTTGTGTTTTGAAATGTTCGCTTAGGAGTTGTGGAAATAATTTTATGGTGGCATAATTCAATGCTAGTAGTCAAAACAGCGGTAACCGATGCATCAATGTCCACAATAGGCCGCAGTTCATCTAGACCTAAAAATCTTTGGCTGGACGATGATTGTTTAAGGGCTATTCAAAAGAAAGATCGCGCACGTCAACGAAATCTATCACAGAAATAAGGCAATATCATTATGCCTACATAACCACGAGGGAAGTCTCGTATCAGCTATGCAGGTAAAAGAAAAGGAATTGGCATGAACAACAGGCACATAACATTCAAAATTCTGGCTTAAGGGATATATATATATATATATATATATATATATATATATATATATATATATATATATATATATATATATATATATATATATATATATATATATATATATATATATATATATCGATACATAAGGGAAATACCTACAGAATTCCATCCACGTAGCAGCGCTATTCGCTATGTAACAGGAGAGTTACAAATAGACACTAAAACCGTCCTAGAAGTAGGAAGAGATTATTTCTCTTCGCTTCTAAATAGACAGACACCACCTATTGAGCAACAACCTATCTTGGGAATGAAGTGCGGGACGTGATAGTGCGGACGAAAAATTACAAGAAGTAATTGTCCTCACCTCTGAGGTGAGGATGGTATCTGCAATTAATTGCTCAAATTTGGCGGCGATCATATATTCATCGCATGTTTAAGCTTGTGGCTATTATCTGGTCGAAAGAAAACATCCCAGAAGAGTGGCTCTTATCTGCCTACTACATAAAAAAGGATATTGGTCTGGGCATACCGTCAAAATTAGTATCTATGTGCAAACTAATGAGTCAAAGTGTAAGGTGCTGATTAAAGGTAAAATTTCGGATGCCTTCGAGATAACATCTGGAGTGCGACAAGGCGACCAAATAGCTCAAATTTTCTTCAACCTATCATTAGAATATGCCATCCGTCAGCTCAATATAGCGCAGTGCAGCTGTCTATATTACAAATCAACCCTGCTATTGCCTAACAAATTGGCTTTCAAATCAAAGAAGCCAAGACCAAATATATAATCACCGCGAGAAGGCAGAGACGCGGAGACTTAATTTCAGGAGAAACACAATGCGATAGGGTGAATGAGTTCTAATATCTGAGATCATTAATCACCGAGCAAAATTCCGTTTCTGTAGACATGTTATTGAGGATCGCAGCATACTACGGAGCATTTTTCGCCAATATTAAAGTCTTTTAGTCCCCATATATCGCGAAAAGTAACACTGGACATCTATACAGCGCTGATAAGACCTGTGATCACCGTTGGTTGTGAGTCTTGGACATTGACAGCATAAAACGTCTACAAACTGATTATAACGGAACGGAAGATTATTCGAATCACGAGATCAGAAATGAACTCGATAAAGTCGACATCATCGGATTCATAAGATCATCAAGGTTAATATAGTTACAAAACAGGCCTTGCAGTCGGCACCAACGAAAGTGAGTCCTCGTAGGAGACCACCTGTTCGTTGGATAGATGACGTCGAGAAAAACCTGAATGCACTCAGTCACCATGTCTGGCATTCTCTTGTGACGAATCGTAAAATTTGGAGAAGCATCGTTGAGGCGGCCAAATCCCTTCATGGGATGTGGTGCTAGCGGAGGAGGAGGAGAAATCCAAATATGCATTGCAAACTCAGTGAATTTGTGAATTTAAATGATGGAGTTATTATATTCAAGTGACAGCTTTTACTGAAACGTAATGGTTAAAGCTATGGCATATGCCCCTACCTTCAATCTCAATTATATTGAGAACTACTTTGTCAACTAGAATTTGCTCAGTGATTTGGTGAAAATTTTCAGTTTCTGTTCATTCTGATTCGCGACTATTCGATTTCTTAAATATCACATCGGTATAATAGCCAAATAAATGGCATGGATATAGCATAATTGATTTTATGCTGGCATGAAGTGGCCATATTTTGATATAACGCACCATCGTGAGTGGATGCTATTATATCTACTTTGAAATTTAACCCAAATTCGGTAAGTTTAGTGGATACTAACAATTCAGTTTTAATGGCATCACACGATCCATTGATAAATACTATGCCTAAATTATAAGAAATCCGAACCATTTCCAAATTAAAGTTCCGAATAAAACTGGGTTGAAATCATTAGTAATCGTTAAATACCAATAGAATATTTAACAGGTGTGGTAGTCACCAATAAGTCCTAATATGTCAGGATACCGAGTTACTTTATCTATACAAGTTGGATAAGTAGATTACTTTCCGAAATCAATTCAACAGATTAATCTGTTTGATCTCTTGAGAACTACTAAATGTGAATTTGTAGGCGAAATAAGCTTGAATGGTGTAAGGCTGAAGTCTTAGCGTACAATAACACGGTAATGAGAGCAGTTGATGTAAATTATTTAAAGGAGTCACTTTTACCTATTTCCATTCGAGACCAGGATGAAATTCTCCGTGGTAACATCGATGCGGTACTCGACTACTCTACTGAACTCTACGGTACTCTACTGTGTCAAATACTATGGCTGAAAGTTAGCCTCCGGAGATGAGCATGCAGACTCATCCTACGAGGAATTCACACAATCTTTAAAAATCTTACAAATCAACTGTTTACTTAACCAACTGATATTATTTTAAAGTAAAGATTTCGTACCGGTGCACATCCCTCAAACAACATTTCCGTATACATAAGACTTATGATTTATGTGAATTAATATTTACTATGCCACTTAAAAAAGTCGGGAAAAAAGAAAACACAAAAAACATTGATCGTGCTAATAACTTACTTAGAACATAGAAATTTGGCAACTATGTATTGATTTTCCCACTGATAACTACTGCCGCGCGCTATACATAACCAATATAGAGCATATATGTATGTATGTCATATATACAGTCACAAATCTATACATGATTGTGTATATATATCTTCATTTATATATTGCGATACGTCTCGACACAAACGGTCGCAAAAATAAATTCGTGTATAGTCCTTATAAAAAAAAAATCTACCATCCCCATTTTAATTCGTTTGGCAAAAAAAAAACAAACTAACGATATAAAACTCGTTGCAGTATTAAACACATTCAAACAAAAAACCGGTATACGTACACAACAGTCTTACTATTCCATCGTACTCGATAATGGGGCAATGAATGACTCAGACCATGTCTACTCGTCTCGTTCTCGTCAAGCAATGTGCACGCATACATTTGCCATACAAAAAATCAACCCTTAAAACAATTTTTTTTTTGTTTTTTTGTCCTATATGTATGTGTGCACATCATATTTTCATTAATGTGAGTTTTTCCGTGGAAAATCATTTCGATTGTGTACTATACACATTTTACTCTTCTCTTCGTCAGTTTAACGTTAGCCAGCCATCGAATTAGTTAACAACGCCCTGAAAATATAGAAAATTCAATACTCGGTTGTTTTAATTTTTTTGTGTGTGATTTATCTAGATAGATAGATAGTGTGTGAGATTCTTGTAATTTTAAAATTTTTAATTTATATTTTAGTTATTTGTGTGAAAGTTGTGTTCGTCGGTCCTGGAAAAATTAAAAATCAGTTTTCCCATTTCGTGTGTGCAAAAATTGTCTAAATAAATTTTAAATTAAATTTTCAAATCGATAAAATTATTTAGATTTTTGCAGTGTGTGCAGTTTACAATAAAAAAAAATTTCCATTTTAATCGGGATTCATCTCGTAAAGTCGTACGATACAAAAAAAAGGACGAAAAATTAATTGTTACCTAATTTTTTGATCCACCTGGAAATTTTAGCAGTGAACATTAGAATTATTAAAAATTAAAACAGATACACAAAACACCCAATAACTAACCACCCCCTTCCGACAAGTAAAAACAGTTTTCCTTCGTCCAACAAAATTAATAAAGGGACGGCCAAGGAGGTGCTCCGGAGGGCAATAATTTTTTATTGTACACATATATATCCGGACACAGATACACACACTAAACTTCTTAAATATAATTTTATTGTTCTTTTCCGGAGAATAAGGAGTACTATCCCGTCTCCTCCACAAAGGCCATCCCTTATCGCAAAACAAATTATTTACGAGTTTCTTAAAAATTAAAAAAGTTTTTCTTACAATTTTTAAATAACTAAATATTAAAAAGTTTTTAAAATAAAAAAAAAAATTGTTAGTGTCTGTGATTGTTTTGATCTCGTTTTTGGAGAAAATTTTCCGAAACAAAAAAGAAAATTCAGTGAATTTATTGTTTTTTTGTTTTGTTGATTTTTTTTTGCTCGATTTGGTGTATAAAAAAGTCTAGTCTACAGGATTGGGAGCAAAAACTATAATACATAACATAAAAGTTCCAGAAGAATCATAAATTTGATTTAAATTCTTTTAAAATAATTGTAAGTACCTAATTATATAAGTTTTGTACCTAAGATGTAATCAGCTGATGATTTTGAATTTTTCTTTTATTGTATATTGAAATGTTGCGCAACTTATGTCTGATTAATTTGGGTGACCATAGTCGCGCAACTGTGATATTTTGTATTACCAGCAGAAATGGTGTTTTCATTATCTGTGAATGTATTTCTAAGGGGCCAACATAATTAGTTTTGCTGTGACCCAACCATGCTTAGTAATATTACGTATGCAAAAAAAAATTTCGTTAATCGACTGACGTACATTGAACGTTTTTGTGTTTGGTGATTAATGATTTAATGAAATGGATTATACGCAGAATTTTTTTTATAAATGTGCCGCGGTATTATGTGTTGGTTGTCAAGTGTTCTATCAAATTATAAGGGTCTTGCCAGATTATATATATAAAATCTTATCGGGTTCCGTATTGTTGATTGAAATAAAAAAAATGTCAATATTCCCTCCATTTTGCACCATACATAACATGTGAGTTTTTTCGTTGAATTTCTATCACGTTTTGCACGTGACTTTCTTTTCAGTAATAGTCAAAGTCAAACAACAATCGATTTTTGCACTAATTGCTATAGAAACGTTTTTTTTTCAGTAATGTTCTTAAGGCTGTGAATCCTTTTAATTTATTTATTTTGTGTTTTGCCATCGTGTTAGTGTAACCAACCATATTCTTGAGTTGTGAAGGTGGTAAGTCACGAAATATAACGATTTAATTTTAATTTTTCATAAAATTAAAATTAAATCGTTATATTTCGTGACGAAAGAGCAAAGGTGTATTAAATTCAATACCGCTATCCTAAGTCGGCTGGAGGTTTGAAAGATGCTATACATTTGTATGATGTTGTTTTATTTTATTCTATCTGTTTTGGTGATTATCTTTTAACGTGCTCTTACAGGACCAAAAAAAGAATTTTTGATCTGAATCTTGATAGAAACAGATTCAAGGTTGCTGGAACTTTTATATTTGGTGTTACCTATAAATATATTCTTGCTGAAGAGTCAAAAATACCACCAGGTATCTCTTTCTAATCAGGTCCCTAAAATTCGGGGCATTTCTTTTGCTGAATTCGATTGTTTTCATCTTTGGCTGCGTGCCATACTCAAGGATCTAATTTTAGTACAAATTAAACTTTCATGTCGTTACAAACTTTAGGTAAATATTCAGGTTTGGAGGGTTAAATTCAATGGTTTGTAGGTAACAAATGAATCGTGAAATTTTTCTTATGTTTAATTTTTTTGTTAGTTTTTCATATTTAGTCCAATAATACTCTCCAAAATGTCTTCTATGTTCACGTATTTTAGTAATTATAATAATTAATCATAATTTTACTCTTGTGATTTTTGTAGCATAATATAAATTAAATGTGAAAAAATAACAACAGCATCTAATTACTTTTTTCTAATAATTTACCCTCCTTTTTAGTATATTAATGCCATTTACCAAAAAAATTACCGAAAACGCCATTTACCTTGAGTATAGCCCACAGCATAAGATGGCAAAAGGGTTTACAAACCTTACCGTTTTGAAATACTATATTATACCTTTCTTTAAAATACAATCGATTTTTAGCAAACTTATCATAGTATATTTGACATCGACCTTTCGAGCTCTCAAATTATATTGTACATTTGCAATAACCTGGAATACGAGAACGTGTTTAACAGTTTGCGTTTCTATTGATTTCCTTAGGTTGCGTGCCATATTCAAGGTAAATGGCATTTTCTGTAAATTTTTGAGTAAATCGAATTACTGTACTAAAAAGGTGGGCAAATTGTCATAACTATAAACAAAAAATTGTTTGACGTTTGTTTTGTTACCTATAAACCAGTGATTTTAACCCTCCAAGCCTAAATATTTACCTAAAGTTTGGCGCGATATGAAAAGTAAATTTGTACTAAAATTTTAATTTACCGAATTTTACGATTTACCTTTTAGTATGGCACGCAGCTTTAGTATTATTTTGTAGATTCCTACTATTTTTTTGGATTGGCCGTTTAATTGTGAATACTAAGGACTCTGGTTACAACGTTGAATTTACGTTCATTGAAAACATTTTAGAATTTGAAACTGGTAACTGGAACATTGTCACTAATAATTGACTGTGTGATTCCTTGAATATGGATAGTTTTTATAATTATGTTTTTATAGTAGTGGCTAAACACAAGAGTTGCATTCAGTTGGTCTATAATTGCTTGAACAGAAGCCAAAATCAGTGCCAACCACTTTCAGGACAGATAAAGAGAATATATCTCTGGAAATATTCAAATGTGTTATTAAATCGCATCCAACCATCAAGTACCTGCGGGTGTCATAATTTGTAGTAGGTTAAAATTGAAGGAGTATTTGTACACTGTTGAAAAAGAAAGCATAGCTCTAAAAATGGCATAAATAGGGCATAAAAAATGGTATATATAGAGTGGAAGCGATGTGTTGGCAACATAATATAAATGTCGATGGTGTCTCTGTTTGCTTATTCAACTCAACGCTTTGATAGACAGAAAACATGCAAAAGCCATCACAATTAGTATCTGAATGATCAATAAGATGTTTTATGGATGATCACCATCTTAATTGGACGCTTTTAAAATTAGAACAAAGATGGTTTTTGAATAAAAATTCAGAAGGAACCGAATAAATGCGCCTAATGGTAGGCGGTTTTCACATTTCTATAATCTTTCTGAAAGTTATTTTTCATTCATCTAAACCCAAAAAATGTTTTGCATCTAGTTAATTGGAAGTGGTGCTTTTTTTTAAATTTAAACTGCAGAAGAATATTTCAAAAATAAATTTAGGCAGGGCAACCAATTTATTATTTTGCTTTCGAATGGTTCTTCAAAGATGTAATACATTTATAAATATTGTAACTTGCTACCGAGTAATTGGCGCAGTGGTTAAAGCTGCGGTGTTTGAGACGGTTCCTCCGGGTTCGAATCCCAACAGGGGTGGGTTGCAAAAATGATTTTTCATCACCTGGTTAGATCGGTGATGATGAAGAACACAACCATACCCCCTGTTAGAGAGCAGAATCCATGGGCCGAACCATCGTCCATGTCAGTATAGGCTGACTGGAGCAATGCAATGTGCAGATGGATTTAAAATCGAACCTGTATTCGTGTGTCCTCGATTTGGCTTGGCGACGGCGTAAGGTACGTTAAAAATTAACCGCGAAAGAGTTGGAAAAGTTTCGGCCCCAGAAAAGATTGTAGGGTTTAAAAACAAAAAAAAATTGTAACTTGCTGATTTTAGGAGACAGCTAATTAGATATTCATTTGTCTCTTTATATTCGGCATGAAAGCATTAATTCTCCGAATATTTACCAATTTTGCAACTAAATCTGAATAATAAGATTCAATTGAATCATCCCCTTTAGGATCAGACATTTTTGATGCTACATTATACTTCTTTGCAATATCATATAAATACTTCTTAATATCCTCTTCTAGTTTTTCTGGTGTTTTATTACTTATTCTTGAAAAATCCAAATTAATCACTGGATATTTTTTCCAGTCATACTTGACGCTATTACCATTGTCGTCTTCAAACTCTCCATTATAGATAAAACAATTCTTAAACAACTCTTTGTTAACTTCTCCTTCAGCAATTTCGGCTATGGTGTTGATGAAAAGTGTCTTACCAAATCTACGAGGACGAACAATAAATGAAGGTTTACCTTCCATTAAAAGCTTGCCAACAAGTGCTGTTTTATCTGCATAATAACCAGAAGGCAAAACGTTTTTAATATCAGAATCCCCAACAGGGAGACGGTCCATTTTAGCTTTTTTTTGAGGCATTTCATTTAGAGTTTCTGATGATCTTTTAATGCCTAAATCTTTACCTTTTTGTTCCATACCGTATTGATATTAGAGCTCGTTACAATTAAACGTTTTTGCGGTAAATGTTAAAATTATACACAAATTACAAAACTTTTTTATACAAAAATAATAACCAAATATAGGTGTTACCCGTCCAGATTCATCTTCATGACGTTGGCCCTCGAAGCAATGAAAATTTTTTTTAGTGTAGTTTAAAAATTTTTTTTAGACTTGTCAGTCGAATCAAATCTTGCCAAACTATTGGCCAACTTATTCTCCTGTTTCAATGGTACTGTCCTTCCATTCCGTGGGGCCTTTATAGGAAATGTTACATTTTTTTCTCTTCCTTTATTGATTAGTCAAAGAAAATTGTTGTGCAGGACATAGACAATTGAAAGTACCGTCAAATCTTTTCTACTTTTTTGCTTGCAGTAGATTTTTAATGATTTCCTTTTTAGACTCAAGTTCACTGTTGCAGTAAATTATGACAGTAAATTGCTTTTGCTATCCAACGAGCTTGATGCACGGAACTTAATTTTAGTATTATCTTAACATCCTATAGAAAAGTTTGGCACGTGGTCATCAGTTCGAGGTAATGATTTCTAGGCTGCCGGCAAAGCTTCGGCACAGTAATTTTACATTTTTTGTAGAAGTTTTAAAAAATTATTAGAACCAAATAATGCTATTGGGTGTGGGAATGAGTTTGTTTGAATCGAAAACGAATGACTGGTTTATTCAAAGTATGCTCCATCGGCAGCTGCAACCTTCGCCCATTTTTGGGCAATAAACGAATTCCGCGACAGAAGAACTCCGGTTTCTTGGAAGCAATCCAGTCATCGACCCATTTCAATCTTCGTATGATGTGAAGTGCTGCTCTGTCAAGGCTGACTGCATCAGGCGGAACAAGTGGTAGTCTGAAGGTGCAATGTCTGGTGAATACGGCGGATGGGGTAGAATCTCCCAGTTCTGCCCCTCGAAGTAGTTTTTGACAACTAAAGCAACGTGTGGCCGAGCGTTGTCGTGCTGCAAAATCAGCTTGTCATGCCGATTGTCTCATTCCGGCCATTCTCGACCCAGAGCTTGCTTCAAATGGATCAGTTGTCGTCGGTAACGATCCCCAGTGATGGTTTCGTCCTGTTTCAGCAGCTGGTAGTACACGACGCCGCTTCGATTCCACCATATGCACAACATAACCTTACTTCCATGAATATTTGCTTTTGGCGTCGATGGTCCCGGTTCCCCTGGCTTGACCCATGCTGGTTTGCGCTACGGATTGTCGTATCGAATCCACTTTTTATCTCCAGTGATGATCCGAAGTAAAAAATCCTTTCTTTGCTGGCTTTGAAGCAAGAGTTTGCAGATGGTTTTTCGGCGCTCGATGTCCCGTTCTTTCAATTCGTGTGGGACCCAATTTCCGAACTTGCGAACGAATCCGAATGCATGTAAACGCTTGCCAATAGTAGAGCGGTCCTAATTTAACTGTTCTGCCAATAATTTTTCGGTCTGACATGGATTTTCATCCAGCAATGCTTCCAATTCTGCATCTTCAAACTTTTTTGGTCCGCCTTCACGTTTCTTGTCTCCTACTTCGAAATCACCATCGTTGAAAAATTCGACATTTTCAATGAGACTCAAAAAATTGTTGTTTAAGTCCTGAACAAATGTCACTAGTGATTATTGAAGATTGACATCTAACCTTCAAAGAACATGTATTGCCCTATTAAATAAAATGAAGAAGGCAGAGCTACTAACGACATCTAAGTAAAAACAGCGGGAACTCAATCCCACACCCAATATTTTCTATCACTGTTTCAGAAAACGTTTAAATAATTGTATATCTGTCGGTACCGCATGATCCAAAAACTAACTTAAAAACGTTAGAAAGTATGACCTTAAAAATTTGGTAATGTAATCTGTATATGACCTCTTTATCAAGTGCTTTAAGGCACATGCAGATAAGTTTAAGCCAGTGGTGGAAGCTGTGGTAATAAAGCATAGTGCACTAATGTGATCTTTTAGCCATTTAACGTCAAAAAGTTCCAGAAATAAGTTTTTCTTTCACTTTTATTGAGAATAACTATCCAAAATTTCGATATTCGTATATATTCGCTTGAAACCCTTAACCACGGTGAACCAATTACTGAGGTTGTGCTTTAAAGCGCCAAAATAAGGATTTAGAATCTCAGAAAACTCTGATTTCTGAATTCCACTGGTCTTGAATTCGAATTACGATCACTATAACCCATCTTAAAATAAAGACTTCATTAATTAATTCAAGTTTACGAGACGAGATTCGGCTCGAGAATAGATATACGAGTACGACCAAATAAAACATGTGACATTGAATTTAAAATAATTCTAAGAATTTTTAATAAAAAAAACAACAACATTTAAATCTACTTTAGTTTCACCGTAATTCATATCTATTCCATCATCATTTCCATTTATATTATGCATCCAGCAAATCCGACAAAGTAGCTTATAAAAGTTATGACATTTTTCTTTGTAAAGAAAAATAAAATTATGCCAGTTTCATTTAATTTTACTGGTAATGGTTGATTTGCTATTTGCAGCTTTGGAAATGAAAAAAAGATATTTGTACTATACAGGGTGTTTCATATTTGTTCGAAAAGTCTTTAGCAATTAATGTTCTGTATTACAATTTTGTGAATATATACATTAATAGCCTTAAAATATAGGTAATGCCAACATAATAGTGTTTTAGGACGTTTTTCGCAAAATTAAAATGGAAATTTACTAATCAATTAAATTTTTGAAATATTGTCATGTAGTCATGATATTTTATAAATATCGCAATTGTTCATTTACAGTCATAGTTTTCTAAATTATGCATTTTTTGCATAATGCCAAATCAAAAAAACCAAAGTTGCAAAAAGTTTGAAAAATGTTAAAGGAAGAGGTAGAGAACGAGCTTCAACTACCAAGGAGGATAATTTAATCGTGAACTCTCAGAAGATGCTTAAGTTCATTCGAAATGAAATCTGTCGGCTTCGTAAAGCTTATGTTAGAGCGTATATGTATAATACATAAGAAGTTCTTCATAAACTAATGAAATAAAGAAAAGCTATACAAGGGTCAAAAACAAGAAAAATGAAAAAATGCTCGAAGTTAGTGCCGATTTTTTGAAAACTATACTAATTATTTCAGCTCCAACAAAATTTTAAAATATTTTATTTATCATACATTTTCACTAAATTATGAAATGAAAATGTAGCTTTTCTTAATTAAAAAGATTTCTGCAAAATGCGCAGGAATCTGCATTTAATCAATGTGGCTTTTTCGAAATTTTTAATTATTAGCGAAATAATTGCAAAAGGCTAATAAAATAACTATTTTGAAAACAAATGTGTCTGTGACAATATTTAGCCAATATTCCCTTAAATTTTTTGTTATTTAGTTCTTTAAACTGTTAATAGATGACAGTTTAAATCATAAACCACTTTTTTTGTCAATATACCGAAACCAACGCTATTGTATAATTATACAAGCCATGAAGCTTGGTTAAATAAAACATATTATGACTACTATTTGGCTATGTGTTAGTGAATTTGACTACAGTAAAAATCGAAAGAAAAAATTATATTTCGCATTGTCCATACTCCTCTAAATTCAAAGTACATAGCATTTCTACAAAAAAAAAACGAAACAAAAATTATATTTTGCACTGTCCATTCTGCTCTAAATTCATAGTATATAGTATAGTATATAATGAAGTATATAATAATAACAATACTTCTCTCTCTCTCGTTAAATAATAAATTTGTTTTTTGCTTTGTCATAAAGAGCGCAACATACTGTTGTCCCATAATTCGTATTCATTTTTTATTTACATCAAAGCATACAATAAAAGTATATACAAAATATACTACGTCACACTAATACTTAGGTATAGTAGTCACTTTTTGGCATAAGTATCGCAACTTCATGGCTTGTATATACATTTGTGTTGGTTTTGCAATATACACATAACAAAAACAGTATGCAGAAGTATACGTTAGTATGTGAATATGGGCTACTAAATAGAATCAAATTGTAGTGAATTATATATTATTAGTCCCCGAAAAATCATTTAATCGATCTCTATATAAATCAAAGAAATGGTGCTACCCAATTATGAAATAGTATTGGAATCAGTGAGTCCTATAATGATTTACATTCTCTAATGCCATGAAATCTTCTGTAGATAACAATCTTATTATTCATATAACACTGATCATAAATATAAGAGCATAGATAATATTTATCGATTTCCGAGCTTTAATTTATTGCTTTGCGATATATAAATGAGGCTGCAAACAAATAAGTAATTCAGAATATGGCACACCATGAAGACAAAGGTTCGCAAAAATGTTTGGTAATTATACAAATTTAGAATACTTACAGGTAATAAATAATAATATGTAAGTGTTAGAGTGTAATCAATCTAACTCTTTTAATTAATTGAAACAGTTGATGATTTTAGAATATTTATTTTTAGTAACAAAATTATGCAATACAACTTTTACATATGACGGAACGGAGTAAGTAAGAAATTGACAAAACAAGAAAAATCAAAAAAACCAAATTGATGATGATTGCGTATACACCAAGAGTTGCCTTTGAGTTGCATCCAACACTCCTTCTCAATTTCAACTTTATTAAAAACAACTGCTTCCTCTTTCCTTGAATAATAAATGAAATTAAAACAACCCGCTGTCCTTTCGAAGTGATTGTAACCGATTTATGCCCAGCGGCTTGGTGCACATATCTGCCAGCATCTCGTTGGTAGGACAATACTCACATCGAATCGTTTGCTATTCGATGTGATACTTAATAAATTGTCGCCTACTGTCGATGTGCTTAGTTCGGCTAGATAAACCGTCTTGGTTAATCAGTGCTTAGCAGCTTTGATTGCCTTCGTATATCGAGTTGTTTATGTCTACATTAAAATCGTTCAACAACATTTGCAGCCAATTCGCCTCTTCCGGAAAATGCAACAAACTCGGCCACTGTTGATGATAGTGAAACGCATGATTGCTTCTTGCAACTCCAACTTATCGTTGCTCCGAATAACTAGAATAAATAACCGCTGTTTGATTTTCGATCGCATCGATCTTCAGCCCAGCTGACATCTGCATACCCAAAAAATATGTTCTCGCATTTAACATCTCCCATACGTAATTTTAAATCGTTTGTACCGTTTAGATAACGTACAACTCTCTTCAGCTCTATCCGCAATCTTCTTCATTCGGATAATTTGTCTTTTGTGCGAGTATCGCCACACTTGCTGCAATATCTGGCCGAGTGTTTATTGAAACATACAGCAAGCTGGCAATTAGTTGTTGATATTTCGCGTTATTTGGCAGCAGATCAGGCAATCAACCCTTCTGATATTCTGGCTTCAACGGGTATTTAGATATTTTTGGACCTTCTAAATTGAACCGATTCACCACGTGATTGATGTATGATTTCTTTCAGAAAATGTATTTCATTCCAATGTACATCTTTATTTGGCCCAAACTATCAACTTTGAATATGACGTTGCTGTCACTACAAGCCACCACGAAGTCATCGATGTAGATTAATAAATAACACCACCCATTGCCGATTTGCTGACAGTATAAGCATGGGTCTGCTTTACTGCGATGAAATCCTGCATCAACGATTACCTTATTTAATGACATGTTCCAGGTGCGTGCCGACTGCTTCAGTCCATACAAGCTCTTTTTTTTATCCAAATGGATGACCTGCATTTGCTCTCTGCCTGCCACCGTCAACAACGTTCTAAAAGTTGTTTGCCTAGCAACTGGTGCAAGTACCTTATCCTAATCCTAGCCAAACTGTTGCGTAACAATTTTAGCCCTTAGGCAACCAGTCTAGCTTTAAATCGCTTTATAGTGCTGTCTGCGTTAGCTTTCAATTTAAACACCCATTTGCAACCCACTGCTTTTCGATTACTTGGTAATTCAACTATTTCCCAGGTGCCATTTTCTGCACATTGATCCTTTTCTGCGGTCTCCAGTACGTCTGCCAGTGTTTTCGGTTCAGTAATTATTGAATTAATATTTTCGTTTTCCTCGATTAATCGTTTTGATTTGCCCCCCTTATTTTCTCGTTCCGAGCATCTAAATGGGTTTTTGGCAATTGGGATTGAAAGTTCCTTCTTCGCGGCCCTCATTATTTCGCTTGATATGTTCTTGACCTGACAGAGCGTCTGATGCCTCCACTATTTGTTCACTTTCATTAGTGGTATTGTCAACTTGTGGTTTTATTTCGACAGTTACGGTATTATCTTCTCCTTCCATGAAACGAAAATCGCGGCTTATAATCAACTTGTTCGTCATTACATCGAAACATCGATACGCCTTTTGATGTCCAATTTTCTTCGTTTCTCCTTAGGGATATGCACAAAACATTTTTTCCCAAAGATTTTAAAATTTTACAAAGTTGGTAATGTACTCGACCAGATTTCTAGTGGTGTCTTCGGAGCTCCTTTTGTTGGCGAACGGTGCTGCATGAAATTAGCCGTTGTAACTGCTTCCGCCCATAACGAATGGTCCAATTTAGCCTCAATCATCATACATCGAGCCATCTCGATTAGCGTTCGATTCTTGCGCTCTGCTACTCCATTTTGTTCCGGTGAATATGCGGCAGTGTATTCTACTTTAGTCCCGATGCTCTTTAAGTATTCAATGACCTGTTTGTTTTTATATTCTGTTCCGCGGTCTCAGCGAATAAATTTTATGGTCTTTGAAACATAGTTCGCGCCATTTGACTGAATTCTTTAAGCCTCATGAAAAATTGCGATTTTTCCTTCAGCAAATAAATCACCGTGTATCGCGAACAATTGTTTATAAACGTTAGAATGTAGTGCATTCCACCATGTGACTTAGTTGGCATCGGCTCACACAAATCAGTGTAAACTAGATCCATCACAGCATTCATTAATGTCAATGACCTTTTTGGAAAAGGCGACCTAGTCATTTTCCCTTGTTTACATATTTCGTCGCTGCAATTACACGCCTCAAAATACACACCGGTGATTAAATTGTCATTGCTTAGACGCCTGACCACATTAATGTCACGATGACCAAAAATGCGATGCCACATGTGTACACATAAATTAGTTCTCTTGTGTGCTGCATAGACTTCCTTTGATTGTTTGATAATGTATTGGCTGCCACAATTTTCGCCAATATATATTCGCCTGCCACATTTCTTTTGCACTGAACACTTATGCGTGCCAAACGTGATCTCATATCCACGAGCCGCCATTAATTTTACCGATAAGATGTTTGATGAAATTTCTGGTATATATAATACATTCGTTAATATGGCCGATACCGAATTACCTATATCATCAAAAATCTGTAATTTGACGGATCCGGTACCATGTGACGAATATGTGCGTCAATCAGCCAACCTGACTTTTTCTTGATTGTTGAAAATCAAATTCTCGAACTTAGATTTATTCATGCAAATGTGACACGTAGCACCGCTATCAATGATCCAATCGTCTGCACTTTGACTTTCGATGTGTTCGGTCATGAACAACATATCGTCATCTGATTTCTCAACAGTCGCAGCCTTTTCAGATTTTCCCTATGGTTGTTTGACCTTATCCTTTTGAAACCATCTAGTATACTTATGGCATTCTGCTTTAAAATGTCGCGGTTTGTGGCAAAACCGACATTTTTCTTTTCGCTTGTCGATCTTTAGTAAAGCGTCACCTGCGCTATCAAAATTTTCATGCTCAGGTCTTCCGTTTTCTGAGTTTGAAGTGCCGTCACGATTGTGTCATAGCTGCGTGGTAGTTGCCCAAACAGCAGCCCAATCTGCCATTTTTCCGAAAACTTTTCCTTTCCGAGATCGTCAATCCGTTGAAACATGTCCAACAACCAATGAATATGTTGTTCGAGGTTATCGTTCTCCGTAAGCTTATTTGTGCAAATTTCCTTTGTTAGTTGCACACTACTATTGCCTGCACCCTTTTCGTGATATTGCTGCAACACATTCCACATTCCTTTTGCAGATTTAGCTTTTCTAATGTGAACAAATTGACTCTTTTGCACACTTAAAACGATTGTAGACATCACGCTGTCGTTTGCTTTATTCCACACGGTCAATTGTGCTGCTTCGGCTGGCTTTTCACGAATTATTGCATCCCAACTATGCTCTTTCTTCAGCAACATTTCCATCACAAACTTCCAATTAAAGTAATTATTGTTGTCCAACTTTTCGATGCGATACTTTCCATCGATTACGTCCGCCATCAAGTGTCTCAAAAAAAACACACAGTGATGTATAGTTTTTGTAATTAATAAAATTTATTTTTTCCACTTATTTTTAACAAACTTAGCCTATATAACGATCACTGGGCCCTTAACCTGTTAGACTGTAATCAATCTAGCTCTTTTAATTAATTGAAACACTTGATGATTTTAGAATATTTATTATTAGTAACAAAATTATGCAATACACCTTTTACATATGACGGAACGGAATTAAGTAAGAAATTGACAAAATAAGAATTGACTTTGAGTTGTATCCAACAATAAGGCTCTAGAAAGTCAGCAAAAAGCGTTAGAATTTCTCCAAGTTGGCTGAGAAGTTGACTTATTTTTTAATTTTACTTATGGCAGCAGAAGGTAAGAGAGAATTTCGACTGATACTTCCAAAACAACAAGATTCCCTTGATATTTTCTAGAACTGGCTTTTACATATTTTAAAGTTCATTGTACCATCCATAAACCGGCTCGCAAAAGCCGTTGTTGCGGTTTTTTCAAAAGTTTTATCAAATTCCTTGCTTTTTGATTAATGAAAACGAAGTAACTGGCACCTCTCGGAATTTCGACCATATGCTTCCAGAATATATCACTTAAACTAAGGTTGGTCATGGTCATATACCGCCAAAATAATTTCCTTCTTCCATCTAACAATTATGTATAAACGTGGTGCAATTATTTAACCATACTCACTCTGAATACGTAATATCCATACATATATTTTCTGTTATCAGTATATCGTACATCAATCATTAATTTCAATGAAAATCTACTTTTTTATTGTTTTATTGTAATACAAAACTATCGTGATAACGATATAGATTTTATATTATTATAATATAACGAACAAGTAATTTTAATCTATTGATTTATTATACTAGTACTTAGTTCTTGGTTATACACAAGATACAACAAATCTAAAACATAAAATGTTGCACAATATTGTTGCGCAACAATTCATGGATCCACTTAATTTTTTTCATATTGAAACGTATAAAAAATGAATATTAGTAAATTCTTATCAAATTACACGTATACTCGTATGTAAATTTAAAATTAAATCAAAATAAAATAAAAATATCGTTTTCTTGTCGCTGTCGTAATCATAAAATTTAATCAGTAAAATTTATCATCTCCTCAAGATCAAATTTATTTCGGTTCATGTACGAATATATCTAAGTAATTTTTATTTGCTAAATTGAACCATTTTTGTTGTGTCGGTGTATGTGTTAATTCAACAAATTCGATTGTAGAATATTATTGAGAGGTTTTAATGTATGTGAGAGTTTTCCACATTTCAACATCGATTCTACTACTATATACTGACAAAAGAAAACAATGTTGAAAAGTTTTAATTAATTCATAGGAAGTTAAATAGATAATCGGCGACAAACAATTGGGAGAACAACCTTGATTTGGAAAATTTAATTTTAATTATATCCTCAATTTCCTAAACGACTGTTGTTTTAGGCTTGTCGGTAACTAAAAACTAGATTAAATATTTGGTGTATTTCATAATCAGTTCTTCGTTTCTATATAATAGATTGAAAAACACGAAATGGTAAATTAATTAGAAAATTGAATGACATATGTTTTTTTTTAAACTATTGACACATGTCTAGGTGGATAATCATGGTAATGAAATTCAAATTGGCTTCCTAGACAATTACACTTGAATTTTTTTTTACTGGGGGTCGAGAGAGAGAGAGAAAAAAGGGTCTGCATAAAATGTGACGTAAAACATTTACAAATGAGGTTAAATATTTTCCAAATAATAATGCAGACCTTGTATTGTTGCCACGCACTTAATTTAGTAGTGCAGTGTCGCAACTGGTACTTATGATTAAAGATGCCGTTGCCAAAGCCGTCACACAAAATAATCCTAACACGCAAGAGCCTGTGGAGTTTTCAAATAATTTTGCTGCTTCGACTGGTTTGATTGCTTGATTAGTATTCAAACCTCCCAAACTTCTTTATACTCGAACCCAATTGTATGGTTTAAAATACTGGAGCAACAATTCAAAGTTGTCGAATTTTCATCGGAGTCAATTAAAAATGCGCATGCGGTTGGGGTTCTGGATGTACGTTACCACGGCATCTTTGCGGATTTCCTTACACCATATTTAAAATCGAAGAGATCCGTGTGCTTGATGAGTCGTCGAAGATGAACAACTTATATTACATGGCTTAACTTGACACTTGGAGACAGTAAGCCGTCTCGATTATTGAGCACCATGAAATTGAACGCTGGTGACAACTTGAAAGAAGCAACCATTCGTCGATTGGATAAAGAGGTTAGCGCAGGCGGTCCAAATGACCTTCTCCTTGTCAGTCTTGGCTGAGCGAGCTAATAAGGTGCACGAGACAATGCAACAAGCAGAAAAAAGTGCCCTTGAAATGTCTGTGTGCAGTTCTACTTATAAAATCAATCAGAAGTTAATAGAATTCAATAAATCGCTATTAATGGAAATTTCGGGAATTTTTCAGCAAAACTCTCGACCTCGCACAAATTAAAATTCTCGACATCGTCGCAATTTCTGTCGCAACGTGGTTCTAGTAAGTCTAGGCAAAGTTCATCAAATTATCAAAATTCTGTTTATTCAAATTTTGTTGATCCTTCGGCAACAAATACTATTACTTGTTATTATCATCATTATTTCGTTCGCAAAGCTTTTAAATGTAAACCTGGCTATCAGTTTACATTTAAAAGCTCTGAAATTTTTTTTTTTGATAAAAGTGTTTTGAAAAATCAGTACCATTGCCGGCATGCAATGACTTATCCAAATACATTCGCCTTAACTTTCTAAATTCATTTATCAATTCACTTTTTGATACATGCAAATGTCTCAGTTTTGTCAGCGAACGGCTCTTCGGTAAATGCTCATAAATACTTTAATGTCTTTGTATGCATCTGACACGCACCTTCTTTCAATGGTGCTCTCTTTTTATCAGAGATTGAAAGTCCAACGAGGGACCTAGGACTATTCAACGTTATAACAAAATTTCTAACAGTGATTCCAGATCGGTATCCGATTCCATATCTCTAGGATTTTAATGAGCGTCTCGAGAACTTTGTCTAGGCCTACCATCATATATTTATAGAACCGACGAACATTTTAAAAATTAAAATTTCGACGTCTTTTGGACTTTTCAAATTTTGTAGAATGACTTTAGTTATTCCAAGATATATTACTATCTCAAGAAAGGGTTCAAGCCATCAAAAATTTCGAACGACCACTGACTGTAAAACAATAATGTGGTCGCCAAGAGCAAGTGAAGCGATTGATAACTGCAAAACAAACTTACAGACGCTATTTTACTGATTCATCGATCATCATCAGTACCTCTGGCCATCATGGTTGACGTTTCTAACACAGCAATTGGAGCAGTGGTTCACCAGTTTTTTTTGGATACTTAGCAACAATTTGGTTTCTTTTCTGTACGTTTTAATGATACACAAAAAGCTACAGAGCTTATGATTAAACTTTTCGTGGCTTATTCCAGGATTAAACACTTTCCACCTTTTCTCGAAGGTCATACATTCACTCTCTAGTTAGTTAGTTAGTTTTAGGTGGCCGCCCAACAAAAGGACGAGGCATAGACACATATGGTCCGTAGCCTTACAACAGTTACTTACAACAATTTGAGCTTCTCACGAAGCAGTGAGTTACAGCTTCGACAATAATCATGAAAGAAAGCACCAATTCTACTGGCATGCTTTCCAATAAGAGATTCACTTTCTACCTCGACCATAAACTTCTGGTCTATGCTTTTAATCAGAATCCGGAAAAATCATCCTCGTCAATTCAGACACTTAGATTTCATTGGTTAATTCACGACTGATATCCAGTACATGTCTAACATAGATAACATCGTTGTTCATACTCTCTTACGCGTTCATCAAATTTTCTCTCCCAACCCTTTCGCGGTTAATTTAACGTCCTACTTTACACCGTCACTAGCCAAATCGAGGACGCACTAATACAGTTTCGCTTTAAATATCCATCTGCATATTGCATTGGTCCAGCTGGCATGAACGATGGTTTGGCCCATGGACTCTGCACTCCAACAGAGGATCATAGTTGTGCTCATCGTGATCATCGATCGTATAGTCAAATGATGAAAAATCCCCTTTTCAACCATTCGCCGTTAGGATTCGAACCCGATACCTCACGACCCAAATAGCGCAGCTTTACCACTACGCCAATTACTCAGTATCATCAAATTTCTGTCCTGGAAAGTATGGATAATGCTGTCATCGCAGATACGTAGTCCAATGATGAAGAACTTCAAGAAATTATAACTTTTATGACGGATAGGACTAGTGCTCTTTCTTCAATCTTACTTGGACTACGAACGATTTACAGTGACGAACTGAAAGTCACGCTCACTGAACTACTTGCCAACTGCTTGTCAGTATAGGCATGAGCCTAACATAGCCCCATAAAAAATAATCTAAAGGCGTTAAATCGCACGATCTAGGCGGCCAATTGACCGGTCCCAAACGTGAATAAAGTGTTCACCGAACTTGTGGCATGTCGCACCGTCTTGTTGAAACCACATGTCATGCAAGCCAAGCTCTTCCATTTTGGACAAAAAAAAGTTGGATATTATCTCACGGTAGCACTCACCATTCACAGTTACATTGCGATTCGCATCATCTTTAAAGAAGTACGGTCCAATGATGCCACCCGCCCATAATCCGCACCAAACTGGATGCAATGGTAGCTCTTGCAATGCTCCTGGCTGATCTTCACTCCAAAATCGACAATTGAACCAGCTGTATTTTATATGGTTTCACACCTAAATCCTTCCGCAAAATTTTCCACGTTGTTGAGTAACAGAGCCCTAATTGCTGCGAACGGCGCCGTATCGATAATTGATGGTCATCACTAACACTGACGGATACAGCTGCGATATTTTCTTCAGTTTGCACTGTACGTAAGCGTGTTGGTGATTTAATGTCCAACAATGTAAATTTCGTGCGAAATTTAGTCACAATAGCCCGAATAGCCGCTTCAGTGGGTCGATTAAACTGACCATAAAATGGAAGAAGCGCGCAATGGACTTTCTTAACATAGCACGCATTTTGATAATACAATTCAATGATTTGCAAGCTTTGTTCGTTTGTAAGACGATTCATGGTTAAATTATTTACCAAACTGAAGACAGTGACACAAAACACGAAACATACGTGACCTGTCAAAATCAGTGCTGCCAAAAATAAAATAGTTAAAAAATCACCCATTAGTATTCGTATGTACGACTCGAGTATCGGGAACCTTTTTGAATACTACGAACGATAAAATGTTGCAGTCTGAATTTGTAAGGAATACGAAGCGACTCTTCGACGAAATTCGTCCTATACCGGCTTTTTGTTACTCTATACGGATCAAAAATTTTTATTAGCAAAGCTGGACATTTAATCGCACGTTTTCTTACGAATCATGGATGTTTAATAGCTTTTGGAGCATTCAAAGATTTATCTCTTATACCAATGCCATGTCAACAGTATTAAAAGCATATTTAGTGTATAGAGATAATGTAAGAAGTGTAATATAGCCTCTTCTGCCGGTTTTCCAACTAAAGGTATAAACAGAACTAGAGCGTCAACGACGAGCGTCAACGAATAAATATAAATTTCGACAGCGATATCGCTGTAGTAAATATAACAAACAAATGCGTCTGCGTATCGCGACATCAAAATAACAATAAAAAATTTTAAAACATGGTTGCTTAATACGCTCTTTATTAAAAAGGCAACTTAAAAAAAAAAAAAAGGCAACATTGTTTCGCCGGCGATAAAATTAGAAATAGATTCTAAATTTATTTCAACGAAAAAATCGTCATCGCTACCGTCGATGTTTCTGTTAGCATATACTATGCTTTTTGTGTAATTTGACAAGCGTCGACGCTCATCGTTGTCGCTCTCATTCTGTTTCGAGCTAGAGATATAAGACCAAATTAATTAGTGTGCAAAATTTGTATACTGTCAAGATAACTGAGCAATCTAAGTCTTATAAGCTTTTCAAACAATTTGAAAATGTGCTCAGTAGTCAAATTGGCCTGTAGTTAAACATAAATGCGTTTTTTTTTTTATTAACCGGTATTACTCAGCAGTCTTGAAACTATTTGAAAATACGCCGGTAGTTAAGCACATCATCTAGGTATCAGCAGCACTCTTTAATAATAAATTTGTCAACCTCCTTAAAACCTTTGGATGGTTTATTGGTTAATTAAAATCACTAGAGCCAGAAGAAATATTTCTCAAACCATACGTCAAGTTATAGTGGATATTTACAAAAATATTATTAAATTCATTAAAAATGGATTCAGGAGTAGTAAACAAAATATCTGATTGTTTGAGCCCTACCGAGCACATGATCAATCGTTCGCCCTTTATTAACTTAGAGTTCCATCAACTACTTTGAATTTATTTTGGTATAAAGTGTTTTTAACGGTTTTGATACTAGATTTAACCTTATTTGAGAGTTTCTTTACAAAAAATAGCAGTTACTTATTATTAAGAATTCTCTCGGCAAATCTGGGTTACTGTGTCGAATTGTCGCAATGATCGTTATTTTTTTTTGTAACAGTTGTTTGGACAGGATATACAGCTAGATATAAAATTATCCATTGTAACAGTTCGGCCTTTTTCAAGAATGGTGCCGATATACGATGATCTAAATTTAGTTCATAGCTAACCTATTAACGAGGCACATTTTAGCATATTTCCCACGTATACACATCGGTATATTTAAAGGACATGCATTTTTTGCATTACATAGCTACTCATCAATTGCTAAGTTGGCTGATGGATTTAAGGTAGTTTGGTAGTTATCAAAACGTAAAAAGAACAGTAATTGATGAACTCTCTATAACGACATAACCGCCCGATAAAAAGGACGAATTACCACCATCTATATGGATTCATTTGGATTTATATTACCACCATCTCCATCATAATCGGTGAATGGTAAATCAAAATTGTCGTCGGTTATTTTCCCTTCGTCGGAGGGGTCTTATTTTTTATTAGTTTCATAAATGCTACCAGTATAAGAGCTTGAGAATACCATTTTTCAAAAACTATTTGAGTTCATGCAATATATTTGAATATAAACTTCTCATATCACATAATTCTTTGATCAAATCTAAAGTGTTTCTTTAGGATATTACCGTTCGTAGATCTAGAACCAATGTTTATACCAAAATCCTTTTATATCTATATTGTTTTTTTTTAGGTAGAATTTCCCAAATGCTATATTCTTTACGAGTCATGCTCTGTAAGCACAAAATACTATATCGCCCACACAAAATATTTTTGTCCCAGGTAAATTGAATAATATAAATATTTCTTTTATATCCCGTCTCTGCTTGCTTTTGTTTTCATCCCGGAAAAACAATTTATATTATTTGTCTCGAATTCCGGGGATCGAACACGCAAAATGATTTTTAAAAGATTCATGAAGATTATTATAGATAATGTCGATTCCATTTAATTATTTTAAACCATAAAGGTAAAATAAATAAATTTATAAAGTAATTACATATTTGATTTTTTAAACGGGAAACGGAACGATATATAATGTAGGCGATATACTAACCTGATAAAATATAGATATATGTTCTGTAAATTGATGTAAACCATAATATATATCGATATAGCAGGATAATTGTCAGTGAACTTTGTATGGTCATATATAGACATGTCGTGCTGATTATGTTACACGAATACGGGTTAAATAATTAATAATATGTCATTATATGGATATGTTTATATATATATATATATATATATATATATATATATATATATATATATATATATATATATATATATATATATATATATATATATATAAAAGTTTCTAAATAGTTCCTATTTCGATTTCTGTTAACATTTTATTTCTGTAATAATTTTGACTGCGTACTGCTTGCAACCAAATTATCACAGCAGCTACATGAAATAATGACATTTCCTCAAATTTGATCGACATTTCGATCAAATATTGACATTTCTGAAATAATTTATAGTAAACTGTACGTCGCGTACATAAAATGTATTTATGATATTTATGAATATTAGAGAATGTTTATTTATACGGAGATAAGTGCAGTGATAATTATAAAAATATAAGGACATACCATTGCTAGCCATGTTGTCCCCTACGTCATTATCAGCTCTATACCGTATGTTTGTATCAAAGTGAAATGTTTGTATCCAAAAAATTAAAAACAAAAATATTGTACAATTTATTTTATTGTGTAATTGCGTTAGAAATTTGGTGTGCTGCTGAGCAAAATCGGAACAAGAAGAACGTTGTTTATTACAATTTCTACTCTTACCAAAAACATTGAGATATAACAAATCAAAAAATGTTTGTGAGATTATAAGAATAAAAACAGAATTGATAAGCAATCAAATATACAATACTTGCAAGTAACTACATTTAATTACCATGCTACATAACATTAAAGAAAGTAAATACATAAATTAAATATAGGTGCAACTCATTATTAACTAATACATACAATGCTATTGATTTAAATTCATTGTGGTTTCAGACGATGATTTGGTCAACAGGGAAGTAAAACTTATTAAATAAATTAAGTTGGAACAGAATTAATAATTTTATGATTTCAATGCGGACACCTTAACACCGTGAAAACAAATAATTTGTGAATGATGTCACATAAATTGGTTCCGAATATGTTTGTTTGTGCTCCTACTAATTCCTGTAATTTATGTCACTGGTCAACCACAGCAAAACTAGTAATAGTTCCATCTTGGATAATAAACTAGGTTATTAATAATAACAATTTTTAGGCAAGAACTACCAATTTCATGAATTGATTCAAATTCTTAGATACATCATAATCATTGAATCGTCAAAATTAATTCTAATTAATAATGTTGTTGGTGGAAAGCATGTGTGCAATCAATCTAAATCCATAACATTACAGATCCATTTTAAAGCACATACATTTTAGAGTACGAGGTGGAATACCTGTAGTGTCACCAGATGTACGTTAAATGTACTAACACACATGTTTCTGATTTCCGCGTGTTATTCACATTCAATTCATATATCCAGAAGTTATCATAAATAAAGCCATATTTGAATTAAATCATAGTTTTAATTAATTTAAAATTGTTAACTATTTATCTTAACACGTCACAATTACAACAGTCAAAAATTTTACAAAATCTGACCAACAAACGAGCTCATTACAAAATATGGAAGAGACAATTATTTCACTCACGTCAAAATTATTACAAAGATCATAATTATTATGGAAATCGAACGGGGCCTTAGGCTAATTTATTTATTAAAAATACAATTATTGGTTATGAGCCTATTTATTTTTTATAATTTTTTATTAATAATATAAATTAATTATTTTAAGATTTCGGATGTTAAACACATCCATCATCAGAAAAATCAAAATAAAAAGTTAACAGTATGAAAAAAAAATAACAATAAAAAATTAATCAAAACGTAAACCCTGAAAAGCCGGCAAAACATGACAGAATTAAATATTATTTATCTTTTTTAGTAATAAATAAGAAAATTTAATTTTAAGTTGGTATACACTTTTGGAATTTACAAAAAAAGATAAACGATATTTAATTCCATCATGTTTTGCCGAAGATATATTATTGAAAAATTCTGCAGAATTTTTCTATCAAAGCGGCTTTGAAAAACAGTTACAAGCCATTGAAATTGTGATCATAGAAAATAAAACAAGTAAAACAACACAACAAAATAAAAAATTACATGTAAAAATAATATTAAAAATCTCGTCAAAAGATGGGGTATTAGAATGCTAAAAAAAATATAAACTGGCACTTATGTATTTTGAAGGAAATGGTTGTAAGTATTATGTAAATACGTACAGTCAGATTGCTTATTTAAACAATTTCGGCACAATATTTTAAGGGTCGGTGACCGTGTGAGATTCCTTATTGATTATGAAAAACTCAACAACATTTTACTGTTTAAAGATTGGGCTCATATTATTTCTAATCATAATCCTATACTGAAGCATTTACCGTGTTCGTTTCTAGTTTATTCTACTGTATTTCCAAATGTATTTTTTCGTACTCAAGGCCCACAACATTCCAATTCAGCTTCGCACCAATTCGTTTCGAATCGTATTCCAGCCCACCAAACCCCGTCTCTGTGTAAGCCGGTCCTACTTAGCTGCTCTATACTATTCGCATGAATTACTTGGTACGATCTTAATCCCATAGAGAATGTATGGCACCACACTAAACAAAAACAAAAACAACCTCAACCATATTACAACTATGCACATTCACACTTCTCCGCGTTTGGGCAATATACAAATCGAAATAAAACGCATCATCCGCTCCCCTTTATATTGTGCTCATTGACTATGGCAATAAAACCGTGACAGCTCAAAATACATACCCTTCTTGTGGGCTAAAAGTGATCAAAATTAATCGAAAACAATCGAAATGAATCGAAATGTTTCATTGTCAATAACACCATTTAAAATAAGTTCGCCGAACGACCATATAACGATATACAAAATAGGAATACAAAAATTTAAAAAAAAATTATTTTTTACTTTTTTGAAAATATAAAACATACTCTACATGCAAATCTGAAATACAAAAACATTAAAATGGTTGGTTTTTAATGTTTTTGTATTTCAACCACCACACTTACACAAGACGAACAAACCAAAGCCATTCCCATCCACACATCCCACAACCATTGCCAACCTGTCCAGTCATAGGCAATTCCAAGAAATGTCCATCTCCCCACCTCATGCCAGCACCTCAAACCTGGCACACACATCGACACTTCCACACAACTGACAATCAACTGGAACATTCTAATGGGAACCTATTCAATCAGATTTAATCAGACACGAATGATATAAAGAAAAAAACACCCTCTCTATTACAGAGACAATAAGGATCACAAAAACAAAAACGAAAAAACAAAAATAAAAAAAAACAAAAAAATGTAATGATACACAATCCACACATACTAGGGTGCCTCACAAACCTAAACCACACCAGACCATCATGACACCGTGATTAAAAATAAACACAATCGATGAACAAAAGCTTTCCGTCTTCACCAAATTCCTTAAATTGTTAAGCCCTTCGTGAATCCCACTTCCATACATCCCTATATATACACACAAACACATACACACACATATATACATAAACACATACAACGAAATATATAATAAACATATGTGTACATATACACATCTATAACAACCTACAACGGTGTTACATCTATCTATCCCTTGCTAAAGAAAATGTGTTTACCACGAACACAAAAATAACTAAAATTGCCAAACTATCAGATAAAATTAAAAATGCACAGTCAAAAATTATGCATTGACACCTGTCTCTAGGAAAAACGAAAGAGTCCAAAAATCCACCCCATCACCCGATTCACACACACACAAAGCTACACAAATCAAACCACAAAAACAAATTTTAAAAAATGAAGAAATCGAACAAAACACTTTTGATCTCTTAAAAGAACAAAATTGCACGGCCAACAAATGTTGAACCAACTCTTGTGAAAAAAATACTGAAGAAAATTTGAACGAACACAACCATAAAACGCAACGCCGTGCCTAAATGAACAATCAAAATTACACTCGCATTTATAAACAATGACAAAAACAAAAAAATGTGTAAAATAATATAACTTACTAATTCTATAATAATAATTAAATTAAATTGTCAAATTAAATTTTTTTTTTGATATACAAATAAAATTAAATATAAACACAATGCATATCTTATAAAATTTGTTATTGATACATATAAGCATCAATCCAATTAACATTTGACAGATCCTATTCCTATCAATGCACATGTATATTTGCACTAGTGTACTTTTTAAGTTCAATGTTTGATTTGGTGAATAAAAACATCAATTGTGTCTTTGCTACCAAGCTGATCGATTAATTCTACCACTTGCTGCCATATCATTAATTGACACGTCATTATTTTATTACTCATTAATCATTTATTTTATTAATTTTCTTCTGTTTTTCCACTTTCACTACACTATAAACAAACTTTGTACGTTTAAATACCCTATAACACTAAACTTGACTGAAAAATTCCACTTGCACTATTTAAATTATTTATTTTTCCACCATCGACAAACAAATGCGTCTATACCATTTGTTAGCCGAGACTCGTCCCAGCATACAATCATTACCTGACAATGTAGATTTAAAAGTTCAAGACAGCTCGTGTAATTCTAGTTTCTTTTTTCAACCGTTCTCATCTCGTGAAATATTGTTCGTTATTAATTCACTTCCAAAAAAGTGTACTGTCCAACCAATTTGGTTGATATCTTGTGTCTCCTTTTTCTTGTGTATTGTTGATATCTTGTGTCTCCTTTTTAACAACAATATCACTCGTGGTATATTTCCGAACTCGCTTAAATCGGCAATTGTTATTCCACTACATAAAAAAGGCATTCGGTCGCACATGAATAATTACAGGCCTATTTACTATTACCGGTAATCTCCAAGGTGTTTGAGAAGCAAGTAAAACTAGCATCATTGATTTTTTAGTCAGTAAACTTTTTTTTAGTGATTCGCAATTCGGTTTTCGCTCTTGTATGGGTACGGAAGATGCTTTATTATCATTTTTTAATTCTATTTTTAACAAATAAATCCATTTATTCATAACATTTGTAAACAATATTTGTGTCTTATAAACTAATTACAATTTTTTTTGGATGTTCGATTTATGAAAGGCCATCCATAAAATATAATATGAAATAAAAATGACCAATGTCCTTAAAAATATGGGAACTCAGGTTCATCGCCTAATTAAACTTAATTTGTTTTTGTATATAAGTTAAAAACAGCTTTAATTTACAAAAAGATTTATATATATATATATATATATATATATATATATATATATATATATATATATATATATATATATATAAAATTTTAAAATGTTTTTAATAAAATGTTATAAAAATTTATATCAATATCAAATCAATTATGAGACTTAATCAACTATGTAAAAAAGGGGAAAAACATTTATACTACCAAGTATCCGTATACATTCACACACACACACACACACACACACACACACACACACACACACACACATACACGTACATACCTTTTAAATTAACAATTCAAAAAATTAACTAAAAAAAAATGTTATAATATTATAAATACAATACATAATATTTGTATAAGGATGTGTTATTGGTGCTGTTGCTGCTGCTGGTGCTGATTGTCGAGTAGCCACCAATAATTTTCACATCTCTGCTTGTATTCGTTCGATTTAATAATTTTGATAGTTGTATCAAAGGATATGTTCGTCTGGATTTGCAAATTTATCGTCAACGAATCATTTCTCATTTGGTCGCAATTGCAAATGGTAAATTAGTGGGATGGCATCTTGGTTTTGAATGTAATCCATTTGATCGTATAGTATATGAATAAATTCGGTCCTGGTACCGTTCCTTTAGTTACGTATAATTTTGAAAGTAAAGTGCCTAAATAGTAAGGCCCTTAGATCAAAGAGTTGTCGTAATTTAAGCATACCCGGCTAATATGATTTTGGGTCAAATTTATAATATATACGTCAATTCGGTGGGCGTCAAAATTTTCGTACTGTACTCTATTCAAAATGTAGTGCTTAAAGTCAGTTTCGGCTTTTCTGTATATACCGTTGCAATGTTTTAAGCATTTGCGTTCAAAAACACGATAACGCTCCATGTATCTTAGTACCTGGTTGTACCACACCTGGCATCCGTACGTAAGTATTGGTCGAATCAATGATTTATATGCGATAATTTTAACACGTTTATCGATGTGCTAACTGAAGAAAATATGCCGTGCCGCCATAAACGCACACCTCGCTTTCTCCAACTGTTTCGTTGTGTGTTCGGCCATATAACACATGTTATCGATATTCACGCCAAAATATTTAATTGTTTCGCACAATTTAATTGGTGTACTATTAATTTTGGTTGAGAGTTTTCTCCAATTTCTCTTTAAATCACGATGCGCGTTTTTTAGTGGTCGCCGAAAAAGAATTGTTTCACTTTTATCTGTGCTGATTTCTATGTGCCAAAGATTAAAGTAATTTTGAATAAAATTTAGAGCCGATTGAAGATTTTTTTGTATATCGCCAACAAGATAACTCGAGCTATATACAATCATGACGTCTGCGTAGGCGCATGATTGTATTGTTTTTGAATTTAGGACGTCGTTCCGAATTAGGTCTGCCGTATATAAATTAAAGAGTAAAGGTGCCGTTATTGATCGTTGCTGAGCCCCGTTCATAATTTTGAATTTTGAAGATCACTGTTTGTTGCCGGTAGTTGTTATAAATTTTCGATTGTATAGTAGTAGCTCGTACAATATTTCGATCAAATCGTTGGAGAAATTCATTTTATGTCTAGCCAAATAGATTTAAACGCCTTTTGGATGTCGATCATTACGTCACCCGTCGGATTATTAAAATTTAGATTATGTGTAACATCTGCGACTAATTTTGTGATGCCATGAATTGATCATTTAATTTTTCATGGATAATAATTTCGGAAAGTTTGCCAAAACTGGAGAGCAAACTAATGGGACGATAGTTTTCTGGATCCGTTAGTAATTTGGATTTTTTCAAGATAAGGAACACTCGTGCAATTTTCCAACACTTAGGGAATGACTTGTTATTTAAAAGGTTGTTAGATATTGTACAAATTTCGACAATGATGGAATTTGGAAGATGTTTAAATATTATGTTGGGGATTAAATCTGAACCGAAAGATTTTTTATTGTTGCCTAATTTTTGGAATTGACGCTAGTTGATCGATGGTAACAAAGTAATTTGAATCGTCTCGAGGTTGATTTGGTGAATTAGCTCGATTCGTTGCCGAAAATTTTGATTTAGTAATATGTGCCGCTTTATCATTTTTATGCTTTTTGATGATTGGATCAATTAAATTATTTATTTCCCGTTCGTGTTCTCTATTTCCTAAATTTACATTTCTTTGGGTATGTTCCGCAATATGATGACCGATAATGTTTAGATTAATAATTTAATTATAAATTTGGAATTTATTGGTGTCATTATTCTTCGAAATTTGGCTCCAATCAATATTTAAATGGTTGTAATTGTTAGTGTCCGAATCGTTGATTTCCAAAGTTTTAACGTTTATGCTATTGCTGTTTTTGTATTTTGTAAGTTTGTTGATCTCAGACCACATTTTTGCACTGGGCCGAATTCCTTTCATTACATTTGTCTAATATTTCTTAATCTGTAGTTTGACGTTATGTTCGATGAGTTGAACTGTATGCTTGATTTCCACTTTCCACTCGTTAATTTTGTTGTTGATGTTAATGCCAAAAGTATAAATTTGATTACGGCCGTTCGAGGCTGAATTCCGTTTTAAAGTTTTAATTTTGGTAATCAGGAGAAATTTATGTTTGTACAATTTTTCAATAACCGAATTTGTATAACAGATCATGTTATTAAAACGTCTTTGTTTCGGTGAATTTTGCTTGACCAAAATCAATTGGTTGGTGCTTTATATGTTGACGTTACTAAAACTTATGCTTGCTGGCTTTAGAGGGCTTCATGCTTTCGTGGTTTGAATCTTATCTTGGTAATCGTATTCAACGTGTTCATGTAAATGGGGATCTAAGTAGTTATTCGGTTCTTTCAGCTGGTGTCCTTCAAGGGGCCAATTTTATTTCTAGTTCTTGGGCCAATTTTATTTCTTATTTATACTAAATCTATTTTTTCTCAAAAACTACTTAGTAATGTAGTGGCATTTGCTGATGGCATGGCATTTGCTTATTGTACTGACACTTATGCTACTACTCTTTCTGACATTAATTGAGATTTAAAAAATCTTAGTCAATGGTTTAGTAGCCATCATTTATTACTGAGTCTGAAAACTAAAGCAATGTTTTTAATTTAACTAGGCTTGAGGGCTAGGCTTGAGGCTTGAGGTTAAATAATGATATATTTTATCACGATAGTCTTTGTACAGGAACAAATTATTGCTCTAATAAATGTAGCATTATTAATATAGTGTCGAGAGCATCAAATATCTAGGTATAACGGTTGATTGTTGTTTAAATTAGAAATTACATGTCAAAGCCATTTTAAAAACGTATTTTAAAAACGTTTATTTAAAAAAGTATTTTTATTGGTGATAGCTCTAAACAGACATTGTATGTCTTTGAATTATTCTAATTTTATTCAGGTTTTTTATTATTATTCTTTTTATATTATATAATGTTATGAAATCTGTTATTTCTTGTTTTTATAAATTTTGTATTATTAACATTATTATTGGATGAAATAATTAAAATAAATAAAATATAAAAAAAAAGTAAAAAATTGGATTTAATTTAATATGAATCATTTCTAATACTCTTCTTATTGATGGTTTTGGCTCTCTACTTAAAATTTTAATATTATCCATAAAAATTTAGAATTGTGTAAATGTGTGGATATAATCAAAATATTTGTTTATGTATAATCGCCTAAATGTCATATATTTATACTAAATTTTGGATTTTTTCTATCCACCCGACATCTGGAACATCAATGGGTAAACTATTTTTTTCTTATTATGGTAGTACTGTGTGTATTTATATTATGCATACCTCTATATATACTACTATTTTCGGTTTGGTATACTTGGCTAAAATGAGTTTTTGACCGATAATGTGACGTTATTTAACAATCAACTCATAGATTGACGTCAATCCACTTTATTTAAAAAAAATTATGTTTTTAACTTTCACCTCTACTGGTAAAAATGTGTTGCTATCATTTGAAACATAACTATATGGTTTAAAAAACACTCTATTGCTCTACAACATTCTATTATTTATAAGAAAAACTATAATTAACTTATTTATTTATATTGAATTATAAATTCTATTTTTGTTGATAACATATTTTTACGTTTTCTTTCCGGCAAACAACTAACCAAATATTTGCCATGCAATCGTCAATATTTGTATACAATATTTAAGACATTGTATGTTGTTCCACGAATTTTCTATTTTGATGTATAACTATGTAGGTTGTGTTGTTGGTAACATTACTATTTTCACAAAATATAATTTTTAACGTTTTGAGTTTTCCATGTTTTCTTAGATGTACACGAGAAAATTTTTTAATCTTATGATAATGCAAGTACATAGTGCTCTAAGAAACAGAATTGTTTACTTGAAAAGTTTTATAATTTTCTTATGACTTAATACTATATAGATATAATACTTATTAATGCTACTTTTAGCCGGGATCTACACTATATACAATTCTTATCTGATTTTTAACAACTTTACTAAACTTAGACTGTAATCTATTTAAGGGTTATAGGTTGATATATAATAGGTTTTATGTATTTTAGACTTCAGTACATTGAATTTTTGTATATAACGGATGTCCATCAGAAAGAATTACAATTTCTTAACTGTCAATTAGGCGAATATTAAACTTGACAGTCGTGAAATACACTCGTGGCAAATTAATTTTTGTCAAATATTGGATAGAACCACGCGTTTTAATAGTGAACACCACAAGTCAATCATCAATTACATTAACATTTATCAGAAGTTTTTTGAAAAATTATTTTGACATGTTGTATCAAACAAAACAGCCGGTTCTGCGCAGCAGAGAATCCACAAATACAATGTATTGCTATATGCAGTTTGGGCTGGATTTTATTGGACCATATTTTTACGAAAATTCGAATGGTTTAGAACTTGTTTAGACCACAATTGTTTGCCAGTGGTTAAGTGAACTGGCCACCACGGTCATCAGATTTAACTGCTCTCGATTTCTTTTTATGTGATTATTATAAAAGTGAGGTTAATGCAAATAAACCAGATAATATTGAACAACTTAAAAGGAACATTAGCAAAGAAATTAACACAATACAGGATGAAATGTGTGAAAAAGTTTTGGTAAATGAAATCGGCGGACATGTGGCAGACATTGTTTTGCATACATAATTCCCAACATTAAATAAACAATCTGTAAGTTTGTGACGAACCCTTTCCGTTCCTATAAGACAGGAAGAAGCGCTTGTGATTACAATAATTCTGACGAAAACTTGCATATAACTGTACATTTCTTTCCATCTTCGTTTTAAATTATCTAATTCTTATAATTAAAGCAGATCCTAAGTCACTTTTACACCTAGTAACAATTTTCTTCGTCAGGAGCTTCTCTAAAACATTTTATTATGTTTTCTCTTGAAAAAAATTGAATTTCTTTAGCTTATAACCATCAGAAGTTCTTTTTAAAAATGCAATCAGTTAAATTGCTATAATATGAATAATGTGGTACTTGATTTGTGCCAAAAGCTCTTTTTATGTTAAATTTATAAATTTCTTTATATTAGCCTTTGGTGCGTAGTAGCTCTTTACAGACGAATCGAGCAACAATCTCCAAAAATGGTACAAAATACACGCTTCAACAACGCATTGAAATTGTTAAAATGCACTTCGAAAATGAGGCTGGTACAACTGTTACGGTGAATGGATTGCGCTACCGAGCTATGATTAATGATTTTGTATGGCCGGAATTGGACGATATTGATGTAGACGACGTTTATTTTCAACAAGACAGCGCTACGTGCCACACAAGAAACGAAACAATCCCAATTTTGCAAGCAAGGTTTCCTGACCGTGTTATTTCTCGAAGAGGTGATCACAATTTTCCACCAAGATCTTGTGATTTAACACCTTATGGACTGTTTTCGTTGGGGTCACGTGAAAGATAAGGTCTATGCCAACGCTCCGTAATCGATTCAAGACCTTAAAGATGGAATTCGTGAAGTTATCGAGGACATACAGCCGCAAATGTGCGAATTGGGAATGAAAAATTGCATGAAAAGGATATGGTGCTGCAAGCGTAGCCGTGGCGGCTATTTGGCTGATATCGTTTTTAAACGTTAATGGCATACCTGCCTCTTTATAATGAAATAAACATTTATTGATTTTTCTTAAAAAATACTCGTTTTTTAATATTAAAAAGAAACCTCTTATTAGAAAACTCGTTATATGGGAGAACTGCAATAGTATGATTCAATCAAGTAGTTCAAGTATTTGGTTTAACCAAGAATTGTCTTCAAAGAAAATTAAATACAAGAAATGGTTTTACTAAGTAAATTTCTACAGCAAAATTTTGTAAGCTTGTTTGCATTTTTTTTGGAAGTGTGGTGAATTCATCTCAGTTTTTTTAGTTATGTGTTAATTGTTACGTCATTATATATTACAATTATGATTGAATTTATTTTAAATTGCATCATATACCAATATTATTGTATACATTATTATCATGCACAAGTAGAATACCAAAACAATCTTGGTTGTACTGATTACTCATTATATACTTGTTATGTATGTACGAGATAAGGTAATAATGAGAGAATTAAAGACAAATCAGTACTGTTGTGGGATTGGAAACGTAAACATTAAATAAAAATTATAAATAAAATTATAAATTTCCAATAATTAATTGGATCTCAATTCTTTTTAAAACCTACTTCCGCTCGGTTCACGACAGTTGGTATCAGATGTGGGGTAGTTTTTTTAGTTTTCTTGCCAAAAAAACTGATATACTTCAACGTTATATTGTTAACACTATTATATAGTGTGTATGTTGTATATACATACAACAACCCGCTACATTATATCATCGCAAAGTGCATCATAAAGTAAAAATTTCCAGTTTGTGTAAACTATAAAAATTATGTGAAAAATTTAATTCGATTAAATTAAATCTATCAACATTAAAAGTGTAGTTAATTTAAAAAAAAAAAAACAGTGATTAATCTGATACCGCATGCAGTTTTACCTAGATCATATTAATCAACTGTACAACCGTAATGTGCGTGAAACTAAATTACGATCTATTTAAATACAATTAAAGCTAACTTAATAACAAAATTAATAAATAATCAAAAAACTAAATAACACAAACCACTAATATTAATAAAATAATTACAAACAATTAATAGTAAAACGAAATAAACTGAAATTAAATAATAATGCTAAAAATAACGTTATACATAAATACACTGCATATACACTGCATTATACACTACATTATACACATATACACTGCATCACGTTGGAAAAACTAACGAAAACCACATGCACTTACACATATTAAAAGTGTTTCTGTCAACTTTACATTTAAATTGTTCCTGAATTGTAAAATGTTCCTGGGGTGCTATTCTTGAACTATGACGAAAATTTTCGGTATCTTAAATTTTCGTAACATTGTTTTCGTAATCGTAATGGAGAAATCATTAATTGGTATTCTTGAAACTATTACGGAAACAAAACCGTGGTGAATAAAAATTATGGAATAGTTCATTTTTTGACAGCAAAAATTGTTCGATTTTGACATAAATTGAAATTTGTGTTTTATATGAAAAAAACTTAAAAAAAAATGTTTATTTGTATTTTTTATTAATTAGAAGGATGAAATTGAATTTTAAATGATTGATACTTATACTATCAAAAGTTTATTACGTGAAACCAAGTGATTATTTAAACAAAAGGGACTTCTTTTGGTTGTAATTTAAAAAAGAAAAATGTGAATTGCGTATAAAAACGCACAACGAACAACGAATTTATTTAATTCATATTTTTATTAACTAATTTGTAAATAATTCTAATAACGACCTCGGTGCCCCAGTGTCAGACTGTATATGGTTAAAATGGCCACCTCAGATTTAACAATTACCAACAAAAAAAATTCTTATTTAAATTTTTGTGTTGCGATATTTTTTACATCGATGACGATTGACGAACTAAATTAATGACATAAGACAAAGAAAAAATAATCTATGTTAATTTTTTCCGTGCATAAGAGGATGCGTTTCAAATAATTATATTACTAACAATTAATTAATTAATAAATTTAATAATTACTATACAAATTATGTTTTTCTTCTAAATATATTAATTTTACAAAGCACATGAATTTTTTTACGTTTGTTTGGTTATCGCGTTAACACAAAAAAATCTTAATGTAAGTAAGAATGGATCTATACTGTGCAATTATTATCATCTTTTAATGTATCAATTAATTTAAAAGTGAAGACACATAAATTAATTATTGTTTACCAAATTTATTATCGTTTTCTCTAATTTTCATATAATATATCTTATTCATGAAAAATAAAATTATTCCATGCAATTTCATTACAAAAATGAAATAAGGAACCAAAATACCATTACGGAAATTTTCGTAACGTTCTGTTGCGAAAATTTTCGTAATCCAATTTCAAGAATACCATTTTATGATTTTCGTAATACTTTGACACTAACTCGGTACCGAAAATTTTCGTAATGGTTCAAGAATAGCACCCCTGGATGAAAATTATTTTATAAACGTTTCGTTAATAGAAATTTTCAAAGTCGACTAAAACCACATGTTATACAGTGGAGAAATAGATATAACCGGAAAATATGTAATTCATGTGTTGATTCATGAGGTCAACAGGATAAAAATAGCACAGTCATATAATTATACGCTGATCTAAAGGTAATCTTAATTTTGAAATTTTCTTTAATCAATCTGTCTAAATTAAAAAATAAAAAAATAAAAAAAAAATTAATTCAAACCAAATAAAAACTTTAATCTAAATAAAACTTCAAAATGCCTAAGCTTATACCATAGACACACTACTGGTTTCATAACTATGGTTTCGAGTTAAACCATGAGATAATTTTTCTCATCCCGTAGCATTTTAGTGATGACAGCGCCGAGTTGCTCAATCAGTGAGTACCTAAAACTATAAATATTGGTTTTAATACATGTCAAACATGTAATCATTTTTTATATTCCAGTTGTCAAATCAAAATAAACTGACGGATATTTTTAAATAAATAATAATAATACCCAAATAATTAATACTGGCTAAATGAAAAATAAAAATAAAAATAGAAATAGAAAAATATGGTCGGAGGGGGAAAGTAATATATTTATTGATATTTGGGGCGATGCTCTTTGGGTGGATGCACTTCAATATGGCAGCCATCGATAGCACCAAAACATTGAGGAACCCCGAGATTTTCATACCCCCGACTGTTTCTTCAATTTTCTCGGGAGTGGGTGGATACGTATTAAAGCATACCTGAATCAAATAAAATTCAAAATCCATACAGTTCAACTATATTTAAAGATTCAAATCAACAACTCCAATTTCAAAGGTCATTTAAAATAACAGGACATTCAATCGATAATTCTTTTGTAGAGCAAGTTAATCTAAACAATACAATTGAATTCAAAATGGTAGCACTTGATTCATCCTTTGTATTGAAAAAATTTTTTCGGTGATTCTCGAGAACTATAGACAGATATATCTCGGCGTGCGATCTAGTTCACTCGGAACTCCGCGAGGAAGATAAATTACAATTTCTTAAATTAAAAAAACTAAAATTAGAAGGTAAAGCATTTAATCTTTTTAAATATAAAACTCTAGATACATGGGAAAATTTCAAAAAATTACTAGAGAGAGAATTTATCGAAACCAGGCTAATTGGTCATCTCCAATTACAACTAGTAATTGAAAAACAATTGTAATTGTAAAAACCTATTCACGTGCGTCCTTATCGTCAACCACAAAAGGAATAAAGCCAGACGAATCTAAAATAATTGCTGTTAAACATTTTCCTTGACCTAGAAATCAGACAGGACTCAAATCATTTCTTGGATTAGCTGGTTATTACCGAAAATTTATTAACAAATCTTCTCAAGAAAAATACACCATTTAATTGGAGTTCTGAATGTCATAAATGATTTAAATCATTGAAAGAAAGTCTTGTAAATCCTCCTATTTTACAAATGCCAAACTTTACTAAACCCTTCAAACTTACATGTGATGTCGGTGATAATGCGCAATTCTTTCACAAGAAGTAGATGGATTTGATCTTCCGATTGCATACGCGAGTCGAGTACTCAGTAACGCTGAAGTTAAATATTCATCTACTGAAAAGGAATTATCTGCTATCATTTGGTCTATGTCTCACTTAAATCAAATATAACATTGCAAAATAATAGCCGATTTACAATCAACAAATTTTGAAGAAGAAGTTGATCTTGAAATCAATTTAGTAAAATTGAAATAAAAACAAAAATTGCAATAACATTTCGTTTTTATTTGTGTGAGTAACCAAAACATAGTATATTAAACTAATTTTATACATGTATTGTCAAAAAAATGAAGATATGTTTTGCTACAAAAAGATAAAACTTTTAATCTTGTAAAAATCAAGATCATCTTTTTTATAACAGTTGTTGGGTTCAGATCTCGGGTTTCATCTTTTATTTTTACAAGAAGATTATTTTCTCGGTTTGGCTTGCATAATTTTTCAATCTAGTGTCTCGGTTTTTTTCAAGATGAAATATTTTTTGAATTTAAATCGGCTATAAAGCTTTAAAAGCAATAAAAAAATCTACCTTACCCAAACTTACATTTTATATAATAACCGAATATTAACACTATGCAAAGTTCATAGCTTTGAGTCTATTACGACTATTTACAAAATAAAATTTGGTATTTTAAATTGTTACATACATCTAGTGACTAATCATCACATAATCATCACACATATAAATATTACATATAAAAGTATTTTAAATTACAACATGTAGTTGCAATAAAATGTAAACACACGGCTATGTAATTGCAACATGCACTTGCAAGTTAATGTAAATAGGCCCATTGATACAACATACTTTAATCGAGATGTCTCTTTTGGAAAACATGGCATAGTACATAACTTGATCGTGCTGCCTCCTTTGAATAACATGGAATAAAAATATACTTTGAAAATACTAAATACTTTGAATGTGGCGCCACTTCCGGAAAACATGATATATTACGACTTTAAATCATTCGCAAAGAATTTATTAAGTGAAAGCTACAAAATTGTAACGAGTGCAAATTTGGGCTGAAATGTTTCAAATTTATTTCAATTGTGATAGTACAGATGAAATTTAATTAATGAAAATTGGGCTTTAAATGTTTAAATATTTTACCAGAACAAACTATCGAAATTACGCTTTTACTACTGGTTAAAGATATTTCGTTAAAAATATGCGATAAATGTTGCACAACCCGGAATGGGCGGGATAACATGTTTTAAGCGTCAAAGAACTTCGGTCAAACTTTCTTTTTTATAATTGTTTTTTTTATTACCATAGACATACATACGATTTTTTTTATAGGGTTAATTTTTTTTTTTAAATGTTTTTATAACAATATAAAATGGCTATTTAAATAAAATAAAATAAAATAACTTATAATTTTCACGCCTTTTAAGTGCCGAAAAAATACCCACAAAAAAAATTTCTCTGGCTATCAACATTTTTATCAATATCAATCAATTTATCAAAATGGCCACTGTTATTAGTTTTAAATTATGGAAGTTTAATTTTAATTATTTAGATAGAAAATTAAAACCAATTTTAATAAAAATTGGGTTTCACGATAAGGTTTAACTTTTTAAAATTGCACAATTAGTTTTATTATCCATTCGTGGACATAAAAATGACTTCGTAATAAATTTGAAAAAATATATAGACTTATATAACAAACAAACTTTTTGTTCGATAAATATATTTGATATCCAAAAATCATACTTAAAGTTTTTTTTATTGAACATTAAGATACCTTTTTAGAACTTTTATCTTAATTAAAATATAAAATATAACTAAAGATTGAAACCAATTCGATTTGAACACTAATATTAGATTTTAATGTCTGCTAAAAAAATTCAATAAAAAATCCAGTTACCGAACATAAAATTTTATTAAAGAAGCGCCAAGTCGGCAAAAAGATCGCGGTGTCTGTTAAAACTAAAATTATCTGCATCGGGTAATTCTACAATTGGCGTGAATATATTTTAAAATGCACACAGTAACCTTATTTTTTTCTTTGAATTGTGACATTTATTGGGACATATTTTTTGTTTAGATTTTGTTCCTCCTAGCAACTTTACCTTTTCAATAACATCTAGGTGGCAGGTAAATCACAAAAAATCTAAAGTTTATCAAACATATTTACTATGTATTTATTTGATGTGAAAGCTAGGTTAGTATTTGGCTAAAAAAGTTAATTTAACATGGTTTATAATTTTTTTGTGTAAATAAGCTTCATATTGACCAATTTGACACAGAACACAGATATAACTGATAAGTTTGCAATTAATTTCCATGTTAAAACGCCATGTTAATTGTCACATTCTTTCTATATATGTTAATGCTCGAAGATTTGACATCGTAAAATTACTTTTGACATTGTACTAATTATTAGTACAGGCAAATTTCGATCAATTTTTTCTAACAACTAAAAATTTTAAAACCCATTATTATACAGGTCGCTTGGTAGAATATCGTCTCAGGAGTACAAATGAACAATTCGCTCAATATGTTCAGAAGTAGGTAAAAGAGAGTAAACTATTTTTATCATTTTTAAATAAATTTACAGTGTAAAATATTTTTGCAGGGACAGTCGGTATACAATAGAAGTTTAACCTCAATGTTTGCTATATTTTTAGTCAATGCTAATGCGACAACTGAATGCGATTTTTCCGTCAAATTGTGACGTCATATATTTATACTAATTGAAATAACTCGTTTTTCGATGGAGTTTTACAAAACATATTTAACCTGTGGTTTGTATTCTATAACAAAGTCTTCACATCAAAGCAGTGACAATGTCCAACCCTTCGTAGAATTTGACTATATATGCTCACATTGACTTTATTTGGTATGGTTGTACTATTCCTGCGGGCTGCAATAAACTAAAATTGGCTACATCATATAGTAATTAAAGAAATCCAGGTTCATATGCTCAAGAATATGTTACCACAGACTTAATAAACTTGCCGGAGCACAACAAATGCATATGAATCCTAATGCGAATTTCGTCCAGACATTATTTTCCGCATTCGTCATTAGAAGAAAGCTAATTGCTATGAATTTCTACCTCCTTGTATTTTACATATTCGTCGCTATTGGCAGTTTTTAAATAATCATAACTTGCGCGTCCGGAATTTTCAAAAAAGTAGAAAATAAAATAAAGTAGAGGAAAAAAGTTTACACTAACGGTGATCGAGCGAGCAACAAATGTACTACCACCTCTCTATCGTCTCATCTATTTTCCGCGATTAAAGACAAAATCATAAAGAGTTTCTATATAGATATGAGGATGAGTTCCATTTTCTTTATTTGCAGCTTGATCGAGAGCCTCTTGCGTATTTTTTACTTTAAAAACGATTCGTTGGAGAACAGTTGGACTTTAGTGTTTCTATAGTAATCGTTACACTGCTAAAGGAACTTGAATTGTAAATCCTGAACGTCATCAATAAAGTAGATACTCTTTATATTTGAAACTATTTAACGAATTGTTTTTTGTATTTTCTGTCCTCCATATACATGGAGCAAATGGTTAGGCGGCAATGGAAGGCTTATAACGGGTGGGCCATTTAAAAGTTTAAATTTAAAAATGCAATAAAACAAAAACGGTTTGAAATTGTGCCAAATTTTTTTTTTGTTGTGAAGTACAATTGTTGTGGTTAGGAATATTATTTCAGTCATATGGCTGCCGCGGCTGGCCTCACAATACCCCATTCGATCGGACCAATTTCCGAGTACTTTTTCGAGTGTATGGAGTCGTATCTCGGCGATGGCATCACGAATGTTGGCCTTCAAATGCTCAATAATCTCTGGTTTGTCGCCATAACACTTGTCTTTAACGGCGCCCCACAGAAAATAGTCCAACGATGTTAAATCGTAACTTCTTGCCAGCCAATTGACATCACCATTTCGGCTAATTAAACGACCATCAAACGTTTGACGCAATAAATCAATTGTGGCATGAGATGTGTGGCAAGTTGTACCAACCTTTTGAAACCAAACATCGTTCACATTAATACCACGAAAAGCGGGCGGAAACAAATCGGTTATCATTGTGCGATAGGTGTCTTTATTGACCGTAATGGTTGTGCCGTCCTTTAATTTTTAATGAAATATAGGCCAATGATGCCTCCGCTTCACAACCCGCACCAAACAGTCACTCGTAATGGATGCATTGGCTTCTGTAAGACCAAGTGTGGGTTTTCTGAGCCCCAAATACGGCAATTCTGTTTATTAACGTACCTACTTTCATGGTACCCAGCTTCATCCGAAAAATCGCAAAATTGACATCATCGTGCAGTTTCTCGTTGACCCATCTAGCGAAGTGAAAACGAAGCGGATGGTCATGCGGCTTCAACTCTTGAACCAATTGAACTTTGTAAGGCGTCATACCGAGATCTTTTCGCAAAATTCGGCGTAACCTGGTGTGTGAAATGTTCAATTCTTGAGAACGATGACGAGTTGATGTTGATTGAGCACGCTCACGTCTTGGCGCATCAACAATGAAACCAGTTTCACGAACTTTAACAATAAACTTGCGTATAGCGGGCACTGTTGGTTCTTCTCTGCGATCAAATTTTGCACGACATTTTCGTGCAATTTCCGACCAATTATCTTTGTGTTAGAAATAAATTTGCAATAAATCTCAACGTTGCTCAAGCGTAATTTGATTAATTTCGTTCAGTGGAGATAATATACTGAATTTTGTGACAGAATAGAATGACATAAGTATTACCAGATTCGAAATAACCGATGGTTCAAATTTAAACCGATAGATGACCCACCCTTTACATCATGCACCGAGTTACAATTTCGTGCTTGATTATGTGTAATATCAAGAATTTCAGCACATACACAACTTTATCGATTTTTTAGCTGTTTTAAGTTTATCACCATCTGGAAGAGTAATCAAAACGTGAGCATTAGGAGTTCTTCTGTTTTGGAATTCGCTGGTATAAAGATTCTTGGTGATCCTTTAAATGAAAACGGTAAAATAACCGAAAACTCTTAGATTGAACTCGAGCGACGTCTGCAGTATTTTCGGCATTATCAGCAAGTTCTTGATACAGAATAGAGTCTAATTTGCTCTGTTGAAAACGGATAAAGTTTAAGTTGTTGACTTTCGATTTCATTGCTGTGTGTGCTTGTCAGCACTGATTTCAATAAATAAATAAATAAACGCAACATACTGATCTTGTTTCGAATATATTGGCGAGTAGTTTCGTAAGTCATTCGATCAAGACTTGGACTCAAGATGATTGATCAACTTTTTTTTTTTGGTTTTTAGGGATTGCGTGATTTGCTGGTAAAGAGATGTGTTCTTATACTACTTCAGTGTTATCCACTTATTTCAACCTCTGTAATTAGGTGATTTATAGAACTGACAGATTTATTGGTCTGAAATCATGACAAATAATTTGAGTTTCACCTTAGAAATGTTGGACAGTGAGAAGAAGTCAAAAGAACGATATAAACTATTTGGCCTGGAATTGCATAGTTGACGAAACTATTTATTATTAGTTTAATTTTGGCCATACAAAATATTGATGGCTATTTTAATGCCCCCTCCTATTCGTAATATTCCTTTAAATCGATTTGAATTTTGCCATAGTGATCTTTAAGGTCATCAAAATTGAAACCGAATAAAGAACAAATAACCTTAAATGACTTTGCATTATTTATGATGTTTTAAGATGACTGACTGTTCCTTAAAAATATATGGTAACCAACTTAAATCTTGTGTGGGATTTGTATAATACAACAATATGTTTGTTTTTGCTTTTCTAAATTCATACATCTAAGTAAATTTATAAAGATTCGTAAAATCTAAAACTGAATAAAAATTGTATATTTATACATTTCTTGGAATATATAACATTTCGAGAATCTGTAAATAATTAATACGGATCGCAGATTTTACCAGAAATTACTGGCCCATACCATTTGTATAATCTGTTTTTTTACGTAGCCAACATTGCCCTCTGAACCTATCAAATTGTAGCTTTTCTAATTGAGCGTACATACAAACTATCTTGTGAGTCAGAACTCGGTAATTGCCATGCCATGTAAATATTTGATTTAACACCACAAGCTTTTTATATAATATGACCATTTAGGCAAATTATTCCCATGAGCCAAATTATAAAATTATAATATTCATGCAAAATGATTATGTGTCTACATATTGCGTTAAGCATTTTGTTCCCAAAAATCGTTTCGTACAATGAGATCATCATCAAATGTTAGTTCTATGCTCACGACAACACCAACAATTAAGGTGTTTTAATGATATTTTCATTTCGAATGAAAATGTAAAAAGTTTTTTTTTTTTTTGGTTTGTTTTTGTTTTGTTCGAATCATATCATAACTTCTTATGTACCACCCAACATCATGCTTATTATACTCGTGTATAAATAGAATGAAAAAAGTATAAAGGTATACATATTCGTTTAAGAGAAAACTTTGTTAGAACACGCACTAAGTACCAAGCAATAAATTAACAACAACAATAGGTAAAATTAAAAATTTTCATGGTGTACATAAATAGTATATACACCCGCCTCCCACATGGAAATATGTTACCACGTTTAAAACTAAAAATTGGTATATATAGTTTGCTGGGCATACAATTATATAATTTATGATGCTACGTTAATACTACACACACGTAGGAGGCGTAAATTTATTTTTTGCAAATGAACAAATTGTTTAGCCCCGACCACCAGACAAGTACCTTGGCTTTGGCGAATATTCAGCAAGCTCTAAACGAAGTACCAGGCACCATCCAGCTCGATTATATCTCTAGAGACAAGTAACATAATTTCAGTGGTTAAAATGAAACTAGTTGTTCCAGGTCAGCTATCTATTTCTGAACAACTAAAGCCACCTCTGGACATCGCGGTTCTCCTAAAGTTGCTGTTAGGGGAACAAAGCTCTCCATTAGGCATTCAGTTCGCTGAGCAAGGTGCTAAATTAGTCGCCTAATTAGACCAGCAAGGCGCTAAATTAAACGCCAAATTAGATCAACACGGCACTAAATTAGGCCAGCTTAAAGGCTAGCTAGAAACAAAGATGCAAACAATCATGGCTGATATATAAGTGAAGGGGCAAGCATTGGAGATGTGGCTTAAAGAGTTCGAAGTTTGATAGAACAAGCGTTCCTCGATAACTGAAAGGATAGTCCAGCCAAGCATTGTTAAAATCGTGTAAAGGAGGCACCAGCCTCAGGCCACAGGCCACAAAGGAATTCTAAAACCCACTGAAATTTCAAGCGGCCGTGTGGCATAATGGGGGAGCTGCTAATGAACAGCTTAAGGCTCTTATCATGACAGTACGAGGAAAAGCAGCAGCTGTCTTGCAAATCATATCCACAACAGAACTGTTTTAAATGGATTGACGGTGGATGCATTTATTAATGCGGTTAGAGATGATCATATAAAACTCCATTTAAGAACCAACGCAAAAGGGAAACACGTGAATGAAGTGTTTGCAGCGGCATTGGAATACGAATCGGCCAGAGCAAGTTTATTTACCCATCTAATCAAATTGAGAAATCTACACGCCAAAGACATCGTCCAGGCTTTCATAAAGACATGAGACCAACTCAAAGCAAGTTCTCGCTCGCTATGCTTTAGATGGTAACAGCCTGGCCACTTCACGAGGGATTGTAAGGAGCCTGTGACCAAGCGATTAATAATGCAGTTCAGAAGAGAAGAATTGCTCTGCAACAATGGAATCAGGTTGAACTTGGAGGAGTCATAGACAAAGGATCAGCTAAGACAGGAGCAGGAACAAGACGACTCTACTGCACCAATAATTAAATTGGTAGCTGAAGGTATAGAGTACCACTGTTTTATACCATTACACATTCAATCAGATGGAATCGATGCTAAAATCGATGCTATACTGATGACGGTCGCAGAATCAACGATTCTGAACTGGGCTTTTATATGTTTTTTACGACGTATTATAATGCCAGCTTGCGATAGAATATTTTTTATTTAAAAATGGCAACTCAGATTCAAAAATGGCAACTCAGCTAGATTAGTAAAATCTGACCGATTTAACCACAAATCAAATAATTTAAAGAAACATATAATTATAACTTTTACTTTCACAGTTTCGGGATTATTGTCCAGAATATTATTTATTACAGCTTTTCAAATTCTATCTTTGTCGCAATTTTTAAGCGAACCAGGATGTTTCCTTTGTTTTGAGATTACTTCTGGTATGTCTTTTGACAAAACATCACGCACTTACTATATAAAGAAAATAAAATTATTCTAATTATAAGTTTCTACAATTAAAATTCTTAATATTGCATTAGTACTGTATTTGCCGTGAGTTAAAATTGAGTTAAAAGTGAGTTAAAAATTCAATTTCCACTAGACACGAAATAGTTCTTGACACGAAATTCAGTTCTTTGAAAATGGTTTGGCCCGTTTATATTTTGTAAAACAGATGACGTGCTTTGGAATTCACAATTTTTATTATATTCGATATCATCAATATAAGCAATACCTGCTCCTATATTTTCAATGGAGCACTGTTGTACCTACTGCCAAAGTCACGCGAACTATTCAAATTAACCACGCGAACTATTCAAATTAACCCGTGCTGGTACCGTTTTACGAAAGAAATGAAAAATTCCGCTTTCACTTCTGCACCACTTTCGAGTGTAAATGCAAACTCGTTCTTAATTTTAAAGTGCTCTCGAACTCTTATTTCATAAGAAAATACACCTAATCCCGAAACTATTACTATTTCAAGTTTCTTGTTGAACATAACCTGAATGGCTTCGAAATAATTCGTTTCTTCCATATTTACTATTGAGAAAATAAATTTCACAATCACTTCCTATAGAATAAAAAATAGTCTACTTAGACTGTCGTCCAATTCTCGACTTATTTCAAATAAGTCGACTTATTTGACTTATTCAAGATGGTAGCTTAGACAACTAAATGGTAGTATAAAATAAGTCATTTGCCGGTTCAATTCATATACCGAGACTTATTTGAACATAACCTTACATTTTAATTATTGACATTTTAATTGTTTTTTACATTATTGTATTATTACATTATTTTTTTAAGAAGTCGGAATTGCGAGAAATTTCAAGGTAATAGCTGCATGCTGAACTTTGCGCAATGTGGGCATAGCGATGAATGATCGTGTCTTCAACGAAATCCCACTAGAAGCCGATAAATTTATATATATATATATATATATATATATATATATTTATATATATATATTTATATATATATATATATATATATATATATATATATATATATATATATATATATATATATATATATATATATCAGGGTAAGAACTTCTATTCGGAGACCTTTTATAATTATTGTCACTTAAATAAAAAAAAATATAATTATATATATATATTAATATATATATATATATATATATATATATATATATATATATATATATATATATATATATATATATATATATATATATATATATACATATATATATATATATATATATATATATATATATATACACATATATATATATATATATATATATATATATATATATATATATATATATATATATATATATATATATATATATATATATATATATATATATATATATATATATATATATATATATATATATATATATATATATATATATATATATATATATATATATATATATTAAAAAACCGTGAAATATCATTTTTGTGGAAACTCTCCCAAATATGTCAAGAAAGTTTACAATAAGTCTCCTGGTGAGGTGACTTATTGTAGACTTTTAAATAAGTAAGTCTACATAAAATAAGTCGAGAATTGAACCTCAGTCTTACTTTTAAAATTATATATTTAACCACTTTTATTTATTTTTCAACACCACAACCGTAAATTTCACTATTTATTTTTGAACACTGTATTGTATTGAAATTCAGTTTAAGTTAATTATTCATGAACTTTTAAACATTTATCAACAATTTGAAATACTAAAAAGACATAGTCTGATGAAACAATTGGTTTTACAAATGTAACCAACAAAAAATATTTGTTCATGGGTACTGAGATATGTTTGTCACAAACATTTGAAATGTTTTCGGAAAACAAAATTATCGTTTGTGAATACTAAAGTTTAAATTTTTCGAAAATGCTTGTTATTTATCGTGTCAAACAAAACCGATTACATTTGTCAAAATCACTTCTCATACATTTTGTATAGTCGCATTCGAAAGGATCCAACACTTACTACAGCAGACACACACAAGTTGGATCGATATATTAAACCCGCAGAATCATTTTTTGTTTTAGATTAATTGTATTTGAGGCCAACGGAAAACGACCAATGGTAAATCATTATTTTATTTATTTTTCACTCGATATAATATGATTCAATCATATAATGATTTAACCCAATTAGGATGTATATATATATATATATATATATATATATATATATATATATATATATATATATATATATATATATATATATATATGTACATAAAGCATAAAAAGAAAATTGGCAAACTAATACACCCAATTTTGGCATGAAAATTATGTCCGGCAATTGTTATAAAGTCTGTTGACAACCTTGTAACGCAATTTGGCAACAAAATTGTATAATTTATATTATGCGGCTTCATCTGCATTACACAGCGATATATTGCAATTAAAAATTATAATTAAATTTAGGTCGCGCACGTTTCATAAAAATATATTATAATTACATACGAAAAAATGTCGCGTCATAATCAGACATTTAGGTGTGTTCGATAAAATTTGCCGACTATAGTTATACATGTAAGGTATTCTATTTTCAGCAAATTAAATAAAAAAAAAAGAATTATGAAAAAAAAATGTGCGATAATGGTGATTATTGTGTATATTATATATAGGTTCGCCGTCTATATAGGAACGATGAAAATTCATAAAATTAAAAGACAACGACACGTGTTAAATGTGCGGATTTATAAATTATGTCGCGCGATATACTATATGGATTTTCACAATCGTTTTTATTGATTTTCCATTTCTCTATTTAATCCACCATTCTTTGTTGTCCTTCAAGGAATGTACACACATATACCATTCAAAAAGAGTACTGGTACCTCGGTGATCTGTTGGATGAATTTGACTTTTTTGATTTCTCAGGAGAAAACTATTTTGTTTTTTTTTTAAATCAAAATTTTATTGTAATATTAAGAGCAGATTTACAATTTAAAACTTGTTATGTCGGTTTAACGCTTGTTTCATTTGATTTTGGTGTTAAATAATTTTTAATGAATCTGCAAGTTATATTCATTTTAGAATTTTTTGTGAATTATTATTATATTATTATATTATTATATTATTATATTATTATATTATTATATTATTATATTATTATATTATTATATTATTATATTATTATATTATTATATTATTATATTATTATATTATTATATTATTATATTATTATATTATTATATTATTATATTATTATATTATTATATTATTATATTATTATATTATTATATTATTATATTATTATATTATTATATTATTATATTATTATATTATTATATTATTATATTATTATATTATTATATTATTATATTATTATATTATTATATTATTATATTATTATATTATTATATTATTATATTATTATATTATTATATTATTATATTATTATATTATTATATTATTATATTATTATATTATTATATTATTATATTATTATATTATTATATTATTATATTATTATATTATTATATTATTATATTATTATATTATTATATTATTATATTATTATATTATTATATTATTATATTATTATATTATTATATTATTATATTATTATATTATTATATTATTATATTATTATATTATTATATTATTATATTATTATATTATTATATTATTATATTATTATATTATTATATTATTATATTATTATATTATTATATTATTATATTATTATATTATTATATTATTATATTATTATATTATTATATTATTATATTATTATATTATTATATTATTATATTATTATATTATTATATTATTATATTATTATATTATTATATTATTATATTATTATATTATTATATTATTATATTATTATATTATTATATTATTATATTATTATATTATTATATTATTATATTATTATATTATTATATTATTATATTATTATATTATTATATTATTATATTATTATATTATTATATTATTATATTATTATATTATTATATTATTATATTATTATATTATTATATTATTATATTATTATATTATTATATTATTATATTATTATATTATTATATTATTATATTATTATATTATTATATTATTATATTATTATATTATTATATTATTATATTATTATATTATTATATTATTATATTATTATATTATTATATTATTATATTATTATATTATTATATTATTATATTATTATATTATTATATTATTATATTATTATATTATTATATTATTATATTATTATATTATTATATTATTATATTATTATATTATTATATTATTATATTATTATATTATTATATTATTATATTATTATATTATTATATTATTATATTATTATATTATTATATTATTATATTATTATATTATTATATTATTATATTATTATATTATTATATTATTATATTATTATATTATTATATTATTATATTATTATATTATTATATTATTATATTATTATATTATTATATTATTATATTATTATATTATTATATTATTATATTATTATATTATTATATTATTATATTATTATATTATTATATTATTATATTATTATATTATTATATTATTATATTATTATATTATTATATTATTATATTATTATATTATTATATTATTATATTATTATATTATTATATTATTATATTATTATATTATTATATTATTATATTATTATATTATTATATTATTATATTATTATATTATTATATTATTATATTATTATATTATTATATTATTATATTATTATATTATTATATTATTATATTATTATATTATTATATTATTATATTATTATATTATTATATTATTATATTATTATATTATTATATTATTATATTATTATATTATTATATTATTATATTATTATATTATTATATTATTATATTATTATATTATTATATTATTATATTATTATATTATTATATTATTATATTATTATATTATTATATTATTATATTATTATATTATTATATTATTATATTATTATATTATTATATTATTATATTATTATATTATTATATTATTATATTATTATATTATTATATTATTATATTATTATATTATTATATTATTATATTATTATATTATTATATTATTATATTATTATATTATTATATTATTATATTATTATATTATTATATTATTATATTATTATATTATTATATTATTATATTATTATATTATTATATTATTATATTATTATATTATTATATTATTATATTATTATATTATTATATTATTATATTATTATATTATTATATTATTATATTATTATATTATTATATTATTATATTATTATATTATTATATTATTATATTATTATATTATTATATTATTATATTATTATATTATTATATTATTATATTATTATATTATTATATTATTATATTATTATATTATTATATTATTATATTATTATATTATTATATTATTATATTATTATATTATTATATTATTATATTATTATATTATTATATTATTATATTATTATATTATTATATTATTATATTATTATATTATTATATTATTATATTATTATATTATTATATTATTATATTATTATATTATTATATTATTATATTATTATATTATTATATTATTATATTATTATATTATTATATTATTATATTATTATATTATTATATTATTATATTATTATATTATTATATTATTATATTATTATATTATTATATTATTATATTATTATATTATTATATTATTATATTATTATATTATTATATTATTATATTATTATATTATTATATTATTATATTATTATATTATTATATTATTATATTATTATATTATTATATTATTATATTATTATATTATTATATTATTATATTATTATATTATTATATTATTATATTATTATATTATTATATTATTATATTATTATATTATTATATTATTATATTATTATATTATTATATTATTATATTATTATATTATTATATTATTATATTATTATATTATTATATTATTATATTATTATATTATTATATTATTATATTATTATATTATTATATTATTATATTATTATATTATTATATTATTATATTATTATATTATTATATTATTATATTATTATATTATTATATTATTATATTATTATATTATTATATTATTATATTATTATATTATTATATTATTATATTATTATATTATTATATTATTATATTATTATATTATTATATTATTATATTATTATATTATTATATTATTATATTATTATATTATTATATTATTATATTATTATATTATTATATTATTATATTATTATATTATTATATTATTATATTATTATATTATTATATTATTATATTATTATATTATTATATTATTATATTATTATATTATTATATTATTATATTATTATATTATTATATTATTATATTATTATATTATTATATTATTATATTATTATATTATTATATTATTATATTATTATATTATTATATTATTATATTATTATATTATTATATTATTATATTATTATATTATTATATTATTATATTATTATATTATTATATTATTATATTATTATATTATTATATTATTATATTATTATATTATTATATTATTATATTATTATATTATTATATTATTATATTATTATATTATTATATTATTATATTATTATATTATTATATTATTATATTATTATATTATTATATTATTATATTATTATATTATTATATTATTATATTATTATATTATTATATTATTATATTATTATATTATTATATTATTATATTATTATATTATTATATTATTATATTATTATATTATTATATTATTATATTATTATATTATTATATTATTATATTATTATATTATTATATTATTATATTATTATATTATTATATTATTATATTATTATATTATTATATTATTATATTATTATATTATTATATTATTATATTATTATATTATTATATTATTATATTATTATATTATTATATATTACAATAGAATTAACTACTATACAGCTATTAGAATTTTGAGCAACAATAGGATGAATTAATTTATTTGTAATTTACAGGCGAAAACTTATTCATTTTGGTATAGTCTATGGCTTGAACAAAATTGTCCGTTAAAAGAATTTTTATTCAAAGAAAATGGCAGATACCAGATGAATGGTTGCAGAATGGAGATGCTAATAAAAGATTACAAAATGCAAAGCAGTTGATTATACATGTGATTGTCTTGTGCTAATTATACACAATTTGTCTTGTATAAATATAGCCTACCTGCAAATCGGCTAAGTTTGTCATTACTGACATGCCTTTTCTTTCCTTTCTTCGCAAAAAAAACTAACTATCTATCGCTTAGGTGTCAAAAACCGGGTCGAGATTGACATTCCTAATATTCCTAACCAACCCTTTGGATTTGACGGGTGTACGTTGGTGCCCAGCCTTCTGGGCATAACTTTATTACATCAGTAGTGAAAGAATGAGCATTGTATTCCGAATTGTAAAGTTGGACTGTAAAGTACAATTTTCAAATGTAACTGCGAGCAAATTGATAGTACTGGGGACCCAAAACAACTATAACAAAATAAATTGAACATTAACCCAATCAATTTATAAGTTTATATTTTGTCTGCGTGCATAAATCTTTACCATTATCATGATGATGTCCACATGAATAAATTATGTTAATTCTATTTTCGTAATGTCAACCATAATAGAAAATAATTTGTTTGCGTTCAAACAATTTAATTATCGTACGGATATAGAAACAAAACAATATTTTATTGTATCTTTCGATAGGTCAAAACAGGCAATACGAGCACGAGCAAATAAATCGATTTGCCAACAATTTTGGTTGTGTGCAAAAACCTAATTATCTTGAATTTATATCCAGAGCTAGACGAAATCTATATAGAAACCATATCAAGATTGTTCAATTAAGAAATAATTTGTCTACCTCTAGGGTTTCTCATGTTGAAATCATTCAATTTTGCAAATTGATTTTTCATTATATTACATTTTCCATTTTCTAAACATTTTTTTTTGTTTTTTAATTGTAAAAATTGGCAATGAATATTATAGTTTATATGGAACAAAACATTTTCCATTTATCTTTATTTCGTTGATTATGTCACTATGGCGAAAGAAAACAAGAAGGAAAATTTAACTGTTGAAAATCGATTTAAATTTTTTTATACAAAGAACATATTTCGCTCAGTTTTACACTTCGTTGCAGCTGTCGACCATAAAATTTCAGAACATAATCATTTATATGTCGTACATGTACGTACGTATCGCGCGTATTTTTGTTTTAGGGGACGAGGAAAATGCGAAAATGTCTTCTTTTATTTTTGGAAATATTGCCATGCGGTTTATTTTACTTCGAATATTGATTTGATATAAGTTATGGGTTTTGTGGTTTGCGACCTAAAAATTCGAACACAGAAACCATTACGTTTTAGAAAACTACTAAATGGTTTGATCGATGTGCAGATAAGAGTAATGAAACGGCAAGTATCATTTTTTATTTTAATCTTACCTTATAATTGATCTTTATTTAGAGGTGGCTCTAATCAGAATCTGTAATTATAAGTATAAGTAATTAAGGCCTAAAATATTTTTAATAAAAAACGTTATAAGAAATAGAAAATGGGAATAATTGGACGTAATAGTTCATTAAAAATTATCCTCATTACCATAATATGATGTTCAAGGTTATAACGACGGCGGATGTTGTGTCGTAATTTTAATTACTAAGAATTGGTTGTTGTGCGAAGCAAAGCTCAGTTTCGATCTAATGAGGAAACGAAATAATTTTGTTAAAAATTAATTGTCAACTCATCAGGAGGCCATGGCGACCGAGTGATAAGTGTAATTGTTACTTTTACTCTCTCTCTCTCTCTCTCTCTCTATATATATATATATATATATATATATATATATATATATATATATATATATATATATATATATATATATATTTGTGTACAATGTACATGTAGCGTTAGCGAATTATATGAATGTGCACGAAATATCTGAATAATTGTTTTGTGTTTGTGTAGCGATGGTCGCTACAAGGTTCAACACTTTGGTAAGATTTTATCCTCCTTAACCAACCATATCTGATTAGTTTATCTAGAAACACCTCAATGACTTAAGGTTTTTGAACAGTCTCCTTAATTTATTATATAAAATCTTTCCGAGCTAAAAGAAAATTCAGATACCTACTTCTGCCCACGAATTGTACAAAATTATATATGTATACTAAACCCGTTAAATAAAAGTGTCCCATAAGTCGTTCAGTTCACAATTAGAAGCTCTTTTAATCAGGTGGAGCTTATAAAAGCCAATCTTTAAAAAATGTCAACGGCAGCAAAAAATCAAACAAATCTTTTAAATTTCTCAGTGATATTACCGAAATAATTTAACATCAAATAAATTGTGTCCCTATTGGTATCTATACTCTTTCTAAACCAAAATTAAACAGGACATTTAAGTCCTGTTTAAACAAGTTCACATTTAAGGACACATTTAAGGACACACGATTTGGGATTTGCACATGGAACATGCAGTCGCTTAGAAAAAAAAACACGTGTTTGATGGTACTATAAATCAGCCAAGAAATAAAAATCGTTTAAAGCTAGTTGCTCTCCTATAGATGGACAAAAATAAAGACTATGTGTCTGAAGACTGTTTTGGAATGCACAATAGATGATCTGTTGGTCTCTATAAAAGAGCACGACTTCAGAGGAGTGATTGATGGTGGCTTACTGATAGTGATTGATGGCAGTAATGCTAATTAATACATCGTACTGAACTCTCTGATAGTTTCTTTAATGGTTTAATACCAAGGTCATCGTGTATGTTGATATTTAAAATATATAATGGAGCGAGTTTAATACTTCGAAGCATCGATAATATCCCTTTGATATGATTTTTCTAATTAGCCTTTGGTCAAAGTGTAATAACCTGAGTATTTTACCTTTGTTCAATTTTTTTATTTGATCCTTAATTTATATTCCGTCATTGTTCGCGACTCTCAGCAGTTTGAACACTTCTAATAATAAGCAAAAACATAATAAACAGCTACAGGCCAAACTCGGGGATCAAACTCAAGATCGCAGTGTGTTTAAGCCAACCCGTTAACCGTCACTATATGACCGGTGACAAAATTAATAAGCAAAAACATTACCTTTATCGTCGATTGCCCATAAACAGGAGCTATATGTGGTTATCTCTTTGACATGATAAAGTGATTGACGGATTTAAAAAACAACATAATTTTTCACAACTAATACGTCATTAAATATTTATAGCCTAGGCCCGCAAAAAATCATTGACACATACATATTCAAATGTCATCTTTGCTCGAAATTTATTATCTTTTAAACCATGCCAAAACCTTCTGTAATAAAAGCCGAATTCATCCAATAAGTAGGCTATACAAATTCTAGATTTGTTAATATATTAGTGAGAATGAAAACTATGAAGAAAAATTAGATTTACATTAGTGTATGTTATTTATTGAAATTGTCATAGTAACGAAAAAATTCAAATTTTTGTTATATGGTTTTCAATGTTACTAACCAGATCGAGAATTTTATTTAATTTTTTTTATATATCGGCGTGTGCTACGCGATGAGTTTGGAAAGTTTTGAACATGCGCAAAAACCTACTTACACATCTAAAACAATTAAACATAGGTTGCTTCGATAGATACATTTTTTTAATAAGCAGAAAAATGTGAAATGAAAAATCTTGTCAGATTCTTGTTCTTCTATTAAATAACTGTAAATCTTTTTTTGTAAAAGAATTGTGAAAAGTGTATCAAATTTATTTATTGGATCTGCCTAGGCCAATAACGACGAAGATGTGTGTCGTTACTTTTTTATGCTCAGTTTTGATCTGAACGAGGGATTCATTAAAAATGAATCGTGAATCGTCATTTCGTCGGGCCTTAGCTTTAGGGTTACCAGATAAGGCCAGAAAAAAAGAGGACTCATTTTTTAAACCTTGTGAAAAAGGGGAGAGTGGAGGGAGAAGGAGGCGGTTCATAAATTATTCGATATTAAATTAAGCACAAAAATATAACTCTTTAAAAAAATATATTTCAATATTTACATAATATATTAATAGAAAACAATTAAAAAATTCAGTTCACATATCACATTTCAGTTACCTTGATTAACTATGATAAACTAAATAATAATAATGTACATATATTAAATTAAGAAAACACCTGTATTGTTGGCTAACAAAGATTTGGTTTTAATCGTATTTCAACGAGCTGCGCTCTTTTTTTAATAAAGCTTTATCGTCGTTCACGATTTAAAAAAAATCATGACAACTTAAATCTTTACAATTATAAACAATTGTTAAAATTCCGCTGACAGATTGAAGGTTCAGCCTATTACGTTCCTTCGTCCACTGTGCTGAGATCATAGAAAAAATATTGACAAATTTTTAAAAATGCATTTGTGCAACTGTCATTTATTTCGTTTAAGTATGCGACCCATTTCTCGCAGCTAAGTTTATTCTTAAAAGAATCATCAGTTAATTTTATAGTTAAGAAATTTTTAAAATTTGAAAATTGATCGAACAAAATGGTATCGTCAATTTTTGTACCCTTTGCGTCCAAAAATAGAATAGTCTCTTCAATATCACCCCATTCTGGAATTTTTTTAAGGACATCCACTCAAAATGCTGGTAATCAACAAAATTTGCAGTCATCGTAATTTTACTTCATAGAAATATGCGATTTGCTCCGTAAACACTCTCGCTTCCACGTCATAACCATCCGCAATGTTTTTTCTTAAAATACTTTTAACTTTGAGAGGCATGAAAGTTTCTCGGCTTCTTTCCTCTAAAATATTTTTCAAAGATGAGAAGATTTTTATTACTTCTAAAAGTGAATTTTTATCTCGTTCCATATCAATGATTTTTACATGAAAAGTATTCATGATAGACTGAGCAAACCATAAATAGGCCTCACCAAAAACATTTTCAAAATATGTTTTCAAAATATACGGTGGATTTTCTATAGATTCATAATAAACTTTTAGTGGAAAATACATTTCAAGCAGTCTGTTGACCGCCGGATATAGCGACAAAAATCACTTTTTGATTGGTTCAACAAATGATTATACTCCGTGTTAACAAATTCTCAGAATCTTTTCAGTTCTTCTGTTCTGATTGTGTAAATAGAAAAAAAATTATAAATTTTGCTTACAATTGACGGTAAATCGACCTATATAGTATCAAACCCATGTTGCCCACAGTTATGAATAATATGAACCGGACAGCCAATTTCGATTATGTCTCTATTTGTAATTCTTTTTAATAGGTAGTAAAGATTATTAGTACCTACGGGTAAAAGTTACAAAAGGGGTTATTAAAAAAAATATTTTAATTTTAAGTACTTTAAAATAAATTCATTTATGATTTGCTTACGTTTTCTTTGTAATCCGCCAAAGTTAGTATTGCAGTTGTCAGCAGAAAGTCCAATACATTTATCTAATAAATTTAATTCGCGTAATGTACTTTCTAACTAATCACAAATCGTAACGGCCGATTAGTTTTTTAACTCCCCCAATTTTATTAATTTAGTTGTAATTTCTTTTTTTCAATCAAAGTTTTGAATTAGCACTGGAAACATTTTTGTGGACCCGTGATTGCTCCCGTCAGTTTTGCTCCCGAAACGGAAATGTATGGAATTATCTCTGTTTCTGTTTTTATATGGCTTAATATAAATGGTGACAAAACATTGTTAACAATTGCTTCCGTTTTAGTACGTGCTAACGTTAATTTTTTGGCAATTTTCGAATCGTCAATCATTTTCGAAATCAAACTAGTTGTGCAGTCTGCAGATTTATAGCTGTAGTGATGTTTTACACAGTGAAAAGCTAGAGTACATTCTACAGCCAATATTTTGAATTCTAATGGGGTGAATTTTTGAATAAAAAATTTTTCAATAGCAACTGTTGACGCACTTTGTATTACAGTATAATGTTTTTTTGAAATGATATGTTGCTCAAAATCATATTGTCCTTTATTTGCGCAACTTATTTTAATGTTACACACTTTGCAATGTGCGGCATATCTGTCTTTACTAACTACTAAGAAGCATATTTTTGTTGCAATTGCAAATTGAACGTAACATTTTCTTTTCGACATGTTATGTCGAGTTTCAAATTACGATTTATCTTAATTCTAAAGTTACTTAGAACATAGAATAATCACCAGTATCACATTTAAGTATTAAAAATCACAGTAATAACAAATTTAAGAGCCAATTTTTGTATAGAATTTATTGCGCAAATACGAATCGCTGATTTGTTGTACACAGTTTTACATTTCGATCGCTTTTGTGTGTGTTAATAATGAATGTCAAAATTTAAACCAATAAACCACATCATCCAAAAGAAAAACAAACCCATATTGAATGAATAAATCATTCTATATATTCATTCAATAACATATGAATACCCTATCAACCAAACCCAATGAACGTAAAGACTTTCTAGTTTGATATTTGTAGGTTTATTGTTTAACAGTTTTTTGTTTTAAATATTCATTGCAACTTTGCAACAGAAAAAGGTTTTTCGAAAATTCAAATGAAAATTGTAAAAAAGAAAAAAAAGAGAACATTTTATTAATTATCCAAAAAAGAGAGAGGACAAAAGGCAGTCTTAAAAAAGAGGACTTATCCTCTAAAAAGAGGACATCTGGTAACCCTACAAAGCTACCAATATTTATATAGACTCTAATTTAAGCTTTATGTATATAATTGTACTGTGTAGATATATAGTGTTAGTGAATTATATTTGGTAGCATAACGGTAAAGATATATTCGCTCTAGTACTTCTCTATACGAGTGATTATCCTTCTTACTCTGATATGATATGAATATATGATACCGTAAATATGCCGTACTCTTGTTGAAAACCATCGCAATCTCTCAGTATCGCGTATTACGAGATACCACTAAATTGGCTTATTGGGCTATGTAGCCACGAACTATGTGTAATGGTTTCCAACTACTTTTATTATATTGTTGAAGCATTGTTGTTACTGCAATGCATAATGCGTCACATATGTAATGTTAAAAAGTGTATTTTTAATAGCATGTGCCAATAATATTGCATTAGAAGCTTTCTTTTTACTGTTATGAATGCTTTTTTACGTTAATCTGACTCATCTGGTTTGGTATTTTTGACTAGGTTGCTCCGGCGAAGATTTTATGCCACTTTTTGATATATGAAGGCTCAAGAATTTTAAATTTGGAACGACGATAACACATTTGATGTCTTTATTTTAGATCATAATTAGCATGCATTTATAATATTAAAATGAGATTAAGATCTTTATTCATGCGTTGAAATGTTTGAGAATTCCAAAGACCACATGGCATTCATTGTTATTCAAATAGTCGAAATGGGAGTGTATTAGGGTATTGCATTATATGCCCTGCCCAAGTAGATTTTTGTAAAAATTGGGCGCCCATTTAGATACAATGAAAACGACACACGACTCACATCACGTCTCACGGACTTAAAACCAATTAACTTCCAATAGTTAATGTAGTATATCTAAAACGGCATTGATTTGTTGTATATAACTCCGATTGAAAAAATCACAACTGTTTCTTTATACAAATTCTAGTTGGTTAGTCTGTTCTTTGGTCAGCCTGTGATCTTTTAAAATATATTTTGGTACAAAAAAGATAAGTGGATTTGGCTTCCCATATTCTTGCTACCTAGGCCAAAGTATCTAGCTAGATTTCGTTACGCCTAAAAGCAAACCTGTACTATTTCCTTTAGCCAATCATTTAATATCACTTTTTTCCTTTTTTTTTTAACTATTACTATTATAGTAACTTTAATTTTTTTATAATTCAATAACTATCAATATATTAACATTAAAAAAAAATGTCCAAAAAATGGGGGACCAGTCTCTATCGTCATTTTATAGGGCTTTGGAGACTCTCGGGAGAAAATCCAACATAATAGGACAAGATCTTATAAAACAGATGTGGATGAAGAGGTTGCCCAGCAGTTCTTGTGATAAACCAGGATGCCCCATTGCCCAAATTGCTAGAGAGAGTAGATAAAATTTGGAAGCTTAATGGTCCAAGTGTAGCATCTGTTGCTAAAGAAACCTCTGAGCAAGTTCTATCGACTTCACAACAATGTGAAACAAGTACCAGCAATGGTTCAAATACAACAGTAATTGCAATTGAAGAGCTTAAAAAATCAATTGCAGTAATTCAAAATGATATGAATAGATTTAAACGTAACAGTTATAACCGTAATCAACACTATAGAAGAAACCTTAGTAGAAATTTACAAGCTAGAACAAAACCACGATCAAATTCAAGCAATCGTGATCGTAATGATTTTTACTTAACGAAAGAAAACTTGTTTTTTTGCTGGGTCCATTATAAATATGGTAAAGATGCTCGTGGTTTTAAAGGTGGTAGATGCGAATTCAAACGTACAAGGAGTCCTGGTGGTAATAGTAGTGGAAACAAGAATGAGGGAAACGAGTAAGCGCTGATGTCACAGCGACGAACATCAGCGCAATATCTAGTCGCGTTGTAATAAATTGCAACAACACTAATTTAAATTTTTTAATAGATACAGGCGCGGACATATCCGTTATACCATAAAAATCGTGTACAAATATCAATATAACACCTTCTGCTTCTTTAACTGCAGCAAATGGTTCACCAATCGCAACGTACGGTACAAATTATTAAAAGTAGATTTATGGCTTAGACGTGTTTTTAATCATTAGAATCTGTAACACGTCCCATTATAAGCGCTGACTTTTTAATCAAGTTCGGTTTGTCTGTTGACCTAAGAAATAAAAGGCTGATTGATAATGAAATTCTAATGGAAGTTTTTGGTGCAACAGTAGCTGATAATAGTGTAACAACCATTAAAATAACAAAAATAAATGGTATGTTTGGTGACTTGATAAACCAATTCCCGTCTTTAATAGATGAACCAAAATATGATTCCAAAATAAAACACAATGTAGTTCATCGTATTTGTACTACTGGCCCATTCCTTTTTTGTCGACCGCGACGACTCGATTCGAATATAAAAATCACTAAAACAGAATTTGATTATATGTTACAGTTGGGTTTGGTTAGACAATATAAATCATCAGCATGTTCACCACTACATTTGGTTCCTAAAAAAGATTGTGACGATTGGCGTCCCTGTGGTGACTATAGACGTTTGAATGTGGTTAGAGAACCAGATCGGTATCCGTTGTCACATATACACGATTTTGCGAACAATTTGAATGGTTGCACAAGTTTTTCACGTATCGATTTGGTGAGGGCATTTCACCATATACCAGTAGCTGAAGAAGACACACATAAAACAGCTATTACCACACATTTCGGTATGTTCGAGTTCACAAAAATGCCGTATGGTTTACTTAACGCAGCCCAGACATTCCAACGATTTATGGATGAAGTATGTTGTGTGTTAGAATTGTTAGAATATATTGATGATATCCTAATTGGATCTAAAGATTTTATTCAAACGCCTTGCTGATTATTCAATAGTAGTCAAACCAAGTAAATGTCTATTAGGTGTTGAAAAATTGGATTTTTTGAGTCACAAAATTAGTAAATATGGTGTGAAACCATAAATAGTCGCATTAAAGCAATTAAGGATTTTCCCCAACCAACGTCAATCAGATCAACACAACAATTTATCGGTATGGTAAATTATTACCATAGATTTATGCAACGGTTAGCTGAACATTTAGCTCCATTTTATCATCACTTATGCAACCAAGAAATATTATCAAAGAAAGCAGAATTTACATGGCCAAAAGTATGCAAAGAATCATTTGAAAAAGTCAAACATGCACTATGTGATGCAACGCTATTAGCATTCCCAAATGGAAATGCAGAAATTACACTAACCACTGACGTATCCAATGTTGCGATCGGTGGCGTACTAGGTCAAATAGTAAATGGTAAACGTAAGCCCTTAGCATATTACTCAAAAAAATTGTCGCCATGTCAAAAGAATTATTCTACTTTCGGTCGAGCATTGTTAGCTATTTATGAAAGCATATAAAATTTTAAACATTTTTTGGAAGGACGTGAATTTACTACGTATACCGACTACAAACTATTAACAAACGCATTGGGCTCAGCATCCGATAAAAATCCTCGCGAAATACGCCATTTAGATTATATTTCGCAATATTGTACAGTAATGAAACATGTATCTGGTTTTAGCAACGTAGTTGCATATGCACTGTCTCGTTTCTATGACATTTCAATGATCGTGATGTCAGGACTGGACTTAAAAGGATTTAAAAAAGAGCAAGAAGATGATGTGGAAGATGACGTCAAACTGTGTTTAACAAAATTCATGGATTATCGCATCCAGGAATTAGGGCTACAAAAAATCACTTTCGACCAAATATTTCTGGCCTCGAATGTGTACAGATATAGCTTTATGGACTAAACAATGTATGGGATGTCAGAAATCAAAAGTAAATAGACATACCCACTCAGAAATTCGAGAATTTCCATTGGTATCAGAACGTTTCCATCATATACACATGGATTTGGTAGGACCACTTCCACCGTCAAATGGTAACTTTTACATATTAACAATCATCGACCGATTCACAAGATTGCATGAAGCCATTCCCATTTAAGATATGAATACCAACATAATTTTAAAAAGTTTCATTGAACATTACGTTTCGCGTTTTGGTGTACCTGTTGAAATTACAACAGATAGAGGATCACAATTTGCCTGTTTAATGAATTAAATAATTTATTTAGAACCCATTTAATTAAGACAACTGCCTACCATCCACAGGCAATTGGAATGGTGGATCGAGTTCATCGCGTATTAAAAGCAGCAATATTAGCTCGTGGAAATGCCATTAATTGGGCAGAGGAGTTACCAGTTATACTATTAGGTATTCGTACATCAATTAAACCAGATTTAAGGCGTACACCATCGGATCTGGTGTCAGACACTACTAATAGCTCCCCAAATGTTAATCCAATCAGATACATTAGCACCTAGTGATCCAATAACGTTTTTGGATAAGATTAAAAAGGCAATGTCCAATATACAACCGAAACACTTACTTAACATCACTCCTGCATGTGTGATTATCCTGTCTATTCCGGAACCTTTAAATGTTCTATGCGTTACTCTGTTGCGAGTCACATCAAGGATTTATAGTATCTTCTATTCAAGTACCAAAATTTTAAGCGCTGGACAATTTCTTCAGTCAGTTTTTGTGTGTGTATGTTTTTACTTTAAAAAATACCGTGCGCTACAAAAAAATGTTCATGAAAATTTATTTATTTACTATACAAACATGTTAAACATAACAATCAACTTTACGACCTTTATGAGCTGATTGTGTGTATACCTCCCCATATATTAAACATATAAAACACATACCACCATCATAATAAAAAAACATTTCCCAAAAACTTATGTTTTGTTTTTGTTTATTTTCAGCAAATGGAAATTATACCAGAAGGTAAAAATTTTCGATTGGTACAAGACAATGAGCTTCCTGAGTTATTGGATATATTGGAAAAATACTTACCGGAATCGATAAAGGTATGAATTTAATTTCACGTGGGTATATATCTATACAGTATGATCTATAAAATAATAAACAAGAGTTATACTATTTGGGTTGAAGAAATTGATATTGGTAAAAGACTTCGTTGCAACCTCTCCAGCTAAAGATAATTTATTACTACCCCTTCATTCATTTATCCATATTAAAACTACTATATTTTCATGTTGCCAATTCGATCGGGTATCATGTCTTTCTTTCTGGTTAAACTGACGGTATACTAAGCGTAACTTTACTTTGCCGTATACTAATCAAATAAAAACTTCAGGAGCTCCAAACTAATGCAATCACCAATATGTAGTGTTTGATTGATCGCACTCAATAAAATCTTATGTTTTCGGAATATCGTTTGTATTAAGTGTTTTACAGATCATACAGTATATACATACGATTTTACTATGCAAAAATGTTTCGAACACTATATAAAACTATATCAATGCAAGTCGTTTATGGTAATTTAATACACTTAAAATTTGTGTATGTGCATGAAAAGGGCTGCTTTACATGATTTAAATATCGATTTGGTATATATGTATATATATTTTAAGGTTATGTCGTTGATTGAAATGACACAGTGTAATTGTTCGGAAAAACACCTGTCGTTTATGCTGCAGTGGTTTTGCTAAACATTTCCCCCTCCAACTTTCACAACGTGACGTATATGTTATGTAAAACCGCAATAATAAATTTATGCTTTAACGAACATATCAAAGAAAACAATCTGGCATTACTTTGTGTAGTGGTGTAAATTTTATGGACATGGTCTTGGTTGCGCGGATCAACAACATAATACAATATGAATCAGAAAAAATTTTTTCATTTTTTTTTGTAACTGTAAAATGGCATGTTCCGACCTTGTCACGAGTTATAAAGAAAATTGTAACCTTATAAAAGGAAATACACATACCATAGTAAGCAAAGTTTTGTTTTTTTTTAATACTTCCACATAAAAACTTATACGATTTCCATGCACGAAATACTGCGGCAAATCACATGATTTTCATTTACCATTTTTGGTAAAAAAAAAAGAAAAAATTACAAACGAAAAACGCAAACGCAACGAAGAAGAAAAATCGTTTTATTCAAAATGGCAATAAAATTTCCATTTAAATAAAAGAAAATTTACAATTTTCATTTTTCGTACGCCACCGAGAATTTAGCTGTTATATAGCACATCGCGTTTCATTTCAGCTCGTAGAAAATTGAGTGGCAATTTATTTGACATTTTCTTCTATTTTTACAATCGTCGATGTTTTTTGTTTTTCCTTTTGTGGTGTGGTTCGAACCAAGAAGTGGAATAATTTCGTTACTTTGATTTATTGGTGAGATAACCGCGTATATTTTTGCAATTCATTAAGTCTAATATTTAATTTATTGATTTAATAGTTCCGGACTAATTTTAGAAATGTACAGTTTTTAATGTATTTATAGTCCAGTCGATCTTTATGAAAAAACCATTTTTACGGAAATGAATCGAAATTTTGTAGCATTACTTATATATTAGCATCTTTTATACACTTCCATTAATATGTTTTTGACATAAAATGTTGCCTGAACTATACATACAAATTTTTGAATGTATACCTGTACAAACGGGAATAATAATCGAATTTGGAGAGTCAAGCCATCCATTCAAAAATCTGTATGTATAGTTTAAACAACATTTTTTGCTAAAAATATGTTATTAATGGTCCGCAGTTAAAATTAGGTGCAATGCATACTTTTATCATAAATTTTAGAGCTAATGCTGTGTGCCTTAATCGATTAAATTAATGCTGTGTGCCTTAATCGACTAAAATAACTAAACTAAATTATAACGAGTTAGTTCATGATATTTCTTGATAGATGGAACTACACAAAAGTAGACAAAAGTCGCTAACTGGGCCTCAACACTTTATTTTATTTTTAGTTTAAAAGTATTATAGTTATTTTATACTTTTCAGCTACCACCTATGAGGCAATAGCGGAAGCTTAAACAATGTGAAAAGTTTAGTTTGAAAAGTTGAATAAGGCACACATCATTAGTGCTTTAAATGAAGATAACAGTTAATCAAAATAGATAAATATCGCGTAATTTTCTTAATTTTTCAGATGCATTCATTAATTTGTGATGTTTAGTCTAATCGTCATGTGGAAATCATATTTTATCAAAACCAATCTAAGCCTATACATAATATAAATACACATAGTACTATACCATGGTAAGTTAACACATTGACATGCAAGATGTCGCTACCGGTCTCGTTTTAAAATAATCATAATATTTTTATATGTATTATCGCCCAAATGTCATATATTCACTCTAAATTTTAATGATATTCTATCAGCCCGACATCTGGAAGATCAATGGGTAAACCGTTTTTTTTTTTCTTATGATGGTAGTACTATATGTATTTATATTATGGCTTATATGAGGAAATATAGTCAAATTATAATTTTGTGTAAAACATAGTTTCATCAAAATACATAGACATTTTCAAACAGTGTGTAAACTACATTTAAAATTACTAAATACTAATTACTTTTTTATTTGTTTATTATTATTAGGATATCTAGACATCATTTTAATTATTATTTCTGAGATTAGCTTAAATGAATAGCATTACAACAGTTAACACAATTACGAAGATTAAATTGTTACTATTTCTAGATTTCACTACAAAAAAATACTACAAAATAAATTGTTCTATTTTTATAAATTCTTAATTAATTGATTATCATAATATTCTAGTTTGTTTTTGTATTTTTCAACTAAAATTCTTACAAAATTGTTAATTATCAGCAGTTTTTGGTGTATAAATCAAAGGATAAAACATTTTTGACGTTTAAAGAATACAATTATATTAACTAACATATTGACATATTATAACTAACATATTGCATTTGTAATTATAAAATATTCAAAATTAACTAAAATAAACTGTATTTGCACAAAATATTCAATTTAATTTTAATTTATCTATATCTAAAAAAAAATTGGTTGACATTTCATAAATATGAACAACAACAAATTTGAGTAAAAACCATAGAAACAATACCTCACAAAAAAGTGTTACCACGTATACAAAAACTGCAGTAAAACTACAATAAAACCAAGCGTAAATTATAATCTATCGTCGTTCATAGCATCGACAAAAAAAATAATCCTCGGTTGCTGCGATTAATCGTTACTCTCGGATTTTTTTTTTATTTATCGTTGTTCATAGAATATTTTTTATTATTTTTAACGCGATAGAACCTTTCTTGAAGCTAACAACATAACCACTGTCATGTGCTTGTTGTTTTATTGGTTGAATTCTTCTAACTTTGGTATCACCTACATCCCTGTCGATTAATATTTTAAGTAATTCATTTGAGTCCATTACGTGCAAGCCATAGAGGAGGTAATGTATAAGCTTATCACTTTCATTAGTAAAAGTAGAATATTCAATATATGGTTGCTCAAGGTGGTTGAGAACTAAAAGATCAGCTTTGTTGTATACACAAATTTTGGTACCACTACTTGTATTTTTGGTATTATATTTTTTCTTTCATTGACATCAGTTTGTGAACATCAGTTCCAGGTAATGACACCACTACCGGTGAAATTTTTAGTTGTTTCTCGTCAATGCTTTGATTTTGTGTTTAATGTTGCGGTTGTTGTTGCTGTTGAGTCCTGTTACTTGCAATACCACCACATACTAGATTTAGGTCAAGCGGTAATTTATTTAAAATTACAAAACGATTGCGAACCGGGAGTGTAAAACTCAATTTATTTTTATTATTTGATGACATTTTACCAAAGCCATCTTTAATCTCTTTTAAGAAGCCTGCGTGTTCCTGTCGTACGCAGATACGTATTAAAAAATGTAACCTGTACTATAATACAGTCAATTATTGCGGTAATAACCCACACTGCCATAACGTCATATAAGTTTGAGCATACTATAATACTCGTAGTGAGAGCGTATTATTTTATATTCTCTATTTAAAAACAAACAGTTGAAATAGAACGAAAAAAATTACAAGTTCGCTCAGTTTTTTTTTATTTCCTATTTAGTTTGCTGTTTTGTTATTTTTCTACACTGTATTCACAATCAAACGTGACATACAATCACACAAATACTTGTAATAGGTTACATTTTTCTAATTCTTGTACAGCTTATGTATGAGTACATTCGGGCTTTCTATAAGGGATTGAAGACGGCTTTGCATTTTACTACTAGAATCAATCTCTATTAATGCTTCGTAAGTAATCATTATTAGTTATTACTTCATGTTTTCCTAAACATATGATAAAACTATCGAGAGTGTAGATAAACAGATATACATAATAGTCGAGGCTATTGTGAACTGAAAATTTTATTTATTTATTGAAATTGAAGTTCATCTTTACACTTCAATTATTAAATTGCATCCCACGAACAATTTTTTCGGCATTATTTATATTATCTGTTTCCAAATTTTAGTTAAATAATCCTGAACATCCTTTTCAATGTTAGATGCCGCCATTTTCATTCTCAATTATGAAAAATTTATCCATTTACAGTAGTGACAATTAAACAATAAATGCAAAGGTCACTCAGATGTACGAAAAATGTCAGAAAAAAAATTGCGTTTATATTTAGAGTTAAAATTTTTTATTTGTTCATAAAGTAGCACTAGTTGCACAATTATATAGTCGAGAATGATAAAAAATAAAGTATCCGACTTGTGTTACTAATGGGTAATAATGTCCTCGGTTGGTGAAAATTCCTCAGGCTAGCGCTCTCGGACATTTACCAATCTCTCACATTATTACCGATTAATAGCACTAGTTGCACAATCTACTATAATATTGTACAAAATTTCAATACATGAGCAAACCATGCTCTTTTATATATGAGAATAGAAGAGATAAAAAAAAGAAAACTTTAATTTTTTTATATTAACAGTAATTATACAAACTAAAAATAGTTATAATAATACCGGGTGTTTTTTTAAGCCGAAACTTATGAATATTTCGAAAAATAAGCATTCTACGTAAAACATGTCCAAGATCAAAATTTAATCATTCTGCGGGGGAATTTACTCCTCCTTGTAGGTGGGGCGGAGCTAATTTTAAAATTTAAATAGGACCCCTATTTTTTATTTCAGACTATGGCTAAAAAAAGTACGTAGGATTTATCTGAAACATATTTACCGATTACTCCATAAAGATGGCGCTGTAATAGACGATATTCAATTTTTTCGATTTCTCCTACTGAGAACCTATTACATCCGATTCTCCAATACGTTTGCAATAAAAACAATACGTTTTCAATGTAAATACTCGAAATTAGTCTTAAACAAGTTGTATTTGAATTTACAATTACGAAAATGACGTGTCAAGAAACTAGTATTATCTCAACCCAGGAACAGGCGATTAAATCTGTTTTCAAATTAAAGAATATTTTTGTGTTTTGTTTTAAAAATATCGATTCAGTTCGAAGATTATTTCGTAAACAAAAAAACCAGTTTCCGTTAAGTTATTAGTACACTTCAGAATGGAGTATTTAACTGTATACTTGAGAAAACCGGAATGGTCCTGGTTTATGGTTTAGCTGGTCGGAGTCTTGATAATGTTGTCACTCAAAACGCTTCGCGTTTTCCGGATAGGATTAGGTTAAGTGCTTCATTTTACCATACTGTCAAACAATTTAGCTTTCTCTTGAAAATCTAATATCTTATCAAACTAGTAGCCGTTGAGCAAAGTGGAATGTATCTTTTAATGGTGACTAAGATGAACTTTCAGTTAGAGATTTTTAGTTTCGAGTGCCACTTATTGGTACTGATTGCATATTCGATTGCATCAATTAATCCTTTAGCAGCAGCTGAAGCTAGATTAAGAAAAGAGATCATCGTACAGATTACAACATTCGGAGAATTACAGAGGCTCGCAAACAAGTACCTAAGGAAACATTTATGTAATTTTAAAATGCCATGCTCTTAATTTGAGTATTTAATTCCACCGCCAGGAACTGAAATATTACATATTTTAAAACGAAATAAGAGACCTGGCTTTAAAAATGTTTTAGCTGCTAGGGTCATTACAAATATAGATGAAATTTTATAGAGTTGGATAGGATTCCTTAAAGTGAACCTTTTGTGATCCGAACTGCTTTGTAGACGATCCAATAATGAGATTGATTACCAGGACAACCCTGAAAAAGTTTTTTGTCTTCAATAATGACCAGATTCCAAACGTTTCTGCTTTAGCAGTTGCTACTAATCCAAAGTTGTCAATTGTCTTTAATCACCAGAAATATTACTCTCATATCAAAATCAGTAATAATAATTTGCTTACCTGCGGGAACTGCAGAAATCTAGACCTACTATACATGTATGAAACAACGTGCTTTGTTCTTTTATGGATGTGGATGTTCTAATACTTATAAACCGAACTGCGTAAACAATTCGGGAAACAATCTATAGAGAAACCGCAATACTGGGAATGTGGTACCTCGCAATCGGTTTTCTAGGTCGAGATTTAGGAATGCAGGCAGCAATACCGACCCCAAATTAACGTATAATTCAATATTATTTCTAAACATTCCAAAAATTACAATTTACTTCCTCCCCTTTACCAATTCAATGCTAATGATTATACTGATAACGACCATGGTAATATCTATGTAAACCGAAATTATCAGAGATTATTTACTTCTCAAAGGACAATGATGAATGCCCTTACGCTGATGTTGTAAGTTTAGAAACTCAAAAAGTACGGGCTACTGAATTTGGATCAGATACCAAATTTATTTTAAATAATCCAAAATACAAAATCATTATATTCCTTCCAACGTCAAAACTGCTGGAGGAGATTTAAAATACGTTTTTGGATATTATTATGGACTACCATAACCTATGAAAATACGCAAAAAGTAATGGAAATATCCAACAATTAAAACAGAATCTATACCTCGGTATAGACTTCTGGAAAGCGTTCAAAATTGTTCGATCTCTCATTAAACCATTTACTCTTTATGTTTCGGAAATTTCGAATACTGTTAAGAAGCTTGATGATCATGCAAAACAAATATATTCTAACTTCAAATTACCAAAACATTCTCCAAGACACGATCAAGCAATACCCATATTATCCTCGGAACTTGCACTTGGTAAAACCAATAAATTGTTTCATTCTATTAAAGTAATGGATGGGTATTACTGTTAGACCACCAGCTCAATCCGGGTTAAATAAAGAGATTGATCGAATATTGAAACTTGCAACTTGCAACTAAATCATCAAAAAGTGGAAGCAGCTACGCAATTTCGCTGCTACTTTGATTTTAAAGAAAAGTTTGATCTTTAAAGAAAAGTCAAAAATTTGTATGGACCTTCAAAGTTCAAGAAGCCTTCGACTTATTAAAGCCCTCTGCACTGCACTTGTTTTGGTTTACTCGAAATTTAATAACCCATTTTGCATTTAGTGCTATGCTGGTGCAATTGGAGTAAGTAGTGTTCAAACACAGATGGATATAATGATGGTGAAGAATAGCCCATAGGATATATATTTCGAACAAGTTAAATAGCACACAGCAAAACTATTCTATTACATAACTGAAGTGCTATGCTGCAGTTTTGAGCATGAAATATTTTTGCGTGTATGTTAAAGGAATAAAGAAGTTGTCACCGATGATGCGTCACTTAAATTGCTTATGAATAGTAAAGATTTAAGCGGAAAATTAGCTAGGAGGGCTTTAAACTTCAAGCTTTTAATATGAATTAAAGTACACCAGTGGTGGACTACAGAATAGTAAATAGTTGTGAGTGATTGCATTAAAAGCCTCCATTTCATAAAGTATATATGTCATCATTAAAACAATGGAAATTCATGGAAAGTTATAGAACCACGGAATAAAGTATTGTTGACGTGTTTAATGCACTCCACCATATAAACATTTTTGTCGCCACAAACTTTCCCGATGCAATGAAAGGTGCAATTTCGTTTTTGATTTAGCCGTTTAGAGCTTTTTGCAAAATTTTACGGTATTCTACGTGCCATCGACGGCAGAAACCTCTTGACACGTTTTGTATTAATTTCCATCGATCATTACGCTTAAGTTTAACGTAATCTTCATCTGGAACGTCCAGGAGTGCCAGTCAAAAAATGGGCTGGCGTTAAAATTTGTGGAATTTTATTAGAAGGGTTCTTATTGGAAGGGTTTGTAACATTTGAAGTGTTAGTGCTGACTCATCCAGTGCTCAGCGAAGTGTTTTAATAGATTTAACTACAGTTGTCCATAAACGGCCAAAGAGTGGTGTTAATTGTGTTATGGTATACTAGGCGAGCACTAAAAAACGATGTTGCTTGGTTGGTGAGTCATCTTCCTCAACTTTGATAAGAATAGCTTTAATTGCACATGCTCACAAATAAACAGAATAAGCCACAAGACTACAATCCAATATTTTATTTTAGTTATGGACATGAAGGCCGATGAAGTGATTTGATCGGATGCTTCTAGAATCCAGGATATTTTTAATAATGTAGTCACCCATCTAATATTCTTTATATAGCGTTTTCGTCCAAAAATGGCGTCAATATTATCAACTTGCTGCTTCTTTTTGATCGGGGCGTCTCTGCAATTCGCATACCTCGGTTTAAAAGCACTCTTGTTGGGTTCATTTGATAACGAGTAGTTCAGCTTTCTCTAAAAGCTCACAGATGATGTATGATGATTTCTTGCTACGATAGATAGGACTAGATTCTAATTCTTATATTTTATTCAATTGCAAGATGGTATTTGTAGAAACTTAGGGCTAATCCATCAGATTGATTATTTTATAAGTTCAGTTGGTTAGATACCGCGGCTTGCGCAATCTACCGGATTTCGATTATTTGGTACTTGCAACCAGTTCTTTCTCGGTATCTTGTCTATTTTTATAATAGAATGCTTATACGATTTGTAACGAAACAATTCAATTTTATAGGGGTATCAAAAAGTCATGCCGGACATGCGGTATAATAGCAGATTAGATATTTTTTCGGATTAAAAATTTCGTTTGGTAAATTTTCTGTAGCTTAGCTCCGGTACCCTGAAGGTAAATGTGTCCTCGTTTGTGACCTAGTATGTTCTTTATAATTTGACGTAACCTTAAAGAGCCTCGAACAATTGGAACTCTATTGTGCCTTTAACCATTGTGTCCATCTCTGATTTTGCTTGATATTCGTTTATGATCTGAAATTATTTTTAGTAACCAACGAACAGCTAAATATGTCAAGCCATAAGTGACTGTTTTTAAACTTTAGTGTAGCGCCTTATAATAGTAATAAAATTGTATTGCTAACAGAAATTGTTCCAATTTTGAAATCAGTAAAAATATCTGTTTGGGAATTGAGTAAGCAAAATTCCAATTTATTAACTGGAGAAGGAAAACTTCTGTTCCAATAACGTGTTTCACGATTATAAATGATTAAAACTTTGCTGGCGACGGAGTTTTGCAATCATCCAAAATCTTGAATCGGGAAACGACGACGTGTATTCCGAAAATAATAAATATTATGTGTATTCGGCAAAACATAAGAGTTAAGGAATTTGCGACACAAATTATAAATCGTTTATTTTGCAACGATTCTGAAATTTCGGAATGTGCAAATACTCGTGATGATAATTAGCATGAGCCTGAATGACTTATTTCGTACATGTAAATTACAAAGGTTCCTTTACGACACCAAAATATCAAAATATTTTGAATTCAATCTTAGGACCTTAAGGTACTGAATTTAAATAGACGCTAACTTCAAACAATTTGGAACATTAATTATGCAACGCACGCTAATCTTTCTTTAATATATTTTTTAGCTTAATCTAATGTTTAATCTGCCCATAGCTGTTAATAGCTTGCCCACTGCTGATACACAAAATAGTCATCATTACATACTAATTCGACACATTCATCATGAATATTTCCATTATACAAATTTCTTCATTTAATTCTTCGTTTGCCCCGCTGCTACAAGTGACTCAGGGCAATATTTTATACTGAGTAATTGGCGTTATTTTCACTCCACAGTACAAAACAGACAACGACCATTTTTTTCTAATTACAATGTTATGTTTTTTATCATCTTTTTGTGGTAATATAATGAAACGTAACAAAACTTTGACATTTGTAAAATGAGCTGTGGGGAAAGCGAGTAATATCATCATCACAGTAAAATATCATTTAACCAACATTTACCATTTTATACGTTGCACAGCATCTGACACAGTTCATTACATGGTATAGAAACCATTTTGTGTCGTTTCGTATAATGATTAAAGCTTTTGTGTTATTATTTTTTATTTGATTAAATTAAATTTATACGCTCGAACTTTTTCCAAAAGTCAATTTAAAGTTTCAACATTCATTTACAAAGTTCTGTACTCATTTTTGACAGTACATGAAACGTAATGAAAACTATAAAAAAAACTTTTTACATGTTATGAATTTAATATTGTGGTGTGGTGTCGAAAAGTTTCATTATTGGAACTTAAATGATAACTTTAATATGTTTTGGTCCATTTTTGATGTTCTTCAAGTAATAAAAAAATTCTTAAGTTTTTAGTCTTTTATATATATGTATAGCTCATAACTTAAGTTTGGTTCGTTGGTCTTTCAAAATTTAAAACCATAAAACTAAAGTGGAATGAAATTTTAACGACAAGCTTTACATATTGCGAATCTGTTTTAAACATTTTTGTTTGTTGTTTTAAAAATCTAAAATTTACGATTCTGAAATGATGGATGATAGCACCAGTGGAATTCAAATTTTAAATAACAGATTTTTTGACAGACATCATATTTGATTCGGTATATTCCTTTACGACATTATCAACACCCAAACTATTTCATATTTGTATCTTTTTACCTATACTAATAAGTTTTTTGAATAGATGATTTTTTTCACAATAGATGGGACCACAATATATAATCATCGAAGTAAACTTTGCAAAATTCGAAGCTTTCGCTACTTTCTCATAGGTGATAGTTGAAAATTCAATTTACGAGGTTACTTTTCAAAGATTTTTCATTTTATTGTACGATGTGATTTGTTGTTGTTTGTTTGTTTTGACGTTTGGACTGTGTCCGAAACCCATGATAAATATATGTGAATACAAAATTTAGACATTTACTTGATAAAATCGAAGACACTTAAATTATCATGGTCAGTTGTTATTTTAGTTTTTGACAAATACTAAAACTTTCTGTAATAAAAGCCAAATATATTCAATAAAACAAATAAAATTCACTATTTGGTTTTGTAATACTACCATTTAAAAAACATTTAAGAAAAATTTGAACTTTTACGTTGATATGACAATTTCAATAAACAATTAACCCTTACGCGGACTCAAATTTTTAGAAAATGCTCGCACAATGATACATGCTATAATTTCGATTCTAGGCTAGTTACATGAAGTCTGATTAATCTTTTAGTATCGTAATTGGATGATTATGTATTTGACAGTTAAAACTCAATTAGAAGAGTCTATCGGCAAATGCTGACGTGTCCTTTTTACAACTTTTATTTTAATGTTAGGACATCGGCTATAGCCGAGATCGGATGACATCAGAAAACCATAAAAAATTCAAGAAAATAAAAAAAAATCAATAATCATGTAAACACCTGATAATGGTAATGATACAATAAAAAAATATATTATTAAAATAAAAATTTAAAAAAAAATCCAGTAATACAGATTATTGACAAATTTTTACGAACTGTATGAACTATATGACATATGCCGTCGTATCCCACCACAAAGCATAAAAAAACGGCATATACCGACGTGCTCGCGAAAAGGTTTTGTAATTTTTTTTATAGTTTTTTACGCCTCGCAAAAAGTTAATTTAAGCACATATAAGGCGGGGAAATATTTCAATCAATTATTATACTTTGTGGGCAGCGTAATAAAAAATTGATAATGTAGGGGAATATTTTTCCTCAGGGATCCATCCTTTCTCCAACCTTTTTTCTAATTTTCATCAATGATCTTCTATCAGCAACTCTAAATCCAATATACTCCTTTGCTGATGAAAGCTCACTTTCCACCTCTTACAGTTTACCTTCTTCTTCATTGCGAAACGATGTTGTCGCAGAAAGAATGGCTATGAATGATCACCTCACGCGAGATCTCAATTCCATTCTTAAATGGGGTGAAGCCAATAGTGTGAATTTAATCCCAACAAATTTCAATCCTGTGTTTTTTCTGGCCCAACTGATGGTTATTCACCGTCTTTTCTGACTGGTGAATCCGGCTTGGCTACGTCTGACACATTTGAGATTCTCAAATGGTTTAACTATATCAAAGAAATATCATGGACTGAACAAATAACCAAAGCAGCGATTGGTGCAGTTACATGTCTTGGATTTCTACGACGATGTAAGTTTTACTATAATCCATCCGAAATACTTACAATATATAAGACTTACATAAGACCCAGGTTGGAGTATAATTCTCATATTTGGGCTGGAGCACTGAAAACTCATTTAACTGCACTCGATCGGGTTCAAAACCGAGCATCTCGAATGATTGGAAACGTAAAATTATTATCTGATCTTGATTTTCTTTCCCATAGGCGTAATGTGGGAGCCTTATGCGTGTTTTACAAGTACTTTCATGGTCATGGTTCATCGAAACTTTATGAATTTATTCCTGGTTTGTCAAAGCCCGCGCGTAATTTAAGACGCCTGGTACACCGATACAATCTGGAAATTAAATTCGGCCAATAAATTTAAAAACTCATGTTTTGTCAAGAATACGCGAATGTGGAATAAACTGAACGACGAGACGTTTCCCTTGGAATTCAATTTACAGAGATTCAAACTTAATATCAAAAGTAAACAACTAGAAGACTGAAAACCTTTATTCTTTTTATTCAAAATTACCTTTTTTCCTACTAATCCTTCCTTTTACCTTTTGCAGTAGTGCTGTGTGTTTGTTGCTAAAACTTTCATATAAAAGATTAACATACCTATATCCTAAGTGCTCTGAACATTTATATAAACAAAAAATTTCACAATGTGATAGTGATAATTATTATTTTGTTTATGTTTTGTGATGCTGACGCACGTGTCATTCATTATTTCATTTTTGTCATTCAATAGTGTTGTCTCCTGTTTCTTTCTCTGTCTTGCTAAAATTGGTTTGCAAATTGCAGCACTTTTTAGCACTTCAAAACTAGCCAGTGTCATAATACCATCAACTAAGATTCTTAGCCTAAACTTTATCAACTACTATAAATTTACAATATTGTTATTTTTTCCTTAAAATATTTAATTGGTTTATATTTACATAAATTTTCTTAGTTAAGATTCTTAGCCTAAACTTTATCATCTATTATTAATAAGTATTTTAGTATTATATCTATTGTTTTATACATTTCTTAAGTATTTGAGATATATTTGTTGGCTTAAAACTATTATAACTAGGAAACAATATATTTTAACAACTATTTTAACTATGAAACAATATTGATCATACTAGGTTTTTATATTTTTTATGATCACGTTGTTCTAGTGAATTATAAGAAACAATGCAAATTTTGTTTATTACACCTTCGATGCGTTTAATTTCCTAATATGGAAAAGTTAACTTAAATCTTATGTTTTTTTTTTGAGTTGACAACCCTTATGGCCAATTTTAAATCTTTTATGTTTTAAATTTTAATATTTAAGAGATGGATTTTTGAAACCTTTTATGTTTAAATTTAGTATGACCAAATCTATAATTTGTTTGTACTTAAAACCAAACGGTTAGAGTTTTCTTTATTAGTTTTCAAAACAAAAAAGATTTATTTCAAGTGTTTTTTGATTTTATTTTAGATCAGAACTTTTTATGTTTAAAATTAATGCTTTATAGTTTTAAATAAGTTTTAAACTTTTACATGTCTAAGAATTAGCATTGAATTGTTTTATTATTCTATAAAACTATTGTGATTTAAACAAATGTTTTAAAGTTAGTTTCGATTTTTTACCGTGTAGAACGACGATAATTGTAAGTCTATATCCGTTGGTGAGAACGAATTCGAAATCATAGGATCCATTAAGTCCAGACTCTGGAGATGTTTTAGGAAAACATTGAAGATTAAATCTTATACCCGCAGTCCCAAAAGTTTTATGAAAATTTTGAGCAATATGCTTTAATGGTGGTATGCAAGAGTACTTTTTTAATAGTCTCACCGTTTGCTAGTATGGTGTAGATTCTTTGTTCAAAGCTTTTATTCCTGTCATTTAGCGTTAACAATATCATAGATTTTCTGCCTAACTACAGCGTTAAGTAGATTAAAAAGTGGAATGCTTATCTATTTTCTGCACCTCACATTACGCAGCTTGATAAACTTAAGGATTTCGTAAGATAAAATTAACTTATATTTACTTGTCGCAACAATGGTAGGTGCAGAAGGTTTTGCTGCTTCCGTAATATTATTTGAAAGCATTTTTGTCGTCAAGTTAATTTAGTATCGGTAATAATCTGGTCGCTAGCGTATAACTTCAATTTGCTATCAATAAAGATTCCCTCTAAAATTGCAATGGTTAGACTTAGCTACGTAACATGAAGTAGGTTTTAAGTAGAAATTAGGCTGTTCCAACTGATTAGGAATATTTTCAATACTTTGAAGAAGTAAATTGAGAAGTATAGGGTCTGTGGAATGGAATATGAAAAATTATGTCAGGTTTAAAATTATTTGACATTTCAGAAATTTGCGAAATTGCGCTACAGGAGACACATTTGTTTTAAATAAATCTGACTACTGAAATTGAGGCTTCCATGTTAGGTGGTTCGTTGGGAAGCAATACCTATGCAGTTTATGCAAAAGACCATTAATCCAAACTGAGTCAAATGCCTTTTCATTTGCTTACTATTTTTGAATTTTAAATTCTTTTGAAATTAGGGTTTATACAGAAAAGCCACTTGAATCCAATCAGAAGGATCATCAAAGTAATATTTCATCGCAAAAAAACTATCAAAGCGATCAGCATTTGATCGATAAAATTATTTTGCGTTAGGACTTCGACCAATTTCCAATTCATATGGTTGTAAAGAGTGTGAATTAGAAGTGGACTAAAGTAGGATTTAGCGCCATTTAGCGGGAAAACGTGGCGACTTCTACAAAGTGAAGTGACATCTAACAGTAAATTGTTTTATTGTAAAATTTTAGGTACATATGATCCAAAACAAAAAAATTAAAAAAATAAAATATAACAACCTTTAACTTTTGTGATGTATTGGGAAGTGCAATCTGGGGTTCCATCTAAACTGCGTTGATTCCAAAATGGATAATTGGCTTAAACTATTTAAATATTGTCCTTATGCTAAATTTGTTTGCTTAAAATTATGTAAATTTGTTAATCTACCAAGTTGATGAGAATAGTCAGAGCTTCTTGGTCAGAGCTGAGTAATCTGATAGGGCAAGTTCGTCTATTATATATCAACGATGGATGCCTTAACTAATAATTTGGATGCTGGATTAGATAGAATCCAATTAGTTAGTTAGGAGAATTGTATTGGGTGTATGCATTAAAAACCGGAATTTTTTTATGAAGTTTGAGCCTTATTGTGAAAAAATGTTACAAGATTTTTTATTCAAAGAATTGCTTATCGCTATCCACTACTTTTTCCTATCTTTCTGGCAATTTGTGGATTCCATCCCAGAAAAACTGCACCGGCTTGGTGGCCAAAAACGAATCAAGCCAATTTTCGATACCTTGAACTGAAGTGAAGCGTATTCCTGATAGGGCATTCTGCATGGATCGAAATAGGTGGTAGTGGGAAAGAACAAGGTCTATGTTATAAGGCGGGTGAGGCAGAATTTCCCATCCGTTATTCTCCAGGTAATTTTTTGACCGGCGCCGCAATATGTGGCTAACGTTATCGTGGTTTGATTGACTCGTGTCTGGTCGCACACGTTGGCCGCTCTGCCTGGATTTTCTGCTTCAATCGGATCAATTGTTGACGATAGAGTTGGGCATTGATGGTTTGGCCACTTGGTAACAGATCATAGTGGATCACACCTAGCTGGTCCCACCAAATGCACAGCATGACCTTGGCCCCGTGAAAATTGGCTGGCCTCGCCTTTCTTGACATACGCTTTTTTGCGCTTAAGATTATTGTAATTGATCCATTTTTCCTCGCCAGTGACAATACAACGCAAAAATGACTTATTTTTGTATCGCTCGAGCAGCATTTCGGACATGCAAAATGGTCTTTCCACGTCTGTTGGCTTCAACTCGTATGGACCCAATTTCACCACTTTTGAAGCGACTAAACCACTCAAAGCACTGTGTTTTTGCAAGAGCGTGCTCACCATACAAATCCACGAGCAAACGATGATTTTCAGCTGCAGTTTTGTTTGCGAAAAAGTGACTCAACAAAACTTCCCGCAAATGCTTTTTTTTCGCAAATTTGATCAATTTTCCATCGTTGAAATCGCTTGGATGTGCACAATCAAAGCACTTTTAGCTGATTTTGACAGGTATTGAATAGGGCTTTCAAATGACATATTTGTCCATGATGTACTATAATGCATAAACAAGTAATGACATCTAGTATCAAATTCCGGTTTTAATGCATACACCTTATATATAAACCCTTGAGATTTGTCAAACTACTCCGATGAAGCTGATCACTCGAAATTCATTGTCAAAATCGTTATTCAAATATCGCACCTCAACATGGGGCCGGACGTGATGGTTTCTCATTCGCTTTGTACAGAGCAACACGGATTCTTTACTGGTAGGAAAACAGTTACAAATTAAGTCTCATTCTGAAGCGGTCCTTTTAACAGCAAAATAACTTCAATAACAAAGGTTAAATCACTGTACTCACTACCCGTGTTTTTAAAAAACTTAACTGTTAAAAAGATCAACAAAAAAAAATATGGATACCACCAAAGTTTAATCCGACTCCCGCTTATGTTAACAGACACGCATTTTAGGTTTGGTAAGTGGAATGTGCAGTCGCTAAGAAAGTTTAATGGCACTAATTTGTATGGTATGATGGGATCCACAATCGTGAATGACCTCAATGTAGCTAGCACATTCTTTCCTCTTAAAAATATCCACTTGGAAACAGGGACACATCCTCGTAAGATATCCCGAAATCTTTTTAGGCCAATGCAAAGCTAAGATAGCAGTTTTCGCACAAGTCAGAGATCACAGGAAACCAAAACTTACATTTAAACTGTGAAGGTCTGATCATCGAAAATGTCAAAGCACAATATGAGCATCTTGTTAGCAGTAGCATTATGGAAACAAGTTGATTTGCACCCTCTTAGATATGTGTTGATATCTTTTTTCCCTTTTAGTCAATTAGTTTTCCTTAAAATGATATTAGCATCGTCTCAAGTTACCATATGTATATATGTTTATCCAATTAAGAAGATATCTCAACAATAGTTCGATTAATACAATAAACGAAATTTCAGAAAAATATTTACGTCGTGGGCCGTCCAAAAACTTTGGTAAATTATACCTTTAATCAAAATATGTCATTATCTTAACATACATGTTTATGGAAAAACAATTTTCTTTGTATACGATTACACACATTTCTCGGTATGTCTCCGGAAAACAAAAATTTTTTTGTTTTGTTTTGTTAAAACGTAGAACTTCGCATTTTCGTCTTTTTTTACGTATACGTGTCTTTGAGTTATATAATACACGTTCGTACGTTAAACACATAATGAAAATCTGTTTTCCATATACACATACATACGCACGGAGCATGAATATATCTGTATTGAAAGACGTACAATGGAATGTCATATGCCATTGTTTGGCACAAAATAATATTATAAATTATGTTTATCCATAAAACTGAAGACGAAAGAAAGGCAAATAGCATAAAAAAATGTTTTTGATATGATGATCTATGGTGGGGTGTGAGAGTGGACGTGCAAAAAATGTGTATATCAATTTTCATATACAACTTGTTTTTTTGTGTATTTCCAGTTTCATCAAACTATAAAAACGTACCTGAATAATAGAGTTTGGCAATTTTATTTCTATGTATCAAAAAATTGGCCCGAAGACTTGGTTTGCTTACATTTTCCGGGAAGTACTTTAACGGTGAGTAATTGCGTAGCTATAACTGTGTTTGGTAAATAATTTTGATAATTTTTTTTTTTAATTTTTCTTTTGCAGCCAAATAATAAGATTTATGAAAGTTTTGGAATATTCTGTCCATCAGATAAATTAGAATATTTAAATTTACTAGAAACCGAAGATGTTCTTATTGACTGGACAGAACCATTGTACCTGAATTTCACGCACATAGATATCATTAACAATATAGAAAAATGGTATATCAAAAAGGGTATTGTTGATATGCTAACTGGTGATATATATATTTGCAAAGGACCACCCGATCGCCTTGAATTAGAAAGGTAAGCCATTTTTTATTTTTAGATTACATCTTAAATCAATATAGCCCCTATGATTGGAATAAAATACTTCGAATGGAACATGTTGTCTTTCGAATTCCACTACAGCCTCGGTGGCTTGTCGTAGGAGACGACTAAATAAAGGATAAATCGCTGCATTCTTAAATACCGTCAAAATTTAAACCGACCTCCGCTTATGTCAACGGACACGCAGTATAGGATTGGTACGTGGAACGTGCAGTTGGTAAGAAAACCGACACTCTTCAAGCGACACTCTTTCATATCTGTTGGAACTATAACAGATATAAAAGAGTGTCGCTTGAAACTCGTTGTTCTCCAAGAAACTCGTTGCCAACAAAGGGAGGCCACGTATCTCAAGGTTATACATTTCTTTACAGTGGAGATGATCTCGGGTATTTTGGTGTTGGTTTTCTGATGGGGCCACCGGTAAAAAAGGCTGTTTTGGATTTTCAAGCAGTTGATAATCGTATGTGTAAGCTACGTTAACGCATGTGACTTCCCAATTTGTCAATCATTTTTGTTCGTGTGCCAACTGATGAAAGCTAACCCAAAGATAAAGACTCGTTTTACAACAATTTGGATAATTCATACCGGAGCACGATGTCAGATTATTGATTGGTGACTTTAATGCTACGGCTTGTAAAAATCAGACAGACTTATGTAAAAACATAGGTCCGTACTCCCGATACGATCTAGCGACCGATAGTGGGGAAAGAATGAAATATATTTTGCTGGCGTGCGCGACCTCATTGTGGCTAGTACATTCTTTCCTCATAAAAATATTCACTTGGAAACATGGATACACCCTCGTAAGACGTCGTGAAGTCAAACTGACTATGTGTCAGTTTTTAAGGGAAAGTCTTTGGTCCTTACTAGGACCATAAGTCCTGCGAAGATGTGAATAGAGGACTCATCTTACGAAGAATTTACACTAGTCATGCAGAGACTAAAAAGGAGCCTTTTTCTTTGTGGTTGATTGAATTAATATCCAGTTCTTGATATTCGTAGGGGATATTTGTGGAACTATCTTTTTGACCTTATTCAATTAGTTTGGAAATGCGAAGTTAAGCCTAATGAATGGAAGATGGCCGCTTTGTGTCCTGTCTTTAAAAAAGAAGATCGCTTAAAATGCGAAAACTATATCGCGGCATAGTTCTCCTTTGCACAGCTTATAAATTACTGTCTTACATAATATTGGAGAGAATCACTACTCTGGCGGTGGAAATTGTAGGTGACTACCAAGGAGGTTTTCGTCCGAATCGGTCAGTCCCTGATAAATATTTTTTGCTTAGGATTATCCTTGATATGTATTGCAAAACAGCTCGTGACGTACATTAGCTGTTCTTGGATTTCCAAAAAAACAATGATCCATCAGGACAGCTTATGATTTGTTTTGCGATGTCTGGAAATATTTGACAAATATGTGCGTTTATGTAAAATAATGCAGTAAATGAAGTCACAATGTTGTGTCAAAGTTGAGAACAAGCTATCAGGAATTTTTACAATTAGCTCTATGGTGTACGGCAAGGAGATGCTCTGTCCATGATACTCTTTAATCTCATGTTGGAGTTTATCTTTTGCAAGTAAAACAACTCAGGAAAGTATTATATTCTTTACAATAGTAAAGTTAGATAGTTGTATTGTCAGTCCAATCAGGTTCTGGATATATATGCAGATGATATCCGTGTAATTGGCCTGAATGGCAATGGTGTCAAAGAACTACTGGATCTGCTTGATATGAATCTCAGCTTACGTTGGTTTCAAAATTGCACTGTAACCATGCTTTGTATGCTTTACATCCACTGTCACATAGTACAAGTCTGTATGGGTGTGGGAGTTGAACCCTAACGGATGTGAGTATGAGAGATTATCATAATGGATGACAGTCATAATTTACGCTTTGTCTCATCGTAAATGACATTCAAATGAGATGGTAAATGACATTCGAGATAAAAATCATGCGCATGATATATGGCCCAAATGTAACTATGACGACCCCTACCGAGTTTTATACAACCACGAGATCTACAATCCATGAGATTTTAATGAGAATTATGATCGATCTCTGAAAGGATAGCCACCATTTGGCAGGCGCAGAAATTACTTTTGGCGACGATGGCTACTCGGAGTAGAGCATTCTCTTGTCTTCTTCGGGTTGTCTAGATCAATACGAAGAAGAAGCTCGGGATCGAATCCGATGGAGCCAGAATGTTAATTCAGTACGGGCCAACATTGGCCTGTAAATACCGTTTTATTTTTATGGACAAACGCTGAGAATCATCAAAACGAGTTCGAAGATAAATATTACACAGTTGTTGCTGAATTTAAAAAGCTGATATGTAGTACCAATTTGGCAGCTGGCAACATGTTAATCGATTTTACAAACGAGACAGTGAAAGAACCAACGAAAGCATAAAACATGGAAGTCAAACTACCTAAAATTAACATACTCCATTTAATGGCAGCTATACAGAATGGCAAGAGTTTAGAGATTTATTTTCTTCGACAAATCACCAAAATTCAGTACTTGAACCAGCGCAGTAACTACATTATTTTAAAGAGGTTCCTGAGAGATGAAGCTCAAGATTAGCTGAAACACGCGAACTACATTGAAACATCAAATGATGAATTGCCACCATGCCAAACATTGACCGAATTTATGGATAAAGGAACCGATGGCCTTGACGAAGTAAAAAAGCCAACCTCGAAGGTCAGCGGTGCCAATGAAAACAATTTCAAAAATCATGTTCAAAATGCAAAATGAATGTCATACACTATTTAAGTGCCCTTAGTTCAAGGATATGACTATTAAGAACCGAAGAGGTCATAATTCAATGCATAAGCATAATTCAAGGCATAGTATATCAGAATTGGTTCTATTTCAGCCTCCAAAGTTGATTTATTGATCGGAATCGATAAATTTGACGGGAAATTTACCACATGATCAAATATTAAGTCGAGTAACCAACAAATATCAAGAAACAAATTTTATGGTTGCTTAAACCAAAGTTTCACATATTTCGTTACCCTAGCAGCAGCTAAACGTTGCCTTACTTTAAGCCAGATTGTTTTAGCACGTATCGATTTCACCTATTTAAGGAAATAATTGTTTGGATCTATTTAAGCCCACAGGAGTTGAAGGATCAACAACTCTGGTGGAACGGGTTATATATTCTATAAGTTTAGATGAAAACTACTGGCCAATTTCTCATTCTTCTCGAACCACTCTCAAAACGATGAGACAAAGCGTAAATTATGACTGTCATCCATTATGATAATTAAAAGTCACTTATATAGAAGAGTTGCCTGCAGAAAGTTTTCTACTTCTAACAAAAAAAATCGCGTGTTGCTAGCATATCGTAGAGTTTATTACGGGCATGTCGTAAAATGATAGCTAATATTTCGCACCAGTATCATATCCGTTTGCAAAGGAAAAACCTTGAACAACATATTATAGTTACTACTAAAAGCACAACAAAATCACTTAATCCGTTTCTAGACCAAAACAGCGACCCAAAGTCAACTAATGAATAATCTCCTTAAGGAGAAAGTAGAAATAATTCGTCCGGTTTTAAGCGAGGACGCAGTCATTAAAGGAATTGCATTTCATTTAAAATCCTGACCTTCAAATTTTATATTTCGAATAAGGTAAAGCTATACTCACTATGGGGTATTCGAATGTATATACATGTATACGAGAATGGAAATAAAAGAACACAAAACTATCATATGTAACGTGCATGTGTTGTTGCGCATTGTGAAGTTACATATTGCAGGTCACTATTTTATTTAGTAAGCATATAGGGTATATTATTTGCACGTATTTATTTACTGCAAAAAATTTAAGTGTCTAGATTTTATCTAGCTTATTTGGCCAATAAAATTGCAATGCAGATATTTCAAAAGATTTTATTTTAAGGATATTTACAATAAATCTGTATATATATATATATATATATATATATATATATATATATATATATATATATATATATATATATATATATATATATATATTTATATATATATATATATATATATATATATATATATATATATATATATATATATATATATATATATACATTTGTGTTACCATTTTTCATGTTTTTGTTTACGTTTGACTGTAATATTACAGGGTGGTACTGAATTTATAGTAAGTAATCATGGGAACCCACTCGGCCCTCCTGCACTCTTTATCGACCTAGATACGCCTTCTAAATATCTATCCCAAGCTACCCTCATTTTCCCTCTCATCTTATTAATCGTTAGCGTCAATGTATGAAAATGGTTTCATTAACTCTACGCCAGTTGCTATATATTTATAAGATCCTCATGATTGCCTACTTTTTTCAGATCATATCGACCACGCCCAACCACTTTGGTGACGGTATATAGAGGTCCAAGAATTTAAATTTCACTTTTAACAATCCATAAAATTGTGTTCGTCTAATCGCTACTAAATCTGTTATTTTAAACTGTAAAGGTCGTTTTCGCTTTTTATTAAGACTTTTAAATGTTATGCTATAACTTTTCAAACACTTTTCTTGTAGTATTTCCCGTAGTATGTTGTCTTCAGGAGATTACATGTATGTTCCAAACAACACTTCAAAAGGGGTAATTCCAAAAATTGTTTTGAATGAATTATTCAGGTACCGTTGCAAGATATCTGAGTATTTGTACCAATTTTCCGGCTTTTCTATCGACTTATTGGCCAAAGTAGGTATTTGAAATTTATTAATACGCCAAAGTTAAAAAAGTTTGAGTTTTGTTTTACTCAGTGAGCATAACACCATATAATCGTAGGGATCTTTGGCGCAAGTCGTTTTAAGACAAGAAAAAAACGTTTTGATTAAATTGGTGTGATGCCTTTTTTAGGATTCCCGAATATCAATTTTGTATGGCTTCCGCATCGCTGATCGTCTTTGTTAGATACAGCCATACTTTTGAAAACGTATCGGATACACAGTACAGGTTTTTGTACTTCTTTTGCATTGCACACTATTCTTTATGCACAGTTGGATCATTTCTTTAACCTTAGGTATGTACAAATGTAACTGTAATATTGGCAAAATGCGCTTAGGTCCTGCTTCTGTGCTGCAAGTATTCGAATCACATCGGTATTTTTAATAATCATCACACACTTGCTACCACTGGCGTGTCAAAATAACTAATTATAGATTATGTTTAAAACAACGATAACATTTTAATCCTTTGCTTTTGTTGTGGGACATTGCTAAACTTTATGCCTAGAATCACCACAACCGAATCTTTTTATTCCGTTTTCCTTTCGTCTACTACTGGCTTTTTATTATTCTGTGGTAGCTGGTTGATGTTCCTCTTGTTTGATTTTTTTTTACTTATTCCGCATTTGTTTATAAATCATCAGCTTAACTTTAACTTCCTTTATATCATAGTATAAATACACATAGTACTACCATCATAAGAAAAAAACAGTTTACCCATTAACGTTCCAGATGTCGGGTCGATAGGGTATATCGTCAACATTTAGTATAAATATATGACGTTTAGGCGATTATACATATACAAATATTTTGATTACTTTAAATAGTAATCAAAATATTTGTATATGTATAATCGCCTAAACGTCATATAAACATTCCTTATACGATTCGTTCGACTGTTTTGTTCGTAGACGCATTCTTTCATAACTTGACCTCTGTTTATAACCTTGAATTCGCCGATTAAATAAAAAATCAAACTATCCCAAGTGCTAATATCTCTTGCGAACATTTAACTGCGTTTTCAACATCTTTCAAGGAAACTGAAGCCTGATTGGACTGTATTAAAATTTGATGACGAAAATGAAGTTCTTCGTAATAGTTCGTTCTGTATTTTTAAAAGATCCATCTCTTTTCCTTTTAACAACAACTCGCTTTTCGGCGACGATTCTTATATGCTGGAAATCCTAAACAAGATAAGATATCGTTGCGATTAAGAATTTGCGGGATCTTAAAAATGCAACCATTTTTAAAGCCCTACGAAGTTATGAAGATAAATCGAGGCTACAAATATGAAGTACAAAAGATTGGGCACGATGGTATTTAAGCGACCTAAACCGGAACCGAATAAGAATTTGTAATATGACCGTTGAAAGTGACGCAGAAAAATTATGATCAAAAGGCGTTCGGGCAGATGATATTTTAGGATCCAGTATTGTCACCCTGTAATTTAATCAATAAACACGAATAGCGTTGAAACGGTCATAATAATTGATGAATGGGTAGGGATCGTTTTAATTTACGGATTGCCTGACTTCTACCAACCTATGATAATCTGTATCGAGAGTTGAAGAATACCCATTTCGGCAGACGCTAATAAAGTAAAGCTAAGTCAAGAATCGAAATCTGTCCCATTTTCGTTTTTGAAGGAAAAATTACCAAACATAAAAGTACGCACAGCGTTGCTATAAATGGAATAACCTTTGGCACCCAACCAAAAATTGAATGAACAAGAAAATGTATATTCATAAAACGATCATAAAAGGGTTATTAACCTCTTTAGTCGCAAAGCTTTGACAAAACCACTGCCGAAATCCGAAAAATCGGATTAAATATTAGTTCCAAATTCTGTGGACGAAGATGCCCAAAAAAAAGGACAATTATATTAAAGGACAATATTCATCTGTAGAATTAAAGTTGGATTGGTTATAAAAGGATTTTTTCAAAGAACAATCGTCTATTACTTGAATCAGCAGTGAAATTGCAAGCACTTTTGCAAGAGACGCCTCGAAAGACTGCAAACTAAATAAGTCCTTATTTAGCAAACAGTCGTGCCTAAAGCAAACAGTGTTAAGAACTTTAAACTCAAGCGTAGACCTTAAGCATATATTCCTAATGCATATAATATGTTGGTGTTATCACTGCTATTTACGTAGAGGATTTACACCTCATATGGAATGTCGTTCGACTGAAAAATCTAGTATAATGCCAAAATTTAAAATAAAGGAAATGAGCGAAACATTTATTGAATGCGAATTTCAAGAGAGTTGAATAATAGAATTTTAGAATTGGATCAAAACATTTGAAGAATAGAATCCAAGAATAGGAATTCAGGAAAAACTGTAAATATACCGCTGGGTAAAAACCAAAAATTATCAAAACCATGTCTCTAAGGAACAAAATAAGAGGTCTTACCAAAAAGTCGTTGAAAGAGTTTTGTTACTGCTCAAGTGTTGTGCTCGGACATCACCTATTCTGATGCTGAAGTCATTACTTAAATGCAAAAGGCTACTCAATTGGGAGATACTGCTTATGATTTGGCGTTTTTCAGAGTTGTTTACCAAATTAAATTCTTAAAAAATATCTTTTTTTTTTGCTCCTTCCTGAAAGTTTTATAACATTTACCTCCTCCTCCAACCAACTGCAATTGTTCTAACGTCTTAAAATGATTTAGCTACCGTCCCATAATAAAGCAAGAGTCTCAGGTAAAAACTTTAAGAATTAGCCGGGAAATTTTTGTATTTCGTAAGTGCCTCTTCTTTTGAACTTCTTATATCCGTCAAAATTTTCTGAAGTAAAATCTTGAAATTCTTTTAGAAAACCTTTGAAAATTTTTCCTTATCATGATTTGTCATTTTTTCGACGTCTTCCTTCGTTTTCGCTTATGGCAATAGCTACTAATACTTTCAAATGTTTATCACTGCATCCGGGTAGTGAGGTTGCATATTGTGGGCCTACACTGGAACATTTATATATATATCTGCTCTCAACACCGGTTCATTGTTTCGGATCTATTGATGCACGTTTGGCTTTGAGTTTACATAAGCGTCACTGCTTACAGTGACGTAAACCTTCTGCGGTTAGAAACTATAAAAACTTCTCTCTCACCGATAAAACATAAGAAAAATATTTCTTAATTTATATACTTGGGATAGCTTTTGTGTCTGGTTTTTTTAAAGTGACAAATTTTTGTGTTCCATCCTTTTGACCAATCAGAAATAAAATCGTGTATGTTATGGTATCTAACCGAAGATAGAAAACTTCAATCCGTTTAAATTTTGATAGGTAGGCTGAACAGCACCTAAATGTATAACGGTAGTGCTTCAACTTGGCTTTGAATCCCTATGGAGACTTTATTAACCGTTAGTGCATTGCACCACTATTACTCACGCTATAACGAGTACATTCTAGTTCTAATGTAATTTTAGTTGTTTAAACGCCATCAGCTTCGGAACAATATTTTGAAGCGAAGGATATTTCTCATAGAAGCTAAATATAAATAATGATAAGTCACGTAAATTATTCGTATATTACCGTGTCTTCCTTATTTTGTCCTCAAAGTGGCGGGGAAAAAACGCACATGTTCAAAAAGGTTAACAATGTTAAAAAATATCCGTAACCTAAGCCAATTATAATTTAAATAGTCCAACTTACTATTAAAAAATTTAAAATTCTCATGTTTTTTATTTTCTTTGGTTTAGAACTTGTACTAAAAATAGTATCTAGGGGAAGCAATGATACTAAAATTTTGTGAATAAACAAAAAACATTAACCTCATAACCTATAATAATCGATTATTAAAAGTTTTGCACTGATACAACCACTTTTGAATTGCGTTTAGGTTAATGGGGCTATAACCTTTATGAAGTAAATTTAAAAATACATTTACCTTGCAGTACCCGGAATGAATAATTTGTTTTTCAAAAATTTTGTTATTTGGTAATTGGTACTTATAAACTTAAATGTTAACCAAAAGAAGATAATGCTAATTCAACAAGATGTCAAGTCATAACGTTTGACTAGCAAACTAGTAGAAAGATAGCATCAGTTTATCGTTGATCGTTTATGATTTTCAGGTCCGGAGAACAAATTGTACATCTGCTATTGATCTGCATTTGCATCGTAACTTCCACAACCCTTTTATAAAAGGTTTAACGAAAAAGAAGCCTATACTTTCACGAAACTGTGGAATCAATCGTACTAACATTTTTTTCAACGCAAACGAAAGAGTTATTTTTTTAAAAATGATCATTATCTGTATTTATAGCTAACTGAATCACCCTGTATTCAATTGTAGTGCCATATAAAACATTTATTTACATAATATATTTATCAACAAATAAAAATTCACTTGCCTGTAAATTTACATAAAAATTTGCATAAAACAATAGAAAATATATAATTTTCTATTTTCATTTGTTCCTGGTTATTTTTCATAAAAAATGTGATAGGATTTTTATTTTACATTCTCAAGGTTAACAATGCCGCATTAATTTAAATCACGACACAATAAAAAACACTGTAGGTGAATTTAACGCCTGCGGGACTTAAATGTTTTGTCCAAATTTATTAGTTATTACTGCACTCTATTACTAAATTGTTAGTTCTACGGATAAAAATACGTTTTTAGAAAGCTATATAGGGATTAGATATGCACTAAACAACAAAACACCACTCTAATGATTTGCGTTACCTTTTTCTTTTATTTTGTCTTAAAAATTCTTAGCAATCAAGCAGTAGGTTTTATCCATTGATTAATTGAATCATAATCCTAGATAAAGCATCATGTAAGTCATATTAATATTGCCATTCCAATAAAATCAACTTCTTTTACGCAGGATATAAGAATATGTCAAAAGTTTTCCCTTGAGTCTACTAACCAAAAATTTCGTAAGCGTGCAACATTATTTATGTCCTTGAGCTTGTTGGTTAATTTTATCGCTGGCTTTGTATACAACTTTGTGTTTGTGTTTGAACTGCTTTTAAATGCCCAATTTACACCAAATTTTCACTTTTGACTTTTATTTATCTCGGAATGGTTTAAGGCTATTCATCGAACTATTTCAACAAATAACACCTGAGAAATCAGGAAAAACAAGTTTTCCAAGCATTTTCTGCACATCAATTTTGTTTTGTTTTGTTGATATTTTGTACGAGTTATAAAATTAATCAATCAAACATTTTTTTAAATAAACAAAATAAAAAAATTTAACAAAATTATCAGACATATCTTTAATTCATTTAGAGCCATCTTATGTTTAATAGCGAAAGTAAAATTGACAAAATGTGGTTTAAAACGAACTCAGAAGAAATGCACATGACATTTGAACTTTTTGAAATCCAATCGTTTGTTTCTATGAATACGAAAGTTACGGAATTTTGATTCTGTTTTTTGACGTTTATTTTTTTTTTTTGATATTTAATTAATCATTTTTGTTCATCAAAAGACATTGTGAAGTGGCTAAAATTTGAAATCGCATTTATTTGAATTTTCTATAAAAAAGCACAACCAAAAATTTAAAACTTTTTAGTTAATTTATGCTAAACGTAATAAAAGATGTGTGGTTTCCAGTCCCATCTATGAACGATTGAATAAATTAAGAACTGAATAGAAATATACATTTATCACGTTTGAACTTTTTGAAATTAAATCGTTTTTTTTTCATGCAACAAATTAGTGTAAAATAAATAATTGTGTAAGTTCTATTGTAAAATAAAACTGTAAGTGGTATCTAACTCTAACATATTCAAAAAACTATAATATCACCGTAATACATTCCTTCTAAAAAAATGCCGAAAAAAAGATCGAAACTAGGAAGAAAAACATATCACGCAAGCAGAGTACATATTTCGAAGTTCAATGAAACTAAAGAACAGCGTGAAATTCGTATATCTCAAATTAATTCAGCAATCTCAGTTAGTCGTGCTCGGGAGGGCAACGTAGAGCGAGAATTATGTTTGCTGATAAATCGAACTCAATATTGTCAATAGACAACGCGAATCGACTTCCCAAAGAAAACCATTGCCATGCAAAAAAATGGGCTAAGGAAGCACCTAGACTTTGTTGTGCTTGGCGCAAAGTTGTACTTCCTGAACTCGAAGAACCGCTAGAACCAATTAGAAGTTTAATTTTGAGATTAGATCCACTTTCCAAACATTTTCTCGACAACACAAGAAGGTATAATACTTTGTTTCAAATGACTTATTTTGGTGCTAAAGAAGTAAGAGAATGTAACTTTATGCCCACTTTCAAGGACAAATTCAAGGACAAATCTACCATTACATTAGAAGTCTGCTCCCAACTATTGATAACAGTTCTCAGTATCTACAAATTTTTTTTTCGGACGCTGACCAATTATCACTTTGCTCAAACACTATGCCAACCCTTAAAAGAGATTTGATACCATTGCTACAAAACTGTTTGCAAGAAAACAATTGCTAGATCAAAAGTATCAAATATAATCTTGAAAATAGATCCAGAGGACGAAGATATGACTTTCAATTAGTGATCGAGCAACAAGGTGGCTGTACTTCCGGTAGTTGAGGATAAGGGACCAAGGGATATAGTCTTGCACTATCAAAATAGGCAGTCAAAACGTGTCTCTGAGCTGTACCGCTCCTACGATTCGCTCCAGAACCCTTTTATATTTATCAGAAGCGAAGTACTACCTAACCATTATGCAACAAGATAATCCAAACCGAGTGCAAACTAAAACGGTCTCTTGCATGCAATATTATTCTTACAGACTCATAGTAAGAGCAAATCAAATTAATCAAATACATTTGTTCAATTATTTATTTAACCAGTATGGTGTCGACATGATCGCGAACATGATCTCTAAGAGATTAAATTTTATACGGCAAAACGAATACATTCATTTGCGAGATGCACTGAGTCAGGATGCAAACAAGAATACCTCCAACATAAGTCAGAACGTTATCCTACCTTCGTCATTTACCGGCTCTCCACAGTACATGCAAGAAAAAGACACAGGACGCCATGTCCTGAATGTAATTTACATAAAAATCTTTCTAAGTTGGCATCTGATCAACGACGAGCCTTCGATAAAATCATCAATAGCGTTTATAACAACCGAGGTAAAATATTTTTCGTAGAAGCTCCTGGTGGAACAGGAAAGATATTTCTTATTAATATGCTACTGGCTTAAACAAATGTTAAATCGAAGACTGAAATGAATCAAATTTAATTAAATTCACGCGTTACTTGTAATAATTCTAAATTTTTAATTAAATATTTCTAATTAATCGATTGCCAATTTAAAACCAAAAAAAAATGAGAAAAATACGCAGTAGGCTCTAGTCATAGATAAATACACATAGTACTGGTATTTTAGTTATTGATATGTTAGATGTCACTACTGGTATCTTTTTGAAATAATCAAAATATTTTTATATAAATAATCGCCTAAATGTCATATATGTAATCTAAATTTTAATATATTCAATCGACCCGACATCTGGAACTTCAATGGGTAAACTTTTTTTTCTTACTACTATATGTATATGTACTACTATATGTATTTATACTATGCTTTAGTTTAGAACTGGTGGTCAGATATTTCATGGATTATGGGTTTTGCGATAATTCGAAATCTTTATGTTTCTAATGATAATGTAATCATGTACTCATTTTCCAGCTTTTATTTTTGTTGTTCCATTACCTGTGTAGATATAGAGATTGTCTGGTTTGCCGACTATAGAACATGTAATTTTCCATGTGAGAGGCAATCTGTGTGTAGTTCTAAACCGCACCATTCTAAAGATTGAACCTGAGCTTTGTTGATGGTGATTGCAAACGCCAATCGAATAAGGAATTGAAATCTCTTAAATTGAAATAATTGGTACTAAAAATTATTTGATAATTTGAAAATATTTTTTCAACCAATTCTTTTTGTGACGTCATTAAATTGCAGAAGTTATGATGCTATGAAATTCGTCCTGAAGTCAGATCAATCGGCACCTTTCCGATCCCAATTTCCAGCAATTGAGTGATAATATCTTAGCTGATCGATCGTTTTGCAGCTGGATACGCATATTTGTAGTTAATTTCAATGTATTTCCATGTCGCCACAAAGTAAAGTATTTCAGGCAAGCATTTATTTCGTCCACTGGTGTTGCTCGAGGAATTACAGGCCATTTTTTCGGAAATTTTTTGAAGCAATATTAATGCGTTCCCAAATGGTCTGATATTTCCACGCAAATCTTGCAATAATCGATCAAGAGCTTCGCGCGATTTTTTGTGTGCCATTGTGCATTCATCCCAGAAAAAGCATTTCTGCAATACCGAATGCTTTAGAAATGTTGCACATGGCAGTTTCAATAAATTATATATTCAATGACAATTTCAAAGCGGTATGGGCAGTTCTTCCACCTGGTAGCAATGTCACAGCTATTCCGCACCACGCAAGAATTAAGGCTCTTTGGAAAACTATAGGTCAGATATTAAAAGAACATGACATGGCTGAGGAGTGCATTGGCTGTATGCAGAAATGAATGACTCGATCAGTCCATTAAAAGACAAGCGCCACTATCGATAAATCTTTGCAGTGATTGGTAGAAAACGAGGAGACATTGTAACTTTGTTGATAATACATAACCTTTCAAGAAAAATCGGTCGTATGGTGATGTTTAAGGTGTTCGCTTAAACGTACCGCGGTCTTGATTTCGATCCCTACCGCAGATTACAACATTGTAACTAATTGTGTGTAAAAAATTTCGTTGAGCTGACCACCTACAACGATCACCAATTGTAAAAATATGGTATGAAAGATTTTGCGATAGATATAAGTAAAGGGTCAACTTTGACCGGTAATTCTGTTGATTTTTTTTTAGCGCGAGTAGAGCGCATAAGAATAATATTGAGCATTATATATGGCATAACCTTGATGGAATTTGGAAGGTTCTCTCTAACTATACTGTAACGAAAAGTTCCTCATATTGTCCTTTAAGTATAGATTAACTACTAAAACATAGGCTTAAACCCTAGCAACGGAAAGCCTCTTTCAATACTGTAAAGATAATTGTTAATACTGGCACGTGCCGTCAATGGCCTTTAAAAACTGATTATTATGTATTTGTATTATTATGTCGCTTTGATATTTACAAAAGGATTTAACAGGATTAGCCTATACTCATGTACTAAAATATTTGTCTGCATACAATACACACACAACAAAAGTGTTTAATTTAGCATAAAATGCGACGATAACACCAAGAACAATAAATTATGTAATTAATCTGTGTCGTTCGTCCTTAGTTTATGGATCAAATGAAATTACATGTAACACGAGGATTAGTACTAACGATTACACTTATTTTCAATTTTTCCAGTTTTTCCGTTATGCTTTGATTATTTTTCCAAGTTTAGATTTAAGTTTTGATTAATTAATCGATCTAGTTTTATGTACTGTAATGTATTTATAGTTAATATGTCTGTCTATTTTCTTAAAGGTCATGAAACACTTTATATATTGATGGCTCAAAAGGAAAGTTATATGTATAATGTGAGTAGTTCAAGTTCGCGCTAAACATGATATTGGTGTTTATAAATTTTCATGTTCAGCAGTATTAAGGTCAACAAAGCCTTTTTTAATATTTTTATGTTATACATCAACACTTTCTTAACTTCCTGTCGTTACAACTTTTAAATAATGAATACATATCGACCAGTTCAGATTATATAATATTTCCATTGGATGTATTTAAAGGGGTACCATTTATGGTGATACGGATACAATGGGTGTCCTTTTACGAATATTAGTGAGTTATTTCATTATTTTGAAATTTATTCAACATTGTAACACAGATAACCATATACCAGATAAACATCTTATATGGCTAAAAATTACACAATTAAATTCATACTACGCAAATTAATGCAACCGAAATCTAACTAAACGAAAAATAGATGTACATATAAAAACGCATATTTTCCTCCTTTTCTTTTGTTTTATAGCAAGACTATTTGATTGTATAAAAAAATAAAACAAACAACCAAACCAAAATATACGAAACACATTAAAATTTTCGTAGTATTTTTTTTAATTAAAGTAACCGTGTAAAAAAAAGAAAAGGACGATAATATGCGTTTTTATATGAAAAACGAACATCTATTTTTTTTTTTGGTTAGATTTCGGTTGTAATAATTTGCGTTGTATAAATTTACTTGTACGTAAATTATAGCAATGCAAGATGTTCAACTGATACAGTTATCTGTGATTATAGGTTAAAGCTTTGTTTAGGATATAGTTTTGCCCACGTTGTCGGCTTTCAATACACGATGTTTTTTTTTAAGGTTCTATAATATCGACCAACTTATTCAAATCCAAATTGTCGTATTTCACATCTTGGGTTCCGGGACCCAAGCATGTAATCAATCGCTCCAGATTTATCTTTTGATAACGATTTACACATAGGACTCGTTGCACAATAAAAGTACATTGAATTTATGGCACAACTTATTATACAAAAGTGTATTTTCGGGTCATTGCATACAGATATTGACATTTTTACACACTAAAATGAATCAAAACGCTACAATACACCCTGTCCAGTGACAATAAAAGTACATTGAATTTATGGCGTAACAACTTATTATACAAAAGTGTATTTTCGGGTCATTGCATACAGATATTGACATTTTTACACACTAAAATGAATCAAAACGCTACAATACTCCCCGTCCAGTGAATTTCTAATTAATTCACGAAATATATTCATTTGAAATTATTGTCTGCATATCTGGATGGAGTTTTAATGAGTCGTCCAGATCTTGTGCGTGTTGTTTTTACTGGAATTTTATCATGTAAGTTAAAAGAAATTTTGCGTGTGTTCGTTTGAATGTCTAAAATTAGTTTGTTGTCTCGAATAGTATTATTGTCTTCATGTGTGTTCTCTAAGTGGCATGGTTTAAGTATGTCAATTGATACCTTGTTGTGCTTGTCGTTGATTTCAATCGTAAATGTTTGGTCGTTTCTCTCGATTACTCGATATGGTCCAGAGTATGGTGGTTCTAACGATTTTCTTATTGCGTCCGTACGTCGGAAAACGTGAGTTGTTTCCATTAAATTTTTTGTAATAAAAATTTTGTTGTTACCGTGTCTGGATGCTGGCGTCGGTTTAATTTCGTCGAAATGTTTCCGTAAATTTTGTACAAATTCTGTTTGTGAAGAGTCGTTGGTAACGTTTCGATCGAAAAATTGTCCTGGTATTCGTAGTGTGCTTCCGTAAACTAGTTCTGCTGATGTAGTCTGTAAGTCATTGCTAAAAGTAGTCCGTAGTCCTAGTAGGATTAGTGGTAGTATGCTAGTCCAATCAGTTCTGTCTTGACACATTATCGCAGATTTGATAACTCGATGCCAAAGTTCTACCTTACCATTACATTCCGGATTGTAGCTCGTTGCGTGTCTATGTTTAAATCCTAATAGTTTTGACAATTCTGAAAATAACATGGATTCAAATTGTCTCCCTTGATCGGAAACGATGCAATCTGGAACCCTGAACCTGGCTACCCAGACCGAATACACCGCGAATGCAACAGTGGTTGCAGTAATGTCAGGAATTGGAATAGCTTCAGCCAAACGCGTGAAACGGTCTATTAACGTCACACAATATCGAATATTTCTAGAAATGGGTATTGGACCAATGCTGCCTAGATGAATTACTGAAAAGCGTTGAGGTCCAACTACAAAGGTGCCGAGAGGTAAATGTGTATGCCTTGAAATTTTAGACTTTTGGCATGGTATACATTTTTGAGCCATTAGTTTTGAATCTTTTGAGGTGGAGGGCCATATAACGTTTTTAATTAAAAGTTTGACTAAAGCGCGAATACCGGGATGTGATAAGGGATGTGATGTAGGGAAAACAATTTTCCGAAAATTTATTGGGATAAAAGGTCTTGGTATACTGCTTGAAATATCACACAAATGAACTTGTTGGAATTGAATGTTAGGGGTATTAGTTTAAGTTTAAGTGAAGTATTTGAATTATTATTATTGAACCAATCTCGTAGTTCTTCATCATTGATCTGAGCATCTGCAATTGCCGCATAATCAATGCTTTCAGGAATAGAAATCTGATTACGTGAGAGCGTATCTGCTACAACGTTATTTACGCCGGAGATATGTTGGATATCGGTAGTAAATTGACCGATAAAACCAAAATGTCGAAATTGTCGCGGCGATGCTTTTTCTGGGTTTTGTTGAAACGCGTAGATTAAAGGTTTATGATCTGTGAACAATGTGAACTCGCGACCTTCTAACAAATATTTAAAGTATTTAATGTCTGAATAAGCTGCAAGCAACTCTCTGTCATAAGCACTGTATCGTTGTTCTGTTTCGTTTAGCCGTACAGAGAAGAAGCTGAGTGGTTGCCAATTACCTTCCACACAATGGAATGTAAAGTTGCTTGACATAACTTTTCCTTACAATTAGCGAAGGCTTATATTGATTCTTCGGACGATTGAATTAGAGTTTAACTGTTTTTTTGTAACCCTTCAAAAAATCGTTCAGTAAAATTTAGCCTTGTGCCGCATTTGGGATGAAACTTTTGTAGAAATCAATCATACCTATGTAGAAACCTTTTAAATTGATTAACCGTAGTTGGAAGTTCAAAATTTTTAATTACTTCGATTCTTTCCTGAGTGGGTGAAATGCCATGTTCATTATGTCCATAGTTGCCCTAGGAAGTTTATTTTGTGTGAAGCAAAAACACTTTTAACTGGATTTATGATCAAACCATGTTCCGAAAATTTTTGGAACACGATATTTAGATATTCCAAATGTTCTTCTACGATTTCGAAGCGATTAAAACATCGTCCAAATAAACGAAGCAAAAATTAAGGCTAGATAGAATTGAGTGCATCAATCTTTGAAAAGTTTGTACCGCATTCCTAAGCCCAAAGGTCATTTTAGTGAACTCGAATAAGCCAAAGGGTGTTGTAATAGCAGTTTTTGGAAGATCGGAAGGTTCGATCCCAATGAAACTCCCTACGAAGGCCTGAGTCTAATTTGAGGGTTTTGGTGCCGACAGTTTTAACAGGTGTACCGTTTGCAGCAAAAAGTTTAGATGATATTGCCGAAAGAGGATATTTTATTAATTTAGTTAGAATTACCGAAATGTCTGCTCCTGTATCTATCAAAAAATTAAATTTAGATCAAATGTCAAAAATTAAAAGCCGACTAATTTTGCTACCATCAATAGTAGCCGTCACTATAGATGATGGGGATCTAAAAATCCTTTTTTTTCATTATTTTTTGACGAATCAAAATATTTACACCCCACTACTCATCTCCGAGCACTAGAACCAAATCGAAAATGATAGTAGCACTGATCAAATTTAGGGTTTATTTTGAGTTTTCATCAAATGCCTGAACTGCATTGAGTCTGAATTTATTTAATAATTGCGATGGTTTTTGGTCTCCTAAAGTTTAACCGTGGAAAACATTATTTAGTTTGGACCTTTCTCACTCACCTATAATACTCGAGTCACTTCTTCTTTGAAAATGGTGTATGGTTTCCTTTATCGCGCAATATCAAATCTGCCGAGAGAGCGTGTGCGTATTTCGTCCTTTCTGTGATTATTTGTGAATATCAAATCTGCCGAGAGAGCGTGTGCATATTTCGCCCTTTCCGTGATTATATTTGTGACAATTGAAATGAATGCTTTAAAATTTTAAACCATACAACAGGATACTGTGTCTATAAGGGTTGCGGTGCATTGAAAGACACTGCAGCTACATTTGGTATCTGTGAATTTATATTTGAAAACGCGGGGTAATTTCGGTTAGAACTAGCTGTGTTTGTAATAGAACTATTGTCACCGGCTGTTAGCCTCAAACGTAACTGTTCTTCAACGTACGCTTGTAATTGCTCTACAGTAAGCGTTCTAGTTTCAGCTTGTGAAGAAGTATTTGAATTTTCCGCCGAAATTTGAACGTCGTCGGCGTTGAAACTCATTATATCAACACAAAGAGAATCCGCAATACAACAAAAAAAATAAAAAATAAAAAAATAACAAACGTGAGCTTATCAAAAAATATGCTAACACTTACGTTTTAATTCAATGCCAGCTGGTATAATGAATGTTTGAGATTGATGATTGATGCTGCTGCTGGTGCGATGAGGTCCTTTACTTATAGATGTTATTATTGGTTCAACTAGCCCTAAGATTACCACTGGTGGGGTCTTAGGTTGGGCTAGACTGGACAATTGTATTGCCGTATCTGAGCGCTTGCCACTAGTGGGGGCTATGACCTCAGTACAGGCTTTGTTTCGTTTATCTTGACGGTTTCTGATTTTGAATTATTTCTGTCGTTACGCTGCTGTTATACACGTACTGATGTTGAATACGTTTGTTGATGTTGTACACGTGGGTTGGATGTTGTATACCTGTGTATATGTGTATACGCGTGATTGGATGTATTCACGTTCAGGGTGTATGTGTTCGGATGTATATCACGTCGGGGTCACCAATTTTAGGAGATGATGGATGTATATCTCACTAATAAATTTTTAGGAGGTTGTAGTATATCTCACTAATTACGATTCAGAACACTTAATAACTTGATTTAATTATATTTATTATAAAACTTATAAATCTGGATATAATATTTTAATCCGAACGCGTTGTTACTTTTTCAACTTTTCGTATAGAATCAATTATTTTTTTTATTTTTTAAAACTATAAGGATTTTATATAATGCAAAAATTGTTATTTGGATATCTTATGAAAAATCGGTATTACCATATTTTTAAAAAAAGCTCAGTGAACCTAAAAATGATCATTATACAAAAGTGTAATTTCGGGTCACTGCATATAGATATTGACCTTTTTACACACTAAAATGAATCAAAACGCTACAACTTTATTCCAATCGATGTTTTAAAATTAACTCGTGTTTTCTAGAGGTAACACTATCTAAGGGCAACCTGCTAAGTCACAGATAATTTGACATGCAGCAGAAAGTACATAATAGTTATCAGATGTAGCTGACGAAGTTGGTCTTAAAATATGCCTCAGAAAGGTCGAGCCTGAACACGATTAGAAATGAATTCGTCATTTCGGTCATACTTCATAAAAAACCACCAAGTGATATACCAAAGGTGGGATTGGACCAGAATTCGCAAGGAAAACGAAATTCCAGAAATCGAGCAATGATTTGGAAAAAATTACATGTCAGCAGACAAGAAAAAACTTTAAAATTGATGTATTCCCTGAATTTTGGTATCTAACGGTTGATTTTTTTGCTTTTTGGTGTTTACAATTGGCTTTGACATCTGTCAAAGCCAATTGTACTCATTTATCATTTTAATTTCACATTAATAATTACAAATTATTGCAATTTATTATCAAAATTCGTGTCAGTGGAAAATGCGTATCGTGCACTTAATCCATTTTATGGCCGTCATAATCGACCTACAGAGCAAGCAATATAAGCCATTGTGACAAAATTTCGCACCAATTTCACGTTATTATGGACATCAATCCACCAAAAAGTTTGCGTAGAGTGCGTACAGATGAAAATATTCCTGCTGTAGCACCTAGTGTTGATGAATACTACACGAAATCTCCATCCGCCGCAGGGCACTGCAATGGAGATTGTGTTTTTCGACTACGTGGAACGTTTTACGCAAGAATTTTAGTCTGATGACGTATAAAATACAGCTCGTACAAGAACTGAAGCCGAACGACTTGCCACAACATCGAAAATTTAGTGAGTAGGCCTTAGAACATCTAAGACGAAGCTTATTTTTGGTTACATGGGTACTTTAATAAGTAAAATTGCTACATTTGGTGTGATGAGCAGCCACAGGCAATCCAAGAACAGCCAATGCACCGAGGCAAAAACATTGTGTTTGTTTATGTGGCATTATTAGATGCAGGGTTCCAATCCCCTTTAACTAGCGAAAACATTTTCCGGCAATTGACTCCCACAAGCGGCTTTGCCCTTGTCCAAATCTCAGGCATATCAGGCATGAAAGCTGCAAAAAATCAATAGAACTGAAAAAATAACCTTTCGATCAAGGCTCGAACAAAAGAAGTGTTTTGACATTGTCACCCTCATAAGAGTTTGATGCTCTTTATGAAAAGATTGACACTATCCATCTTATCATACATCAGACTGGATTGATATTTTCTTGGGTGCAGGCATATTTTTTGAGGCACTGAAAGCTGAGACATACACAGCAGATTGATTACTCAGTCAACCAAACTCGGTCGGGTCATCTCTGGACCCTTACTCGAAGGTTCAAGCTTAAAATCATTCAAAGCCACTTTTAAAGTAGAAGACATTAAAAACGGTTAGAAAAATGTTGGACATCTTAATAGTTCCCCACCGTATCATCTATTGATCCTACCAGTCCTATATCTGGATCCTACATGTGGAAAAAATTGGCAACAGAACTAATAAAAACTTTTCAACTATATAGGTACAGTCACGTATTATGGGAAATCAAATGCACTAGTTGTAGCCATCCGAATCCTCCATGAAACAGCTGAAGCTATATATAGTAGGGCTCAGATAGTAATGCACTACTTGCAAGTCGATGTTTATCAGTCGGGCGCAAGTTCGATCAATAAAACAGGTTCAATCAAATAGGAAATTTAAGATCATTTAGACCTGCTGGTAAACGGGGAACTTTTATGGCCTCTAAAAAAGGTTACATCTTCGTATAAAATGAAACTCAGGAACAAAATGATAACATCTAAGCGCGAAATATTATCGCAGATTGCTCTAATTTGTAATCTATTGGTATGGATTTCGCTGGTGATTATAGTATTCAAAACCAGTCTTCAGAAAATGTGGTTAAAACGGTTAGTAATAAGGCCTAAGGAATGAGAATATAGAGAAGCAATGGGTATCTAGAAAATTGGCATAACTTCGCTTTGTCATACTAATCGAATAAGGTCAAAAATTAGTTCCGCACAGTGTCACCTCCGAATATAAAGAATTTGGAATTAAAGCAATCAACTGCAGGTGCACGATTTTTTAGTCTCTGCATGGAAATTGTGATACTGCATTTCTGTAAGGGAACCAGTTCTTTTTTTTAACAATATAGTTTTTTAAGGATGCGGGTATAGTAAACCCAGCGATCTCACCTTCGTTTAGTCGCCTTTTACGATATAAGCAATGGAAACTGTGGTGGCATTTAAGTTATATATTCTCGAGTTAAAATTTTTACGAGGCAGGCAAGTGCCTCCGCAACCACAGAGACCAATACATTAACGCCAGTCTTTAGTATTAATTATTTATAATTTTTTTTTTAAATACTTTTTATCCAATTCCAGCTTACCGTCCGATGCTGAAATGAAACCATTATCACAAGAAAATGTTAGGGCTATACACGATTTGTATCCGGCAAGCGAAACCGAATGTATCGAAATATTTGAAAAACTAATTGATAAACTGCCGGGCTATGGAATTTTTACAAATCCCGAAGGTGATCTAGCTGCATGGATGGTCCAATCATATTATGGTGCCATGTTTTCAATGCAAACACGACCGGAATATCGTCGTAAAGGGTAAGTGAACATAAAATTTAAATTAATTTAAACTACGAGCTAAATTCCAAAATCTCTTCTGATGCTATTATATAGTTATGGTATTCAACTAGCACAAGCTTTAACCAAAAAGGTATTAGAACGTGGTTATCTACCATTTGTAGCGATTCGTCCGGAAAACGATGCATCACGAAGTTTATATAGAAAATTAGGTTTTGTCCAAGCATTTCAAACGGCACGAGTTATACTAAAACCGCAACTAGAAAATTCTTTAACCACAACAACAACAACTACAACCGAAACATTAAAAAAAACCAAAGACGATAATATCGATGAAGGTATTGAAGATAATATCAAATATGAGGCTGAAACTACAAATAATCATGCAAACGATGGCGGCGGCGGCGGTGGAAATAATGACGAAGGCGTTGATGTGTCACCCACCGTTGAAAAAGAATAAATTTATATATTCATTTATAAAATATATTATCGACATATAGGATATTCTAATATTATTTCTAAGTATATATATATTTTTTTTTAATTTTGTTTAATTTATTTTTTTTAATTTTTTGTAATTAAGAAAATAGTATTTTTTCTATGATAAAATTTAAGTTTAATATATAAAAGACAGAAAATTATAAAATGTACAAAAAAAAATTAGAATTATAATTTTCCCAAAAATTCCAAAATTAATTAAATTAGAAATTGTTAAGAAAAATTAAAGATGCTATACATTTCGCGCATGCGCGCGCGCGCACCACTTTTCTCCCCTTTCAATTTTTCTTAACCCGTATTTTTTCTGTTAATTTTAATTATTAATTATTTAGTTATTATTAAAAAAATTATAAAGTCTTGTGATATAAATTCTTTTGAAAAAAAAAAAAAAAAATAAAAAATGTAAAAAAAAATTAACAAAAATACTTCCTTAAGTATAAAATTAAATTATATTAAGAAAGAAAATTAAAGAAATTTTTAAAAATTAAATTAAAACAAACAAACAAAAATATGCTTGAATAATTAACAAATCAACTATTTTTTCACAATTATAAATCTCTTTAACAACAACAACAGCTACCAATCAATAAATATTAAAAATGTTTTTTTTTGTTTTTAAAATTATTAATTAAAACATAATTTTTGTTGTTTGTTTTTAATTTAAGATATTAAAATAATTTATTTATACAATACAATGAAACCATAATTTAAAAAAAAAAAATTTAAAATTGCACTCAAACCAAAAAAAAAATATTTAAATTAAATAAACTAATTAAAAACTTAATTACCGCAAAGCTGGACAAAATTTACAAAACAATTTATTGCTTAATTTATTCTACCGGAACTATATTATAATTATAGTTTATCGTTTTGATATGGAACGAGAACAGCAAATTTAATTAGTGACAACTGACAATTAAAAAATACTTAAATTTAACATAAAAATACACGCAATACCCGTCAAACTGGCCAGTCGTTTAATTAAACTAGGGTTAGGTGACTTTTAGTAAATTTTTGTTTAAAATTTATGTTGAAAAATTTCTATTTTCGGAATTTTTTACATAGATTAATTTAATTTATACAGCAAATGTGACAAGTTTAATCGTGATTTGTAAACTCTATTATTTTTATTAGAATTTAAACCTGTCACTAATAAGAAGTTATACCGATAACTTTCGAAGTGTTGCAAATGTTTTCCTGGAATCTCTGTTACATCGTACAAAATCGTGGTTAAAGTGGTCCTATATCAAGCAGATTGTGTTCGACGTCGTCATGCCAACAAGACTAGGTCTTTCCTAATCTCGGAACTTATTCTAATCCGATACCGGTTTTTAGAGAATTGTATGGGTCCATCCACACATCGAATGGCCTTCATCTCGAACGTATAGACTGATTTCTGTAGTCAGGATCCTGCTTGCGGAGAAGCTTGGACCTATCGTATTATTGATATAAAGCACCATATATTATTTATAAAGCGCGAGTTTGCATGACCGCGATAGATGTTTTGATCGCGGAAGTTTCAGCTGTGCTTAAAACAATTTGAAACCAACAGCAATGCGGGCTTTAATATCTGCCTATTAATCATTTTTCAAAATGAGTTTCAAAATTTGCCCTAGAGATACTCCTAAATGTCGTAAAGAACTTAGTGTTTAAACCACAGTTATGTGGTTCTAGATGGCTTTTTCATTATCACGACCTTATCAAGCATCAGATAGAATAAAGTAGGCAGGAGTGCATCCCTATGACGAAAGGGATTAATATTTTACATTACGATCCAAATTTAGTTAATTTGATTAAAGAGGGGAGTTCCTCTGGGGTTCTATTTCATAGGGGAGAGGACCAAGAGTTTTCCGTTTTCCAATATCATCCTTGTTGTAAAGAAATGATCATTAGTTAAACGGTTATGGGTCGAAATTCACACTGATAGACTCAAATGATCATTTCAGTAAGATGAGTCTGACAAAAACAACGTGAACAAATATTTTGTAAGAGGGCTATACCGTTGTAATTCCCACAATTTGGACGGTCTCCGTTTTAATGTAGCGGGCATGTTAGTACTGTTCCAATATTGGGGTAGCTTTTCTTGATCTTAGATTGCGAGAATTAGATCGTAGAGTTGAGGCTCTGTGAGAATTCCATTGAGACCTTCGGCTCTGTCCTTGATTCGAATCCGTAAAAACTCGAAAATTCCTGCCAAAATTCGAATCCGTAAATGAGTCAAATTAATTTTGAACAGAGAGTTAAGTCACAATCCAGACCTTCGGGTTGAAAAGCTTTGTCTTTAAATCTTTGATTTTTGGCTTAATCTCTTATCTAGCATTCATCTTGGTAGAAATCCATATTTTGCGCTTTTCTAACAGTAAATCCCGTAAAATTGTCCTTTCATCCCACAGGCTACACTTATGTGCATTCTCACGATGTATTTCTCGAGGTTGTATATTTAAAACGGTTCTCGGTGTGCCGATTTGAGGTTTTTCCTCAACGTTTTCTTATCGTGACAATTGAGTGTCCTTTCCTGTTTTTTTCGTTAGCTCTTTTACAATCCTACCACAGATAATCTACAAAAAGTTTCCGATAGATTTAGGAATACAGGTATACCTTAGCTATGGGACGCTCTATCGTTCCGATTTGATGTGATACAATGACTCTATAGTCCCTAAGGACATGGAATCAAAAGCGTTACTCAACATTCCCCATCGTTATAAACATTTAAATGGAGTAACTGGTGAAAAAGTTTCACAATGGTCGCATTATCTAGAATTAATTAACCCCAGGAACGCTTAAAACTGCCCATTATTCTTCGGTGGTAGGTATCTCGAATTGTATCGATTTTCTGTTGCATTGGGTGGGGAGATCTTCGGAATCAATCATGTATCCGAGCAAACCGATAGACGAACGAACGATTTGACATTCATTTAAGCAGATTTCCTTTAAGCAGATTTCTGCCTGATCAAGTCTGAAAAACAATGTGGCGTAAGACTTTGTTGACTGTGGATTTGTAGTCTGGCTTAGAAACGGGCACAATTGGTGTAGTCTACTCGGTGTATTCTATTGGCTTCTTAATTCGCTGAGCGAGTAATCTTCCTTGCTCGTTAGGGTATCAGAACGAACTTCGGATCCAATTGAAGACTGACACGAGGTATACTGAAATGCGCATGCCCGGAAAAGAATAGATGGTTATATTTCGCCAATATGTCGGAAAAACCTGCGTTCCTGATGACTTAGATCTGGAATCTTCGAATTATCACCCCAGCGCTATCGCCTCGGTGCGTTCTAAAGTACGTCAGATCTTAATCAATTTCCAGCTGATGAACTATTTGAAAGATAACCTTCTAAGTTCCGATCATCAGTGTGGTTTCCGCGAAGGACGTTTAGCAGGTGGCTTAAAAAATTTGTTTTCTTCTTTGTCGCAAAATTTAGCTGGTGATGATAGCGTGCTTTCCGTCCGTTCCACACATTTCAAACGCTGTTTTTAAAAAACGTCCATTTTACGACCTATTTACTAATTTTCAGCAATGATCTTCTATCAGCAACTCTCGATCCAATATATTCCTTTCTGAAGACAGGTCTCTTTCCACCGCTTACTTCATCCCGAAACGATGACAGGAAACTATTAAGAATCGCCTGACGTGATATCTCAATACAATTCTTGTATGGGTTGAAGCAACCAAGGTTGAATTCAATTTCAACAAATTTCAATCCTATGATTTTTCTGGCCGAACTGATTGTTATTCGCCATCGTTTTTTACTGGTGAATCTAGCTTGGCTACGTCTTTTAATTACAATTTTATTCGAGCAAGATCCGATGCTATTCACTATAATTTAGTGAAAATTTGAGTGAACTTTGTATGTGAGTGATAATTTTGATTTGATGAGGCAGTTTGCACAGTTGCTAAAGCTAAAGCTTACAATGTAGCTTACAAACTTTAAAACTTTACTCAAAATTCTTTTCACTAAAAATCTGTTTGTACGGCGTAGAAAGGCCATTCATCATTCAACAAAGTTTAATCCTAATTTCTTGTAATTTACTTAAATGAATTGAGTGAAAGTTTGAGTGATAGTTTGAGTGAAAGTTTGAGTGAAAGTTTGAGTGAAAGTTTGAGTGAACGTATGAGTGAAGTTTATCATTGAGTGAAACTTTCATTATAAAGAAAATAATTAGCGCAGACTAAATCAATTTTAAGTCAAGCAGTTTTACACGATAAATTTACACGCTTGGCCGTGAGTTATTTTGTTAATTTTACAATTAATCGAAAAGTTCACACTCACATAAAAATCACATAAAAGCATAAAAAACGTTCTGTTGCCACATATTAGACATGTATTTTACGACTCAAATGGCGTAGAAAGGCCATCCATCATTCAACAAAATTTAATCCTAATTTCTTGTAATTTACTTAAATGAATTGAGTGAAAGTTTGAGTGAAAGTTTGAGTGAAAGTTTGAATGAAAGTATGAGTGAAGTTTATCATTGGGTGAAACTTTCGTTATAAAGAAAATAATTAGCGCAGACTTAATCAATTTTAAGTCAAGCAGTTTTACACGATAAATTTACACGCTTGGCCAGTTATTTTGTTCATTTTACAATTATTCGAAAAGTTCACACTCACATAAAAATCAAATAAAAGCGTTCTGTTGCCACATATTAGACATGTATTTTACGACTCAAATGCTGTTCTCTCAGACATACGTACCATTTATTGTTACAGACCTAAACTTAGTTTACGTTGAAAGAATTTTTTTTTTCTAATTGTAGTTTATAGATTTTGTTTTGTTAAAATCGCTGATAACAACCAAAAGCATAAAATGTAAAATGCTACGAATTTCTAAAAACTAATTACTAATTTAAAAAAAAAAAAATATTCCAAAAAATTTAAAAACGTTTCATTTTAATTTTAATTATAAGAGTTAGCATGTTGCACTGTGTAAGTTTATTAATTATTGCTCGTTCGTCTTTAAAGATTTATTGGTGGTGATGATGCGATTAAATTTAGTTTTGGTAATCGTGAACAAGTTCAGTCAGAAATGGTAGAAGTTCAGTATATCTATAGTATTCTTCCAAGGAAATGGTTTTTTAAATGGTATGTCAAGGTCAACTTCATAAAAGACATATTTGAAAAATAGTCTCGTTGAATAATAAAACTGTTATCATCAGAAAACACTAAATTTTTACGTCTCTGCTTTAGAGCAACGTTTTCAGTGATTGGTTTTGATTATTAAACCACACAACCTCCTTTTGTACTAGTGTACAATTTTCGTTTTAGTTAAACGTATAACTAGTAACTAGATTTTATTAGACTTGGTTAGATTTGATTAGATTTGATTAGATTTGATTAGATTTGATTAGATTTGATTAGATTTGATTAGATTTGATTAGATTTGATTAGATTTGATTAGATTTGATTAGATTTGATTAGATTTGATTAGATTTGATTAGATTTGATTAGATTTGATTAGATTTGATTAGATTTGATTAGATTTGATTAGATTTGATTAGATTTGATTAGATTTGATTAGATTTGATTAGATTTGATTAGATTTGATTAGATTTGATTAGATTTGATTAGATTTGATTAGATTTGATTAGATTTGATTAGATTTGATTAGATTTGATTAGATTTGATTAGATTTGATTAGATTTGATTAGATTTGATTAGATTTGATTAGATTTGATTAGATTTGATTAGATTTGATTAGATTTGATTAGATTTGATTAGATTTGATTAGATTTGATTAGATTTGATTAGATTTGATTAGATTTGATTAGATTTGATTAGATTTGATTAGATTTGATTAGATTTGATTAGATTTGATTAGATTTGATTAGATTTGATTAGATTTGATTAGATTTGATTAGATTTGATTAGATTTGATTAGATTTGATTAGATTTGATTAGATTTGATTAGATTTGATTAGATTTGATTAGATTTGATTAGATTTGATTAGATTTGATTAGATTTGATTAGATTTGATTAGATTTGATTAGATTTGATTAGATTTGATTAGATTTGATTAGATTTGATTAGATTTGATTAGATTTGATTAGATTTGATTAGATTTGATTAGATTTGATTAGATTTGATTAGATTTGATTAGATTTGATTAGATTTGATTAGATTTGATTAGATTTGATTAGATTTGATTAGATTTGATTAGATTTGATTAGATTTGATTGGATTTAATTAGATTTGATTAGATTTGATTTAGAAATTAAAATTGCTAAAAAAGCTTTGGTTCCAAAAGTTAATTAACAAGCCAAGATTACCGGTAAGAAAGACAAAGTGGGTATAATAATTTATCATCTACACACGCGCAACATGCTTTAAAAAAAAACACCCAACCATTCAAATACTAAAAAAAAACAAAAAAATGTGCTTTACTTAGTCATATCTTCTTTCACATCTTTAAAATTAATTAATTAGTTAATTAATTAAAACTAAATATAAATCAAAACACCCAACTTAATTAAAAACACAAAAATTAAAAATTATTTTATTAGTTAAGAAATGATGCTGGGCCAAGAAAGTTTTCGAACTGTCATTCTAAAAATATGTATTTATATAGGGTTTTTCGGTTTACAAATTATTAATTAAAAAAAAAAATTAAAATTGGATTGTGTCTAGAAAATTTATTGTATAACTGTGATGTGTCTTAACCAATATCGTGAAATAAACTTAATTAATTTGTAATTTGTAATTTTAATTTTTTCTGTTAATTTAAATCCATTTTCTTTGGACTTATTTATATTATGCTTTTATTATATATAAATATTTACATAATTATTATTAATTATATTATAAGTTTATGTTATAGGTAAATAGATAACTTTTTCATACCTTGAAAAAACAAACTAAGGTTTATCAAAGACGATAGTCTTTAAAATTATGATATATATATATATATATATATATATATATATATATATATATATATATATATATATATATATATATATATATATATATATGTATATATATATATTTATATATATATATATATATATATATATATATATATATATATATATATATATATTTATATATATATATATATATATATATATATATATATATATATATATATATACAAAGAAATTTCTCGGGTCACCGTCTAGAAAAGTGAGGTTACTCTACAATCATGTATGAAAAAATATTAGTTCAATCGAAGATTGTTTAGAGGTTCGAAAAAATATATTTTTTAATTTTTCATTTTAAATCGAACAGAAACATGATTTAAAATAAATTTTAGGTCAATTAAAATTCTCGTAATTAGAGAAATTAGCTACTTTTTCAAGACACCAAAAATCGGTTGGCAAATAGGAGTTTTATTGCCAAATTTCTGAAACTAAAAAAAAAAAATAATAAACTTTTTTTTTTGCGTAGTACTTTGGAATGAAAAGTTACTTCCGAGTTATCTGGAATGGCAACCGGTGGATCATTTACCGGTATTATTTCTTATAAATAGATGGAGAAAAATAATAGGCGTTTCCATAATATCAAAATCAACTCGTTTGGAAAAGGCCGATGTTTTTTTCAAAGATTGGAGTACATCGGAAAGTTTCGTAGTCGCTTGCTTTGATACAACATATTCAAATTTTGGATGATTGAATAGAGCAGCTTTTTACAGCATATCTGCGAAATTACATTGCGCGTTGCATTTCAATCAAAAATACGCTGTATATTTCGGTCAAATGTTCCATTATTCGTATGAGATTCAAGAAAGACATTTGGATTTATTTTAATACATATAATTTCAAAGAAGGCACAGATGTTACCAAAAATTATGTTTTAAAGAACAAATTGACAAAGGAATATGCTCGGGATGATTACAAGGGATTATTGGAAATCATCCCTTTTTGGCATGGTACCAAATAAAAATGATTGTTTCCATCTGCCAGGCCATATGCATTATGATCAATTAATCCAAAACCATTTATGCATTGCGCGATATTTGTCATCATTTGTGCAGCATATGTCAGACGAAAGCAACGTATTTACATTTATCGAAGAAAACGTCAATAGATGAATACCGTAATGGATGTGGAGGCCGATTTTGTTACACTAAACCCTGCCAATTATTTTAAACAGTTCAAAATGTCAGCAGCTTTTTTAAATTAAGAGCCAGATGTGTGACCTCGTCGTAAAAGTCTTTACACCGAAGTTTCCAGCACATAACCAAATCATCTTTAATAGGTATAGAAGATTTATTATTTTCAACAAAATTTTAAAGGAATTATCTCTTCTATTTACCAGAGTTTTTATTTAACGTGGTAAAATATTATTTATTGTTTCTGTTAGTTTGAAAGTAGAAAATTTATAAAGCTAATTTCGAAACCGTTAAACGATTTGCGATTGATTCAATATTTTTTTTCTTCTAGTTTTTAGCATAACCTTACATTTGTAGGTGATATCTCGTTATATATCGGCACTTTTGAAAAAGAGGACCATCTTGATATATATATATATATATATATATATATATATATATATATATATATATATATATATATAAATTTATAGGGTTTTCAAAATGTAAGTGAAACAATTGTACGCGGTGATCGGGCATCAAACCTAACAAGAGTTCAACCTATAAAAATTTTTTTTCTTTCCTTAGGGTTTACTTCTTACTTGAACAAGAATAGTATCTTGCGAACAATTCTGACACATATCAGTCACAGATTATTTGGCCAGTTAACATTTATTATTCTGCTTTAATCTGCTAAAAATATTATACATTTGTTTACAAGGGCACAGGCATATTGCGGACCCATATACATTTTTGCCTTAGTTTGTATGAAATATGTGACATTCAAGTATATCACGAGATTATTATACGAGAAAAATAATGTACCAGCGCAACGAAACTCAATAAACTATAAAAATTCTATAAATAAGCATAGTATAAATACACTTAGTAATATTGTATTATGTTCGCCCATTGACATGCTAGATGTCACTACTGGTATCGTTTTAAAATAATCAAAATATTTCTATATCAAAAATCGCCTAAATGTCATATATTTATTCTAAATTTTGACGATATTCTATCGATCGGACATCTGGAACATCAATTGATAAACTATATGAATTAATACCATAGAAAAAAACATAAGAATGATAAATTTCGTATGTAAATATGGCATTCGAAACAATAAGAAATATATAGTGCATACTGGTTATTGCATGCCAGTACAAAGCGAAACAACAACATATTTTGAAGTATGTATCTATCCTTGTTGCACATTGTTTTGCTTTAGTGATTTTTATTTTCAGTTTTGTTTGGTTTTGTTTTTCCTTTCTCATTACTATTGTAGAGGTAGACGAATGCGGATGTAATTAACAAAATGGCTATAGAAAAAAAAATGTTTTTAATGATCCGAAATTGAAATGATTTCAATTTTTTTTTGTGTTAAATAAATACAATAATTGTATCGATAAAGTGTTTAATTTTTTCGGCCTAATTCGTGATGTTTAATTTTTGGTTTTGACTTTTATGTTTTTTTTTTTTATTTTCTTATTCATACGTACTACGTTCACATTTTTTTCTATTTCGAACCAAATATTTCGTGGAAATTCATATAATTCTCTAGCACTTTATGAATACAATACAATGACATAATATATAGAGTTGTTTAGATATATTATTTGATTACATATTTAGAAAATTTTGTTTTTCTTTTATAACCAATTTTTTCTTGTTAAAAAAAATTAAATCATAATACCTCCGTATAATAATTAGTCTACTGCTACAGTAGTAACTGAAGTAGTGAATGAATGACAAAGGAAAACTACAATAGAAAATAAAAATTCCTAACGCAAAATAATGTGCAACAAGAATAGATACATAATTAAAAATATTTTGTTGTTTCGCTTTGTACTGGCATGTAATAAGCAGTATACACTATATATTTTTTATTGTTTCGAATGCCGTTTTAACATACAAAATGTATCATTCTTATGTTCTTTTTTTATGTTTATACTATGGAATAAGTTAACTTCGTTTAGCGAGAATTACTGAAAATGTAAGCATAGTATAAATACATATAGTACTGCCATCATACGAAAAAAACAGTTTACCCATTGAAGTTCCTGATGTCGGGTCGATAGAATGTCGTCAACATTTAGGATAAATATATGAAATTTAGGCGATTATAAATAAAAAAATATTTTGATTATTTTAAAACGGTACCAATAGCGACATCTCGCATGTCAATGGGCTACAATACCATGGTAGTAATATGTGTATTTATACTATGTTGTAAGCTACGTCATTTAATTTTTTCTCTCTCCACCTTCTACATTGTACCCCAAGGTGTGATAAAAACAAAAATTGAAAAAATTGAAAAAAAAAAATTTAAAAAATAGAAACAAAAATTTAAATATATCAATATATGGTTCTTTTTAAGCTATACTAACATTTGTCACAGAATTTTTACTGGAAAACATCTCGTTAAAATAATTTCAGGGACATTTTTAGATTGAATTGGAGATGTGGACTGGAATAATTGATGCAAAACACGTCGAAATACGTTTACTATACATCAATAACCGCACTTCATATTGTTTGAACCATTGAAAATATTCCATTTTTGTCGTGTGATGTGACCCAAAAACTATAAATTTTAGGTTCGATTGGCACTAAAATCTTAGGTCACTTTTAAAGATATGAAAATAATATGTTGTAAATCACATTCCATGTTGTAACTGTAAAAACTTCTTAGTTGTCTATAATATATAAAGACATTAAAATACTACAAATAACTTCATGTAACTGTTCTCTCCTCAATATCGGCCCTTTGTGGCTAATACAGTTCTTACCAAATTAATAATTATATTACATGGAATAGCACATATGGACCGTCAAACAGTAAAACTAGAAAGAACATTTTTTGATTAGAAAACCTAATACAAATTAGCAATGGTTTGGGAATGTGGTCTACAGTTGTTAATTTCAATTATTGAATACCAATTACGTCATAGATTAATTGCAATCTTGCATTTCATTAGATTCTATATATATAGTTTTCTAGGCTTTAGTCAATCAGCTAGTTAACATTTATTAAAAAATGTATCCTTCATATATATCTAGAGAGTATAAATATATGGTTCGCGTTTTGTACAAGACTATAATCGTATATTGCCATTCGACAACACTTTTATTCATAAAGACCGATATTGGCGGGGAAAAGCACTTTTACAATTAATTGGAGCAGCCTACCAGATGTCCATCAACATAAGCATCAAATTCTGGAAGGATGTTGCATGAGGTTAATATATTCCAACGATTATAGCATCAAATTGCAGCAAAAATGGAAATTTCAAAATCCATAGTATACAGATGTACTATAAATGAAGATCTTCATCCTTTTCACTCCAAAATGTATAAGAAAAAAAAATCTATGCTCTTTCTACTCTTAAGTTGTTCGATTCGTCAAAAAAAAAGCGGTCCTACCACTTTTAAATGGCATTAATGATTTGTTTAGTATGTAAAATTAAGAGTTTCTTTATATGGCTGTGGTTTTCGGTAAGACAAAATATGCTGAAGTACCATCAGAAATTAACCACATTCTTCTTAAGGAAGAAAAATCCTTGTCATAAACTTTCTGGTGATAGTCTAAGGATGAAAATTTTATATAAGAAGAGTTCTATGTACTGATTTTGAAATGGATGTCTTTGCCATTTTCTCTTGCCACTTTCTTTAAACGTCAGTCTGCAAAAACAAATGTGTTGCTGTAAATGATTTAATATATATTGAGTGGTGAACTGGATCGTTTGTCTGAGTTGTGGTATTCAGTGACCTTAAAACTCATCAGTTTAGAAAAGATCTAATTTTAATATCGATAAAAAAAATTGAATTTTATTGGATATTTTTCCTGGTCTATGACAAAATTCAATTCAGTTGTTATTACCTTTCCCTGATTACTCTTGTTGTGAAGGCATAAAAATGCAAACACAGTTGTTTCAGATATTCCTCTATATTTCACGCCATGTTTCGAGTTATTGTCTCTTCAACATTCAATAAGTAGGTGATTTCGAGGTAAAAGCTTGGCGTATTTTTAAAAACCCTGCCCTGTATATATATATATATATATATATATATATATATATATATATATATATATATATATATATATATATATATATATATATATATATATATATATATAAATATATATATATATATATATATATATATATATATATATATATATATATATATATAAATGTATATATATATATATATATATATATATATATATATGTATATATATATATATATACACATATATATATATATATATATATATATATATATATATATATATATATATATATATATATATATATATATATATATATATATATATATATATATTGTATAAAAATGATTGTTTTATGTGATTATGAAAATTAAATTAAATTAATGTCGATATCACAATATTATAATTTTAAAATAATTGTTTTGTGTATAATAATTAATTAAAATAAATTTATCACATATTATAACTCCCCATAATTTTATTTTTAAAAATTATTTAAACAAAGCCCCAATACAAAACCAACCTGTGATATCGTGAAGAACAAAAAACTTCATAAATTTACTTCCATAAATTAAAAAACTTTGCTTCAAAGAAAATATTTAAAAAAAAAAATCCTTAATTAATTCATTTTTTTTGTGTTTTTTTTATAATTAAATAAAATTAATTTTAAAAAAATTATATGAAATGTATAGAATGACACAATCCAATTGATGCATGTAACTACATATATTTTAGAAAATCTTCCGTAAACAATTATTTTTGATTAGTTAATTAAATATTTAAAAATAAAAAAAAAATTAAATATTTTAATTAAATATTATATTATAAATTATATTAATAAACACTTTATATATATATATTTTCAATTTAAATTGGATAAAAAACAAAAAATTTAAATTTACAACTGATTAGTTTAAAAATATTAATTTAAAACAAAAAGGCTTTTAAGTAGTTAGAATTGGAAATTCTTAAGAACAACCATTTAACAAAAAAATAAAAAATAACAAAATAAATTAATAATAAAAAAATATTTTAATTGAATAAAACATTTAAAAATTGGTGATAATGTTAATTCATTAAAATATAGGCCTATAAAAAATAGAATCTTCTCTTTATATTACATAAATATAGATAAATTATATATATATATATATATATATATATATATATATATATATATATATATATATATATATATATATATATATATATATATATATATATATATATATGTATATATATATATATATATATATATATATATATATATATATATATATATATATATATATATATATATATTTATATATATATATATATATATATATATATATATATATATATATATATATATATATATATAAATGGGTCATTCCATTATATTTCAGCATCGGTTAAGTTTTCATCTCACCGGTCGATCGTTGATCGTTGAAGAGATCGGTTGTGTTTTTTCGATCTCTTCAATGTTTAATTTAAAAAAAAAAAAGTTTTTGTTTATTTTTCTGTGTTGAATTGTTAGTGGTGTGTGGAAGTATAGTGTGGAATTTTATTTAATCAAGTTAGACCAAGATTTGTGAAGTGAATTTTGAAGTGGTATGCGGCAAACTGTATGCCAGATCATGGTAGTATACAGTTACGGATACCACATGTTGGTAAAAAAAAAAAAATAATAATAATAATAATAATTTTCGCTTAAGAACTGATTGTAAGTAATAAACACTGTCGCTTATCCCAAGGTACAGATATGAAAATTTTTATCATAAAACGGTGGCATGTAATATATTTAAGGTGCTTGGTTTTGTAGTGTAAGCGATCGTGAGTTTATAGTAATTAATCTAATTTAAAATTATACACAGTGGAGAGAAAAGTTTTCTTTCATTATTCATAGATTTGTGTGTTGGTGTATGAGTGTGCGTATGTTCGAGAAGAAACGAGGCACAGAAAAAATTAATATTGTAAAGGTGTTGTTGTTGTTTTTATATTAAAGAATAAAAATGAATCTCGTGCATTTAAATGTGTTGGTGAGTGGATGCGAGAACCGAAAATAAAAGTGAATTTCCTTTGTGTAATATGTTTCGAGTGGATTTATCTAAATTTCATTTTTTGTGAGTTTTGATCATGTTAATGAATGATTTTATTAATATTATGTTTATTAACAGGTTCCAATTTTGTTTTTAATTTTGTTTTCGAACAGCTGGGGGAGTATAGTGTGTGTTGTTGTAAAATGATTGTTTTATAAAAGGTTATCCAATGGGAGTGCCCTTAATTGATTGATTAATCATTATTGATCACTGTAATCTGGTACATATTTCACGGTTACCTTTTCGTGTTGAATTGGGTGGTTGTACGGGTGTTGTTGTAGTTTTTTTGTTGTGGGATGCAAAAGTTTTTAAAAAATCATCTAACTTGTAACGCAAATAAGTAAAGTGGTTAAACGGTTGGGTTTGTATATAAAGACTGAAAGGGGAAACAATAAGGTTACCCAAAAAGTGTATAATATGGAAGAGTAATGAAAATGACTTATATTATTGTATTATTATTTATTATATTATTTCTCTCTCTCTCTGGCTTTCACCTCCCATGAAGGGATTTTGCCGCCCGCACTAACGTCCTCCAGCCATTTCGGTCCATCGCTAACTTGATTGGATTTAATGAATCCGATAATATCGCAGCCTCCAAGAAGTTGCCTTATCTCGTGGTTCATACGAATCCGATATTCGTTGTCCGTGACTTTGATTGGACTACAATCGTTAGAGGTCATGGCCCAGCTCTCGCTTCCGAAAGCTAGTACAGCTCTTATGAGTGCTTTATAAAGTGTGAGCTTGCACGGCCGCGACATATGTTTAGATCGCAATAATTTCGATTGGGCGTAGAAAACTCGTTGTCCGGCAGCGATTTGGGCTTTTCTGCCTGCATATCATTCGACGATGTTATAACTGACCCGAGGTATTTAAAGTTTTCGACGCTATCAAAGTTACATTTTAAAATAAATTCCAGAGATTTTGTCTAGAATAAATATTAAGACTTTGAGCACCACTTTTTACGTATTGTATAAGAGACCAGCTTTAGTGGGTAGGGTGATTAATCCAACGAGCATTGTAATTATTCTCTGCTATGAAAGATGGTTAATGACTTTTGAGAGAAGAATCATTCACATGATATATGGCTCCAGACGCGACGATGACGACACTTACCGAGTTTTATTCAACCACGAGATCAGGAATTTAATAAAAATTTCGACCGATATGAAAATTCGAATTTTTAATGAAAATTCGCGGGTCGTTGGGAAAAGGCTTAACGCATGCATTGCGGGATGATGGTACTCATAATGCGAGGCGATAAGGTAGAATGCAGAAAGGTTTGCGCTTATTTCACAGTTCAAAGATATGTTATTGAAGCAAGATTACGAGCTTGCGAAAAATTAGAGAACAACTTCTAATGTAGCTGAATGTGGGATCACCCACCAGCAAACTAGCATTCTGATGATTCCTAAATAACACAGCTTACAAAAAGGTGATGTGACACTGTTACAAGCAGCCGGGGCAGTTTCTACAGGTAAATTAGAACATATAAAAAACACTGACATTATATTTGTATAAGTGGTAGAGCCAGTTCACTAGACAATAGTAGAGTATGCTACTCTGCCTTCAAATCAAAACCGATGAAGATATATTGTTGGTAATAATTTAGAAAGGTTCACACCCGAAATATTCTTATACAGATATTATTGAACAGTCAACAAAATTTGATAAGCATTTAGTACACAAACAGAAAATAACCTGCCAAAGGTAATTTACATATCCAACTTTTATCATAATCAAAATGGTAATAAAATTTTTATGTTTTTTTATTGTAAAAAATTTGCACGCGACTTTATAAATTTCCGGCCTAATATAAGTAGTAGAATATTTTCATACATATCAACTAGTAGCAACGTTAAAGTGAACAAGTAAACAAAACTACGCGATGACTAATATGATTGTGACATCATTATTTGTTGTATTCGCATTTGGTTTAAATGATGTGACCGCGCAAAAAGTAACGACCAAAAATGGGATTGTTCTCGGCGAAGTGCGTGACAATTATGTGGCCTGGGAAGGTATACCGTATGCAGAACCACCAGTGGGTAAATATCGTTTTGAACTACCACAACCGGTACGAAATTGGAGTGGTGTAAAAATTACAAAAGCGCCTGGTAACATTTGTTTACAATGGAACCATTTAAAACTTGAAGGGAATCTGTTAGACGGTAATGAGGACTGTCTCTTCCTTAACATTTACCGTTCAAATGAACCATCACCATTAGACAAATTACCAATAATACTCCATATCCATGGTGGTGCATTTCAGCATGGCAATGGTGGTTCATGGGGCCCACAAATACTAATGCGGAAAGGACTAATTTTGGTGACAATCAACTATCGTTTAGGACCATTGGGATTTTTGAGCACACAAGATGAACATATTCCAGGAAATATGGGATTAAAAGATCAAAATATGGCTTTGAAATGGATCCACGAAAATATAGAAGAATTTGGTGGTGATCAAAATAAAATTACACTAACCGGATTTTCAGCCGGTGGTGCAAGTGTTCATTTACACTACATGACAAAATTGTCAAAAGGTTTGTTCCAAAATGGTATATCGCACAGTGGATCGGCCCTTAATCCATGGGTATTTATGGAAAATCCATTGGAAAAGGCAAAATTATTAGCATTGAATGTGGGTTGCTCGATAAAAAATACTAAAACGATGACCAAGTGCTTAAAAGAGAAAAGTGGTGATGCAATTGTCTCAAGTGTACAAATCTTCCAACCTTGGCTATATAATCCGTTTAGTCCGTTTGGTGTTGTTGTCGAAGCGATTGATTCGGATACCGCATTTATAACACAAAGGCCTGAAAAAATAATTTGCTCAAGCCATATGACTAGACTTCCATGGTTAGCATCGGCGGTCAAAGACGAAGGTTACTACCCAGCCGCTGATTTCCTACGAAGACCAAGTTATTTACCTTATCTAGATGCAAATTGGGATAGTGTTGCACCATTTATACTACACATGAACGATACAATTCCGTTTGCTGACCAACCAAGTGCTATGGAGAAAATACGTCACAAATATCTAGGAAATAAAAAAATAACGGAGCAAACATTTCCAGAAGTGGTCAACATAATTACCGATCATTTGTATTTAGTTGGTATTCAGCGTGCGGTTGTAATGCAATCCCAGCATAGTTGTAAGCCCGTTTATTTTTACTTCTTTCGATTCGATTCACTCTATGGTGTTGAACAAATATTTTCTTTGCGTAACGATATTCCAACTGGCGCGGCCCATGGTGATGATGTATTTTTAATTTATCCTCGTAATCCATTGTACCCCTATAACGAGGACGAATTAAAAATACAAACGGAATTAGTCGATTTGTATTATAGTTTTGCGACAACTTCAAAGTAAGTGTTCGGGTGGATGATAACATTTTTTTTTAAATATTAATTTTTATACAAATTACAGGCCAACACCGTTGGGCGGGGTTGAATTTGAAAACGCCAAAGTTAAATCGAAAAATAACAATAAATTCAAATACTTGGATTTTTACAACTACAACAATGCATCGATGATAAAAGCACAGGATATTGCACATCAAAGTTTCTGGAAGCGATTCCCATATTACTGAACATTTTAATAAATTTCTACTGCATGAACTTGGCACATTATTTTCGGCCATTATACTTGTATCATTCTTGACGTTACTATATAAATTAAATATATCAGAATGACAAAAGTAGCACAGTTTTTAATTTATTTGTTTGGTCCTTGCTAGCTGATCCACTAAGCGAATACCTGAACTCAGTTAAGAGTAGAAGGCTAAAGTTTAAAAATTACAAGAGTTGAAATGCAATAAATTTCTGACTACATGAAACGCAAATTCAGTTATATCACTTTGCAAAATAGGATCCTTAACTTGACTTCATTGATTTCTCTCATAAATATGATATTCTTCGATAAAGTTCTGTCATTTGAAAAACCTGGCCAAAAAATGTATTATTTGGATCGTTTCTTTGATATCTCTATGCTACCATGATGATTTAGGCATTTAAGCATTCTGGCTCGCTGTGATTCTGGAACCTCCAACCTTTATCCTTTAAAATCTATAACCTTGTAATGTAACTTTTCACAAAGTTCTTACAACTCCTTTTTCTTTTCTAGACTTGACCGACCTTGCTAATAACGATTAGTTCTTTAAGCTCTTTGGATCTTAACGTTTCTTAGATCATACCTTTGTGGCAATCATCTATAATTAGTAGGATCATTTGCACTTCAAGGCTGTGTTTATTATCTTCAACTTCTTTGGGTTTACAACCCCTACCTAAAGGATCTGCCAAATACGATTGTGTACCCTTTTTAAAAGTTACCATTGGGTTGTATTGTGCCACTTCGTGTAGTAAACGTTGAAGTCTTATTGGCGCCTTAACCTGATGTATCGATTTTTCTGATAGCTCTGGCAGATTCGTTATTCATTTAGATATTTGATCATGCCTATGGTCGTTGTAATTGCAGTAGATTGGAACTGGACACTTTAAGTTTATTAATTGCTTCAATTTTATATTTATCCGAATGTAATCAATCTTTTCATAAAATATGACCAAGAAATTTAACAGAAAAATTCAGATTGTGATATTTAACAGATTTTTCTTTAATACCAGAAATGATAACGTATTTGATATCTTTTATTACTATATTTGTGATTTTAACTAATTTTCCCATTGTTGCCGCATATATTAAAATGTCACTCATCATTTGTATTATGTATCGAATTCAATTTTCGACTAGTTATGTTTTCGATCAGTTGCGGATTACCCATCAACTGTGTAATACATATACGACCTCTATGAAAGAGAGTCGAATGTACGGTATTGAGTAAGATGGACGCACACAAAATCCATCTGTGTCAATAACAAAGAAATATATCAACCAGTTCTAATCTGCACTTCCAAAGGTGTTATAATTTAATTTCATTTAAAATCCCAATTCTTCGGAAGATGCTAATCAGCATCCTATACTACAGTTTATGGGGACGAGCACTTGCAAATGCATATTTATAGCCGTTTATAGCGGTTTGTTTGCTTCATCACAAGAGCCATTTACCCCAAACTGGAGTCATACCGATACCAATATTTTATAGTCTTTCAACACCGCCAATAGACGCTTGAAATCAATTTTTCACAAGATTGACTCCCATCGAACTTGGGTTTCTCTGCTGTGGCCGGTTTGTAAAACTATCTACTAACATTTCGCTTTTGTTAACCTAAACGAAATTAACCTTCTCGTATGGAAAATGATGACGAACATATATATGTATGTGCTTTGTTCTGGATGAAAATGCTGCCTTTTTTAGTAATTTGCTTCTTTGTTGTCACAGTGTATGATTGTTGAACAATTACTTCCCCCCAACCACTCCTGATATATATCGTGTCACCAAATTGTCTCTTGTACTGCTTAAGACATATTATATTCAGAGTCTACAGTAGGCAAAGCAATAATTGTCAGTTGCTTCTTTGAAATTGCTGCTTTTTGCTGTTGGAAAACATCACCTGCTGTCGAACGTCGATCTACTGAATCGCTTGCCTAATCTGAATTGCAATAATTTTGCACGACTACGTTTTCATGCCGCTCCCAATCGTTTGTTTATAAGGCGCATTCTTCATTGATTCATAATCTGATTGATTTTTCGGTGAAATTTCTGAATTTTTTTTGGATATAATAGCTTGGAGTTATCGAAATCGTTTCCGACTTAAAATCTTGCGTAATTTACATGCCCAACACACATTTGGCCTCAATAATGTCTTTCATTATAAAATGGTCCTGTAGACATGATTTGAGATTTCAAATCAGCTTTCAAAGTTGTATCGTTGGAAAAAATAAACAAGTCGTCAACGTATGCTGCAACAATCAACAGCTTACTTAATCAATAAGATAGTAAATGCACGCATCATAGTTTGAGCACTTCATACCAAAAGTCCTCAATGGAATCTAAACGCTGATTCCACACACGACTTTGATTGTTTGAGCCCGTATAGTGACTTCTTTGGAGTGCTAAGGGACCACATTTTGTTTTCAATTAAGGGTCAATACTCTGGCCTATGCCATAGCTGTTTTCCAGTGAGACACATTCGAAATGCTCGTAGCTTTCTCCACTCGCACTGGATCATCTAATTGAACGCGTAACGCAACATAAACAAAATCGATACTTTTCGTCGAGTTATGCTCTCTGGCTCTTCATCTGACAGTTTATTAGTACTTATACCAGAAGCATCAATTGAACTTTGATAATCAATTTTTTCCCCAACCAGACACATTTGCAGAGCCCGAAATCTCATTTTAACCTCTTGTATTTGAACCCTACTCAACGTTACGAGGTTCTGAATAATCAGCGTCTCTAATTCATAGTTATCATTTTCACTGCGTTGATCCTCTAGAAAAACGACATCATGACTAACATCCATTCGTAATTTTTCCAAATCACAAACTTGAAAGCCTCTACAGTCCTCGCTGTAACCAACCATGATTTACTCTTTGAATTTCGAATCAAATTTCAGGCGCTTTTGTTTCGGAACATGTACCCTTGCATCCGAACACTTTTAAGTTAAACGAATAAAGCTTTTTGTCGAACCAAATTTCTATGGGCGTTTTCTCGATAGCCCCACAATACGGTGATCGATTCACATTGTAAGTCGCTGCAGTGACACTTGACAACTTCACTCGAAAATCGGCACGTATCGATTCTTTTCTGTCATGCCGTATTGTTTTGGTGTTTGATGTTGTATCCTCGAATCATCAATGTTTTGAGTTTTATACCCATTTTCGATTTGTTATCGATGATATATACAGAAATTTTGCAACTAAAATCGTCCAAAAAGGTTACAAAATATAACGAGCCCCAAATGAATCAACTGCAATTGGTTCTTACATGTCAATGGGCACCAGTTCTAATACCCTTGGTACTGTGTCACTTTAAATATTCCAGCATTAACTTTTGACTCATCCAGTAACTTAAATTTTTTTGTTGAAAATTGTTCAATCCTGTAACAACTGAGTGACCGGACAACAAGTTTGTGCGAAGAACTGACACCAAAAGAACGTCATGAAGCGTTGTATTCACTTGAAGTTAAAGTCGAACATCACCTGCCAATTCGATTTCAATTTCGATTCATTAGCAATCGTAACCTTTCCGACACTGTTTAAGATTTTCCATCCAACCTTGCTCATATGTCATTTGCGTAAACGCACAAGAGTCTACATACCATTCAGTCGATTTAAGATTCCATTCAAGCACGAAAAAACAGACGAAAGACTAGTCAGCATCGGCAGAGATAAACTTCACCAAATCCAAAACATTCCACGTATTTTCCTTGTTTCTTCTGCTTCTTGAATGTGATTGACTTTGTTTGCTTAACTTACATTGCTAATGAAGAGCCCTAATCTCTATCATCCAAACGAACTTCTTGAAGTAGTTTGGTCACCTGAGATTTCTGTGCTAGAATTATTTATCGCCATAATCCGGCCAATAACAATGTGCCAATTCGCTCATGATCTATTTACATACCAACATCTTTTAAATTGTGAGCGGTCTCAATAATTGTATTCACGAAAAATTCAATTGAACGGCAATTTACCGGTCTAGTACAACCATTTCAGATCCTGTTGGGCGCTATTAGTTCAATTTCATTTCACTCATGATTTCTCGTATTGTTTCACTTGTTCAAGCATCCTTCTTTTCCATGTTACAGGTGGTAGTCCAACTTTCGTTTTTCCTTGCGGATTTCACTCCGAAGCGCTTCTTGTGACATCATTAGGTGACTTCCTTAGCGTGTCGCCAATCTATCTTCATTTTTGTTTCCTAATTTCGATCTCAATGACTGTTTGATTTGTTTGCCTTAAGAGCTCAACATTTGTAATTTTGTTGGGCCAGAAGCACCTCAGTATTCTCCAAGACATTTATTTACACACATCTGTAGCTTATTATTGATCTTTTGCGTTTGCTTCCAGGTTTTACAAACATACAGCAACACCAATTTCACGCATAAATTGAACTTTCTTAGCTTGGTGTTGCGGGATAGGAGAGATGAGTTCCAGACTTTGTGTAGCGTGTTGTACGTTGTTCTGGATTTGTTGATGGGTTTATTGATTTTTTCATTTTTTCCACCCGTTTTTGCTAGTGCAACCTGATATATATCGGTGTTGATATTGGTGTGTTTCGCCTCATTGTCTTGGTTTTCTTGATATTTATTTTGGGGCCAACCTGTTTCGGTAGATCAGATAGCTTCTGCACTTTTTGTTGCATGTCGGCGTGTTAGCAGATCATTGAATTTCTCCGTTAAGCCACATTGAATGACTTTGGGGGACACGTTTGCAAGTATCCTCATTACATTATATAATAATATTAGGGACAGAACTAGCGAGAGTACGCATCATTATCTTCTTGGTTGTTGTTGTTGTTGTAGGATTAAGTTTGTTTACCTTTATATTCATCTCGATTATCTGCATCACCGTACATATACCGTGCCTTCCATATTGCGTGCCTGTCATTGTGTCAAATGCAAGCTCGAATTCCACGAAGAGTAGACACCATGCGTGTTGCCAGTGCAACTTCGTCCTAGTTTCGTTAATGGCGCCAGTTAATTCGAAGATTTGTGTATTGTTGGTGGTGTTCTCTCCGAAATATTTCTTCCATCTCTTTAACTGTGGTTCTTTGGTTTAAGATTTGCGGTATGACGAACCGCATCGATGTTAACACGGACGTTTTAATCCAGGGGTATATTATGAAATTTTCAACGCGCGTATTTTTCGAAAATTTCCTATTATGAAACAAACGACGAGTTTTTTTAGATAAATACCAAAATTTTACGACAGCTATTAAGGTGACGAATGGAAAGTAAAATGTGTGGTTCATATTTTATACAATATTTTTTGTTTAATTAGTATATTCTTTAGTTCAGTTGTATATTTATTATAAAAATGTTAACTAAATAATTTATTTAATAATAACACAAAATGGCGTCGTCGAATTTATTTATCATTTATATTTTCGGTGTTGCCGTATTTTCATAATAGATATTTTAGACGTTGTCGAACTGGTCGACGGTGTCAAAAAAAACAAGCGTCGAAAATTTCATAATAGACCCTGTTCCCGTAACCAATCAAAACACAACCTTACTTACATATTTTTGTTTACTGTCACAATTAATAATGTAATATATTATTATTAAGATTAGTTACCAAAACTATTACCAATGGTGCTTTACACGGATAACTAAAACAAAATGTTAAATTCAAATTTCGCACCAAATTTACTATATTTATAACTAAGAAAATTATTTCATGTAAATTATTATAGTTTAGCTTACATACATAATAAAAAATTAATGTCATGTCATTCTGGAAACTACCGTCAAAGGAAATACAGTGAACATAAAATTAAAATTAAATTAAAAGTTCTTATATATATATATATATATATATATATATATATATATATATATATATATATATATATATACACTTAACATTGTTGCGATCTGGACACCCAAATATCACCCCCAATAATTGATTGACCAACGCTTATATACCTGGATACGGAAAACCTAAACTATAAATTTGGGCTTTTGCATCGTTTGGGAATTGGATAACCTGCCACCACAAAAATACGACCCAAGCTAGTACACGGACACGAGTTTATTTATTAGTGAATCATACCAGTTCAGATGAAAATTAAATATATAGGGCATTTTTCCACCCACGAGTGGTCTACAACCAACAGCGGTGCAGTCGTACAATTTCTATCCGTACATTTAATTCATAGAAGACACTGTACATATACAGATCCTGGGTTCGAATATTTATCCGTTTACACAATTTTTTAGCGGTTTTCCTAGTAACGACCGCTAATGTTTCATGCGATTGTGAAACGAATTCGCACTTTTAAATAATTTGAAGGTTTAATTCTCACCATACATTGAGCCGCCTCTGACAACTAAAGTTTTCGATTCCATCCATATAGCGTTCACATCATCGGGATGGATTGTTTTGTCATTGGACTCGGTCGCAATCTTGTAGCCAAAATAATTAGACGTCGTCCAAGATCCAATCCCAAAGTCCATAAAAGTAATTACCAAGAAGGCCAATCTTGATATCTCGTGTCCAGGTAAATGCGTGTTCTGGTTTTTTTTATCAAAGCGGTATCTTATCTTGTCCAGGTAAAGACTAGTTTTTATTTATCAATGTTGTATATCTCTTGTCCAAATGCAGGCGGGTTAAAATTTGTTAATGCGGTATATATATAAAAAATCACTATTTATTTGTTTGGTGTTCTCACTGTATTTTTTAAAACAACTTAATCGCTGAAGCCGCTTTCATAGAAAAATTCTGCAGAATTCTTCAGTAATATTTCTTCGGACAAACATGACGGAATTAAATATTGTTTATCTTTTTTAGTAATTTTTTTAGTAATAAATAATAAAATGCAATTTTAAGTTGGTATACACTTTCGGAATTTACTAAAAAAGATAAACAATATTTAATTCCGTCATGTTTGGCCGAAGAAATATTACTGAAGAATTCTGCAGAATTTTTCTATGAAAGCGGCTTGAAGTGTTTTTTCTCGAATGTTCTATTTTTTCGTTACAATTTTATAATTTTGTACAAATTTACAAATTGACAAAAGTGATATCATAAAAAATATAATATAATTTTCGGTAATGACAATTGTACTGATGAGATTTTTAGTACATACTATACTTTCGATTATAATGGCCTAAACAAACTCGACGCTCGCGTATTACGCGTCTATATGTCAAAGACGCGCAAAAAGCAAATGAATAATTTTTCAATACAAACTCGACGCGCATTTTGACATTTCAAAACTTTTACATAACCTACAATTATATTATGCTCATAGTGTTCTAGTGTAGTGTTTTGTGTGCAAACGAAAAGTTAATTTCATTCAACTAATAACTAGTAAATTAAAATGGATGTGGATGTAGGGTTTGTGGGTTTAGCTGTATGCAGCATTATTTTAGCAACTCGGATTATAAAGAAAAGGAGAGATCGACGCTTTTATGCTAGGGCAGAAAATTTAGACCGTCATATCAACGGTTTCTATAAAACTTGTTTCCTCTCAATAAAAAAAATCCAGAGGAATTTTTTAAGCACACAAGAATGAGCATCCCTGTGTATGACTTATTATTCAACATGGTTAAGGGCAAATTGATGAAAAGGAGAACGAAATATACAATTTGCGAGGAAGCACGATTTGCTCTCACTTTATCGTATGTATCTATCAAATTAAAAATCTCATTTGTTACTAAAAATAAATAATAAATACAATTTATATTTTTCAGATATCTTTCGCAGGGCGTATCGACCCCATTTTTAGGATGGAGTTTTAAAATGGGGCACAGCACAGTGTGGAATATAATATACGAAACTACTGATATAATATGGAATGTTTTATCCCCAGTGTACTGTAAGATACCTGATGAGGCCACGTTTGATAGTCTAACTATACAGTTTGGACGGAAATGGCAACTCCCAAACTGCCTAGGTGCGCTAGATGGCCGACATATGTCCATAATAGCCCCACCACATAGCGGTTCCCAGTTCTATAACTATAAAAACTTTTACAGTATTGTGTTACTTACTGCTAGTGATGCTGATTATAAATTCACTATGGTCGATGTTGGAGCATATGGCAGCCAAAGCGATGGTGGTAATGAATATTCTATACTTTATTACAATTTTTATTACTAACACACTTAGTTTTTAGGTATTTTAGCTGAAAGTCCATTTGGCAAGCAAAATGAATTGCCTTTGCCAGTAAATAAAATCTTGCCAAATTCCGATATATGCTTTCCAAATTTTTTTATCGGTGATCCCGCCTTTCCATTACGGCCAAATATTATGCGACCATACTCGGGTAAACACTTACCGTTAGCAGAAAAAAATTTTAACTATCGCATTTCTCGAGCACGATTGACATGAATCAACATAATTGAAATTGAGTTACTATTTAGATAATTCAGTTGCTATTTTGATAATTGAGCTACTGAAGTGATTTGGGTGTTCGAATGGTATTTATCACTTCAAATAAATGATAAATACATGGATATATTAAAATCATTAGAACTTGCTATAAAATACAAAAAATACATTATATATATATATATATATATATATATATATATATATATATATATATATATATATATATATATATAGATAATATATATATATATATATATATATATATATATATATATATATATATATATATATATATATATTCTAATTTTCAAAAATTGAACGCGAAACAGAAAAAAATCAAAAAAAAACAAAAGCAACAACCTATGTGAATTAACTCCACGAGGAATATACACATTCCAGTTAATTCAGTTGCTCAATATTTTTAACTGAATTGACAGGTCCGAATAGAACAGTCAAAAATCACTTCAGTTAATTCAGAATTCAGTTAATTTTGTTTATTCATATCAATCGAAAGCGCCTTATAACTAATTAGAGTAGTAAAATTTAATGTAGATCATAAATTGAATTTTCCGTCTTGACGGTAAATAAAATATTGTTCTTTGCGCTATGGTTAAATACGAGAACTATTCTGATTTGATGCATAAAATAGTCGTTTAGACAAAAATTTTGAAGTGTCAGTTTCACAAATTTTCCAAGTGTGTTTAATTTAAATTTAAAACTATAAAAATAACATAAATAGTAGATACTGAATACAAGCAACCATTTTAGAATAAACTAGCAATCATAATGAATTTTAGAAAGCTCAATGCAGGCACAATTGATGTCATTAAAATCTGCTTCTTAAAGAAATTCAATAGCTGCGAAACTGTACAATGAAAACCACCATTATATATTTCACAAATAAAATACATTATTTAAAAGTAAATTTTTGTTTTACATAATATGTAATTTCTGTCGAAAAAAGGTATATTAATTTGGTTCATAAATTATTAGTAATATATCATCGACACATTCAAATTAAATTGACATTGAAATGAAAATTATTTTGTACCTGGTTAACTAGATCTACATTATTTGAAATTTTCGATTGCAGCGGCATAACAAAGTATGTGCCAATCAATTATGGTAGTTTACGATAGATAATTGGAGTACTAAAAAGTACTAAAATTCATAAAGTTATGCTCCTTATTTTTAAATTTACACTGCTAAATCAAATTATGCTCTAATTAATTATATCGTCAAGACATAGCAACTACTATCTCTTTTTTCAACACTGTCAAAGTTAATCCAAGCAAATCTGAATTGTCAAAACATTAATTTTATAACGTAACTTATATAATACAAATATTTGGGTATAAATAAATAGAATTTAATTGTTTGTTTCTTTTCAGAATGGTATGATTATAGGAATGATATTGTGTTTCGTCAGGCGTAGTCAGCTGATCAGATAAGTGTTTAAATGAAATAATTATTCTGATTAAATGATTCTTTGTCTTTCTTTTGTTTTAGGTCGTGATTTTGCTGTTTAATGAATGAGTGTAAATAGATATAAAATCGTATTTAGTGTGTTTAGACTTGATCTTTCGATACCAGATTCATTCTTCATTCGTTTCCTCTTTACCGATAAAACCGATTTCGACGAAACCGGTTTTGTAGGTAAAGGGAAAAGGAATGAAGAATGTGTCCGGTATCATGAGACCAAGTTTAAATCGGGTGATTGAAGAAAATAGGGAATTAAATAATTTACAACTTACACAAGAAGACAACATTAAACTTCACAGCACTATAACAAACCTGGAATCTGAAATAGAATCTACAAGAAAAGGAAAACAATAATAGCATAGTGATTTTGGTGTTTACACCAGGATAGAACACACAATAAACTTACCAAGACACGCTCTTTTTTGTGCCTAGCACAAAATATTAAGGAGAAAGAAATCATTTAAAACCCTGTTCTCGAACCAGATTGGATTTAAAGGTGTAAATATTAAGTTTACTGTAAGACAACTTCAACTATTTTATGCTATACACAAATTAAAAATTAAGAAAGAATTTCAATTCTTGTGGACTACCATTACGAATAGTAGCATTCTACTTCGGGAAACCCAAAAGAGTGCCACTTTACACATTAAGAAAATCAAAGATTTAGACAAATTTAAAAATTTGATTAACTTACCAGTTCACTGCTGAGTTACACAATCTATTTTACTATCATATATTCTTTTTACAATTTTGGTTATGTTTATGGTTGTTTTATATAAAAACTATTCACAGTTTTGAATACACTTATTACATTAACTTAACTCAATTATTTACATTTTCATTATTCACTTTATATTTCTATTTTAATTTTTAAATCATTTTACTAATTTTAGGATCAAAACATAAATCAATCAAATAAATCCAAACATTATTGATTAATGACAGATGATCAGCTTAAGTTGGATTCTAGTATTTAATGAAAAAGTGGATTCAATCAATGTTTTAATTTTCAATATCAGGAGTTTGAAATCAACAAATGAATGTGCTAATGAATTTTGTGTCGTTTTTAGGTATGGTATCAAAATCATTGTTCTTGTCAGGTCTTGGGTGTAATCGATCGAGTTATTCCTAATTATTTTTCATCATTATAATGACGTATTTGAAGTTAAGTCGAAAAATATCCACAAAAAATTATTTTTAAATAATGGTGCATGTCTTCACTTTCATAGGAAAAAGCCTTTCAGCACGAAAACATCAATTTGAACCAAAGAACACACTCACGAAAGAGATAAGACGTTTTACAAAACCATTTTCTATACAACAGTTTCTGTTGAACAAATCTGACTACCTATCGTATAGTAATTACACTTCGGTTGATTCTTATCATTCATTTTGTCATGCTTATGCGATATACGCAATTTTTGTGGTAGAAATAAAAATAGATAAAATAAATAAATTACTAGTAAATTTTTTATCTATAGTTATATGATCTTTAAAACAAAAGAAAATATGATTAAAATTTTTAACTTCACTGCGAACAGTTAAATTTTTTATGGTGAATAAAAAGTTAAAATTTTAACTTTTTATTTTGTTTTGCACACAAACAAAATCTACAAGCCTCTGTGAGCAGAGCTTTTTGCTGGTTAACTTTATGGGAGTTTTTATAGCTAAAAATGTTTGTCTGTAAAGTATTAAATATGATGTAGAGAGTTTTAAAAGAGATTAAATATTTCAAAAAAATTTCGGAACGATCATGAATTTTGGCTTACATTGTTTTGTTTTTCGGGTTGAAAGGCTTTTTGTTGTATTTAGTGAAGACGCACAGTATTATATTTTTCAGGATATTGTTTCGGGCTAACTTCACATGCGAACCCAAGCACCTCGCCCTACATCAAAAAATTTTATTTTGGAAAAGAAATAGATTATAAGTTAGTCTGTTTCTTGATTTAAGGTAAGCGTTTGACTCGGTCATGACATATAATCGCTCGCCAAACTCCAGCTAGGTCTGAAGTTAGAACCGATACAATTGTTATGTTTCCAACAAAATGTCATGACAATAAATAAAATGGAATCACAATATCAAAACCCTCTGTATTACAAGCAAAGTCTTCTAACTTTCGTTGACACATACAAACGCAACCGATATGAAATATTGCGTGTAGTAGTGCTATAGAAATCCATATAAAAATAATGTTTTTTTTCACATGTTTTCTGTTTTATAGTATGCGAATGTTTATTTCATTTTACACTATATTTTACACGTTTTTTACTTACAATACATTCTTATGTTCATATGATAGAACAGCCTTAGTATATGTAATGGATACGGCTTGTAATAAAGAGGGTTTTGAGTCTAACTAATTCAGACATTAAATTGAATGCTATTATAACCATCTAAACGAATACATTCTTACTAATCCCGCTACTAGAATTTAACTTCTAGTAGAACTATATACAAAAATAAAACTTTTATTGTCATAATCACCACAAGTGGTAAGCGAATAATAGTTTGCAATTATTCAATACTTAAATATGAATATAAATTCGTTTATTATAAAACAAAATGCTGTACATATTTGAAAGTTGCCAAATACAAACTGCGGAGAGATGCATAGAGCACCCATCATACGAGGAATTCACACTGCCCATGCAGAAACTAAAAAAACGCGTTCCCCTGGGGTTGATTGTATTAATTCTGAGCCCTTGATATTCGAAGGGGTTCCTTTATGAATTTTTCTTTTTATCTTAGAATGGCAAAGCGAAGTTATGCCTGATGAATGGAAAGTGGCCGCGTTGTTTCCTATCTTTATAAAAGGAGTTCGCTCAAAATACGAAAATTATTGCGACATAGCCCTCCTTTGCACAATATATACACATTTCTATCTGACATAATGTTGGAAAGAATCGCTCCTCTGACGGAGGAAATTGTAGGTGAAGACTAAGAAGGATTCCATCCGAATTGGTCAGTCACTGATCAAGTTTTTTCGCTGAAGATGATTTCTTCTATAAATATCATGAAACTGCTTTTGACGGACATAACGTGTTCCTGGATTTCTAACAAGCCTGTGACTCAATCCATCGGGATAGCTTATGGTTTGCTTTGCGATATCTGTGAATACCTAAAAAAATATGTGCGTTTAATGAGAGTAATGCAGTCATAATGTTCAAATGTTGTATTAATGTTGTGGCTACGGTGTCAAAAAACTCCTGATCCACTTGTACGATCCTCAGTGGATAAAATTTTTATGTTTTTTATTATATTGTTGCGTGAAAATACCATTCAGTCACTGTATTTGTATTTAATTTTATAAAAATGAAATAAGGAACCTTGTTTTAATAAAAACAAAGAATTCAATACTTCTTGTTTTATATATAAATTATTTAAAAATAAAAATTATTTCAGAAAATTTTCGTTTTTGTATTGCAGAAAATTTGCATGCGACTTTATAAATTAAGTAGTAAAATAAAATAAGTAGTAGAATATTTTCGTAAATATCAATTAGTAGCAACGTTAAAGTGAACAAGTAAACAAAACTACGCGATGACTAATTTGATTGTAACGTCATTATTTGTTGTAGTCGCATTTGGTTTGAATGATGTGACCGCGCAAAACGTAACGACCAAAAATGGGATTGTACTGGGCGAAGTGCGCGACAATTATGTGGCCTGGGAAGGTATACCGTATGCAGAACCACCAGTGGGTAAATATCGTTTTGAAGTACCACAACCGGTGCGAAATTGGAGTGGTGTAAAAATTACAAAAGCGCCTGGTAACATTTGTTTACAATGGGACCATATAAAACATGAAGGGAATCTGTTAGACGGTAATGAGGACTGTCTATTCCTTAACATTTACCGTTCAAATGAACCATCACCATTAGACAAATTACCAATAATACTCCATATCCATGGTGGTGCATTTCAGCATGGAAATGGTGGTATGTGGGGCCCACAAATACTAATGCGGAAAGGACTAATTTTGGTGACAATCAATTATCGTTTAGGACCATTGGGATTTTTGAGCACACAAGATGAACAAATCCCAGGAAATATGGGATTAAAGGATCAAAATATGGCTTTGAAATGGATCTACGAAAATATAGAAGAATTTGGTGGTGATCAAAATAAAATTACACTAACCGGATTTTCAGCCGGTGGTGCAAGTGTTCATTTACACTACATGACAAAATTGTCAAAAGGTTTGTTCCAAAATGGTATATCACATAGTGGATCGGCCCTTAATCCATGGGTATTTATGGAAAATCCATTGGAAAAGGCAAAATTATTAGCATTGAATGTGGGTTGTTCGATAGAAAATACTAAAACGATGACGAAGTGCTTAAAAGAGAAAAGTGGTGATGCAATTGTCTCAAGTGTACAAATCTTCCAACCTTGGCTATATAATCCGTTTAGTCCGTTTGGTGTCGTTGTCGAAGCGATTGATTCGGATACCGCATTTATAACACAAAGGCCTGAAAAAATACTTTGCTCAAGCCAGATGACTAGACTTCCATGGTTAGCATCGGCGGTCAAAGACGAAGGTTACTACCCAGCCGCTGATTTCCTACGAAGACCAAGTTATTTACCTTATCTAGATGCAAATTGGAATAGTGTTGCACCATTTATACTACACATGAACGATACAATTCCCTTTGCTGACCAACCATGTGCTATGAAGAAAATACGTCACAAATATCTAGGAAATCAAAAAATAACGGAGCAAACATTACCAGAAGTGGTCAACATAATTACCGATCATTTGTATTTAGTTGGTATTCAGCGTGCGGTTGTAATGCAATCTCAGCATAGTTGTACGCCCATTTATTTTTACTTCTTTCGATTCGAATCACTCTATGGTGTTAAACAAATATTGTCGTTGCGTAACGATACTCCATCTGGTGCGGCCCATGGTGATGATGTATTTTTAATTCATCCTCGTGATGCATTGCACCCCTATAACGAGGACGAATTAAAAATACAAACGGAATTAGTCGATTTGTATTATAGTTTTGCGACAACTTCAAAGTAAGTGATCGAGTGGACATTTTTTTTTAAATATTAATTTTTATACAAATTACAGGCCAATACCGTTGGGCGGGGTTGAATTTGAAAACGCCACAGTTAAATCGAAAAATAACAATAAATTCAAATACTTGAATTTTTACAACTACAACAATGCATCGATGATAAAAGCACAGGATATTGCACATCAAAGTTTCTGGAAGCGATTCCCTTATTACTGAACATTTTGATAAATTTTTACTGCATGAACTTGGCACATTATTTTCGGCCATTATACTTGTATCATTCTTGACGTTACTATATAAATTAAACATATCAGAATGACAAAAGTAGCACTAACTTAAGCATTCTGGCTCGCTGTGATTCTGGAACCACCAACTTTCATCCTTTAAAATCTATACCCTGTAATGTAAGTTTTCAAGAAGTTCTTGCAACTCCTTTTTCTTTTCTAGACTAGGCGTAACCTTGCTAATAACGATTAGTTCTTTAAGCTCTTTGGATCTTAGTTAGTTTTTCGGCGAGTTATGCTGTCTGGCTCTTATCTGACAGTTTATTAGTACTACCAGAAGCGTCAATTGAACTTTGATAATCAATTTTTTCCCAACCAGACACATTTGCAGAGCCCGAAATCTCATTTAAACCTCTTGTATTTGAACCATACTCAACGTCACGAGGTTCTGAATAATCAGCGTCTCTAATTCATAGTTATCATTTTCACTGCGTTAAAATCCACTAGAAAAACGACATCACGACTAACATCCATTCGTAATTTTTCCAAATCACAAACTCGAAAGCCTTTACAATCATCGCTGTAACCAACCATGATTTACTCTTTGAATTTCGAATCAAATTTCAGGCGCTTTTGTTTCGGAACATGTACCGTTGCATCCGAACACTTTTAAGTTATAAACGAATAAGGCTTTTTGTTAGACCAAATTTCTATGGGTGTTTTCTCGATAGCCCCACAGCACGGTGATCGATTCACATTGTGAAGTTACTGCGGGGCACTTGACAACTTCATCCGAAAATCGGCACGTATCGATTTTTTTCGGTTATGTCGTTTTGTTTTGGCATTTGTATCCCCGAATCATCAATGTTTTGAGTTTTAGACCCATTTTCCATTTGTTATCGATGATATATACAGAAATTTTGCAACTAAAATCGTCCAAAAAGGTTACAAAATATATAACGAGCCCCAAATTAATCAACTGGTATTGATTCTTACTTGTCAATGGGCACCAGTTCTAATACCCTTGGTACTGTGACACTTTAAATATTCCAGCATTAACTTTTGACTCATCCAGTAACTTAAATTTTTTTGTTGAAAATTTTTCAATCCTGTAACAACTAACTGAGCGACCAGACAAGTTTGTGCAAAGATCTGGCACCAAAAAAAACGTCATGAAGCGTTGTATTCACTTGAAGTTAAAGTCGAACATCGCCTGCCAATTCGATTTCAATTTCGATTCATTAGCAATCGTGACCTTTCCGACACTGTTTAAGATTTTCCATCCAACCTTGCTCATATGTCATTTGCGTAAACGCGCACATACCATTCAGTCGATTTAAGAATTCATTCAAGCACGAAAAAACAGACGAAAGACTAGTCAGCATCGGCAGAGATCAACTTCACCAAATCCAAAACATTCCACGTCTTTTCCTTCTTCTGCTTCTTGAATGTGATAGACTTTGTTTGCTTACATTGCTAATGAAGGGCCCTAATCTCTATCATCCAAACGAACTTCTTGAAGTAGTTTGGTCACCTGAGATTTCTGTGCTAGAATTATTTATCGCCATAATCCGGCCAACATCAATGTGCCAATTCGCTCATGATCTATTTTCATACCAACATCTTTTAAATTGTGAGCGGTCTCAATAATTGTATTCACGAAAAATTCAATGGAACGGCAATTTACCGGTCTAGCACAATTATTTCAGATCCTGTTGGGCGCTATTAGTTTAATTTCATTTCACTCATGATTTTTCGTATTGTTTCACTTGTTCTACCATCCTTCTTTTCCATGTTACAGGTGGTCGTCCAACTTTCGTTTTTCCTTGCGGATTTCACTCCGGAGCTCTTCTTGTGACATTATTAGGTGACTTCCTTATCGTGTCTCAATGCCTGTTTGATTTGTTGCCTTAAGAGCTCAACATTTGTAATTTTGTTGGGCCAGAAGAACCTCAGTATTCTCCAAGACATATGTTTACACACACCTGTAGTTTGTTATTGATCTTTTGCGTTTGCTTCAAGGGTATACAGCCATACAGCAAAACCAATTTCACGCATGAATTGAACTTTCTTAGCTTGGTCTTGCGGGATAGGAGAGATGAGTTCCAGACTTTGTGTAGCGTGTTGTACGTTGTTCGGGATTTGTTGATGGGTTTATTGATTTTTTCATTTGTTCCACCCGTTTTTGCTAGTGCAACCTGATATTAACGGTGTTGATATTGGTGTGTTTCGCCTCATCGTCTTGGTTTTCTTGATATTTATTTTGTGGCCAACCTCTTTCGCTAGATATGATAGCTTCTGCACTTGTTGTTGCATGGCGGTGTGTTAGCAGACTGTTATATCTTTAGGTACACAACAAAACTCTCTGTATAGACATATATATTTACTATTTATTTACTTATTTATTTATTACATTTCTTTTACACATTACTATTTTCACGTGTTGTTTCGAGGTTAAGAATCCAAATCGGAATGTCGGAATTCGAAATATATTGCCTTGAAGTAAGCTGATATTACCAACTCCAATGCAACTCAACCAGACACAACACAGACTAATTCAGATCATTGAATTTCTCCGTTAATCCCCATTGAATGCCGTTGGGAGACACGTCGTCAAGTATCCTCATGACATTGTGGCAACCGGAAACGCCGATTTTATTTATCAGTTGTAACCACATAACTAGTAATTCAATTTGTGTATAATGCTCACGCCCGTCAACCAATACGAAGATAGAAGAGGTATACACAATTGACGAAGATTAATTATCCGTCTCCTTCTATCGCGTCGTTATTGGCGGCGTCACATAAAGATGAGTTTAGTTGATCAACGAACGTAGAAACGAAGAGACTTAAATAAACAGTGTACGTAGCGAAGCTACACAAGTATAAATTATAAATAAATTACTGGTGTTAAAACAACGCGTGTTTTATTCAACCACAGTATAACTACCACCCACCTACAATTAGTGAGCGTCATAAACCGCCAGCAGCGACAAAACTATTTGCGGCTAACGGCACGGAAATTAAAACTTATGGCACTAAGCGTCTAACACTTGCATTGGGTTTGCGAAGGAATTTCACGTGGGACTTTATCATAGCAGACGTTAGTTCAGCGATCATCGGAGCCGATTTTTTGCGCCACTTCGAACTTTTAGTGGACATTAAAAACGGGCGATTGATCGACAATCTCACGAAATTGTCAGTCAAGACAATACAACAAACAACAAGTCAGCCAACTTTGAAAACTTTTGATGTTAATTTGGAGTTTGCAGATTTATTGGCCGAATTTCACGACGTAACCATTTTCACGAATTCTAAAAACCGCAAAATTTGTACAACGACTCACCACATCACTACAACAGGTCAGCCGGTCAGCGCTAAAGCACGAAGGTTGTCATCCGAGAAACTTAAAGCAGCTCAGGACGAGTTTCAATTTCTAATGGATCGGGGAATAATCCGTCCTTCTAAAAGTAATTGGTCTAGCCCTCTACACATGGTGCTCAAGAAGAATGGTGAATTCAGAGTTTGCGGAGATTATAGGGCGTTGAACTCGAGAACGATTCGAGATAACTATCCGATAAGTTTCATTCAGGATTTTACGCATTTCCTCGATAAAACAGAAATTTTCACCGTGCTGGACTTACAACGCGCCTATCAACAAATTCCGATTGAGGCTTGTGACATTCCAAAGACAGCCGTAATCACACCCTTCGGATTATACGAGTATAATTACATGACTTTTGGGTTATGTAACGCGGGTCAGACGTTCCAAAGGTTAATGCACGAGGTTTTGCGAGGGCTGAGATTTGTGTTTTCATATTTGGACGATATTTTCATCGCTTCAAAGACACTACAGGAACACAGAAGTCACGTCAGGATGGTGCTTGAACGATTATCGGAATATGGGTTATGTATAAATACAGCGAAGTGTCAATGGGGTAAATCGGAGGTTCAGTTCCTGGGACATCTGGTGACACCTAATGGCATCAAGCCATTACCGGAAAAAGTACAAGCCATCGACAACTTCCCAAGGCCGAAGACAGCTCAACAGTTAAAAAGATTTTTGGCTATGATAAATTTCTATCGAAGATTTATATCACACGCTTTCAAGAATCAAATGACGCTCCAGAAACTGATAGTAGGCAACAAAAAGAACGACAAGACTGAAATTATATGGTCGGACGAATCAATTATCGCATTCCAAGACTGTAAAAATGATCTTCGAAATGCAGCATTACTTGCACACCCGAATCCGAATTCCCGGTTGTCACTTTACGTGGACGCATCTGATGTAGCTGCAGGGGCTGTACTTCAGCAACAAAGTGAAAAAGGAGTTATTCAACCACTGGGCTTCTATTCAAAGAAATTTACAGAGAGCCAGCAAAAGTATTCTACATACGACCGTGAGTTGGTCGCGATGTACCAAGCAGTTAAGCATTTTCAGTACATGATTGAAGGAAGAGATTTCAGCATTTATACGGACCATAAACCGCTAACTTTCATGTTCCGTCAAAAATTTGAAAAAACGTCGCCACGACAGGTCCGACATATGGACTATATTGGGCAGTTCACAACAGAAATTCTGCACGTGGCTGGTAAAGACAATACAGTAGCGGATCTACTATCAAGAGTTGAAGTGATCGATAGTAACGATATTTTGAATTTCGACGAGATGGCAAAGGAACAAAAAGACGATCCCGAATTAAAAACTTTATTAGCAGGTAATAATTCAAATTGTGTTCTAAAATATTTTGTCGTTCCAGAATCAAAAGAAACACTGTGTTGTGAAGCAACCTATCAGTCAATCAGGCCATTTGTACCAAAGAGGTTTAGGAACCAGGTGTTAACTAAGCTTCATGGTTTGGCACATGCAGGGGTCAGAGCAACGAGCAAATTGTTACGGCAGAAGTTCTTTTGGCCGTCGATGAACAAAGATTGCAGCAGCTTTGTACGAACTTGTTTATCTTGTCAGCGATCTAAGGTACATCGCCATAATAAAGCGCCAGTTTCCGATTTCATCGTTCCCGATAGCAGGTTTCAACACATTAATATGGATATTGTGGGTCCATTACCAATCAGCCTGGGCAAACGTTACATTTTAACATGTATCGACCGATTCACGCGATGGCCAGAGGCATATCCGATTTCCGACATGACGGCTGAGACGATTGCACGTGAATTTGTGGCAAATTGGGTATCACGTTTCGGAACTCCTTCGCGAATCACCACAGATTTAGGCCGACAATTCGAATCCGACATCTTCAGAGAGTTAACAAGACGTTTAGGTATTAATCACCTTAAGACGACATCGTACCATCCTCAGTCGAACGGGATGATCGAGAGATGGCATAGGACTCTCAAGGCATCAATAAAAAGCTACCAAACAAACGACTGGATCGACGTACTACCTACAATCTTGCTAGGGCTACGTTCAACTTTCAAAGAAGACATCAAGGCGACACCAGCGGAATTGGTATATGGTATGTCATTAAGGTTACCCGGTGAGTTTTTTCACAAAATTCAAGAATCAGAGAACGAGGCTGAATTCCTACAAAAACTGAGAACAACAATGAACAATGTGAGGCCTAGACCTGCAAGTCATCATGATCGATCGAGGTTTTTCGTCCAGAAGCACCTGGCGGATTGCACCCACGTTTTTGTGCGTAACGACATGGTAAAGGCTCCGCTTCAACCACCTTACGATGGTCCATATGAAATTGCACAGCGGTTTGAGAAATATTTCAAAGTTAAAATAAATAACCAGACAAGAAAAATTTCGGTAGATCGATTAAAAGCAGCATTTCTGCCCATAGACGAACAGAATATCGAAGTTCCGGTAAACAAGCAGCAAAACGACGAAACAACTACCGAAACGGCCACTACTACGAGAACTGGACGACGTGTTCATATTCCTTCCAGATATCGATGACCTGAACACTAGCGGGGGAGTAATGTGGCAACCGGAAACGCCGATTTTATTTATCAGTTGTAACCACATAACTAGTAATTCAATTTGTGTATAATGCTCACGCCCGTCAACCAATACGAAGATAGAAGAGGTATACACAATTGACGAAGATTAATTATCCGTCTCCTTCTATCGCGTCGTTATTGGCGGCGTCACATAAAGATGAGTTTAGTTGATCAACGAACGTAGAAACGAAGAGACTTAAATAAACAGTGTACGTAGCGAAGCTACACAAGTATAAATTATAAATAAATTACTGGTGTTAAAACAACGCGTGTTTTATTCAACCACAGTATAACTACTAGCTACCACAACATTATCAAATAATATTAGAAACAGAAGTGGCGAGAGTACGCATCATTGTCTTACTTCTTGGTTGTTATTGTTGTAAGATTAACTTGGTTTACCTTTGTATTCATCTCGATTATCTGCATCATTGTACATATCTTGTATGAGTTCGATTAAGTTCTTTGGGATGCCCATTTGACAAAGTGCCTTCCATATTGCGTTCCTGTGTATTGTCAAATGCAAGCACGAATAGTAGATATAGTGCGTGTTGTCAGTGCAACTTCGTCTTAGTCTGAAGCCAGCCTCAGAGTTAATGAAAGTTTGGAGTTAATTGACGCTGAAATTTTGTCTCGGCTTCCTTCTTTCCATTTTCACGGTAAATATAACCGGTATTCCATACTTGTTATTATTGGTGTTAAAGCACTTACAGTTGTGGATATGTTTGAATATTTCAGATGGTATGTTGTCCGTTCAAGAGGCCTTGTTATTCTTCTTTTAGCAATGACACCGCTAACTTCTTGCTGCTAGAACTTCTAGCTGTATTGCAAGTTTCGTTAATGGCGTCAGTTAATTCGAAGATTTGTGTATTATTGGTGGTGTTCTCTCCGAAATATTCCTTCCTTCTCTTCAATTGTGGTATTTTGTTTAAGATTTGCCGAAAGTTGATTCGTAATAAGCGTTTTTTTGCTTAATCTAGTGCTGCTAAAAATAAGTCTGCCGGCTTCTATGTCATAGAACATAAGTTAGCTTCTGCATGGCGAAGGTAAATTGATCTTAGAATGATTCCACTATGCACATTTCAGCATTGAGATGTCAAGTATGACGAACCGCATCGATGTTAACACGGACGTTTTAATCCAGGGGGTATATTATGAAATTTTCGACGCGCGTATTATTTTCGACTTTTTTCGAAAATTTGGTATTATGAAATTGGTATGAAAACAGGTTTTGACAACACATGCTACCTTCGCCTGAAATTTACTTTGCTACCAGATTCAAGTTTATTGTAGATAAATTGATCATACGATCGATAGGTTAGCAAAGCAGACCGACGCTCTGACTTAGGTGGTAAACGCAGTTTAACGTTGACTTGTAGCCTACAGTAGATGTGATCTTCGAATCAGTGCACATATTCTCGGCAGAGTAGTGGCTCAATCGTAGATGCAGTGTACGTCGATATCCGTTAAGTATTTCGATATATGAACATATTTGGTGGTAAAGCTCGTGATGACATGCGAAAATACGTTTGACCTGAAGTGACCATTCGAACCGTTATTATTGCACGTACTATCAAAGATGTTAAATATTTACCACCTTAAAACCACCAGCTATCATCTGCAAACAATGAGTTAATCTAGAGATGGCACAAAACCTTTAAATCAGCCATAATGTGTCATTAAAAGTTCAATTGGTCTAAATATCTGCCAATAGTATTACTATACGGCCACCCGGTCGATGTTTGAGAATGCCAAAAGGCCTCGAACCATAGCGCTGATGACATAATTCATGGGGATCCGAGTGTTACGGATTCTTCAGTTGGTTCTGTCACGGACACTATAACGTTATCAGCCACGCAGTTGCGTGGCGTTATTGATTCACTTATTCGAGAGCAGTTCAAGCTCGTTTGAGTTTCTTCAGCAGCAGTTGAATGTATCAGACATCGTATGAACGAAAAAACGAAATATTCACTTGCCGTCAGCGTACTAAATACTCGCCGTACAAGAGACAAGGGAGATATACCTTACACCATTTTCAGACAGGAGATCATTAAAGGGCACAAGTTAGAACACGAATGAAGGCTTTTGGCACGTACGTGCGTGATTTTGAATATTGGGCTCAGAAGGGATTTTGTTTGGAGCTTCATTATCGCCGAGGTATCCATGCCCATTTTAGGAGCATTATCCATGCCCATTTTAGGAGCATTATCCATGCCCATTTTTCCATGCCCCAAATTAGTTGCTAAGCCGGGTGTAATGTTTTTACGATGGTAGATTTGGTTTGAAAATTCTACGAAATTCCCATCGAGCCAAATGTCATCTCCAAGACAGTAATTTCGACGCCATTTGGACTCTTTGAATTTTGCAGAGTGACATTCGGCTTGCGAAATATAATACAGTCACTCTAAATGGAGATGTATGCAACACTGTGTGGATTACCGTTTTGTTCGAGACATACAAGAAAAGATTGAACGAGACAACAACACTGGCTCATCCGTGTAGTTCAGGACGTATACCAACTATATAGTGAATGCACCAAACACTGCATTCGATACAGTAGTGCAACAATTGGTGAAGCAAATATGGAAGCAACTAGGTTTTTTTTTCTTAACGACTTACTGTAGCGGAGATATAATGCAACGACTCTTACAGAGAGCTCTTGGCAGCTTATTTGGGTATCAAACACTTTCGATATCGTTTCGGAGGTCGAAACTTTAAGTTATACCGACTATAAACCCTTTGTGATTGATTTAAGGCAGATTAGGGAGAAGGCATACCCAAGGCAGTGTAGATATCTTGAGTCTGTGGGGCAGTTTATAACTGATTTACAGCACATGTCAGGTATGGAGAACGTTATAGTGGCAGACACTCTTTCAGGCATCGAGCAAATAGCTGTTCCTGAAAATGTTAATTAATCAGCCATTGCAGAGACCATTGAAATGTCAAAATTGCTTGAGGTCAATACGACATCAACCCTGAAGTTGGAAGCATTTCACAAAAGCGGTATTTGCTGAAGCAATACCGATTCATGATATAACTGTCGCTTTTGTTATTCATAGGATGGATAGTACGTTTTGTTGTCCAAACAATTATCGTTATCGATCAGGGGACGCAGTTCGAGTCCCAGTTGCTTGCCTAGCTGTCAAGTTTATTGGGTTTTGAACGTAGTCGGACAAATAGCAATTACCCGCAATGTAACAAGGAACGGACGTGATTTCCGTTTACCATTTCGATTTCGAGCTGTTTTTTGAGATCCTTCGATCCTAATGAGGCGGGAATAAATAATAAATTGTTTACTGGGCAACGCTAAAAACTAACGGCCAGAACTTACTAGTTCATAAGTAGCACCGATGGAACCATTAAGAACCAGAAATATCCATGCCATTCGACATAACCTTGTGACATAATTCAACACAAACAGAATATAAATAAAAATACTAAAATGCTTAACACCTGCCATTTAGAAAATCTATTTCTAACAATCCTCATCTGAAGTTCTATCATCTCATCAAAAACAAAAATTCTAATTGTTATCGTAATTTTCTATCTAACAAATTTTATTTAATTTCACACGCTTATTACACTCGTAGCCAATATGTTAATAAACAAAAATTAACACATGTGCATTATATACAATTTAATTACATATATTGTTATCTTTGTCTTTCACTCAATAAAATATACTAATTTGATATGCGCGTAAGCGATCGCAATTTGAATATTAATTTAGAAAAGGATACACATACATTTATTATACATGGAATTATATAGGTATGAATGCAACAAAGCAAACGACAAATGCGAAAATAATTATAATGTTATCCTTACACGCATGGATATTTACACCAGTTAACTTATTATTTCATTTATAATAAATGCGTCAAGGTCACATATTCTCCTGATAAGCCCCGTTTTTATATGTAAAATAACCTACAAATTTTTTGTAATTCTTTGGATAATATTTGTATATATCGTACAATTTATTACAAGATGTTTTTGTTTAATACTAGCACTTACCTAACCTATATCTTATATATTCACGAATCACCAGACAAAATAATTGTTTTACCACCAATTTTTTTTATTATTTTTTTTTGTTACAATACGATAACACTTCACTATATTTCACTGCACATATTTCACATTTCACTGAATTTAAGTAAAATGTTATTGCATTATGGAAAACGGAAAATTTCCTAGCAATTTTCACTAAAAACAATTAAATTTTACACGAATTAAACGAACCGATTTTAAATGCTTGTTTACTGTCACGGAGTTAAAGCAAAACTCCACAATTATTCAATACTTAAATATGGACATAAATTCGTTTATTATAAAACAAAATGCTGTACACATTTGAATGTTGTCAAATACAGACTGCGGAGAGATGCATAGAGGCACACTGCCCACGCAGAAACTAAAATAACGCGTTCCCCTGGGGTTGATTCTATTAATTCTGAGCCCTTGATATTCGGAGGTGTTCCTTTATGGAACAATTTTTTTGACCTTATTCGATTAGAATGACAAACCGAAGTTATGTCCGATGAATGGAAAGTGGCCGCGTGGTTTCCTATCTTTATAAAAGGAGTTCGCTCAAAATGCGAAAACTATCGCGACATAGCTCGCCTTTGCACAGCATATACAAATTTCTGTCTTACATAATATTGGAGGGAATCATTCCTCTGACGGAGAAAACTGTAGGTGAAGATTAAGAAGGATTCCACCCGAATTTGACTGAAGTATTTTCGCTGAAGATGATTTCTTCTATAAATATCATGAAACTGCTTTTGACGGACATAACGTGTTCCTGGATTTCTAACAAGCCTGTGACTCAATCCATCAGGATAGCTTATGGTTTGCTTTGTGATATCTGTGAAAACCTGAAAAAATATGTGCGTTTATGTAAAATGACAGTAATGCAGTCATAATGTTCAAATGTTGTGGCTACGGTGTCAAAGAACTACTGGATCTACTTACTAAAGAACTACTGGATCTACTTACGTCCGATTCTTAGTGGACAAAATCAATGAGTCCAAAACAAAATATATGATCATTAGTTTTAGAGACAAAAACGCAATGGATTTTAGTAGTGATGACCACACATTTAAAGAAGTGACAAGTTTCCGATACCTCAGGTCCCTACTTTGTGCGATCTGTTTGCCTTATGTCCATTGCTAAAGTCAAAATACCTTACAAATGCCGACAAGCTGAGGTTGTACTAGATGTTGGTCAGAACCGTTGTCATGTATGTGTATGAGTGTTGGGCGGTGAAGGATTAGTGCACAAACATAAAATAACCTGCCAAAGGTAATTCACATATAATTCACAATATTTTATTGTATTGTTGCGTGAAAATACCATTCTGTCACTGTAATTGTATTTAATTTTATAAAAACGAAATAAGGAACCTTGTTTTAATAAAAACAAAGAATACAATACTTCTTGTTTTATATATAAAAATAAAAATTATTTCAGAAAATTTTCGTTTTTTTATTGCAAAAAATTTGCACGCGACTTTATAAATTTCCGCCCTAATATAAGTAGTAGAATATTTTCGTACATATCAATTAGTAGCAACGTTAAAGTGAACAAGTAAACAAAACTACGCGATGACTAATTTGATTGTGACATCATTATTTGTTGTATTCGCATTTGGTTTGAATGATGTGACCGCGCAAAAAGTAACGACCAAAAATGGGATTGTACTAGGCGAAGTGCGCGACAATTATGTGGCCTGGGAAGGTATACCGTATGCAGAGCCACCAGTGGGTAAATGTCGTTTTGAACCACCACAACCTGTCCGAAATTGGAGTGGTGTAAAAATTACAAAAGCGCCTGGTAACATTTGTTTACAATGGAACCATTTAAAACTTGAAGGGAATCTGTTAGACGGTAATGAGGACTGTCTATTCCTTAACATTTACCGTTCAAATGAACCATCACCATTAGACAAATTACCAACAATACTCCATATCCATGGTGGTGCATTTCAGCATGGAAATGGTGGTTCATGGGGCCCACAAATACTAATGCGGAAAGGACTAATTTTGGTGACAATCAATTATCGTTTAGGACCATTGGGATTTTTGAGCACACAAGATGAACATATTCCAGGAAATATGGGATTAAAAGATCAAAATATGGCCTTGAAATGGATCCACGAAAATATAGAAGAATTTGGTGGTGATCAAACTAAAATTACACTAACCGGATTTTCGGCCGGTGGTGCAAGTGTTCATTTACACTACATGACAAAATTGTCAAAAGGTTTGTTCCAAAATGGTATATCGCACAGTGGATCGGCCCTTAATCCATGGGTATTTATGGAAAATCCATTGGAAAAGGCAAAATTGTTAGCATTGAATGTGGGTTGCTCGATAAGAAATACTAAAACGATGACCAAGTGCTTAAAAAAGAAAAGTGGTGATGCAATTGTCTCAAGTGTACAAATCTTCCAACCTTGGCTATATAATCCGTTTAGTCCGTTTGGTGTCGTTGTCGAAGCGATTGATTCGGATACCGCATTTATAACACAAAGGCCTGAAAAAATACTTTGCTCAAGCCAGATGACTAGACTTCCATGGTTAGCATCGGCGGTCAAAGACGAAGGTTACTACCCAGCCGCTGATTTCCTACGAAGACCAAGTTATTTACCTTATCTAGATGTAAATTGGGATAGTGTTGCACCATTTATACTACACATGAACGATACAATTCCGTTGGCTGACCAACCAAGTGCTATGGAGAAAATACGTCACAAATATCTAGGAAATAAAAAAATAACGGAGCAAACATTTCCAAAAGTGGTCAACATAATTACCGATCATTTGTATTTAGTTGGTTTTCAGCGTGCGGTTGTAATGCAATCTCACCATAGTTGTACGCCCGTTTATTTTTACTTTTTTCGATTCGATTCACTCTATGGTGTTGAACAAGTATTTTCGTTGCGTAACGATATTCCAACTGGTGCGGCCCATGGTGATGATGTATTTTTAATTCATCCTCGTGATGCATTGCACCCCTATAACGAGGACGAATTAAAAATACAAACGGAATTAGTCGATTTGTATTATAGTTTTGCGTCAACTTCTAAGTAAGTGATCGAGTGGATGATAACTTTTTTTTTTAATTAATTTTTATACAAATTACAGGCCAACACCGTTGGGCGGGGTTGAATTTGAAAAAGCCAATGTTAAATCGAAAAATAACAATACATTCAAATACTTGGATTTTTACAACTACAACAATGCATCGATGATAAAAGCACAGGATATTGCGCATCAAAGTTTCTGGAGGCGATTCCCATATTACTGAACATTTTAATAAATTTTTACTGCATGAACTTGGCACATTATTTTCGGCCATTATACTTGTATCATTCTTGACGTTACTATATCAGAATGACAAAAGTATAGCACAGTTTTTAATTTATTTGTTTGGTCCTTGCTAGTTGATCCTTGCTAAGTCAATACCTGAACTCAGTTAAGAGCAGAAGGCTAAAGTTTAAAAATTTGAAATGAAATAAATCACTCGGCTATATGAAACGCAAATTCAGTTATGTCCCTTTGCAAAATAGGATCCTTAACTTGACTTCATTGATTTCTCTCATAAATATGATATTCTTCGATAAATGCATGATTATGGAACCACTAACTTTCATCCTTTAAAATCTATAACCTTGTAATGTAACTTCACGAAGTTCTTCAACTCCTTTTTCTTTTCTAGACTTGGCCGACCTTGCTAATAACGATTAGTTCTTTAAGCTCTTTGGATCAACGTTTCTTAGATCATACCTTTGTGGCAATCATCTATAATTAGTAAGATCATTTGCACTTCAAGGCTGTGTTTATTATCTTCAACTTCTTTCGGTTTACAACCCCTACTTAAAGGATCTGCCAAATACAATTTTGTACCCTTTTTAAAAGTTACCATTGGGTTGTATTGTGCCACTTCGAGTAGTAAACGTTGAAGCCTGAGGTCTGATGTATCGATTTTTCCGGTAGCTCTAACAGATTCATTATTTATTTAGATAATTCATCATGCCTAATAGTCGTTGTAATTGCAGTAGATTACTGGACACTTAAAGTTTATTAATTGTTTCAATTTTATGTTTATCCGAATGTAATCCATCTTTCGATAAAATATGACCCAGAAATTTGACAGATTGTGCCCTAACGCATATATTAAAATGTCATTGAGGACTCATCACATTTAGTACTCCTTCCAGTTTCTAAAGAACCATCTGAAATATTTCAGGCACTGATGATAATCCAAACGGGAGACGTGTACATGTATATCTACCTCGGGGAAAAGCAAATGCTAAATATTTCTCTGTTCTTGCAGAAACCTTAATCTGCCAAAAACCTTTGTCGCAATCCAGTTTGATAAAAAATTTGGCATCTTCTATTTTAGCTGCTATTTATTCCAGGGTCTTCAGTATACAATATCTTCGTTTCAGATTTTTGTTGACATTTATTGGATCTATACATATTCTAATTAGCTTGGAACTTTTCGTTACAATAACTGACAGGAGTTGGTTCGTTTATTTTTTTATAACCCTAATTTTTTTTATTTCGTGTAACTTATTTTGCACCTCGTCATTTATTGCATGCGGTATTTTTCGAGCTGGTTTTATTTCGTTGGTTTATTTTTCGAGTTAGTTTAATTACCGCCCATAATTTCTCGTATTGTTTCACTTCTGCGAGCATCCTTCTTTTCCATGTTACAGGTGGCCGTTCAACTTTCGTTTTTCCTTGGATTCCACTCTGGAGCTCTTCTTGTGACATCATTAGGTGACTTCCTTAGCGTGTGGCCAATCCATCTCCATTTGCGTTTCCTAATTTCGATCTCAATGACTGTTTGATTTGTTTGCCTTAAGAGCTCAAGATTTGTAATTTTGTTGGGCCAGAAGCACCTCAGTATTCTCTAAGACATTTGTTTACACACACCAGTAGCTTGTTATTGATCTTTTGCGTTTGCTTCCAGGTTTTATAGACATACAGCAACACCGATTTCACGCATGAATTGAACTTTCTTAGCTTGGTGTTGCGGGATAGGATAGATGAGTTCCAGACTTTGTATAGCGTGTTGTACGTTGTTCTGGATTTGTTGATGGGTTTATTGATTTCTTCATCTGTTCCACCCATTTTTGCTAGTGCAACCAAGGTATACGAATTCATTAGCCTCTTCTATTTTCTATTGGTTGATATATATCGGTGTTAATATTGGTGTTTCACCTCATCGTCTTGGTTTTCTTGATATTTATTTTGAGGCCAACCTGTTTCGGTAGATCTGATAGCTTCTGCACTTTTTGTTATATGTCGGCGTTTTAACAGACGAATCCAGATCATTTAATTTCTCCGTTAATCCCCATTGGATGCCGTTGTCAAATATTCTCATGACACTATCTAATAATATTAGAAACAGAAATGGCGAGAGTACGCATCATTATCTTCTTGGTTGTTGTTGTTGTAGGATTAACTTTGTTTACCTTTGTATTCATCTCGATTATCTGCATCATTGTACATATCTTGTATGAGTTCGATTAAGTTCTTTGGTATTGTGTCAAATGCAAGCTCGAATTCCACGAAGAGTAGATACAGTGCGTGTTGTCAGTGCAACTTCGTCCTAGTCTGCAGCCAGCCTGCTCGTTCCTCAGAGTTAATGAAAGTTTGGAGTTAATTGACGGTGGAATTTTGTCCATACTCTCAAATCACCTTTCTCGGGAATCGTTATGGTCGGCTTCCTTCTTTCCATTTTCACGGTAAATATAACCGGTATTCCATACTTGTTATTATTGGTGTTAAAGCACTTGCAGTTGTGGATATGTTCCCTTTGAATATTCCAGATAGTATGTTGTCCGTTCAAGAGGCCTTGTTATTCTTTTTTTAGCCATGACACCGCTAACTTTTTGCTCCTAGAGCTTCTAGCTGCGTTGCTAGTTTCGTTAATGGCGCCAGTTAATTCGAAGATTTGTGTATTGTTGGTGGTGTTCTCCCCGAAATATTCCTTCCATCTCTTCAACTGTGGTTATTTTGTTTAAGATTTTCGTAATAAACGTTTTTTTGCTTAATCTAGTGCTGCTAAAAATTCTGCCAGCTTATATGTCATAGAACATAAGTTAGCTTTCATGGCGAAGGTAAATTGATCACGAACCGCATCGATGTTAACACGGACGTTTTAATCCAGGGGGTATATTATGAAATTTTCGACGCGCGTATTATTTTCGACGTTGTCGAAAATTTGGTATTATGAAATTTTCGACGCGCGTATTTTTCGAAAATTTCCTATTTTGAAAGAAACGACGCGTTTTTTTTAGATAATGACGAAAATTGTACGATGAATGAAAAGAAAAATGTGTGGTTTATATTTTATACAATATTTTTTCTTTAATTGGTAAATAATTTATTTAATAATAACACAAAATGGCGTCGTTGAATTTATTTATCATTTATATTTTCGGTGTTGTAGAAATTTCATAATAGATATTTTCGACGTTGTCGAATTGGTCGACGGTGTCGAGAAAAAACGCGAGTCGAAAATTTCATAATAAACCCTGGGTTCGAATATTTATCCGTCTACACATTTTTTTAGCGGTTTTTCTAGTAACGACCCCTGATGTTTCCTTCGATTGTGAAACGAATTCGCACTTCTAAATAATTTGAAGGCAGCCAAATCGAGGACACACGAATACAGGTTCGCTTTAAATATCCATCTGCTAATTGCAATGCCACAGCCAGCTTATACTGACTTGGACGACGGTTCGGCCTAAAGATTCTGCACTCCAACAGGGGATAATAGTTGTGTTTATTGTCATTACCGATCGCAATCAAGAGATGAAAAATCCCTTTCTCAACCCTCTCCCGTTGGGATTCGAATCCAGTACCTCTCGACCCAAACACCATAGCTTTACCCACTGTGGCAATTGCTCAGTAAATTTAGTATTCTTATCTCGTATTTCGAGCCCATACGATCATATATCTTGTCATTAAGTTCATCAGCCTAAAATATTTTCGCATAGAACGAAACTTACATATCAACAAAAGCTATAAATCGTTAATCGCGATTATAAAAACTAAATTTTAACAAAGGTGCGGTACATCTTAAATAAATTATGTAAATTTAATCCAAAAATACTTCGTCGATATATTTAGGCATAAATTAAATAAATAATAAAGTAAATAAAAAAATCTTAATTCCCTAAAACTGACCGATTACGTAGGTTATACCGGCTCGTATTAAACGAATTAAATTTATCAATGGCTTCGACCTCAGCGTCACACGAATCCATCAACGGGGTTACACTTACAAGTATACTGCGACTTTTCGATCGACGCGGTAATATTCTCGAACCAATCCGATCCGAGCTATCAATCTGCAATAGAATCTCGCGAACATCGTTTAATTCGTCCGACATGATCGTATTTTGTTTGATTAACTGTTTCAAGATTAAATTGTTCATCTCATTTAGATCATTGTATTTGACCGCGTTGACTACACACACAAGTATTGAAGCGACGATAAAAAATTTCCGTGTTGTCCAAATCCAAAAATCTAGACTCGTTTTTGTATCAATCATATCGGTATGATATCGAGCGATTATATATACGCGTACGATATACTCACACATGATACTGGTCGATATGACGAACAGCAACGGAAGCCGCGATGTTATCGTACGTTGAGACGATGTGAATATCATTGTGACTATAAGATAGAATGTGTAGTACACGATTCCATTGACGATCGTATATTCGCCAAGCATCCAATTTTGTATTAATTGAACTTTTGCAAATATTTCCGTAACCATTTCATTATTTTCGAGTGTTGTCGCCCGAAACTCGTTCGTTAGGGTTTCTAAATTTTCGCGTGATTCAAACAACGATTGCGATAAATGGTTACCATGTTCGTAGATCTGTTTTTGTAATTCCAACCCGATCAACTGATGTTTTAGTAATTCCTCTTGTTGCTGTTCGGCTAGAGTTAGTTTCACTGCAACTTGACGCGATATTTCACTCAACAAATCGATTGTCGCTTCTGTTTCTTTGTGCCACAGTTGATTGCGCAGGAAATAGCACATATTCTGGGTATGCGTATAAAATTCGGTAAACGTTAAAAAAGCGCGATCTTTAAGTTCCTCAAAACAAATGCGACGTAAATTTTGCTTTTCATCGCGATCACACTCGATTTGGGTTTGATCGGTCATGGCGAGGAAGCAATTTGCAAATCCGATAGCCAGTTTAATTTGCATATCTTCCGTCAGCTCGTTACATCCGCGTTCAAATTCGATTACAGCATCGTACCAACATTTACCATATCGTTCGTTTTCACGACGCTTCAATATTAGCTAGAAATTATAATGAAAACATTTTTTTAATTCAATAGTCCGATCAAATGTAAAATGGGCAGGTGTGTTTTACATTGGCCATATTTACCTCATACATATCTTTCCCTTTCGATAAAATATCTTTGCATATATCATTATTTTCGTAAAGACTATGAACACTACAAACGGTTACCGTAAATATTAGTAAAATATACATTTTAAACCGATCACAAATAAGACAAAATATTTGTTGAATTTGTACGTTTACATGACAGGACAGGGACGACACGATTTCAAATAATAATCAACATTAGCGCCAATTTGTATAATACGTCCTTATTGTAAACAATTTTGAAATGGGAAACGGGTGTTTCAAAATCGAGTTCAACATTTTTGTTGTTACGAATTCAATAAAAAGTCCGTGTAACGCCGACTAAACATCACTGACATTTTTTCTGATATCGTGCGCAAAATTTTAAGTCTCAAGAATTGAAGAGTTAAAACAAATACTAGAAGTTAATGTTGAGTATACCTGTAAGCTGTTGTAAAGTGTTAATTGATGGTATCGCTCATCTGCATAAATAATTCCAAGGTTATGCAAGATTCTTAATTTCGCTGTATATAAGAACACCAAGAACATTGAGTCTTCATCAGTACGTTGTGTGTCTTGTTGTGAAGATGATTCAAAAATTTGTTTCGATATTACTGTGTGTCGTCGTCTTAGGCCTAGTTGCAGGCAATGAGTTAGTGAAAGTGACTCTACCAAATGGCGTGATTGAAGGAACTTTTGATAACGATTACTACTCGTTTAAGGGAGTACCGTATGCGGAACCACCAATCGGTGCCAATCGGTTTGAACCGCCTAAGCCTTATACACAAGTGTGGACGGAACCATATAAGGCACATCAGTTTGGGAATATTTGTATGCAGCTGGATTATTTTACGCCACCAGAAAAGGAACTTATCATCGGCGATGAGGATTGTTTATATTTAAATGTGTTCACAAAGTCGTTGAATAGTACATCTCGACTTCCGGTTTTCTTCTTCATACATGGGGGTGCCTTTAATTTTGGTCATGCGGGAATTTATGGTGAAAAAACTTTACTCACCAATAAAAATGGGATAGTGGTTACAATGAATTATCGACTTGGGCCACTAGGATTTTTGTCAACCGAAAGTAACGTAGTGCCTGGAAATATGGGTCTTAAAGATCAACAAGTAGCTTTGGAATGGACATACAAGAATATCGAGAAATTTGGCGGTGATCCTAATAATATTATCGTGTATGGTCAATCGGCTGGTGCGGGAAGTGCTCATTTCCATTATTTGAATAAAAAATCGAATCAGTTTATGTCAAAAGCTGTGCTATTAAGTGGAACCGCTTTAAATTCATGGGCGATAATTGAACAGGGTTTAGGACGCGTCCATAAAATAGCCCACCACTTAAATTGTACCAAAGCTTCGATTGATGAACTTGTGAAGTGTTTAAAATCAGTGAACGGTGTGGATTTAGTGCGAAGTACCAATGTATTGCGTCCACGACCATTTTTACGATATCCAATTGTGCCATTCGGTCCAACGATTGAGCCGGCATCCGATCATGCGTTTATAGTCGCCAAACCGATTGATGTGATCGCGGCTCAGGAGCTTCCCCCAAAGCCAATTGTTTTTTCGATAGCATCAGGCGAAGGATATTTAATTACGGCCGAATTATTAAACATCGATTTGACGCTCGTCGACCATAGCTGGAATGCGGTCCTGCCATACATCTTGGACTATTATGGAACCATTGCACCCGAACGATTGGATGAAGTATCGCAAAAAATTCGTCACGAATATTTAGGCGATAAAGCATTGAGTCGGGCAACGATCGAACAGCTTACGGCAATTTCGGGCGATCGGCTTTTTATATATGATGCAGAACGGGCTGCTAAACTACACGCCAATCTTGGCGCGAATAACACATATTTTATGTATTTCAACTATAGCGCATCGGTCAGCACCGGCCATGTGTTGTGCCAGTGCAAAAATTATAAATTTACGGCTGCGCACACCGACGATATATTGCTACTAATGGACAATCCATTAAATATTCAGCCGAGTGAAAATGATTTGGCCATGGGTCTGAAAATGGTTAACATGTTTTACAATTTTGCTGGCACGAACCAATTGAAATTGGCCGATGTACAAGTTCCTCCAATGCAGAGTGGTGACGAACATTTTACGTACGTCAACATCGATGGACCGGACGATATTTCAATCAAGCAAGCCGATGATTTTGGGAATTATAAATTTTGGAAAACTTTGGGATTTGCAGAAAATTTATAATTTAACAGTGTTCGAAAAATAAAATCTTATCTGTGTTTAGTGACATCTTTGGTTTGTTTTAAATATATCGGTAAATGTCAATAGATGTCACCGTCTTTATTATCATTAAGATAGAATTATCATTAAGATAGATAGATGCCGCCATCATCATAAAGAATTAAATTATATAGTGACATCGTTTGTAATATATATGTGTAATAGCAAAACCAACACTATTGTATATTATACAAGCCATGAAGCTTGCTTAAGTAAAACATATTATGACTACTATTTGGTGTATGTGTTAGTGAATTTGACTACAGTAAAAATCGAAACAAAAAATTATATTTCGCACTGTCCATACTCCTCTAAATTCAAAGTACATAACATTTCTACAAAAAAAACGAAACAAAAATTATATTTTGCACTGTCCATTCTGCTCTAAATTCATAGTATATAGTATAGTATATAATGAAGTAAATAATAATAACAATACTTCTCTCTCTCTCGTTAAATAATAAATTTGTTTTTTGCTTTGTCATAAAGAGCGCAACATACTGTTGTTCCATCATTCGTATTCATTTTTTATTTACATCAAAGCATATAATAAAAGTATATACAAATTATACTATGTCACAACACTTATACTTAGGTATAGTAGTCACTTTTTGGCATGAGTATCGCAACTTCATGGCTTGTATATACATTTGTGTTGGTTTTGGTAATAGTCAAAAGATGACGCCGTTTTAATAAATGTGTCTAAAATAAAATTATATTCGTGTAAAGATATATAGATGCCGCCATCATCATAAAGAATTAAATTATATAGTGACATCGTTTGCAATATATATGTGTAATAGTCAAAACATGACGCCGTTTTAATAAATGTGTCTAAAATAAAATTATATTCGTGTAGATATATAGATGCCGCCATCATCCCAAAGAATTAAGTTAGACGGGACTACCTTGAGAATTGATCACATTAAATAAATAAGACTTAATTCAGCAATTACACAGCTCTTAAGTATATTTTAAGATTTATTAAGACTTAATTCCAGTTCAAGCAAATACATAATAACAATAGTAATAACCGCAATAAATCAAAAATGATAAGAAACCGCGCGCGCTCACACACATATTCCAGTCATTGTCGGTTTTAATCCTCGAATTTTTTTAATTTAAGTAAATAATTTTCGGCCACATATTTCCAATAGTTTGCTCGTATCGTATCATGTTTCGTCACCATTAGGTTACACAGTTCGATAATTTTATTCTTAAATGTGTCGATATTTTCGTTCGGGTCCTGCGACAAATGTGACTGGATGGGGGCTAATTTCAATGATTTTTCGACATACATATCGATAAGAAAGGCTAGTAGGTAGGGCGAACGATTTCCACTTTCGTACAGTTCTTCGCAGAATTCGATTACTTTGGGAAATTGATCAAGCGTATTTTTCTCTTCTTGGAGAAGGCCACGTAAAAAATTCCATGAACTCTCGTTCTCTTTGACTAGACGTATTCGATCGATAACATAATTTACTTCGCGCTGTAATACTTCTGGTGTGAAGCCGGTATGTTTCAGCACAAAGAATCGTTGATTCCACGCCGAATTATTTCGCCAATCGTCTGTGATTAATTTATCGACATACTGTAATTCATTTTCGAACAAATTGTATTCTTTGATGGCCCATTGACGATGTTGCCATGCATGATAATTTTTCGAATCGACTTGCAATATGAATTCGGTCAACTGAAGTTCGCGTGACGGATCCTTTAACCATTCCACAATGACACGGCGATGGTGCCAGACTTGATAATTTTTTGGATTCTCCTCGATAACTTCCTCTATATAATCGAGTTCTTCGTACAAATCTTTATCTAATTCCTTAAGTATATCGCGACGATATTGCCATACAGTATAATTGGCTGCGTTCAATTTGGCCGCATCTTTTGTCAGTTCTAGCGCACGGTCGGATTTTTCCAACGATGCGACCACCGCTCGAAAATAATCATAAACATCACGAACTGTAATGTAAACACGAAATTGTAAAACACAACATAAATAACAAGGTCGTAAAACATACATTTTTCACTGTAGGCTATCGAAACGACCGGATGGTCGCCATCATCCTGTGGTAAAGGTGTGACATCGGACCATTCCGGCCGTTGTGCATAAGGAATCCAATCTTCTGGTAATCCATCATCGGAACTATTATCACCCATATTTTAATGTAGACACAAAACAAGAATTAATTCGATTCGATGTATTAAACACGGGATGAAACACTAATAAATGAGAAATAACTATTCGATACAAAAGTAAGAGGTACAATGAAATATGTCAAACTTATATTTTGACAGCGCGCACACACTTAATAGTAGCGCCATCGTACAAAAGTATAAACCAACTAACCATATTTTTGAAATGTTAGAATTCAAATTTTTGACTCGAGTAGTTGTTGTATTTTTAGTCGATTTGACATTTTACGTTAACCGTTTTGATTTTTATTATAATTTTGAAATATTTTGATACTATGGCCGTTACGAGAGGACAATCAAATCGAAATACATGTGATACAGAAGTGATGTGTACACCAAGAAATAAATCATCAACATCGCGGAGTAGACCTAGACGTTTGCCGGTACAACAAGGTGATGATAATTCGAGTGCTTCAACAACGAATCAACGTAGTGTAACACCGGCGGCCGAGCTGTGTCGAACAGAAAGTAATACCAGCAGTTCAAGCGTAAGATGTTCAGCGATACGTTGTCTTTGTTTTTATTTTTTTTACCTGCTGACTTGTGTTCTGCTGTCGATCGTTATTTATAGTGTTTTAACATCATATTCGAAAACATTGAGGCAAATTGAAGATTTAAAATCGGAAATATTTACATTACGGGTGAGTTGATGTCGTTTTAAATTTGCATTATCTATTTGCCCTCGGTAATAAAGACTAAATGTCAACGGGTACATTTCTAATTGGGTCTCGATTATTTTATATGTCCTCTGTTGATATCTTAAACGTCGGATTTGAATGAACGTAGCCTAGGCGAAACCAACCGTTCAGCAAATTACATTCGCTAGCTCATTGCCGTAGAATAAAATTCTTATACGTTCCGCACTGTTATCCACAAATCTCTGCTTAAACTCCGTATTTCATTTAGAGCGGTCATTTTAAACCGCAGCTGCGTTTGTTCACGTTTCCGCTTATTTATTTACGTATTGCCTACAGTATGCAACAATCGGTAAAAATAAAAAATAAATTACAATAACATTTGATACGATTGATTAATTGATGAATCAACTATTTCCAGAAACGCGTTCAGAAATGCACATTTTCTGAACGCGTTTCTGGAAACATGACTTGGAACGCAAAATTAGATAACCGATAAATGGTCAAGGCTGGCTCCAAAAGATCGCGATTGGTCGGTGCATAGTAAGGAGGAAGAGCTTACTGAGCATCCCTTGTTTACGGTAAGAGTGATAAAGAGCGAAAAGAGCGGAAAATGGACACATCACCGCCTTAAGATTAACTGTATCGCAAAAGTCGTGGCAGTTGACCTTATTGAAGCCCAACATCATATAACCTTTGCTGATGATATAATCAAAATGTCTGATAAAAGTAGGATCGATTGGAAAGACAACACCAAGATCAGCCATTTTCACGCCGTCTGCGAAAAGTAGACACTTAGCGAATTTGTATCTTGATCTACTAATGGTAGTCGGACTTCAAAGATGACTTGCTCTTGTACTACTACCCTAGCTTTGGTGGTTAGCAGCTTGACTTATATCCAAAGATTTTTCCCGGTAGGCATCCATGTTGTACTAGAAATTTGATGCCGCAGTTCCCTTGGTCGACTTTTTAGTTATGATGGGGGCAAAATATTGGTTCTAGCTCTACCATGATACACATCGGATAGCAGGTCAATCGAATTGCTCTGCTTGTATTTAAACAACCAAATTCTAGAGGATAATTGTAGCACCCCACCTACGAATTCTTCATGTAACATAATTTTCTGTATGCCCATGGGAAGACTCTGGTATTGTTTGTCAATCAGGTCCTTCTTTTTTCTAATGAGGCTGGTAGTAAATTCTAATGCATGCGTCTTTTCCAACGTACCGTCTGCCAACTGTTGTACTTGCTCATGACATTTTTTAACATCCCGTTAATCTAGCACGCTAAATAAATTCCCCACAACAACCAATGGCTTTTGCAGATATAGTGTGGCATTTATTTTGTCTTTACAAGTGTCCCGCATATGGTCCGTTCCTTGTATGTGACTCCACTCGTGCCAGTAGCTAGTTAGGTTAAATTACATAATGAATTTCAGCTCACTGGCGAAAATAATTGCCCCTACCAACTCTGCAAAAAGATTTCTGGTTCTGTGATTAAGCTTTTAAACAGAACGTCCTAATTTATGCTGCTATTGGCTTGAACACCTTAAATTTATAAAAAACTACTTTTAAAAAAATTTTACTTAAAAAAAATGACAATCGGTTTGCCGATAGAAACGATCCCAAACTATTCAATTGGTTGCTCTGTTTGTTATGAATCTAGCTACAGACCCGCAAGCACGATGTAACTAACATATCTAAACAAAAGCTCATAAGCAACTTGTCCCACCCGCCAATTTATTTGCTATGGCGTCATTACCCAAAAGGCGCAATCGTTTATACTGTGATCTGTATGTGATCGCATGTTGTAACCAAATATGCAAAACCAAATATGCAGGTGAAAAAGTAGTAAACGTATGCACTGTATTTCTTAAGGCACTTGCGACTTGGAGAAGATGTTTGTTCCAATTTTGCTGTTCTTATCCAACATAGGCTCTAATTTCTGCAAGTATTGCGGTTGGCCGATGCTTTATCAAAGGAACTATATCCAGTTGAATGTAAACAAGAAGGAGGTAAAAGAAAATATCATCGATGTCCAGCTTAAGTTTTACCTGATTAAGAATTGTCTGAGAAAACAATTGGAACTTTGTCTGAGCAATGTTTGAGGACGATTGGTCTATATAGAGTAAGATTGCAAATAAATCTCTAATTCTAACAGCATAATGGGAGCAATGAAAAAAGGTGAATGCCTGTATTTAGTACAAAAGGGTTGGATTGCTAAAATAATTGAAGGCTGCCTTCTAGTTAATAAGGCAAATGTGAAAATACGGTAACAATTCTACAGCAATATAATGTCAGGTTGTATAAAAAAAAGAGAAAATAGGGCTGCCGCCCTTTAAAACTTTAAAACGTCGTGAGATTTGTGCAACGAAATTCTCCGATTCAATAATTCCATAAATGTCATCTTCGAGCGTTTTCAGTCCCCGTCTAAATGTTTAGCAGGCTTTACGTGTGGCCTCACATTTGGTGGTACTCATAGCGAATCTTATACTGAGTGAATATTTTGGATATTCGGTATTAAGTTTTCCAATTAAGATTCGTAATTGGGTTTTCAGGCCCTTATTACATCGCCCCAACGGATTGGCTTGGAGATGATACAATAATTTTAGACGTTGCTCAATTCCAAAACAGCACGTATAGTATGTTGAATTGTGTAGCTAACAAACTACGATCCTTTGTCAGAAATTAGTCGCATTCGTAAACCATAATCAAAGTTTTTGTACAATCTAAAGCGGTTGCCGATATAAGTGGGAATAATTCCACCCAACAATCGGTGATAACCACCGTTACCTTCAGGCAAAGGCCTAAACAGATCGACAGCCATAACTTCCATTCATTGTGACATAATCGGAGTTTTATACAGCGCACTTAGTTTCAATTTTATAACTTAATATTTCTGGCAGTCCACAATTGCGATAGAACTCAGTGATCGTATGATGCTTCCCTGACCGAAAGTGTTTCGCCTGTGGGTAAATCTGAATGACAGCGCATTAAAATATGGTTGCAAAGTGAAATGTTTACCACCAATTGGGCTTCGTCTTTATTCTCGTTATGATAACGATAAGGTATCCTCGAGATAGGCTCGATGGTGGTAGATGATCGAGACAGCTTGTGAGCCAAGAAAAAATACCAAGATACATCATTTATGACACAATTCATCCTGATGGAACAACCAGGCAATAAAAATGGAACAATTTGATCATTTTTATAATTTTTTGGGTCATCGCTTTATAGCAGGAAGTGATAATAATGCAAAACAGCACGATTGGGAATCAAGATTGGCTACAACGAGAGGCCGAGCGTTATCAAAGGAATCGGAAGTAGTTACACTAAAGGGACGGAATGTTGGACTTGTCATCGGACCACTCACCTGTCTTAATCACTCTGGCTACCGAGATAGTGAACATATAGAAATAACCGATGTTAAGCGACAAAATAACTGACTGGAACCAATTCAGATATAAGTAAGATATAAAGCCTCTAGAAGAAGTAACATCTGTACGCTTGCTACCAATTATGTTTAAATTATTTGAAAAACTACTACCTAATAAAGCTTATATTACTGGAAAAGAAGCTGGTTCCGGTCCTTCAGTTGGGGTTTAGGCTGAAGCACTCAACAATAGAACAAGTACGCAGAATTCCTGGAGAAAAAAAAGATAGTGTTATTCTGTATTCATAAACATAGCGCAAACTTTTGATAAGGCGTGGCATGTGAGATTACAATACAAAATAAAGCAATGCTTACCACAAGACTTCTATAGAATATTAACATCGTATTTAATGGACAGATATTTTATTATAAAACATCAGGATATTTATAGAAATGTCCGTCCAATTAAATCTGGCATATCAGGGTAGCATACTTAGCCCAATATCATATCTGATATATACTGCTGATATACCTACAAGCAATCAAGAAACTACCACAACATTTGCAGACGACACGGCACTACTCTCATCTCATGAAGGCCCCATCAAAATGACAGAGGTTTTGCAGGAGAATATTAACGGTATTGAAGTATGGATAAAAAAATGGCGAATTTTCAAATGGCTTTACAATACCAGGAGGAACATGTCTACCAATACCAATGAGTAACTAGAATATACCTGAAACTGATGAAGTAAAATATTTAGGTATTCACCTCAACAAATGTCTATAGAACAAAAAGAAAGTAATTGGGAATAAAACTGTCAAAATGTATTGCCTCATATGCAGAAAAACAAATTTAACGATTGAAAATAAACTACTGCTTTATAAAATGATAATAAAACCTACCTGGATGTATGAATGGTATACAGGTGTGGGAAACGGCCAGTTACTCGAATTCGGATATGCTTCAGCGGTTCCAGTCTAAACTTCTAAGAATCTTAGTAGATGCATTATGGTTTATATCAAACGATATAATTCTCAAAAACTTCCAGGACCCAACAATACGAGAATAAATGGGGATTGCAGTACCATATTTCATGGTATCACTCATGATTGACAGTTCATCCAAACGAACTGGAGAATAAACTTTTTTTTTTTTTTTTGTTTCTGAACTCTGCAATCTGTTCTGGGGCCGAAGCTCTTTCGCAGTTAATTTTTAACGTCCTACCTTACGCCGTCACCAGCCAAAGAATAAACTTTACACTACCACAACGAGGGAAACATCACAAAATTTCCGGGTCCATTTGGAATATCAGGGCCTCCGTTAATAAACGCTTTAAAGGTTCGAAAGGAGAGCCTTTAACATTACTCTGATACCACGAATAGGCATGCAAAAATGTGCGAACCTGTGACAAGTTCATTGGAATCATCTCCAAAATCGCAGAAACTTTTAGTTATAACGTTCTCAAGGAACTGGACATGTGGGGTATAGTTGTTGTGTGTTGGACTACCGGAACGGCTCCCACTCACCTTTCCCAGTAAATGACTCCGTACAAATAATTTTAGGCTCTTCACGAATTTTTTATAAACATTTTACTTTTTTTTATTTACTTCGCAGTGGTTTACATTTATGTTCACAAACTGAAATTACAACTATATTTTATCCTTAATGATTTTTTTCTTTAGTTTTATCGCACGAAACTGTCTTAATATTTTTTCATGTTTTCTGGATACCGAGGTGCACGTTGTAAAACTTGTAAGCGTAATGGCGTCTCCATATATTTTTATTTATTTTTCGAATATTGAAAAATTTTCTTTTCACCTATCGGTGGCGTCTGCAAGCTATATTTATTCAGGGCCGCGGACCTGATTTAGATATGAACTTTTCCGGTGCTGCGACCCCTTTTGTTAAAATTGCTTTCGTTTCGATGTCGACATTCGCGAGTGCGTCGCGACAGACACTCTAGTGAAAGAAATTACATTTTGCCTTGTAAGTTAAATAGTTGTAACTATTTCAGAACCATCTCAAGGTCGCGTACATGTTAATCAAGACTGTTTTAAACCATAATTATATCATGAAGGTATGCTATGATAATGACGTTCGGAAGACCAGCTCGAAATCGGCCAATCAAACCCTGTTTGATCGCGATCATCACTACTGATCTTAACCTGCCAATAGCTAGAACGTAGATCAATCTTTGACATAAATAAGTACTGCTTGGTCAATTATAAATGCACATCGATTCTAGGGAGCGGGTAACAATCCGTGACTGTATATCTGAATTTAAATGCCTATAATCCACGCATAAACGTATTTCGTTATTTTTCATTTTAGGTGGCATAACAACTGGCGCTGTCCATGGAGACTCTTCAAAAACGCCTTTTTTTAATTTCTTGTCTTAAAATTGCGATGCGGGGTCCAGACATTTGGTACGTCTTGCTCGAACATTCGATGGATTTGGTTGGGTCTTTCTCTAGCTCAAAAGTATCGCAGAAAGTTGTTAACAAATCTTCTATACTCGAACTTTTGCTCTGCCGTTATTTCCACGCTGGTTCCGCCGGTTCCAGGCCGGTTCCGTTGTTGCCTAAAATTGCGATATTTAAAATGGGCCTCGGAAATTTTCGTATTAGCATAACTTTTAAAGTCAGTTGTTTTGACATGTTCTCAAATTTTGCACGACTGCCGGTCATATATCAAATCCAGCCAGCTGTGTTTCATCCACTACATTTGGTTTTTCAAACAAACCTCGAACTTTCGAAATAAGAAGGTATGTTCGCCTTGTTTTAAACTAAAGATTTATTGATACGGAATAAACTTTAGACGCTGGTCACCAAAAGCTGCCTGAAGCAAGCTTTTCCCGTCATCTTTAAAATTTCGTTGGTTGTGTTGAAATTAAGGAAAAACCGGTTTGCATTGGCAATGAAAATGTATTTGCCATTGTATTTGGCACATTTGAATTTTTCAAAATGTACTAACAAAATTGTACCTTACCATTTTTTATTGTAGAACGAAGTTTTAGCAAATCAACAGTTTGAAGGAACACCATACAAACCACCGGCGATCGATTCTAATCTAATATCAAACGACTTAATTCAAATTATAGATAGTTCGTTTGCACGCGAAACTCAAAAAATTATGAACGAGCTGGCCGAAATAAAAGCTATGCTCGGAAAAATGAATCTAGACGGTACAAAATCGTACGATGTCCAATTTGATTTAATACTGAAGCGACTGGATGAAATGCAACAATCACTATCGAAACCAAGCCCCAAGGCCATTTCGTCACGAAGCTTTCGAGGCCTAGGTAATCAACAAGTTGCCGAAGATCGTGTTGATTATGCGGCTGAATCCTTGGGCGGTGAAATTTTATCAACTGACGATACACAACTACTAAAAATGTATTATTTTGGTTCGATTTTCGGTTGGATTGAAAATACCCCCCGTATGATTATACAACCATCAATTTTTCCCGGCGAATGTTATGGATTCGCCGGACAAATGGGCAGTGTAGTAATAAAATTAATGGCCCGAGTTTTTATCGATTCGGTCACAATAGGACACATTCCAAGAGAATTATCGCCATCGGGTGATTTAAATACGGCACCACGTGATATCATTGTATCGGGACTAACAACACCGGACGATACGCAACCAACGGAACTGGCCAAATTTGTGTACGACATAAATAAAACGGAAGTATTTCAAACATTTCCCGTTACAAGTAGTGTTGTAAGTTTTCAATTTGTACGTTTCAATTTCACAACGAATTATGGAAATTTGAATCATACGTGTGTGTACAGGTATATGTGGAAAATGTAATTAATGAATAGGAAAATTTTAATCGATTTGCTTGAATTTTAATTGTAGAGTTCGAGTGCATGGAAAATTGGACGAAACATAAATCTATATGTATGTATTGTGTACGATGTGCAAAAATCATAATATAATTGCGAACCATTTTCAGGATTTTACATTTGATGTGGAAATTCTCTAGCGTTTCCTTCGTATTAGTTGGGAAATATTACGATTTTAATAATTTTTAATCGAACAATGAAAATGTTTATATTCAAGTTTTAATTTTTTTTAAACAACAAAATAATTTAAATACTGTATATTTTTTTTACTTTTAAACTTTAATAAAAACGAGCGTTAACTCATAATGATATGACCTACATAAACGCGTTTTCAGCGAAATATAATTTGGTATTTTCCGCCTTTTCGATATAATACATTTTGTCACAATAGAGTTCGTTGCATTCTCTGTCTACTGTTGCCGCTATATAGATTCAGCATACAGCTTATTTTCAACATTCATTATATTTTTCATTAATTATTGTGTGTATATACATAGTATGGAAAATATTAAATTGGATATGGTATATTATATACGAGCTTGAGTCTGCATATAGGTACATTAATGTTGAATGGGGTTTTTGTGAGTGGAAATGAATATAAATAAGCATTTCAACAATTTTCCATTCTTATTACCTGAAATGGTTTCTATACATTTTCATATTTTTTTTATGTATATGTATGTATATAAATATATATATATATATATATATATATATATATATATATATATATATATATATATATATATATATATATATATATATATATATATATATATATAACTCTCAATTTATTATATTTGCACATAAAGAAGCATGTCATTATCTAAAGACGAATCAGTTCTACTCGTATGAGATTGGTATAATTATTAGGAAGTCCATGGTGTGCACGGTTGCTTAACTCATCGTAAAATTATTAAAGTAGCTCTTAAGTTATGATATATAATGTAAATTGTTTTACCCGGGACCCAACACTGCGAAAATTCCATCATGCCATAAAAAACAAACAAACTTTTCTCAATCTGATTTCTAAGCGAGGATTCCAAAAACGCATCCGTAAACATATCCAGATCTGGACTGAAACTGAAACGAAATCCGGAAATGATTTAGATCGTGGGAACCGACCTAGATCTAATTCTAAAGGCATTGATTGCCACATGAAGATACAAACTCGAACAATTTGGTCCGACTGTCGATTTTGGTGCCACATGTAACCGAAAATGTCGATCGACAAAAAACGTCACAGTAAAATAAAAATAATAAAAAATGACATTTGACTGGGAAAAAGAATTATTATAAGCCAAAGTTGCGTTTCGACCTCAATTTTTAATTTGGTCTCAAAGTATTCCTCAAATATATATTTTATATAGTTATAAATGAACATATTTATTTAAATAAATATAAATATAATTAAATTAATGTATATTATTATTAAAAAATTACTTAAGTGGTTGCCACATGTAAAATTCTACTGTCAGCAAACTAAACCGACAAAACCAATTTTGGATTTAGTTAATACATTTTTTAAATGAAAGTTATTCAGAAATAGTGTAAATTTATATAATAAACGACATGCAATCAATAATTTTTAAAAAATAATAAAATGTCAATCAAAATAATCCATTTTTATGTTTTGCTGTTCGACAAAACAAAATCTGTCCAACAAAATTCTAAATGGTATAATTTTTGTTGGATTTTAAACGAGTTTTTGCTGTTCTACGAACGCATCATTTTTCAACAGATTTTTTTGCTGTTTCGTGGTTTTGTTTCAATTTTTTATATTGTTGATATATGAACTTTTCTGACATGTGTAACATTTTTTGTTAACTATAAGATTTAATTAAATTATATCTATATATATTTATTTATATTTATATAAATTTATACATTTATATTTATATTTATTAAGATTAAATTATAAGGCAGTAAAACCAAATGTCAAAAATATTTTCTTGTTTGTATGGTGACGTAATTTTGCTGTTCAACATTGCTGTTTATCATGTGGCGCGGTGTATTGTCAACTGACCGCACTGCCTGATTTTATAAACCTCATGTGGCAACGCCTTTACAAATTATAGTTTTTATCATTTTACACCAACTATACATACACAGAAAAAATAAAATCCAAGCTAAAAACACATCGAAGTGAGGTTATGTTATACCTGACGAAAACAATCGTTCAGGCGTTGCCACATGACAAAAAGACCGACGTTTTTCTACAAACATATTTTCAATTTCCAGCTGGATAAATCCGAATTTTTCAGTTTAATTAATGAAAAATTATAAAAAATAATTATTTTTAATTATTAAAACAATAAATTTTCAATAATTTAACAGTTTTCATTTAATAATTTGAATTTTCTGTTTTGCCGTTCCTAGAAACAGATTTTTCACTAAATGGTATAATTTTTTATGTTTATAATCTTAAAACGTTTTCTGAACTCACCCAAAATTTCCGAGATCAAGACTTTGCCACATGAGTTATATAAAAACAGACAGTGCGGTCGGTTGACAATACATTGCGCCACATGATAAACAACAATGCTGGACAGCAAAATGACGTCACCATACAAACAAGAAAATATTATTGGAATTTGGTTTTACTGCCTTATAATTAATCTTAATAAATAATTTATATATTAATATAAATATAGATATAGATTTTATATAATTAAATCTTATAATTTATTTGAAACAAAAAAAATTTACACATATGACAGAGAACTGCATATAACATCGATATAAAAAATTGAAAACAAAACCACGAAAAAGAAAAAAAATCTGTTGAAAAATGACGCGTTCGTAAAACAGCAAAAACTCATTTAAAATCCAGCAAAAATTATACCATTTAAGAAAATAAATAAATTATGAAAGAAATTTTATTATTTTTACTAAATTATTGATTATATATCGTGTATTATATAAATTTACACTATTTCTGAATAACTTTCATTTAAAAAATGCATTAACTACATCCAAAATTGGTTTTGTCGGTTTAGTTTGCTGACAATAGGATTTTGCATGTGGGAACCACCTAATTTTTATCCGTCGGTAATCTGTTTTTTTATTTTATTTTTGTTTTGTTTTCACATTTTTGATTTTGACACAACCGCTGTCTTAATATTTTGTGTTTTTTTGCTTTATAGTCATGACAGTCATGTCAAAAACAAATAACAAAAAACAAATAAAGAATTGTTGTTGTAAAAAAATGGCGGTATTTTGTTCATGTGGCATCAAAAACCTAATTACAGAAAAAACGTCTGGATGTGCATGTGGCATCGCCTTTCCATTTTGATGCGTTCGGAAATCGAAAAAAATTATACCATTTAAACTTTTTGACAAAAATAAGTTCGTAAAACGAAAAAAATTATACCATTTTAGATTTTGTCGATCGAATTTATTTTTTCGGTCTAATTTTTTGATAATTTAGTCTGAAATTGAATTTGTAGTTTTACTGTCGGCCGTGCAAGCGTACATGTGGCAATGCCTTAAAAATTAAACTGGAACGAGATCCAAAAATATTTTAGATTAAGTTCCAAAACGGATTTATATCTGGAACTGAACCTCAACTCGAAAATAAACCGATTCTGGATTCAAAAAAAAAGTACTGGAAAGGTTTTGAAACATATTTTTTTCTGGACCTGAAACTAAACCTAAAAATGGAACAGTAAAGAGATTTGGAAATGTTCTAGTTTCAGAAATGAAAGCAGTTCCATATCTGGAACTGAAAACTGGATCCGGAAATGTTACATCAGAAACGGATCTGGATCTGGAACTGAAACTGGACTAATCGAAGAACAGAAACTAAATCCGTAATTATTCCGGATTTATCTCGTGCAACGGATCCGGTTCTGGACCTAAAAGTGATTACATAAAAAACCATGAATTAGAGATGAAACGTCTCTATTGATGTCTTCCATCATAAGGTTTCTGTATAAGTAAAAAAAGTATCGATTTCTGAGACTCGAAATCTGTTTCGGATTCAAAAAAGGAACAAGTTCTAGAAATGCCCCCGTACAAGATTTAAAAACATATCCGGTTATAGAACTAAAACTAAACCGTAGAAATGGCACTAGACCCAGATTCAAAAATGAATCTAGATCTGGAACTGAAATTAAACCCAAAAACAGAACTAATATGAGAACTGGATTCGAGAGAACAACAAAACTATAACCGGATCCTAATTTAGAACTATTCCGGATTCAGCTACGTATTCGGAAACGAAAACTAAAAAAAAAGAAACAGATCCAGTTCCAGATCTAAAAACCAAAGTGTCACCAAATCCAGAAATGTTCCGGAATCATTAGACATCTTAAAAAGTATCCCGAGGATCAAGACCTTGATAGATGGTCTAAATTTTAAGGGTAAGACAAATACTTGGAATCCAATACAATCCTATAGGATTGTTTTGTACTCCCAGTATTTGTCAGAAGATCTCTCAGGGTGTTTCGTCACATTTCAAATTTCACGTGGATGTGCCACGTAATACCTACAAATTAACTAAGATTCAATTTCTGTCTAAATTGTCAACGAACAGTGATCCTCTAGTGTGGCTATGTCTAGTTTCTTTGCTGACAAATCAAACACAACACGGACTTTAATACGCTTTAATACGCTGCGTTATTTATAGAATGAGTAAAAGTAGTAAGTTGTTCGTCGGCATTCCATCTATTATACTGTACCACAACAAGGGACGCTATTTTATGTTACAAAAGCATATTTCCAGCAAATAATGGTGATATTAAGATTCCTTCTGGTCATACTGCAACTAAGTATACTGCATCTTGCACTAATCCTGGCCCCGGGAGGAAAAGCAGCAGATGTGTTGCAAACCAAATATGTCATATAGGAATGACCTGCGAAAGAATCATGCAGAAGCTGAAGTTGAGATACGGACACTCCCATGTCTTCGAATTAGGCAAAATTCAGCTGCATAATAAATGACAAATACGTAAAGAAAGCCATAGATAGCCATAGATATTTTAAATGGATGACGAACGGACGAACTCCTAAGGAAAGACAATGAATAAAATATTAAAATCAGCATTGGAGTACGAAGCAGCCAGAGCGTATTTGTCCACGGATTCCATCAAACTGCGGAAGATGAACATTGATCTATTGCACAAATAGAGCCATTCACAGAGAAAAATATGAGAAGAAGCATCCAGATCACAAGTACGTCCTGACATGGTACCTAAAAATCGAGTTGAAAAAATAGTCCAATATTAGTAGAAGGGGAGAGTTTCCTTCCTACCACGCTCGGAGGAATAAAGTTCAATCATTGGTTTATTCTACCCAGCATAACCGATAAAAGCTTTTAGATGTAGACTTTTGACTAAGTACCAAATGACCATCGATTTGAAGAATCATGTGCTAAACTAGCGGAATGTGCAACTACCTTGACAAATGGATGGCAGCCAATACAAGTTGAGAATCATCACCGAAGAATGGTTGAAAATACCTCTCATGTGCGAAAATATATCCTTTCCAGGATAGACGGTAACCCTAGGGGAAGATGGAAATAGTAGAATCAACCAATATTAAAAAAATGGATTCTGCATTTCTGTTGTGGGTGAACATTGGCAGAACTCTACCCAAAAATTCCATAGTAAGATTAATGAACGTTAGCTCATCCACAAACGTCATTAAAAATGGGACAGTGGTTAGTAAGATCAAGAAGGTCAATTATATCGCAGTGTCTGCCATGAGCAGAATAAAAAACCAGTACCTATTGGATCTCATAAAGACAGAGTCCGAAAGACATAGAAAAAACGACATTTACGACAGGAAATGGATTGTACCAATTTATAGACAGGCCTTTTGGGTTATGCAATGCCTCTGCTACATTTGAACGGTTAACATATTTTGCGGGGTTTAAATTGAAAAGCCTTCGGCAAGTCTTAATGCTGCCGGTTTAAACTTAAATGCAATGAAATTCAGCCTTTTTAAATTACCTGCGGGACACATTGAATCTAGTGAAGGATTGCGAACTGATCTACAGAAGTTAGATTAGGGCTGTGATTGTATTATCGACGGTTTGTTCTTAACTTCGCTGATGTTACCCGAATTCTACATCATCTTACTGAGAATAATCAAAACTTCGATGGGGAAAAAAGCATCAGGAATCATTCGCACAGCTAAACAAGAAATTGTGCAGTTCACCAATTTTAGCATATCCAAAGCGGGCGATAAGTGCTTTTATACAATTTAAAAATTATATATCAGTAATCAGTATGTCGATGAGCTAGTCATACGTCACAATTATCATATCGACACAATTCCTAATAATTTTAAACGATGTTGTAATTGCTTGTTGAGTCTATGCTAATATGTGTACAAGTTCGTCTTGCGTTTGGAACGAATCTTCATCCAATAATGCTTCAAATTTCGCGTTATCGCACACTTTCGGCCTTCCACTCCGTTCTTTGTCATTGACAGCAAATTCACAATTCTTAAACTTTTGAAACCACTTTCAACAACTTTTCTTACATTAGGCAGCCTTACCATATGTTTTTACAAGCAATTAATGCACTTTTGTTGCAGATTTCTTCAAATTAAAGAATTGAATCAACAGATCCCATAAATAACGCTTATTCGGCTCAAACCTCGATATTTTCGCAAGTAAACAAAATATGTATCTGTGATATGACACTTCATCGGGTATACTTTTAACTATTGCTTACTGGTGCCACCATCTGTGGTCGAATAGCGGAAACTTATTTGTATACTCTACTAGTAAAAATTAAGCAAATAAAATAGAGTAGTGACATCTCGAAAGAAGTAGAATTAAACACTAGAAAAATAGAATATTCGAGATACATGTAATTTTTGTATAAAAGCAAATAATTTATCGTGAACTCAAATGAGTTATATTTTAAACGCAAAAGTGTTAAGAGGTAAATATTAGTGACATAGTCGCACCAGTGGCAATCGGCTAATCTAGTAAAATTCAAGTGTTAAATAAGAAGTGAATTATTGTTGCTGAAATAAAGAATTGGCTATTGTGATTAAAATAAAGAATAATTGTGTTATTATTGTGAAAATTATTGTTTGTGAGTTTAAAACAGTATTTGAAGTGGAAACTGTTGTGTAGAGTTGTTGTTGATTTATGAAGTGTTTTGTAATTGTTTGTGACAGTGATAATTAGTTGAAGTCCGAATTTATCTTACCAATGATCTAATATAACTTTTTCAGGTATGATTTAGGGTCTGCTCTCTTATTCTATTTTTATTTTCTATTATTCTATATTAAACAGGTAGTTGGTTTTAGTTTGTAACTGCATGTTTATAAGGTCCTTGTTGTGTCTGTTTTGTAAATTTCGTAATATTCCAGTGTTGTGCCTTTTTATATTTATGCAACACTTTCAGATTTTCGTTAATGTCTGTGTATTTGTGGTCGCCCATTTTGGGTTTGCTGATTTTTCACGTGTTGGTTTAACCAAACATCATTAGAAAAGTACTGCACAATCATGGTATGCAAGCAGCATTCAGAACTAACAACAAAATAGGGTAAAGACTGATGCCACCAAAAGCGTCGATGGAAGTGTTGGCCGATAACGTATGTTTCATAATTTCCGCATTGTTAAATTCAAGACAACTGAATGAGAATATATTCTTCTGATGTTCATGCCAAGCGTTTGAGTTATTTCATTGACCTTCTATTGGTATACCACAGAACTTCATTTCCTTAAATGAAATCCACTGTTTCGTATGAGAAAGGCCATATATGTGACTGGACCAACCGAATGTTGACCTAGCATATGCATAATATCCAGAAAACATCATATAGATATATTTATTTAGGCTTTTAACTTTTTATAGAAGCAAAAAAATGTCAAAAAGACTGAGTAGTGGATTTAATATAATTAAATCCTTTATATATTATTTTTTTAATATAATTTTACAATTGCACACAAAATAATTCAATCAATTTCTTTAAGTTCTACTTGGATCATAAGCCCAAATTTATGCTGCGTACCCCATTGGTACAACATAACAAACGCTTGCCATAAATCACTCGGTAAAGATGATGGCAAATTCGTTCTGGCATCAATCGTTTGATTTGCTATTAACCATTTATCCTGAAAAAAAATATTGTATAATACATTTATATTGATGCTGTACGGTGTATAATAATATTAACCATTTTTTGTGGTGGACAGTTTGTCCATAGTTTTGAAACATTATACCAAAAACGTTCTGGATTCAAAAATTCTTGACATAAACTCGGTAACGTTAATCGAAACAGTGCATCCTTCCAAACTGCGTTTTGAAAACATTTCGTTTTTATATCCATTTGCATCGGCATTCTAGGATCCATTGATTTTAAAAACAAGACATATCCACTAATCTGAACTATTTCATCGTCGATTTGTTCCAATACTAACGTCTCAGTAGAAACATAGTCCGTATATTGCGAAACACTTGGATCGATTGTGTACCGATATAATTCATCATTTGGTTGCATGCGCATCATTTTAGACTAGGAATAGAGTCAATTAGATAATCTTAATATTAGAATCAAATTGTATAAGTATAGATAATACTCGTAAATCGAACTTACATCAATAATATCAGCGAAGCACAAATAACTAATCACAAACTTAAGGATAAGTTTCATCTTGGAACTCGAGTGTTACTGAATTAATTTAAGATTATTATAAACTATAAAATGGACTCTCTTACTATTCGATTTAAATTAAATGATGTCCTTGAAAATCGGTTAAGCATGCTAATGATGTTTTCGATCCAAATGATATACATGTGCCAGTAAATATTGTTATGAATACGCGTCAATTAATTTAATGCAAGACTAATTATCACACAACAATCAAGATTTGATTTGTAATTACTTGATGTTAGACACAAATCACAATCTAGATAAAGGGTGTCCAACTAAGTCTGCTACAATTGCTTTGATTGATTAATTAGAGTGTACGGCCAAGGATTAACTAGGCATTTCCGGAATGCCGGGCACCACCGTACACCCGTGTTATATATAACAAAATCAAAAGGAATTGTTAGGATTTTGTATATATAACAAAATCAAAAGGAGTTGTTAGGAATGTTAGTTATGACAGAATCGACCCGGTTACATACAGAAACCTAAGCGATTGATAGTTAGTATTTTTTTTCGGGAAAGGAAAGGAAAGGTTTCACGGAAGCCAATATTCAAACTACTATTTGACAATCACATTTATAGTGAACTGCTCTGCATTCTGCAATCTCTTATCAGCAACTTCATTCAGCAACTATTCATCTTGCAATGCTTCTCTGAAAAAAAAATCTATTAATGAATTAATTTTTCACAGCCCGGAGGCTATAATAAATTGAATTAGTTTTCACCTGAAACTAATAAATTAATTAATTCATCCTTTTACTGGATATATGATTGCTACGGGACTTTTGTCTGCGATTTCAATCCACGAAGGTCGGCGCTCTATTTATATCCAAACCTTCCATTTGCTCCTTTATTTTTTCCTCAGGAGTCCATTCTTCTAGTGGTAGAATTTTCATGAGTCTGACATCGATGATTTTTTTTGTGTTCCACTCAACCGCCATGCCTGCAATCTACTCAGCATGGTAGTCTTGATAATGCATCGGTATTCCCGTGTGTGGTTCTTTAGAGAAATCTCTTTAGAGCACTATTCGAAAGTCGCAGGCGTATAACATAAACCAAATGACATGTCGTTAAATTGCCATAACCCATTGCCTACACTGAACGCGATCATTTCTTTATCCTCATCTGTGACTTCCATCTGCCAATATCCGCTCTGCAAATTCAGTGTCGAGAATATATGTAATCCTGCTAGTGTATCCAATGTGTCGTCGATCCTTGGTAAGGGATAACTATCCTTTTTTGTTATGGTGCTGAGCTTTTTGTAATCGACGCAGAATCTTATAGACTGTCATCTTTTCTTACCACCAGTACTATACTGGCGAGCTCCAAGGTCTAATCGATTGCTCAATAACCTTTGATGTTTTCATTTCTATTACGATTGTATGTATCCCTCTCCGTCTGCTTTGCTAATGACAACTTTTTTGGCGTCTTTTTCACATTTCCGATCCTGTATCGATCCGGTGTTTAATCATGTTTGTTCTGCCATTGTATAATTGCAGTTTCTTATTTACTTTCATAAACAAATTGAACGTCTTAGCCTAGTAAATATGATATTGGTTTCGCCACAATGGCGAAATTTTAAATAACCCGCCGGAAATAACTTTTATTTTATTTATTTTATCTCTGTGTTCACATGTAAAATAGAATTTACTTTTGCAGACACGACTGCCATCTACAAATGAGTAGAGTAGAAAAGTTATTCTATGTTTTAAAGTTATCGTTGTGATTGTCAAAATTGTTAACCAAATTAAAATCAAATTAGATACAGATTGTGTATCTATTTGTTTGTAATTGTTAATAGTTAATATTTGAAATAACCAGTGCTTGCTCGCCTTTGGACGGTTGCGACAATTATAATAACAAAGTTAATAATTGAAAACGATGAGAAAATTAATATAATGTACATAAAGTGGATTAACCGGAAATCAAACCAAACGTCAAAGGTTTGACTATAAGAAATAGGGATGGACACAGGAAGATTATGAAAGAAAGGATTTTGGAATTTTGAAAGGCAGCAGAGAATAACAAGGACAGCAGAGATAAGATGATGTGCTGCGCGGACCAAACCAAACCAAACCAGATAAAATAAATATTGTATTATATTTGTTCGGTTCATATTTATATTATTCCGTTTATATGGTTATGTTGTCAGTTTTACCGGTATTTGTCGTAAAACGTTTAACTAATATCCTGCCTTATCCTTTCATGTTTATGTAAAACGGTTGTGCGGTGGGCCCGGCCATATATCCGGGAGATCTTACATAATGCTTGGTCGTACATTCTAAATCAATCAATCAATCAAAATTATAAAAAAAGCACAATGTAATGTATTCTACTTAAGCCAAATTAAAAAAAAGCTTGAGATCGCGCCATCTCTGATTCAATGAGAGTAAGTAATTTTTACTCCGCTAAACTGAATTTTGCAATGAAAATTTTGCTTTGGGGAATGAACATAACGCTTATACATAATTCATTTTATTGGCAAACATACACTATCTATCCGTGCAATCAAAGGGTAAAAAAAAATTATGAAAATTATGTAATTCTATGCTTCTCTCTACTCTATATTATACACACACAAACACAATATTGTTGGCGAATTTTAATAAATTTTCAAGTGTATAACAAAATCATTGTATCATATATGTACTGTACAAAAATAAAAACTCGAAACTTCATTTGAATGCGATCCATTTTCATTAAATAAACTTGATGTTCATTGTACGTTTTGTTATACTTTACCTATTAGACGCACAACATTTTTTTTGCCTCTGAAAGCTTATGTATCCGTAAAATAAAAGAATGGAACAACAATGTTCTTTAGAAATTCATTGGTTTATTATAAGATGGTAAGGTAGAAATTACCAAGGTAGAAAACAAAAGGTATATGGATATGTTGATATGTAAGATATTAATGGTAAAATAATGGTATGAATTATACAGGGTGTCTGGTGTGAATGGATTACGCACACATTTAGTTCCTATTTAGTTGGTTATTGCAAACATAATAAATTTTGTATGTAGTCGAGGGGCATTCATACATGTTTCGTAAATTTCACATGTCTCCTTACAATTCTAACAAAGTTTACTTGGCTTTTTGTTGGAACCGACCTAACGGTTGGTCCGCCGCTTCGTGACGTGTCCCATATTATACGTTTCTTAAAATGTAAGGAAAATATCTCGCGGAAGTCTTGGTATTGGGGTTTTTCTAAGGTCTCAAGTTAAAAAGTTGCTGTGGATGAAATAAATGTTTATTTATAGGTATGGTGCATTCCAGTGATTTTCATTAGACAATACCACACCTTAGGTCCTTGTTATAACATCGTTGTGGTAATCAATATTTGCGGAAGAAACATTTTTAAATGTTTAAATTCTGTAGATGGAAGGTGTCAAATATAAACAGAGCAGAGTATGTAAAAGTTACTTTAAAACAGTGGAATGGGGATCGGACATGACCACAAATCACGTTCAAAGAAAGCGGAATGGGCAAAATGCGTTAGCTGCAAAAAAGCTAACATAAAGCCTTCGACAATTTCTGAAAAAGTAGGATATTCAGCATATATAAACGCAGGCTTTGAACTTATTCATACGGAAAACTGTTTATGACGGTAAAGCCCACATAAACTATCAAATGATAACTGTCCAACTCAATCAAAATTCAAAATTCGTAGGACATGAAAGACGATAAGCACAATATAGGAAGATCGATATACTCGATTTGACATTTTATGGTTAGCAGTGCCGAATAGTTTGAATTTCTAAAATTTCAATAATTGGATTCTTTGTTATTTTTATTCAAATTCTGAGAATTTTAAATCCGGAAAACCGGAAATTTTTCCGGAAGCTTGACGAAAATTCCCGGACCGCACCGTGTAATTGTGTTTGGTGACCTATAATTATGTTTACCAAAATTTTATGAAAAGTATGATCTCTTAAGTGACTCGTAGTCGGCCAACAGTGTGTTTTCCCCGCGAAACGAGAGTAGTGTGAGATGCCTGCTATGATTTTGAAGAGCATCAGGACCAAGAATCTTCATCGTCTTAGTTAACAACCACCTTGGTATAAAAAAGTTCAAACAGCACAGCAAACTACATCAGAAACAGTTGTTCAAAGTTTAAAAGCTTTGCTGAGATGCTGCTGACCTCATGTCAAATGCGATATTATTTACTCGTGTTGTACTCGAAGACCGTTTACTGCAGTTGCTTATTTTGATTCACATGAGTGAGAATCGGCAAGGTAGAAGCGGTTGGTAATCTTCTTGATGGCGTGTCTCTTCCTGCTGGTATTCAAATATCCCACTGAATGGATGTTAGAAAATGACTGCAACACAACCGAAAGATGTCCTATACCTAAACTTCTGTTGGATTCTAACGATCATCGAGGCTCCCGTAGTTCGAAGCTTCTTGTTTGTGGCTTATCTATATCAAATTCGATGCAAACCATTATTAAGTCATTGCGAAAGACATTAAAGTGGTTCACAAGAAGATAACAGTCTTCTCGATGTTCGGTGAACTCTCGATGTTATACTCTGATCTGGCAACAAACTATCCATCTCGTTAAGTCGATCTAGTTTGATTATGTTTCCAAGCTAACCATCACGATTTTTCTTGATTTTGGAAATTTTCGATTTGTAGCGAAAATTTCACAATTTTCTAGGCTAACCATCATGATCTTTCTGGATTTTGGAAATTTTCAATTTTTGGCGCAAATTTCACAATTTTGATAGGCTAAAAACCGTCACTATTTTTCTGGAGATTGGAAATTTTCAATTTGTGGCGTAAATTTCACAATTTTGATGGGATTTCTGAATTTTGGAAATTTTCGATTTTTAGCGTAAAATCCACAATTTTGTTGATTTTCTAGAATTTGGAAATTGGTCAACGGAGCACACAGCAATGATTCATATGTGAATAAATGCGTACTACTAAAGGATTAATGGTTTAACATTCGGAACCCGAACACCCTGTAGAATTTAATAAATTCGCGTACCAACTTTATTCTGACTTTCCGTTAAAATTTTCCTTCAACATGCGGTTGGAGTATTTTCATATTTGTATATGGTTTTATTGCACTTCGTCCATGTGTTTGAATATGCTTTAGTCTATACAAACCAAAATCAACATAAATATTTTCTCAATGTTGAAAAAATAGAAATTGCGCAAGTGTTGGTCTTTATGTTGAAGTTTGGTCGTAAAAACATAATATTTATGATATTATGAAAAAGCAGGATAACGATTTGCCGTAAATTATGTACATTTTGTTCCATAACCATAACACCAAAATAGAATCGAGTTTGTAAAACGAGAGGAATTGGAATATGAAACGACGATAATATGTAATAATAATAATATTAGTCGGGAATTTACAGGCCATTGCTGGCCTATGCCGTATAAAGAATCCACTTTTAATTGTTGTTGATAACAAAAAGAAACCAATTCGTTTTCTACCTCAAGGGGCGATCATTGCCGAAAACCTCTGAGCCTTTTAAATTGTTTACCTGTGGCCCGAGAAGAAATCCAACACCAAGTATAAACGAAATCCACTGTAAAGCAACGTATAGCTTTGGGACACATGGTATCCAATTTTTTTGCCACTGTGTTTCTTGAAAAAAACGATATTCTTTCATGGCTGATCATCTTAAAAACTTGCAAGTGCCCCCGACTGCAGGGGTCTTATGTAATACTATGAAATATTGTTGAACGGATTAGTATTTATGTTTTGAAATATAAATGTAAAATGTATACATTGTTAGGGGCTTCCAATCCATGTCTGCATCATAACATCTACAAAATATGTACATACCAACAATATACCAACCATTTTTAGATTCACTCTCATGCTTTGGTTTAGTTCCTATATAGTATTACACTACAATGGCAGCAAGATTAATAAATCAAAGAATTTCGTAAGAGAACAGCATACATATACCGAAAAACTATTTATGTTGTATGTATGTTGCCACAATGATCACCCTAATAATAAAAATTTGATACGTACTGAGAGCATAAAAACTCAGCATACGATATATATCCATCTCATTCATTCGACTTTTAATATACATAATATTTTTGAAGACACGTTAACTTCGGTTAGCGTGATTTTTTTAGCTCATTGATATGCGCTTAATAAACTGTTGAGTAATAAATTTTCACCCACGTAAGTCTAAGTCAACCAGAACAATAAAATAAAATTTTTCTCTCTTCACATTTCGTGCTGAGTAATTTTAGTGATCTCTGTCCCCTTATATTAAAATGCTAGCATAGAAATGTATTTACATATAAATTTCATTCATAGACTATAGTCGATTTAATGAAGAGAGTATTTGTTTACATTTAACTGCTGAGTTCGTATTAGGTTTTGTTGGTGTATTCAATGACAATGCCGTATATTCAAAAGAGTAAACAAATCTAATAAGCCATACAGATAAAATTAGTACATTTTTTTTTGAGAAGGTGACTGACATTGATTGAACGTGAGATTTTTTTACCATTACTTCCACAGATTTATTCTTTATCTGAAATTTTTATTAGATAGTTATTTGGAAATTTTCTGAATTTTTGAAGTCTCTAGTCCTATACGGTAGCCAGTTTTTATTTGTTAAGGTATCTTATATAGAATGTTATAATTTTTTTTGTTGGTGGAGGAGGGTATGTTCAAAGAGACCTTACAAAAGACAATCACAATCTTGCAAGGGTGTCGGATTCTTACTGACTAAACAAAGACTACAACCCCCAATTTGGGCTCATGGAAGTACCATTATCTACGTTCACTGTAATCCAACATACAGTCAATAATATTAGTTGATGAGTTTAACATCTTTTCAGCGAACTGACATATCGCACCTGCCACTCCTTCACAGTTTCCGTACGGATCTTATTACAAGTTTCCTTCTTGTTCTCAGCCCTATGGCGTGAATACATAGTTAGACGCTTCTTAGGTAATAAATCCACTAAGGGAATCTTCCACTACGTGACACACGGGCTCACCCCAGACGGTTCTAGACGGTTCTAAAAGAAAAAACCACCCAAATCGGAGCGCTTTACATCAGAATAGAGGTAGCCATGTTACTAAGTAATAATCTGCGACTCTGGCGAACATCTCCTACATTCGACATTACTCGAGATAAAGCTCTCAGTTTTCTCACACACAGGACCTAAATGGCCTTTAGATGATGGTCTAGCATCGATTATCACTCCCAGTTAATTAATAAAAGGTTTTGACACGATTTATTGTCCACCTACTTTAACTTTTATGCTTTTCATCCTTTTCCTAATGGAGATCAAAACTATTTCCGGTTTGTGTTCCACCAACTGCAAACCTATGGACCATAACCAGACCATAACTCTCATACCCCGCAGGTTCATAACTTTTCCACCTCCTATCTATGTTTTGCCACCACAACAACTGCCACACAATCCGCAAACTCTATTTTCAAATAAACAGACTGTTGCAACTCGTAGCTCGTATTTCGTTTGGGCTTTTCATGTATAAGCGTCTAGCTCGGCATTTTTTAAGCAGCTCTGTTTGCTGACTCCACCGGTACACTGGAACCTTCCAGTTTTCTATTGGTTTCCGTGGCATTGCTACGCTACAAGCTATTGTAATGTAATCTGTTATTTGAGAAACCTGATTTCCTAACAAAACTCCCGCCATTAAATTCTTCCGACATTAAATTGTCACATTTTAATTTCAAACAGAAAGACATTAAATTTCCGTTTTTTTCTCGAAACATTCCTTAGTGGATTTTCATCATGCAAGGCGCACACAATGACTTGGTGATTACTGTGCGTGTATCACTTACTTCCCAACTTAATACGTTAGTAAGGAGGCACTAATCTATGTGAGATCATCTATCGAGCTTGTACTACACTTACTAAATGTGGAGGGGTAACCAACATTCAGCTTTACCGATGGAAGTAAAGGAAATGCTTCCAGTGGAGCTTTACCTCCATTATTAGTAACTCGGAAAGGTTTTGATTACGTGCGTCACTAATCAGACGATGTAGAACGACTTTGAACTCTTTTATATTTGCACTGGAATGAGTATATCAACCATAAATATGAATACCTTCGATCTTACATATTACAAAACCACTTTAGCACCGCTAGCATTTCCTGAGACGGGCAACTTCCTAAAAACCTAGACAGCAGCGCCATTTGAGAAATCTGGTGCCCAGGTCTTACTATCCTACTTGCTATATTGTTCGCATACAATACCAAAGTTGGCGTTCACTGTTTGCTGTAGCAGTTCATGCGCAGCTTCACAGTGATTAAGATTTGGTTGAATCAACCTCATCTTCTTCGTTTCGTTTGCAGCGCAAAAACGAAACTTGGTGACAATATTTGAGGTATTTGAACAATTTTAAAAGCTCGTTTATTTGTTGAATTCGGCAAATAATCTAACCAATCCTTATTTTCCGTTTGGGTAAGACATTCTCTGCTATGTCCCCTGATAAGAAGCTTTTAGCGTTTTTATAGTATCCCCCAAGCGATTCACGAGCCTGAAATACTTTATATTGTTTAGTCACTACATCAATGTCCTTTTACAAATATTTTCTGTGTCAAAGTTTTAACAGCAGCTTCCTAAACAATAATTTTCTACAATTGGAAAACAGATGTTTCCGGGTGGTTTCCAGTGCATCGCAACTCTAGCAATAGATCTCCCTTCTTAATTTAGCGAATGTGGATAACATTTTCACCAAGACTAGTAAGTGTTTCATTTTCACCAAGACCAGTAGTCTAGGGCGCTGAATTTCTCTTTATTTAAGCGCTCATGGTTTCGCTTTTTCCTTTATCTTGCTTAGTCGAAATGCCTGCTGGTTTCACACAAGTGATCTCGAATCGCTGAATCCCACAATCTCCACTATTACGTGTAGATCATTCTCTTATTGCTTACTTGCTTTAGTTGTAGTTTAATCAACCGAACCATCCGCTTTATTTCGGGACCAATTTTCTGAAATTGACTCAAATTTGGCTGAACTAAACGAACTTATAACAATTTATGTTTCGGCAGCCAAGTTTCTCTGAGGTAGAACATTGAATTCGTTGAATTTCGACTACTGAGTGCCAACTTGGTCACCCCTAAGGTCACTAGTACCGGGGTTTCGAATCCTAGCTCCATAATTTTATCGTTGTTCTTCTTCATTCTTGGGTGTTTTTGGTGCCTTCCCCTATTATTTAATACCTACTACCAGATATTGTTTCCGCCGCCTACATACTCTGTTTGAAGCCACATTTCCTGATGAACAGACGCTTCATGGCAGTTGTAGTTCGCAAATGGTATTTTAGTTTACACCTATCCGCTGACAATCCAGTTATGGCATTCCTCTATCCGACACTCAAAGACGCCTCTGATGGGAGACGTCATTGTAGTTCATAGTAGTGAATATTTCTACCGTTTGGTTATATTCAAAAGTGTTTTACTTTGTAGGATGCGGACAGAATCTGTCTAGTACACTTGTTAAACCGTGATGGAAGTCTTCCACCGCCTTGATCTACCCTTAGCCGTTCGACCTTGGAATTCCACAATATATGCCCGCCGAATAAGGGTACCGGTCGGAACTGGATATTTTACAACTGGATTTGACGGAACAGGATAATTCAAAACTGAATATTTTAAAACGATATAAGGTACAAAACGAGATATGGTACAAAACGAGATATGGTACAACACTGGATATTTCAAAACAGGATATTTCGACATGTGATTTATACTTAAAATGATTTTTTAGGAAAGTCCTGGCTGGAATATGGCCAGTTAGGAAGGGGAGCTCTCCTCACATTTTGGGTTTCCAATGAGAATAGTATCTGACCGAAGATAAGTTTTCGGGTCAAAGATTTTATGGCATTTTGAATGCTACCGCCACACTGTGCTTACCAGTCGGTGGTTACCAGCTTATTTTCCCCGTAATTTTATTTTGATATCTTAATTTCTAAATCTTTTAAATGCATTTTTTTTAAGTATGGTACATTTCCAAACTTCTCTAAGGTGGTTTCGAATCTATCAGATGCCGTTACACTTACGTGGTTGTCTCATACAAATCCCAAATCTAACTTGATTATTCCTGATTTGGATAACTGCTGTTGGTGAGTGATCGTTGTTTCATTTGGCATTGATTTGGTGCATAAAGCTTTATCCAAAGATCCAGGTCAATGTTATTTGTATGCCGCTATACAAGTGTTGTCGTCTTGTGCGCATCTTCACCTAATCGCTTGTTGATTGCGCTTTCCTTAAGTAGGATCATAGGGAGCTTTTGACTCATAAATTTTTCCTTTTGAAAAAAAAACCTTGTCTGATAGATCTTCCTTAATCAGTTTGGCGAATGGTCTAAAATTTAGAAATGTTCTGTCGATCTACCTTAAACGTAAGTGTACTGTGTATTTTCCATCTGCTAGTCGCGTTGCTGTTTCCGTAAAAAAGTTTTCTGCAAATGCTTGCTCCTGGGTACGTGCTTTTTCTTGCGGAACGTCATCATTTTCTATCAATAAATCTAATTGTTGGCAATTGTTTTAGTTATGACCATTGACAACCTTTTAAATTCTTGACTGTTGCCTGTGCTTTTCATTATGATCCAACTTAATTAAGTTTCTTGGACAATTACATCTTGTGAGCCTCCTCTAATGACGTTACTGTTTAGGATTAAGGGATAGTAGTACCGATTATAACTTTGATGATGTTGAACTTGATGTCTTTTATGGAGATAAATACAGAGTGGAAGGGAACATCAACGTACAGAGAAGTCATCGGTTTAAAGGTGTAATTTCAGCGTTCCAGGCTCCGTTTCAGACTCGGAAAACTAAAGACTACTATTAATATAATATACAAACTATTAATATAATATAATGCCATCCCAGACTTGGGATGATTATTTTCATATTGTAGTATTGGGCAATACAAAAAAAAAAGATGTAACATAGGTATTTCCTCGAGTTTTTTTATATTTTTAATCCAAAATAGCATTTCCAGTCTGAGGCCGTAGAAAAAATCCAACACCAAGATTAAATATTGTGCAACAAATTCTCTACCTAATTTTCAGTCCGTTACTGGATATATTTGCACTAAATTTACACCCCTAATATTCTTACAAATTACAATTCTCTATAGAATATTTGCCGCTCACAAACATAATATTCTCCTTTGTTTCTCAATTCTGTTTTATGTTGTTTCGGTTGTGTGTAAAAATTCTTTATATTTTTTGTTTGTTATGATTCTCATTCGTTCGTATTGTGTTATTATTTGTAGTGTGTTGTTGTATTTGTGCATGGCTTGTACGCGGTGCCGGAGAGTTTATATATATATTTTTTAAAACACAAACATTCGGTTAGAAAACTTCACGGTGACTAGATGCGCGGCAATTGTTTTTCACATTTTTTGTTTTGTATTTTACGGTAAAAAAATTAAATAAATTTATATTTGTGTGTCCGTTAATTATACGACGAAAAGGATCATATTGATCGTGATTTACCGGAATATATTGTGCGTCTAACTAACGGTACATCTGCCTGTATCGTTCAATACAAAAATTGGATTAAAATAAATTGTTTTTTGTGTTCACGATCTGTTTGTGGTGAATTGTTTTTGTGAATTATCGTTTTATGGGAAAATGAATGAAAATTAACGAAAAATTATTATTGTGGCCTAAAACGATATTATATTGTGTGTTTGTTTGTTTATTTGTTTTTATAATATAATTATTTCTTATATACTACATGTGGTCTGTGTTCTCCTAAATGTACAGAGAAAAAAAAATTTGGATCTGTTTAGTGTTTTTGTTCGCGGCTGTGTGTTGTGTTTATCAGTGAATAAATTTTAAGTGAATATTTATACAATAAATAAGGCAATGTTTTTTTATTTATTGTTGTTTTTGTATTAAAATAAGAAAATTTATATGTAAAAAAAAAAAAAAAATAATAAAATATTTTGTGTTTGAAATGTGCGACTAAAAAGATTAAAAAAATACAAGTTTTATTATTATTTTGTGAGTTGGTGCGACGAGACTATAAAGTCGTATTATAGATATATCCAAAAGAAAATAAATTCTACGATCTACATAAATTAAATATCCACCACATAAGAAATAAATAAATAAAAAAAAATAAGAAAAATGTATATTAATAATAAGAAATTTATTAATTTTAATCCTTTAATCTTAATTAAAATCATTCAAATATTTTTGTTGATTGGTAAGTTTTTTTTTAAGTTTATTATACATTAAATCTTAAGCCTCTCTCTTCCTCTCTCTTTCCTGATATATGTTTTCTTGTTTTTAGCATCAATCTTTGAATGATTTTATTGTTTGGTTCGAAACAATATTTTGTTTTTTTCAGTCATGACTCCAATTCTGCATGATTTTATTATAATATATACAGGGTGTCCCTTAACTCACTGACACGAATGGTAAGGTTAGATTCCTTGATTACAGCAAAGGTGATTTTACTTATATGACTTCGCAAAGTAAAGCGCCCTGTTAGCTATATTCGTTTAAATAGGAGCCTATTAAAGATGTTTGCTATTTATTTTTAAAGACAGTTTGAATTTAAGTCAGAAATTGATACAATTTAGTCTTTGCAGGTTAGAAATAATTGAACGATTTAAATGAAATTTAAGACAGTTTATGTGCTCAACAAAACCTATTAATGAAGGAGTCGAACTATACCATTCATGTTAGCAAGTTAAAAGACACCCTGTATATGTATACACTAATAGCAGAGCACAGCGAAATATTTTCTGCCTTCTTTTTTTTTCACTTTTCTTACCGGTCGGTTGCCGCGTTTTATGTTTTTGTTTTATAATCTGCTTTAAACAAAAAAAAAAAAAAACAAAAAAAAAAACAAAAAAAAAAATCCAAAAGAAACGAATGATGTACCATGACTAATAGATTTGGTTTTGTATGTTGTGTTCAAGATGAATTTCTGGAGATATTTTGTGTAAGTTTTTTTTTGTATATACGATGAAGATGATGATGATGATCATTAGGGAACGGAAATAATTGAAGAAGTTGATTTTTTTTTTATTGGTGTAGTTGTTGTTGGATTGTGGAACAAATATTTCATCTTAAAGTTATTTAGTTTGATCGTTGTCTGTGAATATGTATACATGTACGAGTAGAATTTAACAGCATGAAATTTGAAATGTTCGTCGATATAGTTTTTGATTAAAGTGCATAAATCGATTGAGTTTGAATCTGAGGTTGGAAGTAATAATTTAAAGTTGGATGTAGATATGTTCTACAATCGTTCTCAATGTTGAGCTTCTTGATGGAATGTTCTTTAAATCTGACTCTGGAACAGCAACCAGAGGTTATCCTATTATGAAATGTCCCGGAGCTAATACTTATGGAGATCATCAATATTGTCGTATAATCGGCTTAGCTGGAGGGAGAATAACATTGTATTCATTTCTTCGTAAGTAAAATTTGATGCCCATGCCACTCTTTTTAAATGCAATTTGATGAATTTAACAGAGATATCCCACAACCGCAAGAATGTGAAGCATTTGGAGGATTAAACCAAAATTCATTTCTCATAACTTCGAGATGAGCAGCTTTGGTAGCCATACCTACAACCTATGAAAGATACGCTAAAAAGCCTTTTTTGATCATCGGAAAATTCTTGTCCCAATCCAGTTCCATAATCCAAAGTCGCTGAATCATTATTCTGAATAAAATAACCACCGAAGATAACCACCTAAGTGGATCGTATATCTTTGATATTTTGGCTTTTCCGGATGCGTATACCAGATGTATCTTTTCTATACATGCCACAAATGCAATTTGATATCTCCGGAGTATTAACAAAATATTGGATAAATCCGTTTGTAAGTTAAGATCGAAGTGTAATATAAGTAATTAAACAAAAACGCCAATCTTGACTGGCAGGAAGCGTCCAAGACAACGCACTATTTGAAAATTTACGTTCCATCGATAATAGTCTTGCTGTCGCACTTGTATAAGAATTTCCAAGTCTCGTACGAGGTAACTTTATAGCTAGACCATAAAATATTTGTGGAAGAAGCATACAAATCTTCGCATTTTACGTCAAAAATCATCGGTAAATCATCGGTATTGACATTGGATTGAGTTTGTATTATTCTACTATGACATTTTTAGGGCAGCATCACTTTGTATATTTCCCGCAGCTAACCATCCCAACGAAGATTTTAGAAGTGCGGTGGGAGACCTAGTATAGGAAGAATTGTTGAAGTTGAAGAAATAATCTATCCTTATTAAAATATCAATAGGACAAGGTTGATGAAAGCGTTGCAATAAACATCGGAAAAATTGTTTTCGTGATTTTATTTAATTTTCTTTTAAATTAAATTTATTAATTTTATTTTTATTTTTCGTTTGATTATTCTTGTTATTGCTAATTTTTGTGTTAATTATTGAGTTAATAAGTGATTCTGCTACCGCTATTATTCATGTCGGTATTCCGGCTGATACAAAAATTTACGGCACCTTTTATTGTAAATTGAATTTACAATTCACATACAACAATATATATATATATATATATATATAAAAATTAAAATAAAACGAAAAAAAAAAACACTTTGGAGCATTATTTTAGCGATTAATTCTATGAAAAAATGTTCCTATTTATTTTATATTGGTAATTGTTGTAAGTCTTGGATTACTAATAATGGTTTATCAAAATTGCATCAAAAAATTGACATCATAGCAGATAAAACATCCGAAAACAATGATTGGAAAAAAATTGAAAGTGACGTTGCTTAAAATCGCAAAATACTTATGGATCTTCTAGCGAAGTTTGACAATGGCTTTTCTACATACGACGATGTGCAAGTCACCGAGGCAAATACTAGTGGCAATAATGTCAAAGCTTCTAATACAGCTCAAACGCTTGCTGGTATTGAATCACCTGATAATTTGATGAAGGTGACCTCATTCTCAGACAAAAAATATTTGTATATCGGCAGATTGGATCGGTTACAACGGAAGTGGTAACAAACTAAATTTGTTATAAATTGCAAGATTGTTCATCGGGTAACGTAGTTTGTAAGCTACTACTGTCTAAGAACTGTATTATCGATGGTACAATCACATTCATTTAGTTTAAAATTGGTTTGAAGGAGACCCATTTAAACCAGCTAAATAATTCTGATGAGTGGCCACCTGGTGTAATAGCTTGTCCATTTATTAACATTTATTAATGGTGTCAAGTTGCAACAACATCAGCATTAACTTCTCAACTACATGCTGCAACTTGCTCAAATTATAAACCTAGAACTATTGGAGCCAATTCAGGTGATAAATCGCATTTATTGAAAACAAATTATTTGTTTTTTGGACATCTTAATGTGTGTAGTTTGTCTAAACATTTTAATGAGTTAACACTTTTGTTACATAATTACGTATTTGATTTTCTTGCACTGTCAGATACCCGAATACACAGTAAAATTAGTTCTAACTCTATTTTATTTAATAACATAAACTACTAAGGTCAGATCGTAATGCTCAAGGTGGTGGTGTTGGGTTATACTATCGATCAATACTTAATATTAAAATTTTATCTTCTGGTTATTATGGTAAAGTAGAGTATTTGGCAACTGAACTGTTAGGTAAATTTGGTAAAATTCTTATTGTAGTTTTTTATAACCCTCCTCCTGCTGCAAAGGACGATATTACTAATCTAAATGTTATAATTAATGAATTTTTGCCAATATATGAAAAAATAATTTGACTAGGTGATTTTAATTTTAATATGCTGTATTCTAAATTTCTTTTGGACTTAATAGTTGTGTATAACCCCGACAAACGCAATATTATTAGTCATGGACAGTGCTCCTTACCATCCATTTCTGACCACGATTTGATTTTTGCTTCTTATAAATTCTCTCGTACTCGAGATAAAATTACTAACACCATTGTACCTAATTATAAGCAAATCAATTATGATTTTTATATAAATAAATTTTCTTCTATTGATTGGTCACTACTTTATAAAAATTTTGGTGTAAAATCTATTATAGATATATTTAATTCAAATTTTTTAGATAAAAATCTAAGTTTGTGTACCTCGTAAAAGAAGCATTAATAAATGTCCCACTGCGCCATGGTTAAACCAAACTATAGTGGATTCAATCAAAGGTAGAGATTCGGCATATAAAACTTTTAAAAGAAGTGGATTAGCACTTTCGAAGGTGTTGGAAAAAATAATGCAGTCTCAGATTCAGCAACATTTAAATCTCTTTAATTTTTTGTGCAAATTCCAATCTGGGTATAAGCCTAAACACAGTACTACTACTGTTCTAGTTAACATCGTTGACGATCTAGCGTCAATATTAGATCTCATGCAATTTTAGTGTTATTAGATTTTTCGAAAGATTTTGATTGCGTTAATGATAATCTTTTGCTTTAAAAACTTTATTTATATTATTCAAGTCGTAAATTATTTGTAAAGTATGCGAATATCCGTTCGGCTTATGGTAAAGTTCTAGAGGGAGTGCCTCAGGGATCTATCCTGGGTTCCATGCCATTTTCAATATATATAAATGACCTTCCATAGCATATTCGTCATTGTCAATTCCACTTTTATGCAGATGATTTACAATATAGTTTTTCAAAATTTGAAGAGGTTGTCATGAAACTTATGCTGATCTGAAGTGTATTTCATTATGGGCTAAACATAATTCACTTGTAGTTAATCCCAGCAAAAGTAAAGCGAGTTGTTGTCTAAAAATATTTCACAAAACATTTCTTCGTCAATTTTTATGGATGGTGATAGAATATTATTAGTTCCTATAGTAAATAATTAGGGCCTTTTATTAAACTCGAAACTTACTTGGAATGATCATGTAAGCCATCTTTGTCAGCGAGTCAATTATAGTTTATATTCGTTGAGGTTAAAACTTTAGTGTTGCCCATCTTTACATATTGTGATGTAATTTTCTGTAGATGTGATAGTAATTCTATGCGATTACTTGAAGTTTCGTTTAACAATTGTCTTCGTTATATTTTTGACCTTAAGAAGTTTGATCACGTTTCTCATTTTAAGGATTCTATTTTAGGTTGTAATTTATTTAACTATAATAATTATAGAACGGCTATATTTATCTTTAAGATTATAAATTCCGGCTTGCCCTCATATTTATATGATAAGCTCTTTGTGTTGGTTTGGTCCATTTAGTTCGTGGTTGGAGAGATCGAAGATATTCAGTTGATCAGCGTTACCAAAATATTTGATGATAAAACTCAATTTGCTTCCAAGTGTCTCACGGTGGTTGATCTGTTAAATGAGGCATCGGCAATGCATTAAGTGGTCGACCAGTTAAAAAATGCCCTGGTGTCAGGCAATTGATGTCGTGGTCCTAGCGGTCGAGGGTTTAAAACCGCTTCTATATTTGTTTGATCAAAGTAATCAGTGGTTCGTATGTAAACTTCTCAAAACCCATCGTAAGACGCAGATGAAATTTTGCAAGTTTTTCACTTGGGTCATGTAGGCTACCAAAATGAAGGGTAGTGTGAATCTCCTCTATGTGGTCTTCTTCACTCATTGATTGCAAATCATTGTCAGAGAACACGCGTTTGCAGAAACCTCGGGTGGCCACAAAACGTTTGAAGCAGCCCATAAATGATTGCAAACTCAGATCGGAGGCCAATTCCAGGAGGATTGCTTTTGTCCCAAAGTAGATAACCAAACGCAAGTAGGTCTTCGTCGGCAATTTGCCATGCATTCGGTAGTAGAATGGTCCAGCGAAAACTACTCTCACTTTATGTATAGAAAGGTAACACTTAATTTCGTTGAAGAACGGTTTGATCACACAATGATGCGGGAAGTAAAAATTCGGGTGATTGATATTTTCCGGACCTACAGGTTACATATGTCCTAAAGGTTTGTATTCAACGGAGCTAAAGCACAGAGAAAATGCACAGACCGTTCATTGTTGGCATATGGGTTGATGAAGTGGCTTTGTTCTATTTAATTTTTGTATCTACATCAAGTTTTGAGACCAATAAATAAACAATCACGTCATCTGATAGCATCACATACCGTTTGGACGCCTTGAGTGAGCGTAGTTGCGATCGAAAATGATCCACAAGGCCTAGCAACTTGTTGGAGTCCGGTTTATCGTTACATTTGTCCGAAAATAATGCATGCACAATCTGTTCGCAAATAAAATTCGGTTTTTCGAATCTATCGTTCAGGATTTGTCGTGCAATTTTCCAATTTTGATCAGATAACTCGACACCTGCTACGAAATCAGCAGCGACTCCGCCAATGGACAATTTAAGATATTGGGACTTAGTGCGTCTACTTAGGGATAAATTGTCTAGTGTATTAGCTTCGAAGGTACCAATATATGAGTTCCACTCCAGATATCCATGACTGAACAAACGTAGGAAGCTACCATGTGCCCAAAGTATAATGGATTCCGCCACGCAACACAAACACTGGTACAACCACCTATTTTGTATTTCGCCACAACTGTTCGCTACAATATGGAAGTCTTTTGTAAATCGTTATTCTATCACTTCTTATAATGAATGCACTGTTATATATACTGATTGTGGAATCCCACTTTTGACACCAAATGTTGGAGCACAAGATTTTTTGTGCCGTTGTTCCCTTTCCTTTATATCAGATATGTGAAGCTGATTGTAATTGTTTTAACAATCTGAGCCATAATAGTGATATTGTAGTTTGAGTTGATTCGAGATTGTATCATTATGAGATTCTTTCCGCAAAACAGCGGCTACACCCGTACCCGCATTATGGTTAAATATGGTTTCTCATTTAACACTCGTTTAATTGTGTTGAACGCAACCTGCTGTCCACTTCCCCAAACAAACTGTTAATTTTTGCTTAATTAACAGTTTGTTTGGGGAACAGTTTGCCGCGACAGAATTGCGAAATTTTGAATAAATCGCCGGATATAACTCGAAATGCTATAAAAACTTCTAACGTATATCTATCGGCGTCGGGAAACTTTGCACTGCTGTCATTTCTTAAGTACCTGGAATTGCACAAAATACTAAACCCTAGTTACTCGATTTGTCTGAAGAAGAATCTGCACTTACTCAGGTTTTATGTTAACCCGGATCTTTATCCCGGATCTGAATTAAATTCAGGATTATCTCTAAGTTTGTTAAACCTTCTTAAACTGTTTTAGGCAGTATGATGATATACTCCAGGTATGCAATTGCGATGCTGTATCAAAAATTCCTCAAAATTTGATTAATCAATCGTTGGAAAACACCTGGGCTACTAAAGCCAAATGCCATTCGCTTAAATTGGTAATGTCTATCTGGCGTAACTATAGCAGTGACTGGTCAAGTTTTGACCAGTCACTGCTATAGTTACGCCAGATAGATCTTTGCAATGGGAATTTGAAAATAGATCCAAACTTGTAAAGTAACAATGATCACGTAATCGATCCAGCTGATCACTAACGAGATCTATTTTTAAACTAGTCAAATTAGTGAAGCCCACCTGTTTTAAGTTGCGCGCGATCAAACTCATAGGCTCGTTCAGCATTATGTGAAGTCGATATTTGCGTTTGAATCTTATTTTTTTGAATTGGCTCATCGTTCTTCTCGATTGGCCCTAATGGCTCACTCGGACTACATGATTCTCCTCTTGTGATCAATTTGGTTTCCTTCAGTCTTATTTCACCCTCTGACAAATTCAAAATTGGTAACATCGCGTCGCTATCTTCGTTTGTTAACACCAAATGGCGAGGAATTACTTCGCCATTTTTTCTGATACTACCTTCAATTCAAACTTCTTCAGTTGGCAGTTTACCGCAACATGAGCAACAAAATTTTTTGGTATTACCTTCAAAAATCCACCTCCGTATCCTTTAGCATCCTTTGCCAACGTTTGTCTGAACAATGTGTAACCACTGCCCAAATCAACATAGCATCTAACAAGATGCCCATCCAGCAATCCGTTTTTAAAATACTTTGCGTGCGTATTAGTATCACGCTTGTTGTTAATGTATGTCTCAGCACTAGGTTTGAACGTCACTGCCACGTTATTTGATTTTTATCCTTATTTTCTCGTGTTTGAGGACAGTTATTGGCGATGTGTTCAATCGATTGACAAACATTTAGACACTTGGATGCGTAGTGCTCTTTTGCCTTACATTAAAAACACTTAATATCGAATGTCATATTGCTGTTTATATTTCCGTTTGGGTTTCTTGTCGAAAAAACTACTTGTGGATCCTAAATGATTTAATAACTCTGGCGGACTGTAGCAATAATCGGGTATGTTTTGGTTTCGACTCCGATTGTAATTTGGAGCTTCCATAACCAAATCTATTTCACTGGTTGCATTTGAAAAATGTTCAATTAACACATTGCTTTTCCACAATTTTGCATTGTCCCGAAGACCACTGAGCGTAAAATGATTCAACGCAATGTCATCACATTTGTGCAATATGCCGTTATTCTCCATCTGTTCCACATAGAGTTCCATATCAATCATCGCTTCTACTGGCCATATGTCGGCAGATTTTCTGCAATATTCGGTTTACTGTTTCCAAGATCCGTAGTACTCATCTTTTCACAATCACAAAGAGTCCTAGCAACCTCCGAAAACAACGTTATAATTTTAACTTGGTGTGTATGCTTCGTTTTATTGTTCTTAGTTGACTACACATCCTCGTGGCTACCATTTCGAACTTTCCATGTCGCGATTGTCACACCATAGCGTGTCGAGCCCTCGCAACACCTTTAAAAACCGAATCACTCGAAAGATTTGTATCATTCATGAATAAGCATTAAAGATGTCATTAATAGACTAAAGAACAATAAGGCCGCTGGAACAGACAATATAACCGCCGAAATATTCAAAGGAGATTCATCTACAACTGCAAGCATATTAACACCAATAATCCAAGAAATCTGGAATTCTGGGAGAATCCCACTGAAATGGAAAGAAGGCTTGATAATTACGGTACCCAAGAAAGGTGACCTAAGAGAATGTAGAAACTGGCGAGGTATCTCCCTCCTCAACACAACAATAAAAATACTCGCAATGATCATCCTTGACAGAATCTCACCTACGATCAATGCAAAATTAAGAAACGAACAAGCTGGATTTAGACCAGGAAGAAGTTGCACTGATCACATCAACACAATCCGTATCATCACTGAGCAATCCAATGAATGGAATTCACCATTGTATATGCTCTTCGTCGATTTCGAACGCGCATTCGATACAATAAACAGGAACGCAATATGGCAGACACTTTGTGAAATGGGCATCCCAAAGAAATTAATTGAACTCATACAAGAAATGTATCGGGATGCTGGAAACCGAATCCAATACAAAGGCAAACAAAGTGAAACATACTACAACACTCGAGGAGTAAGGCAAGGTTGCGTACTCTCACCAATGCTGTTCCTAATCATATTAGACAGTGTAATGCGGAAACTAGATAACAAGTCCCCTAATGGCATTCAATGGGGGTTAACTGGTAAACTCAATGATTTGGACTATGCAGACGACATATGCTTGCTCTCACACAAACACTCCGACATGCAGCAGAAAGTGCAACAGCTATCAGATCTAGCTAATGAAGTTGGTCTCAAAATTAATATCAAGAAAACGAAGGCGATGAGACTCAACACAAATATAACCACACCGATACACATCAACAATATACAAATTGAAGATGTAAATGAATTCGTATACCTTGGTTGCACAGTAACGAAAACAGGTGGAACAGAAGAAGACATACACAAACGTATAAATAAAGCCAGATATACATTCAACATGTTACACAAAGTCTGGAATACTTCTGTCCTATCGCGCAAGACCAAGATACGAATGTTCAACTCATGTGTGAAATCGGTCGTTCTGTATGGGTGTGAGACATGGAAGCATACAGGCAAAATCATACAGAAGCTACAGGTATTCGTAAACAAATGCCTTCGACGAATACTTAAGTGCTTCTGGCCCAACACGATCAGTAACATCAATCTGCATATAACAACATGTCAGTCAGACATTGAGACCGAAATAAAGCGACGAAAATGGAGATGGATTGGCCACACACTGAGGAAGGCATCAAGTGATATAACGAGGATGTCATTAGACTGGAATCCACAAGGAAAAAGAAAGGTTGGAAGGCCAGCAATGACATGGAAGAGAACGATGCTAGCAGAGGCAAAACACCTGGGAAAGTCATGGGCAGAAATAAAAGCAATAGCCCCAAATAGAGTAAGATGGTTCAGGATAGTGGACGCCCTATGCTCCTAAATTGGAGATAAAGGAAAAAAAATGAATAAGCATTTGATTTTTTTACAACATTCGTTTTGGAAAGGGCCGATACCTTGGAATCAACCAGTGCCAGCGGTTTTTTAAATACGACGCCATGCCAATAACGAATTCCCATTAAAATTCAAATAACGATAAACTTTGGCGTTTTATATAGAATCAAATGTATTAACGAAAGCCTAATAGTTGCTTGAATGTTTTTTTAGCAGATTCACCTACTTAAAGTAGCACCCTAATCAAAAGAGGAAATACGAAGATTTCTCGTCAAAATTACCCCACCACAAACAGTGCCATTTAATTTACAAATCTAGTTATGATAAGTTCAAGTTCAATGTATCGTAAAGTAAAGTCAATATTTAAGTTGGACACCTTCCAAAATAAATCATACACCACAAAATATCGAATTTACAAAGTGAAAATGTCACAGGTGACAACCATAAATATAAATCAAATGTCTACGACCAAATCATTAATGTGTTATTGGCCTAGTTCCAACCTGTCACTTGCTAGTCAACTGTTTATTATATTATCCATAAATTGAGATGTTATGATGAAAGAGTTTAACTTTGCCTATAATTATGTTCACCTGTTAAAATATAACTTTCTCTACCCTCGATTAAACTGACCAATTTAACAAACATTTGTCGTAAAACAATTCTAAGTATGCCCATTTTCCCTTTACATTATTATTACCCTTTTATATTCATATTCGTATCAGCATTTTAACATTTATTGGCAACCGATAGCAATATCCTTCGTAATACGAATATTAAAAAAAAAAAAAAAATTAATTAAATTTTTTTTTCATCTGCCGCACAAAATTTATTGCAACTGATAAAATTTTACGATACGTACGTGATTTCTAATTTTGTTGCAAAATCAATTCAAGTAGTCTATTAATTACAGTCACCAATCACTATACATACGTCACAGTACCTGATCGTAAAGATATCACTGGCTATAATGTGCCGAGACAACATTATGCAAAACGTATGCACAAAATACAAAAAAAAAAAAATTTTCATAATTGATACCATGTTTCCACAAAAGTTTCCATTTGTTTGCAATTCAAAAGTGAATTTATCCAGAAGAACAAAACGTAAATTATTTGAATTTTCCGGCTTGTTTTTTTTTATGAAAACTGAAATACATAATATATAAAAATTGAAATGGATTTGGTTGAAAATATCAAACAGTTACATACAAAAATTTTTTGTGAAAAATCGGAAAATTTGTATGACTTGTGAGTCATCATTATCATCGTTTTGTATTATTCGACCAACATTTTTTTTACACACCAAAAATGAATATTGATTTTTAAAATACAATTTTAATTTTTTTTTTCATTTATACACAAATTTTTGTTCGGTCGGAAAAACTGCTGCGGAAAATATAAATGGAAAAACAGATTAAATTCCCTTATTTTCATATTTTTTTTTTGCCGGTTCGTTTGTTGTTGGATTTTTGGTTATGTTATAAAACACACAAAATAATATAATACTACCAACAGTTTGTGTTGTGCTAGCTAAAGGATGTGCTGAAATGTAAACATATATACAATATACATGTTTTTTTTGTTGTATCATAAATGGAAACATATATTATGCGCTTCTTCTTTTTGTTGCTGCTGGTAAAAACCTAAGTTATTTTTTTTGTTAATTTTTTTAATTAAAATGTTTTGTTTTTGCGACTTGTTCGATTTGGCACTTGATGTGATGCCCGTGAGCAAAGATAATGACTGTGTTGAACACATAAATATGCATACACACACAATCGTATACACGAACTCATTTAAAATAAGTTCAACAGATGTATTTAGTTTTGAACAAAATTGACTTTGTAAGAAATTGGTAAGTGCAGTCGATTAAAATAATAGGATAAACAGCGGGATGGGTAAACAATTTATTATTTTACCAGTTATAATTTTTTAGTTTAAGTTAAAATTATAACAGTCGAAAAACTTTACAAATTTGTATTTGGTAACAACACTATTCTAAACTACCTGCAACCGTTTTTTTCTAAGAGTATCACGATATTTTCTAAAATGTATACCAATTAATAAATTATATAAATTATTATTATATTAAACCTATCATTCTGAAATATAAATAAGATTAAAACCTTTTATTCTAATCAAGACTACCGCATTTTAAGACTACCACCAATGGATACATGAATAAATAACCGAGTACTCAGTCTAAATTGAAATGAAATTTTAACGTGGTCTCCAAAAATCTATTTTTGACACAGCAAGAAACACTTTAAGAATACATATGGCACGTCGTCTATTATAAAACAAAGCATTTTTATTTTTAAAATCAGATCTGTCAAAATTCCGCACGAAAATAATGGGTTGATACTTCAGTTTCGTGCGAAAAAAGATTGGAGAGTTTGTGCGCGCCACTTCTGGAACATGCCATGTACTTGAATAAATTTTAATTTTTCGCTCGTGATCTGAATACTCAAAAAGAAATTTCAAGTGATATTTTTCGTTTTTGTTGTCGCTTTGTTAAACTCGTATGAAGATTTCACTCGAAATCGATCTGAGTACTAGGCTTAAGATCAAATGAAACAATTTATAAACTGACAAAATACGCCATTGAATTACACGAAAATCTAATCGACGTCCATTTTAATCTACACAAAACTCTAAAATTTATATAAATTAGATTAAAAAGTTTAACACTAGAATCAAATGAAAAAACCGTTAAACTGACAAAATAAGTCTACACTCTTCGTTTCAAAATTTATGGAAAATATAGTTTGACAAATTGTATAATAGATGGCACATCATGAGTCACCAATATTTACCAATCTGCACGTTACATTAAATGAGGGCGAAATTTTTACTTTTCATGAAGTTTTTGTTTTGCGCTACATGATTTGATATTTTTTTTAAAAAAAATCGGAGTATATCGAAATTTATGATTTCGACAATGTTCATGATTTCGGCTGTCAAAACTTAAAACAAGCGAAAAAAGCAAATTTAAACAGCACCAAAATCTAAAATAAAATCTAGAAATAGTTGAAAACAAAATACCATTGAAACCAAAAGACACTACACTACAGTGATATTTTATTGGTAATTTTACAACAACAATTGCATGTATTTTATTCCGTTTGGAATAGTTTCATTCCAATTTTTTGATGGTCTTATATTGGAATGAGGGGAAATTTTTCATTCTTATTCTTATTCCAGTCAAACAAATTAAATATGTAAAAATTTCTCTCTACACATTTTTTTTAGCCCGATATTTGTCTGTACATTTGTGGAGACCGCGTTAAAATTAAGCTTAGCTTGAACTCCATAGCTTTATTAACCAAGCTTTATTAACCTAGCTTTATTAACCGTACTTGGGACAGTTCCGAAAGAATTCTAATCTTTTGGGATTACAATTATCTTTTATAGCTTGCACTGGTCTAGAAAGAAAGAGAACGTAGGGATTCATTTTGAGACGAAAGTGAAAACTCGTTTCATTCATTTTAAATTCCAATCCAGAAATTTTGCTTATTATCTTGCTAATTAAGCAACGACAAAAGCAAAGCGAAATTACTACTACCAGTGTTTAAACTAAAACTACCTGAAAGGCTCATTAATGCTACTCTTGCACTTATAAGTCTTTCCTTTCACCTTTCTTTATAAAACTTAGTTTAAATTTAACCATAATAATCCCAAACCTAAAACATCTTGCCAGTGGCTGAGCCAATTCCAAAGGGTTAACTGATTGAAGACACAGATGCCTAGATAAATTGCATAGATCGATAACACAAAGTAGGTGCAAAAGTGTTAAATATGGATAAATTAAGACTATTTAGAAGATACAAAAAATCTTGAGAAGGAATTTTGGAGAATATTCTGAAAAAATCATCGCCAGCGAAAAAACTTGATCAAGAAACTAAATATTCTATGGTATTGGTAACCACTTACAATTTCCTCCGCCAGAGGAGTGATTTTCTCCAATATAATTTTTTTTTGTTGTCAAAATTTTGATTTCAAAACAATTTTTTTATTAATATTTTCACTATGCAAACGGATCAACTGATAATCAACTGTAAAATTGATCGCTTATCGTTCCATTCCCGCAAAACCCTTATGGGAAAAAATCGTAGTAACGGACGAGTTTTTGTAAATTTAAGCTTCTCTGTTGCAGAAGCAAATTTTGAATTATACATTAATGTTTCTTCTGAAACTCTGTCTTTAGTTCAAGCATCTGTACCATAATAAATTATTGATATGCATTTACCACAGCTAACGTTACGCTACTATAAAACTCATTATAATTGTAGTATAAAGCGCCTGAATTAAAATTAGTGTAAGGTCCACTTAGGATTTGATTTGCTTTGAGGTCTTTAGGAATACGTCAGAGATATAATTCGCGTACTAAGTACAATGATATTCCAGATGTCGGGTCGATAGAATATCGTCAACATTTAGTATAAATATATGACATTTAGGGGATTATACATATACAAATATTTTGATTATTTTCAAACGATACTAGTAGCGACATCTAGCACGTCAATGGGCTAACATACCTTGGTAGTACTATGTGTATTTATATTATGGAGACAGCAAGGAAGAAACATGTTTTTCCACTGCCACCTGAGCCATCAATGAAAAAGAATTTGTTTTCCATACTGGACTCTATACTGGACATGGATTTTCCATGAAAAAAGTTCAGGTCCATTTGATGGTATGGCAAGAACACAAAAGGATATGAACAGTTCATGTAATTGTCATGGCATTTGTTCGTTGACTGCCTCAGAAATATTTCATCCCAAGTGACATCATTACTAAAAGTCCTCGCATTTGATCCACTTCCTTTAAACAAGAGTACAACACTCCGTTAATTGGTTACGATAATCAAAAGAAATAGCAACTGGAACTTGAAACAATAGAAGTCGCAAACAACCCCTTTCTATATCTAAACTTAAGTTTACAAAGTACATGCACCCATTAACGATTTTTGCGCCTCTGCCAAATTTTCCCTTTTTTTCAAATAGATAAAAGATGTTCTGAAAATTCAGCATCGCGAGTTATTTCATCTTCCTGATTTATTTTAAAGTGTACACATAGGGCAGTATCGTATGTAGATTCTTTTTCAGCTACATCTCTTTCGTTATTTATGCGATCAACGTTTCTTATGGAAATATTTTAGAAATTTTTAGAGCACATTTCATACAGGGCAAATATAATTTAAGTTATATTCTTTACATGGTCCATGAATCATGTGTAATCATGTGTTAAAATTGTCTATAATCTTGGGCAAGTTTCAATACTGAGGATTTCCGCTGAAATAAGTTTGTCAATGACGTCCGCATTCTTTGGTTTATAATATGCTACTCCTTCACTAGTCAAGTAGTCCATTAACCAGTATATATTTTTTTGATCTCAATTGTTTTTATTTTGTCGTATATAATTAAGCCGATTGGCAGCCTCCCAGGTACCACCAACATGGCACGGTTAACAAGCCAGGGCTCTATTTCTTTGGCTATTTATTCTTAGACAAAATAGATGTTGCGTGGAAATCAGCTAAAAATTGACCAGTACTCAATCTTCCACATTGATCGGCCCTGCGAAGTCAATTCCTATGTTTTTCTTTCCTTTCAATTTATTTGAAATTTTCCCTAATTTCATTGTAATAATAATGTCAATCGAAATTATCGGGTTTCTAAACAATCAAGACTCAAGATACGGACAGTTAAGAAACTAAATACGAAATTCGCAATAGTGGTCCGATCGTGATGACTGATACCTTTATCAAAAACTCTCGATATTAGTATCAATACTATACAATCAATACTATACTATCAATACAATATTTTCACATTATTATTGTTGCTTCAATCGCATACGGAAAGTCCGCTGCACAACATTGGCGTGTTAAGATTCCGAAAAGGGATCAGTATTAGTGAGCCAACTTTTGATGTCAATATGTGCGGTGGCGCAGGTTCGAATTCTTATGGATAATTAAAATCTTGATCCTCTTCTATAACTGAGCCAATGGATTTGTATTTTGGAACCACACCAGAAATTTTTAAGTGAAAGTTATTATCGATTCGATTTACGTCATCATTCTTTGAAGGTAAGATAGCTCGATCGAATACCCAATCGTAATTCCTGAAGTTGTTGGCGATGTTCAGAAAACTCTTCTTTTCAGGATCTTTGATTGATGAATTAAGTTGATTGAAGTTCAGTGAGAACGATATCTTTTGTATTTTAGGAAGAACCGTAAGTTTCTCAACACCTATATCACGAAGTTGCTTGGCAAATGTTTGGGCAGAAACATGTCCAAGTAAATGCACACGCATATCGGTCGACAGTGTAATTTTATTCACATAACTTCAGAGAGCCGAATTCTTCAGGCATGTGTTCAGCGTGCCTGTCGGTGTTGATCTTGCAAAAACGGGCGAAGTTTGACGAAAATCCCCGGTGAACAATAACGAGCTTCATCTATTTGACATTCATCACTTCGAAAACCTCGAAGAGTTCTATCAAATGTCTCAACTTGTTTCTTATGGGCATAATTCTTTCAAATCGAAAAACGAACAGGTTATCATAATTATGGCGAACAGAGTTTATTTCTGTTGAGCATATTGTGTTTCAGATGCTTCTGTCTATGACCTGTTCCAATTTCGATCATTTTCAAGCAAATTAAGTTTGAAACATACTTCTCTTTATGTCTGATACACGATGGTCAGATGGTTTTGATTTCTTAAAACATTATTGGTCCTTTACTACGTGAAGCATCATTCGTAAATAGTAGCATTCTCCATTATTTGGATGAATATAGAGTATACTCGTCCCAATGTGCCTACAGGCAAATATGTTGCTAGCGAAGAATGCCTGACGCTTCTTTTTCTTTTGCAAAAATTCTTCGTCGATTGATTCCATGTGTAATAGTGCAGGTCTTCGTGATACAGCAACGCTTTTGCAAATTCGCTACTGCTTATATAACGTCCCAGTATAAATTTTTAGTTTGAGAATTTTTTCAACCGACCAAATAAGGATATAGGCTTGTGCGATAGACCTTTTTATGCTATTCAATCAAATACATCCAGCAGCGAGTTTTTCTTTATACCTATATGGTTCTTAGTGAAAAGATCCATAAAACTTTTCAAATTTTATTTGAAAACTCTCGCTGTGTGATCATGCCGATGGAATGTTTGCTGGCAAGGCAAAAGTAAATCTTTGATTTTAGTCGAAGATGGATTGCATGTGAACGTGATGAAAAATTCTGTACGTCTGTATTTATAAACACATGCCAGAGTATCGTGAATATATGAATGTATGTGTCTTGGACTTATCGGCAAATGCATCTCGCGAATGAATATAGTCTTCGACTCGAAGCTTCGATTAGTTGTAACGAATGTAATTGAGTCATTCGCTTTCGACTTTAACTTAAGCCTGACTCTTTTTTTTGTCCCAGCACCTGTGACGGAATGTGTTTGATATAATTCGAGATGATATCCGTCTTCTCCTTGTTGAAACAGTATTGGAAATTAAAGTGCATTGTACGATCGGTGTGTTTCAGTAACACGTTGCTTGGTTTGATCTTGTCTGCTAATACACTATTTCGACGTGTAATCTCTATTCCAACAATTAAAGCTGCTACTTCAAGAGCCGTTGGAGAATTAAAGTTTTAAACTCGTGCATCTTTCTATTAAGATATGTCGAGATATGTAGAGGCTCTAATCCGGTAACAGTCATAACAAACTGGCGTTTTTATTCAGTCGTTGTCACTGCAGATCTTAAAAAACGATGCTCAATTTCAACGAGTTATTAGGCGAAATGATCCATTTAGAACTAGAATTCCTCGATATCTTGCAATTAGGACGGTTCAACAGATAGCTCAAAATTTACAAACAAAATATCCAGCAGCGTTTCAATTCTTAATCGAATCTATATCCGGTGATGGCATTTTTGGCGGTGCAGATAAAGCTTAACAAGTCTTGAGTATTCAACAATAAATGTTAGACTATGCCACGAAACCAAATTTCATTTAAGCAAATGGGTCAACAACAATTAGATATTCCTCAAATCTGTCCCAGAGGATTGCCATTTTAATTAAATTTGGACAAATATACCAAAACTCTGAGAATTTATTACCAAAGACGATTTATCTTCGATCAATCGATACTTTTGGTAAAGTTCACTATCACCTACTCACTTTCTAATCTAAGATCCACGCTTAGAGTTAAATTCTATACTTCTAAAGCTCTATTGCTTGTGAAACTTTTCGATAAAACCATCAAAAATTGGAAAATTGCACTTAAACCAAAGATGTATGCTTGTCATTTTACAAAATCTTCAAAACGCTCTTCATGGTAGAACACAGTGACTCCTTCCATCACCCCGAGTGAAAACTTCATTGGATTTTACATGAATGCTAATTATGGATTTTTCATTTCATTTCGCAATAAATAAGATTTGTAGCCTCATCTTTAAGCATGTCTTGCTATTGAAGTCTTTTCCATCATTAAATTCAAAGCGCAGCCATGTAATTGCTCAAAAGTTTTTTATATTTTTCCAAATCTTTGACACCCTTATTAAACACCAAACCAAATTGGTGCGTTCTACAAAAAAGTATGATTCTCCCTTCAATAAATTTACAAAATAAATTCCAGGAATTTTGTGGGTGTGTTCGATTGTGATTCATGCACACAATTTTATTTTATTTGTAATCTTAATAGAGCTTTTATTGTGCCTGAACTTACGTAGGGATGGCATATTTCGATGTACTTGTAATGTAAGCCACCCCAAAAATAATTAGTGTATAGTAGCGTGTGTACCTTTGTGTCTGTGCGATAATTTTCACAATTTTTCGAAATGAAATTTTTCATTTTGGATAGTAACCAAAATCCTTTTGATATGCCCACAAATCTGTCAAAAAAAAAAACTACTAACTCTAATCAAAACATAATAATATTCATCCATGAGAGAGAGAGGATACCATTTTTTTTGTAAAATATTTTAGTTAATTTAATGTTATGACAAAGCATAAAAATATATGTTCTATGTGTACTTGTCGTATTTATGTACATATAAATTATTTGTACTGAATTTTAATTAAAAAAAAAAAAAAAATTATAAATAAAATTTATTTTGTTTTTACAGAAATAACATTAGGCCATCAGACCTCATCCCAATTCATTGAAATACCAAAAAATCAAACGGTTAATGAAAATAAATCCGTAACATTTCATTGTAAATCGTCAATGGAAGAAAGACATCGGTATTCGTGGAATTTGAATGGTAAATATTGAAATAGATTTTCATCATTTTGGCGAAGGTGGACGAATTGTAATTAAATTATTTTTTTTTTTTTGTCTTTTGTACTTTTCCGATAAAATATAGGAAAGGAAATTCAAACAAGTCCTCGTATCATATTAATGGATTCAACTTTGATTATATTGAAGGCAATAAAAAATATCGACGAAGGTGAATATGTTTGTATAGCGACGAGTGGTTTAACTGGAGCTAGGGAGGCAGCACCATCAGCATATTTACATATATTGAGTGAGCATATTTTTTATATTTTTTATGCTATATATAGTATTATTATGAATTATATTTTATATATGTATAATATGACGTGATGATGATGATGATTGAGATCATTATTTTTTGCAGATTATTTAACATTCTTCTGCTTCTTATACTTTGTATATGGTATACTTATATTCAAATCGATTTTTATTGTAGTATATGTAAGTGAGGTGTCTGCATGCAAGAATATATATCTACATAAAATTTATGCTCTTAATCATTACACGAAATCTAAAATCGTTTACAAATATCTGAAAGTCAAGTATTTTATATTTTTTCACTGTATGGTTTGACTTTATAACCCTTTGTTTACCTTGACGTGGTGGAATTCATTTTTTTGATTTGTGCTCGTTTAGTCGCAAGATTATGTGGAAGATTATAATTTTGTTAAAATTATTAGTCTGGTAATGAGAAATTGGTTTATGTTTCAAGATGAATTAATTTGATGAAACATATACATATATATGATATATATATATATATATATATATATATATATATATATATATATATATATATATATATATATATATATATATTTAATTAATTTTATGATTTTTATGTTGGGAATTTGTAGTCTTGATTTTTTTTTAATTTCAATTGAAACGTGGTTCACTTTAAGATCTCTATGTAGATCACTATTCCTGACGTACCGTTGTGCATCGACGATGTTCCTTGGTACCCTGTCCTGAAACCTTTGTATGATATTGACGTTGCTGGGTTTCGTACAACCCTAAAGTTCAATACCATAAGTCTATATTCAGCTAATGCATTTTTCTGTATTTAAGTTTTAGTTCTTCATTTTTCTTTTTGACGTGGACCTTCCATCTAAGTTTAGCATCCAGGGTAATGCCTAGATACTTAGCTGTGTTCGCATGCGGTATTATTTCTCGATTTATTGAAACAGGTATATGTTCAACTCGTTTGTTGGTAAAATTTATGTGAACTGATTTAGTTTCATTTAGCTTAATTCGCCATCTTTTAGTCCATTTATATACTTCGGAGATAGCTGATTATAATTTTTGTGTTGATTCTTCGTTACTTTTTCCAACAGCTAGGATCGCAGTGTCATCAGCAAAAGTCGCCACTGAGTTGTTTTCTAATTCAGGTAGATTATACGTATATAGTAAATATAAAATCGGTCCCAATACACTGCCCTGTGGTACACCAGCTTTTATTTCTTTTAATACAGAATAAGTTTCAGCCAATTAAATTCTAAAGAATCTATCTTTCAAGTATGATTCCAGTATTTTAGCGAATTGCATTGGTAAGAGGTTTCTTAACTTATGATTAAGTCCTTCATGCCAAACCTTGTCAAAAGCTTGCGCCACGTCTAAAAATATCGTGGAGCAGACATTTTTCTCTTCAAGTGCTTTTTCAAATACATTGATTAGTCTGTGTACTTGTTGTATTCTTGAGTGTTGATGACGAAATCCGAACTGATGATTTGGGATTAAGTTATTCCTTTCGATTATCGGATTTAACCTTTTAATCAGTAGTTTCTCAAAGAGTTTAGACATAAGTGGCAACAACGAAATTGGTCTATAAGATGAAGTTTCGTATGGTGGTTTTCCAGGTTTTTATAATATTATTACTTCTGCAATTTTCCACAAACTGGGTACAAATTTGGTTCTAAATGCTGCATTGATAAGATAAGTAAGCTTAACTAGAGCCTTCCTTGGTAGTTCTTTTAAAATTTCTGTAGTAATAAGATCATAGCCAGGAGCTTTTTTCGAATTCATATTGAATTTTATCTCATGCATGACTTCTTTTGGTGAAGTCAATAGAATTTCTTCACTTTCTTTTTCAGATTCCACCGTTATTATTTGAGATTCTAAAGTTTGATCATCATGTGGTTGGAGTATTTTTTCGAGGTGCTCCGCAAAACATTGAACTTTATCTTCTATTCTTATTGGAGGGTTCTTTTAATTGTTTTGATTGCTTTCCAAAGTGAATAATCAGTCCTATTAGTTAGTTTTTTTAGACAGTTACTGATTGATTCATCTTTTACTTTTTGGATTTCCCTTCTTAACTGTTGAGTAAGATTATTTAACTTAGTTTTATATTGAGGAGCTCTTGTTTGCTGCCATATTCTTCTTGCTCTTCTTTTTTCTGCCAAGAGTTCCTTTTATTTTATATTTAATTTTTGGAGTACTTTCCCAGGCTGATTGTTGTATATCATTTACAAATTTCTGAACTTCGTTTTCTATTTGCTCCTCGCTTTTTAATGGAACCTTTAGGTTCATTTTTTCTTCTAAGGACTGCCTAAAGTATTCCCAACAAGTGTGTTTATTCATTAGGCTTCGAATTCTTTCTTTTTGGATAATTTTTTGCTTAATGTCAAAACTATAGGAGAATGGTCCGAGTTTAGGTCTCGACATTCATCTATTTGTATATAGTTCATTCATATATATTTTTGATTATAAAAAAATCAATTAAGTCTGGTATTTTGTTTTGATCTGTACTCCAGTAGGTTGGTTTTCCAGTTGACAAGGTTTTACTACCGCATTTTCTGACAACTTTAAGCAGTTCTTTACCTTTAGTCGTTGTTAGCCTAGAACCCCAATGGACATTTTTTGCATTAAAATTTGAATAAAAATTTTTTTTGTAGAACATGATTTATTTTTGTTGATGTTTTTTAAAATACAGAGTGTCAAATTTTGAGAAAAATGATAAACATGATGTAGTAATTATGGCTATAAAAATAAAACAAATTATTTGATATTTATGATATAGCGCTCGTTTTAGGTAACTTAAAAAGAATTAAAAAAAAATATAAAATTACTAAGTTTTTTGATTTCTTCATTTTTAAATTTCCCGCCAAAATGTCCTTTTTAAATTTACCAATGAAAGTCCGTCCATTTTATTTTTTATTTTTTATTTTTTGTTAATTTTTCCTCGTTTAATTCTATTGAACTTATTAAAAACTTGGTACAGTTCTTCGTTTTTTTGCAAAATACGTTTAAATATGGCGATTTACCTTTTTTTGAACATAAAATCAAATTGGAATGTGGTATTTTCTATTTTCAACTAATCTTTACTATCGACTTGATAATGTGACTCTTGAAAATTATTCTGTCGATCTATAGTACATTCTTTTTTGCAATTAGTAAAAACTAAATTTTGGTATGAGTAATTTATTTTGTTAGTCCAAACCCTAATATATGCTAATATAAATTATCCAATCCTGTTCAGTTCTCGCATTGCAGCAGATAACATTATGGTGATGTTGGATCTTTACATAATATTGATGAAATGCAGTTCTATCGCCAAATTTTTCTATTGGTGATAGTTTCCATCCTGGTTTCAAAACATGCAATTTTTTTTGATTCATCATCCTTATATTTCAACTTGCACTCCGTTATAAAGTGCACATTATTAGACGTTTCTAAACTTTAACTTTATCAATAGTTAAACAATCGGGTTTCCTATTAAACGACTAATATCATCATCGTTCAAATATTCTAGCACTGCATGTTTAAGTTTTTCACTGATACACAGCTTTGGGTGCTGGAACGCCCAGTGTCTCATTCTTGATTTTAATTTTTTTACCTGCGTGTGTACCCTATATTGCGTTATGTTGAATTCTTCTTAGATTTGCTGTATGAAATATTAATTTAAACACTAATTTATACTAAAACATGTTAATAAAAATCACTGAGGTGGCGTCCGATTTCCGTGATAGTGTAGTAATTATGACAGTAGTAAAATCTTTTTCTCTTCCATAATTTTAATAAGTTCTTATAGGGTATTATAAATTTCAGTCATTTTATCGACCACCAATTCAGCAATCATAATGCATATTGATATTTGATATGCTCAAGTATGATTAGATGCTGCCACGGTATTTGGCTTCACTATACACACGCAAATTTTGTTCGATATAAACAAACTACAGATCTATCAAAATTATTATATGTAGCAACTCTAGTCATTTGATTGCATACGGTAATGTCACAATTACTACAGCTAGATTATTTACAAGACGCCACCTGACTATGTTTTATGTTGTTTTACAGGCAACCTCCAACATTTATAGAATCTCTCAAAAAAAAAAAAAAAAAAAAAAAAATGATTTCCTAACAAAATAAATGACTATATCGTTTTTATAGTTTATGAAGGTAAGGTGTCTTGAATATACGGCTAACATGGACAAATAACCGACTTAGATAAAAAGCAACATAAACTAAACAGCGACGCACAAAAAAGTCAATAAAGACAAAAAGTATGCAAGCATAGGCCGACATTTACAAATGACCGCCATGGACAAAAGATCAACATTAAAACGGGTTTGACCGATCGTATATTTTTTTGATAAAATTTGGTTTGTTGGAGTAGCGCCAAACAGTTAGATGGCAAATGCGATCCAGCAGCTAGTATGAAGACTGCTACGGATAAGTTATCAATCACACTCGTCCAGTTGTGTCTTTTTTGCAGAAATTTGTAATTTCGATGCCTTAGATGATATTTTTATCACGTCTTCATCAGCAAAGTCCACGAAGGTACGTCCGATTAAGAAGGGGGCTGGTCATATATAATCATCGTCTTTAGCTTGGGCTATCGTTATTGGTCTTGAATTCATTATGTCAAAATCTGTGATCCTCACTATGAAAAACTTTTCATTACTTGAACAGTTTCAAGATTCGTGCTATGGAATTGGCAACGGTTATTATATCATATAAGTACATATCATTTAATATGGAATGTGCTGCATTTGGTAAATTGTAATCGAGTTCCAATTTATTTAAAATTACGATTTGTTAAAAATGCTGTTCCGTAATGTTGGCGGTTTTAATTGGTACCGTATTAGCTATTGATTCAATTTGTTTCGCCATATAGGACATTCTGATACTTTCGATCATCGCGTCTGCTACCGATACATTTTCTCAATGAAACATAAACTTATGTTGTCGTAATCGTAGTAGTATATTGATAGGCGGGGCTCGATTATCGTTTCTACAAATAAAACGTCGTCCATTTATACTCATGTAGAAGATTTTACAGACGCATTAAATACAACTCGGAGTTTCATTGTGACGCTAGTTTTCTTCAACACGCCATGATGTGGAAGATATTATTTGCTTGGACTGCCGAACCCGCCGATTTTTTTCATGTGTCCCGAATTTTTTGTTAAATCTTTCTCTCTATTGACTTGAGCCGATTGAAAGCAGCATTATAAGACGTTCCAATCACACCTCCTGGTTGCTTTTTAGCTAACTTCACTATGAATCTGTTAATCTGTTATTCTCGGTCAAATGCTCATGGTGTTCTTCTGGTAGCCTAAGGAATTTCCTCGAATTCTCTGAATTTTCGGCGAGACTTATCGATATCTAATAAAATGATGTCCTTGTTGGTTTTTAGGTATTCATCTTCCATATAACGTTGCTTGCCAGTACCCAGCCAAAGATCATCTTAACTGCCATCATATCATTTGGTAGCTTAAGCCTTTTGGATAACAAGGCTTTGAAAAATATTTCCACTCCTAGAAGTATTTGCACGTCTATCGAAACCTGAATCAGCCAAATACAAATCTTTATACGACAACAAATCTGCTTTCGGTATATCATATCCGTTAAGTGCAATAAACGCCTTTGTTGTTAATATAACATTGTGGTCAACGACGTATATTCAGCTGTTGCATACATGATTCTGAAATAAATGTTGCTTGTTTAGCTGAATTCAAAATAATCCTGAATGTGTAAAGTTTGACTTTGCAATCGGTAATATTATCTTTCTAATATTATGCATAAAAGTATTAATAAAATTCATAACAGGACCCAACCTGATGACTGATACCTTAATCAAAAGCTTTGTACTACTGTACTGGATACATAAATATAATTTATCGAGATTTCACCACATAACACTCTACACTTTGTTGGGTTGAGAAACGGATTAAAACGAGTTGTGAAACTGTGTAAACTGAACCATTTTTCAAAACTAATAAGTCATTATTAAGGTTCAATAAATTTTTTTCCAGATCCTAGCATGGTAAGCAAACGCTATATCAAAAGCGACTACCTTTCCATTAAATTTAACGTTATAGAGTAATTCTCTCTAGAGACAAGAAACATAATTGAACCCACAAATTTCGAGCGAGTCGATAAATATGATTCAAGCAAGTTAAATGGAATGCCACGAAACCCTGCTTAAAACAATTCTGCTAGCAACAGTTTGTGATTCACAGTATCTAAAGACTTGACCACATCTATAAACTTTCCTATTTAAATTCAAATTTGTATATATTTGATCGAAACAGCTTAATAAAGCATCTTCAGCGTTCATGTTTAGTCTGAAGCCAAATTGTGAGTCACTGAGAAATTTGGATATGCAAAGGAACTTAAAAATTCTTATTTCATAAATCTTTCCAGAAATTTAAAAAGTACAGACACAACGATATGGGTCTAAGATTTGAAATATTTTAAAAGATTTATCCTTTGAGAAAATAGGAAGGACTATGGATCTTTTTATATGTTTAGTACTGTTTAAGAGACTGGGCAATACCACGTAATATTCATTTACGTGATTTTATGAATAACCTGTAGTAGCTTATGTACTGATCGAGCAAATCTACGTCCTCCATACAATCGTTATATTTTCTAACAATTTTCGGCATATGTTGGCATAAATAAAAATGTTGCCATGACTTTAGTTGTAGCTTTTGTAAAACTGTTAAAATGCAAAAAATTACAACAATTTTCACTTTAGAGCATATTTACAAATATTTCGAACAATTTGCTGTACATAGAAATAAATTAATATTACCTACAAAATATGATTAGTGAAATGTTGGAATATTTTATTTAACAACACAACCAAAATTAAAATTAAATTTAAAAATTCTAACAATTCAAAAAAACTAAAATACACTTGTGTCATTGTGTCACACATATATCACAAATTTCACTAACGCCATAACAATATAGCGTAGAAAATATTTTCCGCATATGTTCGATTTTTTGAGCAGAGAGCGGAAAAAAAATTGTATTATAGCAATTTTTTCAGTTTTGTTATAGATCATGTTTTCCGAAAGAGGAGCCACGATCAAAGTATCACCAAATGATTCAATCATTGTCAGGAGATTTTTTTTATATTGTTCTTAAAAACATTTCGTTTCAAACTGAAAATATAAAATATTACAAATCAACAATAAATACAAAATAGCTCAAAATAAGAACGAAAAAACTAAACCTACCAAAAAAAAAAATGTAATATTTTAAAGCAACAGCGTGTTTGAATGAAACGATAGTCGGCCATGATTTTTTCTTATTTTAAATTATTTTGTTGTGGTTCGAGATAGTTCCAACAGGGATATTGATGTTCGTTGTTTAGTGTATTTATATACAATTTGAATTGTCAAAATGTCTAAAATATAAACAATATATTTGTGATTATCGTGTGCGAATAACACGATAATCACAAATATATTGTTTATATTTTAAACACTTTGACTGACATCTAGCGGCATAATCAATGTACTAGGGCATCGCGTAAAACACATACAAAAATAATGCCATCATCTGTTGACGTGGGTTATCAAAGAGTTAAGACACACAAAACTCCAAATTACAGAAATTGCAGATTCAAAAAAAAAATGAATATTTAACACGAAAATTAAATGAAATAACCGATAAACCGACAAAACACCACACTGCCCTGTCGCACATGTTCAATATGATGACTATGTTGCCTTTATGCAAATTATGTAAACAAAAACTATTTTTAACATTTTTGATCGAACTGAAACGGTAAATAGACATTTTGGCGCTAAGAAAAAATATTAAAATGGTAGGACAGCTTAAAAAATTGAAATTTGAATAGTAAACATAACAAATCAATTAATCAATTTAGGAAGCATTAAAATTATATTTTTTTTGCATACGATTTTTTGACAATGCAAACATTTCTAAATATCTAAATTTAATAGAACCAACAAATTTATGTGAGTATAATATATGCATACACAATATAAAATACAACATTATAGAACGTCAAGAGTTATATCATCTTTCATTATTTTTTTTTTCGTTTTGTTCATCACATTTATACTTGTAAATATGCGACACTTAAGTCAACAAAAGTGCCAAACCCAAATAGATGGGTATATATATAAAAAGCAAACTTTTTTAACTCTTAATAGCGGTTTGTTTTCCTTTCAAATTTGCGGCACTAATGCAATTTCTATATAGCAAACAATATATATATTACTCTTGTCTTCGTCGCGCACTCTTCTAACGTGATTATAATTTCCACGATGTTATTTTATGATTGTCTTCACATTGCATACTAATGTGTCTGGGTTCTTTCTTCGGTTTGGTTTTTTATTTTTATTAATAATAGATTAGGCTAACAATGTATGTTGTGTATACATAATATTTGATTATAAATATAGAGAAATACCACCAACAAATTATAAAATCGTAGCGGCAACAAAAGTAAACATTTAGATTTTTATCAGTAAACGCGCGCCTAATCAAATACAATCAACTTACATTAAGTGTCGGCGATTTTAATGGATCTTCATCATCATCATCGTATTATTATTATTTGATGTTAATCATGTTTGACAAGACTTATTTCAAAAGTACTATAATACATTTTTTTTGTTTTAATTTTCCGTTTTTTTTTATATCTCATTAAATTTTTTATGATTCATTAAAAGATATTAATCGCGCATTAATAAAACATTGATAGTAGATGAGGTCGTAAAATTTTAAGTAATATAAACTAGAATTAAGTTTTAATTTATGTTTTTATTTTAAATACTGTTTTAAATGTTTTTGTATTGATGCTTGCCAAAAGGCACTGTGATTTTATGTTTTGGTAAAATATAAAAAGTAACTCTATTTGCGTATATTCCATATATCCGGTACTACGAACACAGTGTACTTTGCTTGTCGTAGGAGGAAAATAAACGCTGGTTTAACTATACCCGAATCACTAAAAAAACAAATCTATAACCAAGAACTGGGTACTGCCAATATTTAAAAAGACCCCACACATGTTTACGGATACAGCCATGAAAGAGTATCGTTTGGAACTTGTTGTTCTCCAAGAAATTCGATTGCGAAAAAATTTTACACCACTGATACCAAAAATGAAAAGTTTTCCAAATTGGAAGAAAGATTTTGACTTGTGGAGAAAATTAAGACCTTTTAAACTGTTTTTTACATCACATCGGGAGCAATGAGAGTGATGAGACTCTAAGCCTTTGTAAAATATGTCTATGTCAATATTTCTATGTTGAACTTCTGACAAAAATCCATTAGACCGCCTTGACTAAAAATGTTGATGGAGTTGTGGCACCAATCTTCATCGTTATAACGTTGAAATATTTTCGCCTTCAATGTTCGACTCCACAATTAGATTTAATGGTCTGTCAATAAGAAAGTGGACAGGTGTGATTGCTGCGAAATCATCTGGAGTTGGCAAATTTGTAGTTAAGGGTTTCGAATTCACACTTCTATTTGCAACGACCTGCCTCAGGTAATATTTGAGCAAACTTCACCACTGCTTCGGCTACAAATTAAAGTGTAACGGTTTAACTGCAAGGTGTACGAAAAGGCATATGTGAGCCTTAGTTGGAACTTTCTCTCTTATTTTGTAATAAACCTAAACTGGATCACAATAGTCCACACCGACATTTAAAAATTGTGGCTAGAATTTGATGCGTTCTGGACGCAAGTTTCCCATGATTTGTTGAACTAAAGTTGGTCTTGTTTTAACACATCGAATACAATATCGGAACACCCTTTGAACAACCAGCCTTTCTTTGATCGGATAATATTCTTATATTAAGGCAGCGAATAATGGCTGTGGATCTGCATGCAGATTTTTTGTATGAAGATAGTTAAGAACAGTAAGAGTAAAAAAATGTTTTAATGGTAAGAGGATCAAATTTCCATTGTTCACCGACCTTAATTACATTTCCATCGTCTAATAACCTCAGTGGTGTTGTTTTTGGAATCAACGAGATTCCATTAATCGTTGGAGGTGAAAAAGCAACGAAAGTGCGATTTTCGAGTTCGTTCAATAGAGTTTCGATTCCATAGTAAGGTAAAGAATCCGTTCAATTCTATTTATTGAACGGATTCTCCAGACAATTCCTGTCTGGGTAGGGTTGAGGTTTTTAATAGCACTACTTCGGATTTAGCCTCACTGTGGCGTCGTCATTCATTTTCATACTAAATAAATGTTGCCAAAATAAATCGGTTTTCGTGGCATCGCAGTCATTAAGACTTATTGATTTTACGCGATCGTATAAGTTGGAATTTCTGATAATAAAGCTAGATGGTTTGATCACCACTTCGTTAATTCCATTCCAGTTGTGCTTAGCATATCGAGAGTCTGTATATAATAATGATGGTCAACAATGTCTTTTTAGTTTTTGGCCTACATGTGAGCAATGGTTCTATACTCATTAATAAATTTTGTGTCCTGCTTCAGGCAAATATTTTTCTTTAACGGGGTTTCTAAGCTGAAGAAACGTTTTTCAGCCATGGTACGTGAATTACTTAAGCTCGATGGTCATCTTAATAATGATAATGAAACGATAAATTTAACTTGTGCCCCTCGAGCACCAGTATTAATTAAATGGTGCTCACAAATTTCTTCCCCGGGAGTCAAAATAGTTGGTGTCGATTTAGATGTCCCAATTTCTCAGAACCTTTGAACCTTGGATTTCAACATCGTCAGCAGTTGCATGTTGATCTTCCAGAAATTATCCAGCCTTTAATAACGCTGCCAGATGAATATTCGTTGAAATTGTCCACGTATTCATTCTCATTAATGAAAAAATTGTCATAAATGTTTCCAAATGATTCGCTACCGTGGAATTTCCGATACCTCAGACAGGTGTTTGGCATTTTTTCGAATTTTAAGCCTTAAGTTGTGCACACAATGATTGTCTAATGAAATTTAACTGTAATGCTGAGTCCAACAATGCCCGCCCAATTATTTCTGTTCCATTCTGTTATTTGACACCTTAACAATAGCCGTTGCTAAATAAACATAACCACTGGCGAAACTTGCGTTTGTGACGCAAGTCAGCTTTGATTAAAAAAAAAAACGGAAGAATAAATCATAATTGTGTTCTTGTGTCCAACGCTGTTCTTGCGTTCTTTAAGTTTGAGTTTCTATATTCCTGTATCATGAGGAAAGTGTTCTCTATTCAGTTCTGTAATATTCGCGGATTGCAGATAAACTTTGCAGCCGTAGAACCCCATACAGCTTCCACAAATCCAGCGGTTCTACTTCTCACCGAGACCAAAATTGGGGACTCCGGTGATTCTTTGGCCATCGGTATTAAGAGTTACTCCTTAATCCATGGGCTGGCCATGTATATCCGCAACGATATACCTTTTTATATTCCCAGTTTTTTTAGGCCAAAGTACGAATAATGATTTTAGCTTCATTTGGGTTGAAACTCATGTTTCGAAACACCCTCTCTTCCTATGTGGTCTTTATTGAAGCCCAAATATCGCAAACAGGGCCTTTTATTTTGGATTTGATTCCCCGTCAATTTTCCTTTAAGAAACTCTGACCATCGGCTTATTACAGCGGAATTTCCAATATCGTGGTTATGCCAAGTGAATGTTCCGTCTAAACGTCGATTATAAATGAACAAGTTCTTTGAACAGCTCGAATGGCACTCTTGTTTTGCTTTCGTTAATACTGATAGTGCAGCCATTCTGGTTTCGACTGACATTCTTACGGGAATCGAACAGTTCATTCCTTCTAGTCTCTCTAAGCCAAAATGATCAGACAATCCTTGGCATAATCACGACTGCAGAACAGCAACCACCAATAAAGAAGCCTCTTACCGCAAATTTGTTAAGAACTCGGCAAACGAATATTTAGCTGAAACTTGGCAACGTGAACGGTCTCGCAAGCTAAAAATAGTAACCAAAAAAGATTCGAGCAGAGTTGCGGTAGGTCTTAAAGCAGTGCTACAGCAATCGGACCCATTGGTCCTTTGCTCGCAAAGTAGAGGAAAACTTCTTGAATAGTATAGGAAATCATCAATACCACCTCTGAAAGATGGCGACTTTATTTTTTCTACCCAAGAGAAACCTAATCTTTTCGCCTAAAAATTTGCAGCAAACTCCAATTTAGCTGATTCTTTTTTAACGCCTCTTCGCGTTAAAAGACGAAAAGCACCAATTTACTTAGTAACTGTGACCTATTGACGATCACTGCCTACAATTTTTGTATAAGACTGATATGTGATCTTGAATGACCAAAACTTGCAATGATTCTAAAAGCATATTTTTATAAGGAACGAATGTGCCAAGTAGTTACAAGTAGCAACTATACATGTCTGAATTATCAACCTGTAATACGGATATAAATGGGATTTATTTTTGCCAGCCGTTATTTTTGTTCCCCTTTAGGCCACTGAGTTTTTTGAAGAGTGTTTGGAACCGATACTCATTAATCGAGGAACAGAGACAATTAAAAGTGCCATTTCAGCGTATTCTCAATCGATTGTTTGAAAATTATTGGCGTTTAAGGACATCACTTAGGGCCAAGCCGATTTTTGGAATAAAGACAATTTTTATACACGATTTTAGTCAATACAATTTTCGTTGTGATAAAGTTGTTTTGTAACAAATTGATCATAAAACGCATTCCGTCACATATTCCATTTTTGGGTTATAAAGTGCCGAGATGGTGGCTTTCCTGAAGGTGTTTGTGATTGCATAAATACTTTTATGTCTCGAGTCAACAGGATCTTTCAAAATAATAGAATCTGAACTATAATAAATTCAAAAATTTCCAGGCAGTTGTTCGATGATTTTGCGGTTCAAATCGATGCTTATTGGATAGTTAAAAAAACTAATCTTTTTGCAAGCTCTTCGACATTCATTTGGTGCAAGATCCACCCCCTGATAATATCATTGTCCATCATCATTTTAGATGAAATTTGAATGCCATTCAGTGGCAAAAATCCGGCAATGTTCTTGTCCCAACACTTAACAACTAATAAGTTTGCATTTTTGTCGAAATCATGTCAAAGTAGAGTCGATTTGATGCGGCACTCTTTGTCAGTTTGCAAGGCGTCGTAATATACTTTAATGACATTTACTATGCCATTTGGATTCAATAGTGGATACATTGGTTAAAATTTGACTTACAATATTCAATTAATGAACGGTTGTTGCGAGTTTTGGATAAACACACATGGATTTTTTGGATAAACACGACTGTCATATTTGTTGGGTGGCCCACCATCATTGTTCATGCAAATTATAGCGATTTCAGTGGTGTACAATTGGTGGAGTTCATTGGTGAGCTACAGTCGCTGATCAGAATGATGATCTCGACAAAACATGAGATCCGAAACCGGCATTACCTGTACCGCGAGCTTTATGCATTGCTCCATCTTTTACTTCACGAAGTATGCAGTAAGTATTGCCGAGCAGATTATGGTTTCTCAAAAAGCACTCGATATTATATCGAGAATCTACAAGGTACGTACAAATATGTTGCATTCGATTTTCTGTGGCCATTTACCACCCGCAAAACACAAACCGACTGAAATGTAAAAATCCTTCCCTAGAATGTGTTAAATGTAATTTAAATGTCGGACGATTAACTGGCTAACAATTACTGGTTTTTAACGTTCAAAAATGGGTCTCAATAGATCGTAAGTAAAATTTTATTTTCAGTCGTATTAGGAGCAAATTGAAATCAAATATAGACTGAATTCGGTACTGCAAATCCGATATACAAATTTCATAATAGGGTAAATTCCATTGACAGAAAAACCCAGCACACGTAAGGTGGTCTTCTACCGACTTGTCATATCGATTTTTAGACCCTCTGAATGGTTTCTATCAATAATTAAAATGGCGTCTAAATCCAGTTTACTAATAGCGGTATTAATCCGATGCGTTTTCCACGCATATTTTGGGTCAGTACAAGGCCTGGAGACATCTACGTCATCCGACGGTCTTAAATCGGTCAAAATTAGACTCAAATTTCTGATTGCCATTTTTGACCCCATTGATCACGTTTATAGTCGTCATCACGAGGATACTCTAGAATATTTCTTCTGCACAACTGAATTTTCTAATTTTACTTTGTCTTGTCGACAGCAACTGTTTAGTTTCCATCTGAAAGGATCCTTAACAGCTAAATGTTTTGATGCAAAGAACTGGCAAACGAACTGGCAAACGAACTGAATGTCTTGTTTGAACGCACTGCAAATATGTTTGTTCAGTTGAGTTTCGTTAAAATGAAATAGGTCCTGATGGAGAATTTCACTTCGAGGTGCTAGATTTGCCTGATGTCTAGAGTATTTTTTCATTTCCTTTTCGTTTCCGACAACTGGACTAAAAACGAAGAAAAACGTCTGGGAAGCATTTCATCCATAGTTTTATATTGTCGTCGACTAGCATGCCATTGAGCTTACCTTTTTCGAGTTATGTTCATATATCTTGGTTTTGGCTAACTCGCCATCCTTGTTTTATTTCCTTTCTCTCTCGGTTCTTCCTTTATTTGTTGCAGGTTACTATCGTCTGCCATGCATCGTCTTGACAATTTTTGCCACGCATTTTTCCTAAAAACAAAAAAAATTTAATGTACCCGCCTAAATGTGGTTTACAAATTATGCATACAAAATTTTGTTAAAAACCAATGAAAACGAAATTAGAAAAACAAACGAAGTCGCGCGAATGAATTGGCTACTGCAGTACGCGTATGATGCAAATTGGTAATATATTGTTAAGCTTTGAAGCGTGAGGGTCATCGAAGAATTATATAAATGCGTTGGATAGACTAGTGACCTAACTTACGTCATTGGCATAACTAACTGACATAAGTTTGACAAACATATTGGACAACTCGTTAGGTTCCAAGCAATTAATCGATCTTTCAAGAAATTTAAACAATTTTATTTTTGTTTTTTTTTTTTTTTGATCCATAGTTAGACAAGATTACGAAATACAGGCCGTTGCACAGTGAAAAAAACTTTTTGTTTTCCATCGCGGCGATGCTATAAAAAAGTTTTAAATTTCGTTATTGTTGTTCGATTCTCATTTCGTATTCTAACCTCATCCTACACTTACTATATACCAATATTATATTAAAAGTTTCAAATTTATTTCTTTTTATACGTTCGTGGTACATGTTTCCAGTTTTTCACGTAAACTTTTCATTTCGCTTTTTTCGGGAAATGTATTATAGATGTGTAAAAAGCACAACATGTATATACAAAAATAAATAAAAAGAAGCACGAAAAAGTGATGGTGGTGAGTGTGTCTGTGTGTGTGTGCATGAAGTACGACAAAAAATTTAGCGCGGCAAAGAATGAAAAACTGAGTTTGGCTGAAAATTTATTATTATTTCGAAATTCAATACAATTTTGTGTGTGTGCTATGTATGTATGTACGAGTATATGGAGCAGAGAAGTCATTTTGATCTTTTGTATTGGTGAATGTTATGTAAGGAGACGAAAACCCATTAGTATAATTAATTTTATCGAAATGTATATAATTTACGATGTATGCTGCATATGATAATGGGGTGTACCACAGTAAAATAAGACGAATCAGGCAGGTATCGCGATTTATTAAAAATTAATAACCGCATATACGAAACACGAATATATTATATTATGTTCAAGCTATATAATCATAATCTCCCCATATCTCCTTCATCAGAACTCATTAAAAAACACTTAATGATGCATATAACACCTTTCGTTCGAAGAATTTAATTTTAATCTCTATATGTACATATGTGTACATACACACACAGTCACACATATGTATACTTACATAAAACAAGAGAAGAAAACAATAATGACACAACTTCCTGATCATTGAACTTTAAAAACGTACATAATTTTTTCGATGCACTATAGAGTGAGTATATTGAAAATTACAATATGCGCACCAATAAATAATTTTTATTTTTCCATAATTTTTCTATTTAAATGAAAATTTCCTTTTTAGTTTTTTCTTCTTTTCATCTCTGGCTCTCCTCGCTGCTGCTGTATACCGTTTCGACTCTATTCTCTCTAAATGATCATCAAAGAAAAATTATACATATTAATTTTCATAAAGCATGTACATAATATGTATGTATGTACACATGTATGTTCACATATATACTCGAATATGTAAATATTTATAGTAATAAGAAATGTTGTGTGATGTATGTACAAAATGTGCAAACAGAATGGTTGCAATAATTCATGAGAGATGATGATGAAGTATTTGCGCTTTCTGAACCATTAAAAATTGTGGCAGAAAAAAATTAACGAGTTGTAAAAATTGTCATAAATTTGTATGCTTATATATGTTATGCTTAGGAAAATGCCTAACGGAAAATGTTTACGAGTGTTATTTGAACTTTGATGTTTTATCATCAGGGTCTCAGTTATATCGCGGAAATTTATCCGAAGTGATTCGTCTTGAAGAATTTGAATAATATTTGGACTTTGATACACGTATTCGGACGTATTGCACGTACCGTTGGCATAATCCCCATAATTTGATTTTGGTTTTTTCGCCTTCGACTGACGACAACGAGTAATCTTCCACCATATGTATCCACTTTACTCTTTAAACGGATTCAAACTAATCAATTTGCTGTATCGTGGTAATATACCTTTATTTTGCAGCACATCGATTTCGGTAGGAAGCTCCAATAGTTATAAGCATCATTTGTGTAGCTTGAAATTCCTCGTTTCAATGAAGTTCCCCATCCCAGCTTACATTTTGTACTCAGGGAGTTTGGAATAATATTTTCACCTGGCCAGTAATCGGTGATAACCAACCAAATGAATCAAAGTTTAGACTACGGCATATCTGATGGTAGCTTGGTGCGATCTGATAGTTGTACCGTGAATTTAAATGCGTCTTCTCATGTAGCTCATTGAAGGCTCAAACCCTTAGGCATACCTGTATGTCCCCGATGTCTTCGGTCTGCTTCTCCGTTGTTGTTTCAAGAAACGATCGTATAGTTCATCATAATTATTCAAACACTTCCGAAGCCTGGAACGGTTGAGTAGACCGTATTTAGTAACCTACAAATATTTTCGATGAGAAGAAAGTCTGGACATCATCACAAAAATGTAAATTGAATAATGGTGAACAGGAAGGGAATCAGACAGAATGTTACCAAAAAAACTGCCTTAGAGCGATTAGAAACGTATAGATGAAAATCAAATTAGCAACAGAAATTGAAAATTTCAACTGGGTGGCTAACTTATAGAACAAACTTTGTGATTTAAAAATCTAACAAAGATAAAAATGGTAGGTCCTTACTATCCATATTACGCCTAATGTCATCACAAACATTTAAGCTTCTAATTGCCAAATACATTGCTGAAGCTATACCATATGTAAGGGTTGTTAGCTGATACGCGATCACATACGTATCTACATACAAACATTGCATTATGTTATGTTATCAGAACCGGAATAAAATATTTATTAGTGATGGTTAAACCGTGGGTCCTACCATTATATATAATTTAATGACAGACCCGTCAATGAATTAGCTGACGCGTCAAAAACCACTCTAAGCTCAGTGGTTGCGCTGCTTGTTTTCAATTATAACCATATGTTTAAGCTCCTAGTACTCTGACATAAATTGTCTATATAACTAAATTCCCAGTTCAGCTTCACCGACTCCTCTTATCAGAATTCTCGCACTTTCCCGGTGCAGATTTAAATTTTGAAAATAATTCCAATAAATTCAAAGTAGATATCCTATAGTAGAGATAACAGCCGAACATGTAATCTCTAATAAGGTTTGCTCGGAATCTTCGGCGGATGTGACGCAAATTCACACCACACGATCTGGGGAAATATCTATCTACAATTTAGATTACATTTGGAATATTCTAAAACACAATTTGAATTTAGCCCTAAATCTCCCGAATCAACACAGAGATTTGATGCCTTGGTCGATAGGGTATCCAATGCTTTCAATGCAGTTATCTTAGGCTCGTGTTTTATTAGTATGCCTAAAGGCAAATCTCGTCCGCCATTGTGGTTGAGAGAGCTACAAGTAACACGGCTGAAATGTAAGAAGGTCTTAAAAATCGCGAAGAGAACAAAGGCTGGCATGGACTGAGACTCCTATATAAGGAAGTCCTCAAATTATAAATACGAATTAAGAAGTGCCAATATCAAAGCTTGGATACTTTTCTGTTATAACATACAGAAGTCCTCTGAGCCAGCTAGGCTACGTACGATTCTATCTGCTTGTCCTGCCATTCTATGTTATCTACTACGACTGGATGGTATCTGGACTACAACGAAGGCGGAATCTCTAGAGCTCCTTCTGCAACCTCATTTCTCTGGATGTTCCGAATCTCCGACTGTTCTGCCTGAAACCAATAAGGTTACTGGTCTCACTGGGAAAATTGCAAACAGGAGGAACGTCTTGTTGTCAGTAAATAGTGTTAAACCTTTTAAGTCAGCAGGTTTGGATGGCATTAATCCTACCGACATCCAACAAACCAGTGACTTGATGGTCCCCTCGCTTGAAATGATTTTTAAAAGTAGTCTGAAACTATGTCGTGTTCCAAACAAATGGACTGAAGTAAAGGTAATTTTTATACCTAAGGCGGGAAAATGCTCTCATTGCGATCCAAAAGGCATTAAGCCCATTAGCTAATCTTCGTACTGCTTTAATTAGAGTCTCCATCGAGAAGCTTATAAGCTTATATTAGAGGCTCCATCGAGCCGGTAAAGTTAGTAGTATCTTAGCATGCATACTGCAAGGGTTTCCCCTTTAGTGGAAACTTTACTGCATTCCCTCTTAGGCACTATTGAAAAATCGCTGAAATAAAATCAATTCCCTTTGATGACTTTCTGTGAACGAGCCTTGAACAATGTCAAACCAGAGGCGATCACGTAGGCACTTTCAGATTTGAGGCTGAATGTGTCACTCAGATGCAGATTGATCAAATGCGCAGGGCAGAGTCATTTTGGCTAATCTTGGTCCGGAAATTTGTGAGTAGAGGTACACCACAGGGTGGTGTATTATCCCCCCTTCGTTGGAACTTGGTTATAAATTACCTGTTACTAAACCTAGAGGGGTCTGGCTTTAAAGTGGTCGCTTATGCAGATGACTGAAGACTAGGCGGATGAAGCAGTTCTTATTCCCGGAAAGATTAACTTCTTTACGGATGGATCGAGAATTGACAGAAGGGTCGGTTGTGGGTGTCCTGCAAGGAACTAAATTTAAACCTTTCTTTTCGCCTCCCTGATCACTGTAGTGCTTTTCAGGTGGAGCTCATCGCAATCAAAGAGGCCATAGACTGGATGAAGTATAACGTTATATTTGTTAGGGATATTGGTATTTTTACGAACAGTTAGGCTGCCCTTAAAGTTCTACAGTCAAGCTTTATCACGTCGAAAGTAGCCCAGAACTGTTTCTCATCTCTTAACGAGATGGTAGAACAATTCAACATTCAGCTTACAAGGGTGCCAGGGCATTTCAACATAACGGGGAATTTAAAAACTGATAAACTCGCTCGGCAGGGTACCTCCTGTCTCATCCTACCAAGCCACGCCGATACAGAAGTACCGCTAGCCATGTGTAAAATGCTTTTAAAGGAAGTAGCTTATAAAATCACGAACAGTAGAAGGGCAAATTATGCCTTATGTGTAATAACTCGGTAAATTTGGCCTACACTACACTTAATCAGGACTAACCATCTAATATCCATGTAACGGTGCATATTAGTATAATCGTGGGTGTCATTACTGGAGACTGTCTCATTGGTAAGCATGCGAGTGGACTGGGTATTCTCTTGCATGATTACTGTAGAAGTTGTAGGGATGAGGGAGAAATATCAACTGCTTCGTTAGAAGCTTGAATTGGTTCCAGTAGGTAGTGAGTGGAGAATATTGACCAATTGTGTCGCTGCCACGTCCTTTAGGATGCCCACCTTGACCTAACCTACCCAAGGTATGCTCAGGCAATCATGGTTTCCAGAATATCAGTGTTAGCGCGCTTGCTGAGGAATGCCAACAGTTCATCCGTTGATGAAAAATCTTGTTTGGATGTTTCCTGCGCTTTCTTTATCCAGTTTGTTCAAGGCGATATGTGTATTAACCAGAGATCTCGTTTTTCAGCACTGTGGTCCCACCAATTTAAGCCTTCTACTGGACTCATCTAGGGCATTCATTAGCTTCCTAATATAAATGACCTTCGGTTGATCTATACTCGGCTGAACCATCTAGCTTTTATTGAAGCGGTTGATTTAAAAGAGTGGAATGCATCATTATAGCTCGTATCAGTTAGGAAAAGATGCCGGATACTTTTAAAATCGTTTGACAGCCTCTGTCTTGCTTCTTATAAACTTCGTTCAAACTAACATACTCCATGCTGCCCTATGCGCATATATGGGCAACTTTGTTATCGAACTCTCCACATTGGACCTTTGCTTCTTCAAACTTTCCATCTTAGCAATGTTATATATACCAGCTAAACTTATCGCGGATGGCTTTTTATTCTTTGCATGACTTGTGTGAGTCGGCGTATATTTTTTTATCTATTTTTGGAAAACCACCTATGTTTAAAGGAAATTTTATCGGGTAAAATTTCAAAGCAGCATAAAATTCCAAAATAAAAGTGGCACACATAAAAGTGACATTTTTTCACTTAAAATGATGTTTCGTTTTTATTAGAGAAGTACGATAGGTCGCAAATATATATAATTTTTCTGCTCTTTCTTACAAGAAATAATAAATAAATCCTATTTCAGACGTACGTTCGTATATTTGTTTCATTTTATAAAATTCATTTGTTTTAAAATTATTAAATAAAAACAAAAATTATTTGTAAGAAAGGGAAAAAAGGATATAATTATATACATTTCACCTTTACTTGCTATTTCATAACATTTTCGGAAAATTTGATGTACTCTACGACTTTTAAAACTGAGAAAGATAATGAATGTTTCGATTTTATTTTTCTTTACGCGAATGGATTTTAAAAATAATTTTGCAGTTTTAAAGGGTATTTAAATCTTATTAAGATCACCAATTTCAATTTAAATCCGTTATAGTTTTCTAGTAAAAAAATAAAATATAAACTGTCTGTTTATCATAAGTTAAAAAAAAACTACGGTGGCTAGAAATAAAATTTGATGGTGAATGATTTTAGCTAGAGTAGTTGGGTTAAGCTCAACTGAATATAAAGATTAAAAGGTACATTTTTAGAGGTATCCTGTATACCTGTTCACACACAATTAATTCATAATTACCATAAATTAGAAATATGTAATATGAACTAATATTAGTAAAAACAACAAAAACATATATGAATGATGATAAACACTATAAAAAACTATAATAGTATATAATTCTAATTTTCTTAAAACTTCAGGCATATAATGCGACAACAATAAAAAGTTTCATGCACATAAATTAGGAAAAATAATTCATAAAAGGTAAAAAAACAAAAAAAAAAATGTATTAATAATTAGAAATATCAGCAAGAACAAAAGTTTATAATTTAAATTAAAATTATTTATAAATGAAAAACTATAAAAACTATATGCTATATAGTATATTGCATTGTTTATGTTCGTACATAAAACATCGCCGCAGTTATATATGTTCATTCCGTATTATAACTTTGATGTTATTTTGGTAGTAAATTTTCTTCTTATGTTTTTCTTGGATTTTCTATTTTTCGTTCGTTTTTTAATTAAATCCAAAAAGAGAAAAAAGAAAACCCTATAACTTTGATGATGAACAAAAAAAAAATATATATAGTCATAATAATAATAAACTAGTAAAAAAAAGATGAAAAAGAAGAAAAGATGGAAAAATGGTTATGTGTACATAAAACGATTAAATGATTTTTGTGTTATAAAGTTTTTCTTTCTTGAAAACTTTGTGATTATTAAATTGTACGAATAACACAAACACATATAGGTGCACAACACAAATAAAAAAAAATGGAATTCAAAGAAAATTTTATGTTTTTTATGTAAAAACATAAATATACAACATAGTAATGTTTATCTGTGCGTTTGTGCATGTGTGTGGGGTGTAAATTAAAAAATATTATGTGTGTTGATTAGAGTGCATGACATGTGATAATGAATTTTTCTTCTCGAATACAAATGGTAGATTCTTGGAAAACTTAAATAATCGATGTTAACATTTTAGACATTGTTGTATGCATTTGCATTGAGTTTTAAGATCAGCCCCGGTCTTGTAGATTTTTTTCAATCTTTATTCGCTAGTCAAGTTTAATGTTCGCATTAATGCAAAAATCCGATAACCGCAGTGTTTATAGAATCTGTCCATGCGAACACTTGGGTGTTGCTGTAAGATAATGATTCCACGCAAAATTTCACTAGTTTACACAGAAGCATAGCACCACACAATGCTAGTCAAGGCAATGCTACTTGCTTTAACGGTGTGACTTTGCTTTTGGAACTGATAATATGTATTGTTGATATTTCACCCGAATTATGGATACTTCGTAAATGTAGCACACTCCCGTATGCAACCTCGAAGGCATTACAAAATTCGTGAAGTTGTAATTGATTTGCTGCTAAGGTGTCAGATATCTAGGAATTTGTATTGATTCCAATTCTGGTAATGTGAGGTAGAGTTCTTGTCAATAATTGGCTATGTGATTGGGTAAAGTAGGGCTCCCCTCAAACTTAAGGAGCGTGATCTTTTGAAGTAGAATTTAAAAAAAAAAATGGTAGGTGCAAGCCAACCGTATGGATCGTATAATTTGGATGCTGCCTCCAAAGAATATAATTTTTCGTTTGGTCCAATTTGATTGATCATTATTTTGTTGCACTTTAAAATAAAATAATCGTCTTTCGCATTCCATATAATCCCCAGTGTTTTAATGGTTAAATTGTTTTCAGTCAACTTCGGTATATTTTGAAGTTCGTGTTGGGAAAACGAATTCTAAAACTATTGAGAATTAGATTTCCATTTTCAAAGATTGAAACCATTCTTGCCCTAATATCGTTGTAATTGTCCTTTTCAATAGTACCGCGTCTTGACAAGTGTCACATCCAGTAAGTAAATCATCAACGTAAAAATCCTGATTTATGACCCTTGTGTTTGTTGGGTACTCTTTAAATGTATTTACATCCTCACCTAGATTATGACGCCATAATATAATTTGATTAGCACTGTGGTATAATTTCCTCTACTTCCCAACATTTTTGTAATTGATACTGTAAATTGTCGGTTGTAATATGAAGAAGTGGATTTGTTATTGAATGATCCCGCTATAAACCAGCCAAGCTTAGAAGATTGCAGAGTTGGAAATCCGCCAACAGCATGTTTTTCTGAATTAAACCCTTCAAAGCCATAAGAAGTACGTCTATTTTGCTAGGTTTATAAAATTGAGGTTCTGCTATCTCTGATATACTGATGACTTGTCGTACTTTACTAATCGCGTTGCATAATAATGTGGTGATGTAGCTGATGATATGAAGTGTGACGAATAATTAGGAAAAAACCAAATGCTTTAAATTGGTGACTTAACAAAATAAAAGCAAAATCACCCAACAACATTCTACACAAAATTGTAACACGTGCATAAATTACAGATTAAAACAAAAAAAAATTTTTATCACGAAAATTAAATTAAATAACCGTTAAACAGACAAAACACGTCAAAACACTCTCAATACACACAAAGTTTTAAAATTTTAAATAAATGCATACTTTATTTTATATGAAAAGCAGTGTTTGGGTATTTACCGGAAAAACTTAACCGTCCATAGTTATAATAGAAGCGATCAGTCTTTACGTATAAAAAGGTTTCAAACTGCTACTTATTTTGGTTTATCAATCAATTCCCATTTATTTTGGACAAACGACATCAATTCTTCAAAAGCAAAAATGACATCTTATATAGAAGCGCTTAGTCTATATTACAGTTATATCCATTCGCACCTTATATACCTAACACAAATCTGGGGTTCAGGTAGCAAATTTTGCAAAATAGGTCACTAAAGCCAATAAGGAGCCTACCATATTTAGCACCTAAATTATTTTAATGCTTAGAAAAAATTATTTAGCACGAAAATTAAATGAAATAACCGTTAAACAGACAAAGCACGTTTCAGAGGAGTTAACATTGCTGATCCATACTAAATCAATAATCGGACTCCAATTCATTCTCTACCCCAAGAAAACATCGTTGCCAAGAGTGACATCTGCGCCTGATCGGCTCACAGAAGGCCGAGTCAGCGTGCAAGTACTTTTATTTCATGAACGACTTCAGGAATTTTCATCAAATTCCTGATCTCGGAGTAGAGGGAACTCGATAAGTGTTGTCATTGTCGTGCTTGGGGTTACATATCCTTTTTACTCATCTGTTAGGGTCCAACTCTCACTCCCTACAAGATAACGGGTCTGATCGACACCTTGTACTAGCTCAGCTGACATTTGAAGAACCCGAGGTATCGGAAGCCCATCACTCCTTTATACATAGTTTGTAAGTATTACTGGGTGTTTGGTAGCAAGTCAACAGGTGCATTTTCAATAAGACCAGCAATAACTTTTATTGCCCCTTAATAACTTTTGCTGTTCTATGAGTGGGTTTAGGTTGCGAATCATTCCCTTCTTACGACGTTATCATCTTAATTTGATTTCAGTAATCTAAGTGACAAAATAAGCGTTCTGCACCCGCGTAAAAATTGTTGTCTCGTAAGTTCATCCACTGTCAGTACATTTTGTCTTAGATTTCTGGAAAAAGGTTTCACTCTTTCAAACAGCGTATCTAGGTATTTGCAGAGCCAGATTAGCACTCGGTTAATTCTCTGACTGGACGAAAATTTGGTGGTTGGGTATTGCAATATAATTTTTTTTTGTTAGTCGATGTTGCTGCTATCACTAACGGCTTAACCTTTCGTTCTTTTCTCGACAGTTCGCCCTCACTTACGGTATAATTTTGACTTGAGTACTCCTTATGTGATTTACTTAGTCAGTGTGGAATGTGCCACCACAAATCAAATTCAACCAGTTTTGAAGATATTATTCCGCGTGATGCACAATCTGCGGATTTGCTGTTTAAATTGACATGGCCAAGATTCTCTTGATGTTTTTAGTAAAATATTGGCTATATGATTTGCGACTAATGTGCTCGGTGAAGCAGACAGCCATCCCAAAACCTGATTTGTCGGCGACTATCGGCTATTCGTTCATTAAGCTTTTCCCGATCACTTGAAGTGCCTTGGTAGTGAGTTATATGGCTGATGCTCTTCCGTAAGTGACTTTTGTAAGTCTATAAGTGCGTCGGTGGTTTCTTTGTTTCCCCTTTGATCCGGATGTAACATGATTTATTGGAATATTTTAACTATGTCCGCAGTAAATACGAATCTATATGTAGGCGAAATCGGATATATAAGTATGGAAGTAAGAGGTTCGTATAAAGTAGGTCCGACCATCAACAAATCGTTCAATGAGGTTTCGTACGATAATTTAAACTACACGTAGAAAACAACACTCAGTTTTATTGTAGAGTTAGATTCTCGAAGCACACCGTGATAAGGAAGATAATTATTGGTTTCGTGGATCTTTCTGATGCACTCAGAAATTTTTTCAGCCACAAACCTATTCATTAGCAGATTATAATAGCTAGTGAATATTGATATGTTGAAATCAAATTCAATTAGTGGTGGCCTTAAAAATGTAGTTGCATCATAAAACCTTCATATGTATTTATCTTTGGAGTAACCAACACATGTTTGAGTGATTTTCATTCTAGTTCAAATCATTATTTGCTGACTGTCGAAGTCACAGATAATTATACCAGATGAACATCATGTATGGCTCAAATTTACAAAAGTAAATTCATACTAAGCAAATTAATGCAATCAAAATCCATCCAAACGAACAATAGATGTACATACTTTCAACTCATACTTTCATCCTTTTCCTTTTTTTGTGAATGACTTTTTGATTGTATATAAAATAAAACAAAAGAATGCATATTTTTTCGTATATTTTGATTTGGTTTTTTATTTTATTTTTTTATACAATCAAATAGTCATGCACAAAAAAAAAGAAAAGGATGAAAGTATGCGTTTTATATGTACATACATCTATTAGCCATACAACATGTTCATCTGGTATAATTATCTGTGGTCGTAGTCTTAATTAGGAGCGATTATTTGATTATCGTTAAATTGACAACAAGGTAGCAGTCATTAATATCTACCTGTTTTACTTATTTGACACTAAATCAAAATTCAAAGTAAATAAAGTCAGTGCAATTAGGGTAACACAGGGTTATGTTGTATGCCATTAAGAGATGGTGCTAAAAAGAACTAAAAACAAATTAGTATACGAGTCATAATTTCAATTCGCTCGTGGTTAATGATACTTTTATCTAATAATAGCACGCTATAATATGTTAAGATTTTCTTTTGCTTTTTTGTCGTCATTGTATTTTTGTACTGAGGAATTTCTTAGAACTTATCTTTATATATGATGGTATGCATCTAAGAAATAAAAAAAAAGAAGATTTCTTTATGTTTCTAATGAAACAGTTTTTTTGCTTTTCCAAGTCTTTCATGCATACCACATATTTTTATGGATATATATGTGCGAAATAATATTATGCCGAGTTTAAATTCGTACATATATGTAGATGGATGGGAATATAATTAAATTGATTTGATTTCGGTGGGAGGATACACAGTTATTAAATTTGATTTTCAATTTTGTGTTGCGTTTGGCGTCTTAAAATTAAAAAAAAAAAATAAATAAAAATTCCAATCGCTCAACAAATTGCTAAACTGCGCGCTCTTTATGCACGCTACATATAGTTTTGTATGCTCTGTCGATGGAATTAGAAACACACATTTGATTTTTTTTTAATGTATCTTTGATCAAAGACGCGTTTTTTTATGTTTATAGATATCGGATATTAGTCTTATTATTGTATGTCTTGTATATTATATACATAAACGTAATCTCTTTTCATTTTTCGAAAATGTTTTTTTTGCTTTGAAATAATTGGTGATGGGTTCCAGGAAGATATAAAAAAAAACTTTTCTTTTATAGTCTTTTATGTATGATGTTGTTTTAAAATACTTTTAGCACTCGATATGTGTCAGAAAATATGTAGAGAAGATGGTGAATATAATACGAGTGGTATGTAATTATTTAAAGGTGTATGGTGTGTGTGCGGCGCCAAAAATTCGATTATGTCTTGGAATTATAATTTGTAAGTCGCCTATTTCGTGCATAAATTATGGTGGGAGATTAAACAATGTAAAAGTGGATACAAATTATTTTCATAAAATAACGCATAAGAAAAATAAAGAACGAAACTCTTTGTGCTGGGACATATGACTAAAATCGGCAGGAAAAATATTGAGAAGGAAATACCAAGAGTTAAGCAACCCAATTCTACTTAACAAAAATCTGAATTTGGCAATAAGAAGCTTACTATTCTGACACATTCTAAAATATTTTAATATTTTTTGAAAAAAAAAAAACAAATTATTTAACACGAAAATTAAATAAAATAACCGTTAAACAGACAAAGCACGTTTCAGATGAGTAAACGTTGCTGACCCATACCAAATCATCAATCTGACAAATTATACATGACATAAACATGAATAGGCAAAAAACACTTGTGCCTACCCGTCATTTCTATTTTGAAGCAAAAGTATTTTTTACCACTCTAAAGTGTAATCTGCCGCCTACTCGGAGCAACCCAGTATGGTCGATAAATGGATCAAGCTACTTCAAAGTGCTATTTTTGCTGACTTCGCTCTTACCTTGTATACCTTGTCTACAATACCTTGTATTGGCTTTGTACAATTGTTGTTGTTGGTGTTGACACACTATGAGTACGATAATAAACAGTTCTTCTGGACTTAGATAAATTCCGTGGTTTCTGGATCTCAAAGGTTTTGCGGAGCTGGTAACTACGCTTTGAAATTAATATTATCTGTATCTGGATTCCGCAAATGGTTCTTAAAACCTTTGTGGGTGCATTGAATTGTTCTATGTGACTCTGAATTTTTTTGTATTGTGTTTCTACGTGGTCGTCGTTCAGGTTACCATGCCGATGGATATTACTTGAGATGCTAGTTTTGATGTGTAAGTGGCCGTTAATAAGCAAAAATGACGGATTGGCCATACTATTTTCTGGTAATTTGTATCGTTTGAAAAAATGCTGACCTGACGATACATCTTTTCTATGTTGGCAGAAATGTCTATTTTATGCTCTCTAAATCGCAGAATGAACATTGTAAGCTTGATTGAAAAGTGAGATCTGTTGCTAAACAATCATTGAGTGCTTGATTATGCTGATCTATCGAATATGTATCGAGTGAAGTGAATTATTGAGTATGCGGTAGATATAATTTATTTTGTGGTGCTTTGGCAGCAGGAATTCCAACCATGCGGTTGAGTGCTTCATATTCCACCATTTAGGCGTAATACAACTTTGCAAAAGATGTTCCGTTTTAAAAAAGTTGTTGCGTTCCGTTTTAAGTTCCGGATCTGGAACTAAATCCGGATCATTGACGGATCTTGTTCGAGTTCTTTTTCAAGTCCCGGAATTGGAAGTAAATCCGGATCATTGACGGATGTTGTTCGAGTTCCGGATTTAGAACTAAATCCGGATCATTGACGGATCTTGTTCGAGTTCCGTTTTAAGTTCCGGATATGGAACGAAATCCAGATCATTGACGGATCTTGTTCGAGTTCCGTTTTGAGTTCCGAATTTGGAACTAAATCCGGATCATTAACGGATCTTGTTTGAGTTCCGTTTTAAGTTCCAGACCTGGAACTAAATCAGGATTATTGACGGACCTTGTTCGAGTTCCGTTGTACGTTTTGGATCTGAAATTAAATCCAGATCAGTGTCAGATCTTGTTCGAGTTCCGTTTTATGTTCCGGATCTGGAACTAAATCCGGATCATTGACGGATCTTGTTCGAGTTCTTTTTCTAGTTCCGGAATTGGAAGTAAATCCGGATCATTGACGGATGTTGTTCGAGTTCCGGATTTAGAACTAAATCCGGATCATTGACGGATCTTGTTCGAGTTCCGTTTTAAGTTCCGGATATGGAACGAAATCCAGATCATTGACGAATCTTGTTCGAGTTCCGTTTTGAGTTCCGAATTTGGAACTAAATCCGGATCATTAACGGATCTTGTTTGAGTTCCGTTTTAAGTTCCAGACCTGGAACTAAATCAGGATTAATGACGGACCTTGTTCGAGTTCCGTTGTAAGTTTTGGATCTGAAATTAAATCCAGATCAGTGACGGATCTTGTTCGAGTTCCGTTTTATGTTCCGGATCTGGAACTAAATCCGGATCATTGACGGATCTTGTTTGAGTTCCGTTTTATATTCCGGATCTGGAACTAAAATCGAATCATTGACAGATCTTTTGACAGAAAATTCGAAGTTCCAATTCGGTAAATTCCTTCATCAGTTAATCGATGCGCTGTAACAGTTGTTAATGTGCATAGGATGGTGTTGGTCAACTTTATAAATAAATATCCTCTAATGTGTAAATTGGATTGAAGCAGTGTGGAAAGCTGTGAAATCAGCAACACTTACTAGTTGGTTCAAAAACACTGCGGTTTCATATTAAATACTGCATAATCGACAGATGAAGCATGTGTAAGATAATTTTGTTGAGTACATATTGATAAAATAAGAGGCTAATTGACTGAAGTTTATGCGGTGGAAGAATTCGATTTAGAAAGTGAGGAGAAGATTATAGATATAAATGTAAAAATTGTATTTCCTATAATCGATGAAAACTATAAAGATTTGAATATAAAAAATACATTTTATCCATTAGGACATAGAATAAGTAGGATATAGAATCCGGTTAAACTAGGTCAACCAAATTATCTTCAATTTATTTGATAAAATAAAAATCTTTTAGAATGCATGCTGATTGTTAAAGCCACATAAAACTTAAAGTTTATATACATTAACATATTTTCTGTGATAACAGCTAGAAATTGACCTAAATCTTGCAAATTTAATCAAATTTTAATCAAATCTAATCAAACCTAATGTAAGTTAATCAAATCTAATGAAATCTAACCAAATCTAATCAAATCTAATCAAATCTAATCAAATCTAATCAAATCTAATCAAATCTAATCAAATCTAATCAAATCTAATCAAATCTAATCAAATCTAATCAAATCTAATAATCTAATCAAATCTAATCAAATCTAATCAAATCTAATCAAATCTAATCAAATCTAATCAAATCTAATCAAATCTAATCAAATCTAATCAAATCTAATCAAATCTAATCAAATCTAATCAAATCTAATCAAATCTAATCAAATCTAATCAAATCTAATCAAATCTAATCAAATCTAATCAAATCTAATCAAATCTAATCAAATCTAATCAAATCTAATCAAATCTAATCAAATCTAATCAAATCTAATCAAATCTAATCAAATCTAATCAAATCTAATCAAATCTAATCAAATCTAATCAAATCTAATCAAATCTAATCAAATCTAATCAAATCTAATCAAATCTAATCAAATCTAATCAAATCTAATCAAATCTAATCAAATCTAATCAAATCTAATCAAATCTAATCAAATCTAATCAAATCTAATCAAATCTAATCAAATCTAATCAAATCTAATCAAATCTAATCAAATCTAATCAAATCTAATCAAATCTAATCAAATCTAATCAAATCTAATCAAATCTAATCAAATCTAATCAAATCTAATCAAATCTAATCAAATCTAATCAAATCTAATCAAATCTAATCAAATCTAATCAAATCTAATCAAATCTAATCAAATCTAATCAAATCTAATCAAATCTAATCAAATCTAATCAAATCTAATCAAATCTAATCAAATCTAATCAAATCTAATCAAATCTAATCAAATCTAATCAAATCTAATCAAATCTAATCAAATCTAATCAAATCTAATCAAATCTAATCAAATCTAATCAAATCTAATCAAATCTAATCAAATCTAATCAAATCTAATCAAATCTAATCAAATCTAATCAAATCTAATCAAATCTAATCAAATCTAATCAAATCTAATCAAATCTAATCAAATCTAATCAAATCAAATCAAATCTAATCAAATCTAATCAAATCTAATCAAATCTAATCAAATCTAATCAAATCTAATCAAATCTAATCAAATCTAATCAAATCTAATCAAATCTAATCAAACCTAATCAAATCTAATCAAATCTAATCACATCTAATCAAACCTAATCAAATCTAATCAAATCTAATCAAATCTAATCAAATCTAATCAAATCTAATCAAATCTAATCAAATCTAGTCAAATCTAATCAAATCTAATCAAATCTAATCAAATCTAATCAAATCTAATCAAATCTAATCAAATCTAATCAAATCTAATCAAATCTAATCAAATCTAATCAAATCTAATCAAATCTAATCAAATCTAATCAAATCTAATCAAATCTAATCAAATCTAATCAAATCTAATCAAATCTAATCAAATCTAATCAAATCTAATCAAATCTAATCAAATCTAATCAAATCTAATCAAATCTAATCAAATCTAATCAAATCTAATCAAATCTAATCAAATCTAATCAAATCTAATCAAATCTAATCAAATCTAATCAAACCTAATCAAATCTAATCAAATCTAATCAAATCTAATCAAATCTAATCAAATCTAATCAAATCTAATCAAATCTAATCTAATCAAATCTAATCTAATCAAATCTAACCTATCAAACTATAGATTGATATTTAAGATGGGATTATTAAAGTATAATTTCCCAATGTAGATAAATTTTCGAAGCTCTAGAGGTTATATTTATAGGTATCAGTTTTATTTCGATACATAATTTCGGGTGCAACATGAAATCAAACAGATCCATTAAAAACACCACAATAAATCTTTAATCCATAAAATACACATAATTTTAACGATATTTAACGATTGTTATTCTTATCTGAACTTAAAACAGATAAATATCGTTATAAACGAAAGTAATAACAAATAAAAAAAAAAATAAAAAAATTAATTTTGGAAAATGAGATCACTTTAATTTTATTATACACAAGACGCACATCGATTTCCATTCGATCAATTTTATTTTCATTTTGGCCCCCCTGTTAATTTATTACTTTTATTACTGTACAAAATAAAATTAGCTTATAATGGTCAAATTGTTTATAGTGTACATCTCTTATTAATTTTAGCAAAAAAAAAAAAAAAAAAAATTTAATTGAAATGACGATGCGGTACTAAAAAAAACCACAGGATTGTTAAATTTTACAAGCTTATAGTGAATTATGAATGAATATTTTTGAGTAAAATTCTAAAAATATATTTCGAATCGAATACATCAACGTACTGAATGTAAACGCGCCGAAGAATTTTTTGTATACGACGTTGTAAACGTTATGTATTGTACATAATTAAGTACCGAGTGTTGATAACATCAACTTGAATATTTATGATATTACATAATCATGATAATAATATTAATAAAACTGATTTTAATTTTAATATTTATTTATTACAAAAAAAAAAAAAAAAAAAAAAAACACTCAAGACTATGATTTGTGTGTGGTCATAATAAACTCGCGGCGGTTTTCTTTGATGATTTACCGCCACACATACGCTTTAACACAGTGATGATGATAATTTTCCGCGAATTGTTTTGGTTCAATACAAAATGCATCGAAGTTAGTTCTTAAAATATTCGTTGATTCATGGTTGCGTAACATCACTGATGTTTGGAGAGTAACCAGGCGTGTTTGATGGCACTATATTTCTTATATAAGTCGTAATTTGGCTTTAAAAATACTAGATTTGTTTTACTAGAAGTAACCACTTCTGTTTTTGGTGACTTAAAAAAGCGTTCGTTATGATTAACCACGAAGTGTTATTTCAGAAATTATTTTTTGTTGGATTAAGAAGAGTTACCCTGCAATGATCTATCGGATTTATTAAACAAATTTCAGTGAGTAAAAATTAAAAATTATGCCAGTACGAGCCAAATTATTAACGATGGTGTTCCTTAGGGCTCCGTATTAAAGCCTTCACAATAGCTAATAATAATCCTATATACATATTCGAAATACAGCCGATTGTACCCTCATGGCGACCTCAACACTTAGACCTGGATGGCGTTATAGAATTTTTCTAATCAAAGGCCTTGCTGCGGACGTGGAGTTTACACGGCATGATACAAGAATGCAAGTTTACGTTTACTGTGTCAGTTTCCAACTCTAAAGTGACTACATTAACCCGTAAAAGTGCATCAGTGATCGCGTTGTGGCTATCTTTCCTAAACTCTATTAGGAATCAAACGATTGTAGTTTGAGCTCCAGCATACCAATCGATCTGCTATGTCTTTTAAGGACATTAGCCCGGCCAAACTGGATGGTCATGAAAACTATCGGTTGGTTTACTCCTTCCAAAGTCCTCTGAGAACGGTTTCAATTTCAGTAGAACTAACATCACTCTGGATATAAAATCTCTTGCTAAAATTGGGTGTGACTAGCGCCGGAGAAGAAGTTAAATTTGATTTAACTTAAAAAAAAAATTATGCCTTTTGGTTCTACTGGAATTGTTGGACCTTTATTCAGAAGGTCTGAAAGAAATGAGAAGCTGAAAATTCAGAGTAGTTCTTTATGAAGCGGTGAAACCACTTCAAGTTGCCCAGAAACTGTATAATCTATCGAACAGTTTTAGTATCGAGATAGTACACATACCCGAGATATTCGATCTCCCTTAGATGGAATCTCCTCTTATCAATTTTATCGGTAAGCCCCGCTTTAGTTAGTCTTTCGGAGATGTCAGCTTGTACGGAAAGATTTTCTTCAAAGCCAGTCGTTGTGATGAGCAGATCATCCAAGTAAACGAACACTCGGTCTTGTAGATAGAGGGAAATTACTTTATTCATCAACCGGCACAATGTCTGAGGAGCATTGAAGAGACCGAATATCATAACCCCAAATCGGTATATGGGACGCCCAGTGATAGGAAACGCAGTTTTATATCTCAATCTTGGATCTAACGGAATCTATTAGAGTTATCTAACCTTCTTAACAGACCGTCGATCAACGGGATCGGGTACGCATCTTTTCTTGTTGCCGCATTTAATTTTCAGTACATTTCTTGTTAGACATTACAGCAACAGCATCTCCGACATCAATAGTATAAGTAATCAATGTGGAATTTTTTAGACCAAATTTTTCGTAGCTCGGTAAGGTTTTGTATATTGCTTAAAGATGGTTTCGCTGATATTGAATCATGCTTTGTTGTTTCGGGTCTTCAGGAGTGGTCGTTTCGACAAGTATTTCCGAAACAAAAGTTGGTTTAAGTCCGAAAAGTATCTAAAAATCACATTTAAGGCAGAGCCTTAAGTTTCCCGATTATATTTTGCACAATGGATCCAGTGTATATCAGATGCACTACATCCATAACAAAAATCGCTTTGTTTTATGCAGAAGATCATAAAATGAGTGTAAATACCCTGTACATTTGCAGTTCCAACAGGTGACTATGGCATCCGGCTTTGTTTCATATTTACGAAAATTCTCATTATTATATCGAAGTGATATGTTAGCTGAGCCTGTTGTATTGCTTTAGTAGATTTTTTTTATTAGTATTCAACCTTGGGGTTATTTTACAGCATAATTCCTTTTTTTCTCCACTCCTCCCGACCTTGTGTCATTCTCCTCAGTTATTCATATCCCGAGACTCCTGCGTCTAACTGTAGTTGGCTCGTGTATTACGTCCTAGGTCTTCTCGTTCCTCCTTTTCCTTCAATCATGTCCTCGAAGATTATGGTGTGTAGCTCATCCCCGTGTCTCAGATCATGGGTCAACATCCTCCATCTTCTTTTCTTAATAGCTCTAAGGATAGAGCGGCCTTCTTCCACAAGCCTTAGCACATACTCGTTTGCCCTGCTCTCGATATAGCTGATTCTTTCCATTTTCCTCCAATACCACATCTCAAAAGCCTCCTGGAGTCTTGTTTCTATCAAGTTTATTTTACATGCCTCACACTCCAGACAAATGTTTTAATGAGCTCCTTTTTTATTTTTAAGCTCAATCCTGCTCTTTATATCCCTTACGCTTCTTCGTTCACTCGTAATTATGCTTCCCAGGTATTTGTATTCCAATACTTTTGTAGGCTGTAGCAGTCTATCTGCATCTCTATGGGTATTTCTCCTCGTTTACTGAAGGATGATAATTTTCAAATTTGCAGTTTATATCTTCGACGGCTCTATCTATTCCTCTCTTACTAGTTACTGACAGCACGATATTATCTGCGAATCTGATCACAGAAATTTTCCTCCTATCTTTATTCCTATATCTTTCGTTTCCAACTTAGCTTTCAGTTCCTTAATTGGTTCATCCATATAGATATTAAATAACGATGGGGACAATGTGCACCCCTGTCTGATACCACTTTTTATTTTGGCTGAGGTTTATGTATTGTTAATCTTGACTTCAGCTTCCTGTAGTCTGTATATATTAAATATCAGCTGTTTGTCATTTTCGAAACAATTTTTTCCAGCACAGGCTGTCAAATTACTTTTCTGGTTCTACAAAAGCCAAATTTGTATTCTTTCCCCTATCAATCTGTTTCTCCTGTATCAGTCTTAATGCTATTATAGCCGTTCGTGTCCTCCTGATTTTGGAAACTATACTGCTCTTGACTCAGGTGATCCCCTATTTTTCGTTCCATTCTTTTGTGAATGCTTTTTATTCGTATTTTCGGAGCGTGTGTCAGGAGACATAAAGTCCTGTATTGGAAGCATTGAACTGTAATGGTTTTCTTACAGTTATTACTATGCTTTTTACGAAGTCATCTGGTATCTATCTTGTGATGTAAATCTGGTTTATCAACCTATATAGTTCTTCCTTGATACCTTCGCCCCTATATGGGTGTATTATCAATTCCTGGAGCTTTACCCTTCTTTAATTCTTTAAGTGCGGTCCCAAATTCACTGTGTAGTATTGATTCTTCCTGTTTACTTGTGATATCTTAAATCAGGTCCTCATTATCATACATTTCTGCTAATGGTATTCTTGTCATCTCAGGGCTGTATTCTTCTCATTTATCATTCTTGGATATGGGCTTCTCTATTACTTTTTTTGCCAAAGAATTTGTTTACAAACTGATATGCCTCCTCCAGCCGTTTTTTTTCAATAAACTCTTCGATTTCTTTGCAGCTATCCTATAGCCATCTTTCGTTTGCTTGTTCCTTTCTTATTTTATAGGGTCATTACTATTTTTATATTGCCTCTTCTCCTCAATGTCTTTCACTATTCCTTTTGTGGTCCATACCTTTCTTGATTCTTTTTCCTCTGGTTTCACGGTATTATTAGCCGTTTGATGGAACATTTGCTTTATTCTGATCCATTTTTCATTCACTGTTTTTTCTCTTTCATGATCAGTTAAACGTATCATTGTCTCCATCTCTTTGAAAGCTGTTGCAGTCTAAGGGTTGTATAGTTTTCTAGTATCATATCTTCTTATAACTTTAATTTGTTTTCTAAGTTTTTTAAAAATAAGATTGCGTTTTATTAATGCTAAATTATGGTCACTGTCTGCATCTGCTCCTGGATAGGCTATGCAGCTTTTAGCTTGGTTTTTGAAACTATTTTTAACCAAAATAAAATCCTGGCATACTCCAGGACCCCTTCCAGGACCCCATATACCGCCTTCTTCTAATTCTACCAATCGGTCCTCTCTGTCATTTCTGTTCAGCATTCTAGTCGCCCATGATGAAAACAGTATCTCGTGCATTAGCTAGTTTTAATAGTGCTTCCATTTCTTCATAAATATCTTCAATTTCTTTTTTTTTTGTGTCTGAACCCTTCAATCTTTTCTGGGGCTGAAGCTCTCCCAACTCTGTCGCGGTTAATTTTTAACGTCCTACTTTACGCCGTCACCAGCCAAATCGAGGACGTACGTATACAGGTTCGATTTTTAAATCCATCTGCACATTGCATTGCTCCAGCCAGCCTGTACTGACATGGACGATGGTTCGGCCAATGGATTCTGCACTTCAACAGGGGGTCATAGTTGTGTTCATTGTTATTACTGATCATAATCAGGTGATTAAAAATAAATTTTGCAACCCTCCCCAGTTGGGATTCGAATCCGGTTACTTCCCGCCCCAAACACCGCATCTTTAACCACCGCGCCAATTGCTCGGTCTTCAATTTCTTCGTCTGTATGGTCTGAAGTTTCGTTTGCATGTACATCTGGGTAATAATCAGGTTATTTGGCTCACAACTTAGTTTTACCAGAAGTATGTGGTTTATGACTCTTTTGCCCCATGCCTTATTTATTTTTATGGCAACACTTGCTTATCCGTTGTTTGCATCAGAGTATATTATCCTCATGTCTTCAGTCCAAAAGTCTCCTTTGCTCAGTCATCTCGTTTCGCAGAGCCCCAGCATGTCTAATTCTATGCATCTCATTTCCAGTTTGATATTTTCTAATTTTCCAGCTCTAAGCATGGTCCTCATATTCCATGTGCAAATTCTCCTTATCTTACTTGATCTCTCTACCCCACAACCAGTTGCTTTATTTGTTGCCTTTTTATGCTGTGAATCTTGGGATTCTAATGTGGTGGTCTCTCGTTGCCTTCCACATCGCATTGCAAATTACAGACCCTTAGGTCTTTTCCAATGCTTCGAGCCCTTAGAAAATGTTGTACATTTTATGGCCTCATCCCAGTACTGGCAGTTGCTGCTTCCCTCTGCATTACTTCAATATTTGAACTTTCAATTGTAAAAAATAAAACAATAGAATTTTTTTACGGAAATGTCCGATAATAAAGAGTGGCTTTAAGAGGCATTCGTTAATTTTTCGAGACTTTCGAGAGCGATACATTAATCATTATTCACATTAATCATCATTAAAGTCGATACATTAATCATCATCGAGTCAATACATTTGATATCGATTTTGTAACGAAAACATGAGCATATTTACAAAATGCCATTAGCATTTTTCCAATAATAAATGTCACTAAATATTATGTCTGGCTTTTTGAACAACAAAATTCGTGCTTAATCATATGCATACGAGTACCAACAATAATTGTTTATATTAATAAATTTCCATTTCATTGATTCTAAGCAAAATATCATCGATATTATGCACAAAAAAAAATTTAAGACAAGCGAACGCGTCTTAACGGCATTCATTTTTAATCTATGAAATATGAGAACTATATACGATGTATAATATGCTGATCCAAGCGCAAATTTTTTTTTACATTTTATAGTGATGGAAATTCCAGTGCACACACAATTTACTTAGATGTTAAATTTCTGATAACATTATACATAATTAAACATAATTATGTATTCCAACAATGAAAACTGTTTGTTTTAAAATATGTGTGTTCGCACAGTTGAATTGAATAACAAAAACGGTTTAGCCAATTCAATCGAGATAAAGATAAAATTCATGTTTTTCCTACGCTAATGCTTGTCTATCGTACCGTCATCATCATCATCATCATCCAAACCATTATTATTTATGTATATTAATGTATATGCTCCTCATGTGACAAGGTACATACAACATAGTTGTCTATTTATTTTTTTAATGTTATTAGAAAATAATGATAGTGGTTTGCCTGTTTTATGATATGAAAACCTAACTAGGTACATACTCCTTCAATGGATACATAACGAACATGATGATGTGATTAAAATATGATTTTCATAAAAAAATATTTTGATACTTATCTTATGCTAGTGTTTATCATGTGATAAAATAAATTTTTATGTAAATATTTTTTGAAGTTAAATTGAAAAATAGACAGATTTCTTTTGCAATTGTAAATCGGAGCGGGGATTTATTTATTTTTAATCAGCTTCCGATCCGCATTCACAAAATTAAATAATAAATGTCTGCATCCATAGTGATGAACAATTTAAATCCCCACAACCGCATCTTCCAATTTGAAATTTGAAATAATAATTTAGCTAGTCTCGCTAATTTGTAACGTTTTTTCATTTTTGTGCTACAACTTCTATGATTGATTGATTGATCAAATAATCTCCGTAAATCAAATTTATATACATTTTATTTGACACAAAATTTTAAAATTAATACAAATTAAATTTTAAAATTGATTAAAATTACAATTCAATTAAATTAACCGGTTTTTGACAAATGCGTCATATAATCACCGTAAATCTAATTTATATACATTTTATTTGACACAAAACTTTAAAATTAATACAAATTAGATTTAAAAAAAAATTGATTAACATTACAAATCAATTAAATTAACCGTTTTATGACAAATGCCGTTTTTAAGTTACTACTACTGAACTGAAAATTAAAACTTTTAAGCTTTTTTTCCTTCAATGTAGTCCTTTTTTCAGTTTAAATTTAAATATCTTATATACAGATATTTCAGAAACAGATAAGGAAAAAGTACTGCAAAATGCTATCTTTCACATTTGCATGTTGTAATATCTTCCAATACCAAAATTTCCCCATTTCCTCTCTCTATCTTTGGCTTTACATCTCATGAAAGGATTTTGCCGCTCGCTCAGTTGATCTTCTTTTATTTCGTTCCATCGCCCGTTGACTAACGACATTCTTTGTCAATTATTCAAATTGATCGGGCTCTTTAGACTTTATCAAGAGATTCGGTTGGATTTGACGATACGAATTCGATACAAAGAAGAATTATGCAGTCGTTTTAGAGATCAGGATTAAGCTTTCACTTCCATAGGTTATTACTGATCGTATTAGTGCTTTATAAAGCGAGAGCTTGCATGACCGAGATAAATGTTTTGGTCATAAAAGCTGCAGCGTACGAATAAATTTTTGTATTCGGCAGCAATGTGAACTTCTATATCTGCCTACAAATTATTTTTCTAATTTACAGTTGACCAGAGGAATTTAAAGTAACCCAAGCAGCCTTATTTCATAGTTATCAATTCTAAAATTTGCACTGGATATGCTTCTGATTCTTCTGAATTGCGTTTATAGATTTTTAATCCGAGACGTCTAACTTTTCGGTTCAGCGGTATGAGATTATTAATGATATCATTCGGTCTCCGACTCCGATAGAGCGGAACTGAATTATTTTCATAGCGAACAATTTGACTAGATTTATCTTTAGCAAGATTCCGCGTGTTGGCAAAACAATCTCAGGAGTTTCCGTTTAGCGTATGGTCTTTGATGTTTTCTAAATTTGCGCTTATTTTCTCAAAGAAATTTCAAGCGTTTAGGTATTTTATTTGGCTATAACGAGTGTCCCGCGTCAGTCACTTTTTATACAGTTTCTTCTTATTTGCAACGCTAAGATGGTACTGGTCATCATATCATAATTTGCGGGCTCTTGGTGGTTGGATTTGGATAATCGTTTGTGCGGTTGTAAAGGCTTGTGATTCTAGACATTTTGTAACAGCATTTTTATAGGTACCCCTTGAATATGTTTTAGTTCTTCGAAATTCCAGCGCGCGATTTACTCTTCTACTTTAAGTTTATGACATTTTGTACTTATATATAAAAATGAGCTTATGATCGCTGGCTGCATGTTAACACCTCTCAAAGAGTATCTCTCAAAGAGTATCTCTCAAAGAGTGCCCGATTTCAGCATTGAAATTGCCTACGACGATGTTGCTTGGGATATTACTATTTTCTAGCTCCATAAAGTACAAATCTATGACATCATTTGAATTAGAGAAGATTTTGACTGAGCAAAAGTCAATGTTATGTTGAATCACGCGGCGATGATTATCGTTTTCGTATCTACCTACACAAATGTGTTTGTAAATAAAAATGTCAATAATATGTTTTACTATATAAAATATCATCGTAACAAAAATCCAACTTACACAATTGTGTAACCCTTTGGAAGTTTGATATAATACTTTATTTTAAAATATTGATAATCAACCGACTGACACAAACGTGTAGGTACGAAATGTTTTTTTGAATGGTTTTCAATTTTTATAATACATTTATTAGTGGTTCTATCTACGTAAGATTGGAATTTTCCGACCTCCCGGCCAATTCCAAAGTTACCTACACAAATGTGTCAGTTTGCTTTTAAATATGATTACTTTTATTTCGTACGAACTGGTTTGAAATACATACATGTTTAAATTGGTTTAATTTCATCTATAAATAACTTTCGACATCTCTCACTAGATCAATCAAAATTTACCTACACATTTGTGTAGGCAAGGCACAAAAGGGATAAGAAAACCGATGTTAAATTCTCCAGTATTGTAATGGTTGGAAGTATAGAGAGAGTAACCATTGGTAGTGTTATGGATGCCGTTCCCTAAAATGCTGAGCCCTGGAAAATTTTTGGAAATTCCCGCAGGTAACTTCCGCATTGCTTATCCATAATTCAGTATTAGAAATTCCATTCCACTGTCATTTCCATATTTTAAGGATTGAAAAATATTCAAATTCTTAAAAGAGCGAGCTTCGGAAGCAATAGTAAATCCTTCTACCAAGAATGTCCTGAATGCTCTATAGGATTCAAAACGGTACTCCTTGATGGCCAAGGCATCTTCGATATATTTATATCTTCTGAGTAATCATGTTCAATTTTTTAAATGTTGCATAAAGCAATCACATATTTTTTGTTAATATAGTGAACAGCCAATATATATTACATTTTAACCAGGTAAAGCTTGGTGAGTACTTCCATCGAAATTCCCACCTAAACCATGACTGGTCCGTCTCTAACGCTTTTTCAGGAGGTATTTGGATAATGTTCCTCCGATTGTCGCTATACTCATTCTCATTTGCAAAATTTACACTGTTAATTTTATCAATTATTGAAAAGGTCAATAAATTGAATTCTCAATGCCGAGTGTTTCGCGTTTTGGAATATATAATCTCTCTTATTTTGTCCAAAAAATATTGCAACTGACATTTAAAGGGTAGATGACTTATATTCAGATAAAGATAACCCTTAATTTATTATTGCCTCAATTGTCAGATATAGGTCGCTGCCGATTTTGTTTAATGAAAATTAAAACCAGCTTTTAAGTAAAGTTCTAGGGCTTTTTAGATTAGCTCAGTATTAAATTTAATACCATTCTTTGGCCTTGGTCGAATCGATTTATTATATAAATTACTTAGAACTTTTTCCAAAATAGATCCCGTTTCATCTGCTTAAAAAACTTGTTGTGAATTATATCCCCCTCTTTAATTATATAAATATATCCATATAAAACCGATACAGACTACATGGAGTCAGCAATACATTTTAACAAAATATTCGACCAACTTCCTAAACATATTAAAACACATTTGTCACCAACCGAATTTATAATTAATTTGTTAACCGATTGAACGCTACAAAAAAAAAACCATTATACTTAAAAAAAACTGACGTCTATCGTATAGTGGACATATGTACGAATCTAAAATACTACATACACACACATAAGCATTATAAGCGCACAACATCAATAAGACCAAAACTAAAAACTTATATTTTTTTCCTCCATATGTTCGTCAATATCTACTGTGTTTGCTATGCGTGTTCTTCTTCTTATAGTTAAAGTTAAGTTTTGTGCGCGTTCTTCGAGTTGTTATGGTTGTTTTTGTTGTTGTTGTCGTCGCCGTTTCTTATATATTTAATGTGAAAATAAAATAAATTTTTTTTAAAAGTTTTTTTTTATTTTTATTTGTTTTTATTTTTTATTGCTGAATTTACTCTTTGTAAGTCTTAAGAAATAAAAAACAAAACCAAACTAAAAAGAAAGCCGACATTACCCAGAAATAAATGTATAAAATATAAAAATAAACATTTCAATATCATAATTTTAGTTTTATTTATATTTTTAGTTTATATATATGAGGTTTATTTTTGTATATATAAGCGAGAAGTAGTTTTCATGTCAAATGAACATTTACTCAAATTCTACACGATTTTGTGTTGTATTGTTAGTAGTGCTACTATTTTTCGTATTTTAGTGACTTTTTTAAAAGTTAACAACAAATTTACAACATCGCAATGTTTGTTAATTTAGAATCGTAAATTAAAGATTAACGCACAATAACTTACATACGTCATAGAGGGGTTCCTATCGTGGGCACTAAATTGTACAGTCGTTTTGTCACCGCGGAAAAATACAGTGCTTTTCCAGAGAGAAATAACATGGATAAGGCAAAATCCTTTTAAAAGATCAAAATCAAATTGTTTTTCATTTTCTTTGCAAAGTTTTCAAAATATACAAATGTACAATGATATTGATTTTATATAATTTATCACTGTGGAGAAAATCATCCCACTATCAGATGGATACTGAGCATTGCTGCGCACAACATCCTAACCACCGTGTGACTCCAGAGTACATCCCTTCCCGAAATCAAATATCACTTAAATACATAAAACGAGAAGATATAGTAGTCTGACGTGAAGTCGATCGAATGTTTACTAAACTAAAGACTAATACACACCGACTATTCAATATAGATCTTCAAAATAACTTAATTGATACTAGTGCTGCCATGTCGGTTTTACTATTTCTAAGATTTAAATTACACATAAGTGCTCCAAAAAACGGATTGGCTAAGAAAACGCAGTTTTTTGTCGTTATTGTCCTGGCTTCAGAAACAACTTTCAAAACTTTTCTAAACTTTCAGTATTGACAACACGTATTGCTTCATATACTAATTGAATTTTCTTCATCATTCTATGGAATTCAACTTATCTGTTAAACATAACATTGATTGATTGATGAGACTGTGAGACCAAGCGCTTGTCAAGTGTTCCGGTTAACGCCGGTCCTATTTACACAGCCTTTTTACATTTAACAAACATTTTAGGAGGGAATTTCATATATTTATATTTCTATAAATATATTTTCATACATGATAGAAACGACCCGATTTCAGACACCTCTTGATCTTTACGGCACAATCCTATTCTATTTTTATGGTGCAGGGTAGGAAAGGAACGTCAGTAATGACACAATTGGTCCAGTTTTCCGGTAGACAATTTTCAAACTACTATTAGCATAAGACAATTACAATTTTATTGAACTGCTCTGCTTTCTGTTTTCTATTGTCATCTCTTACCAGCAACTCCAGTGTGCCACCATTCAACTGTAATCTACAAAACAAGATCCCTAAAAACAAAATTTATTGTGTTAATGGGCTAATTTCTCCAAGCTATAGACTGCAATAAATTGTATTAGTTTTTGCCTGAAATTTAACCGTTTTATGACAAATACGTCATGTAATCGACGAAAATCTAATTTATATACACTTTATTTGACACAAAACTTTAAAATTAATACAAATTAGATTTTTAAAAATTGATTAAGCATTACAATTAACTAAATTAACCGTTTTATGACCAACAAATACGTCCTCCTACCAGTTAAGAATAACACTGTACACAAAATAATGACTGACGAAAATTATACTGTTTCACGAGCACAAAGCTAGGACCAATCCAGCCGAATTTCAACGCATAACAGAGCTATAGGCATATGTTGACGTTTAAACTCACCATAGTATAGTTCCCTCTTTGCCTAGCTCAGCAAAAAGAAAATCTGAACTGGTGGTCTTGCGGAGATTACCGCAGACTAAATAACGTTACAATATACTGAGCCGATATCCTATACCGCACAATCACCGCAAATTTAAATAACTGCATTATTTTTTCAAAAATTAATTTAGGCAGATCATTTCATAACATCCCGATCGCGACCTAAGATATCTTTAAAATGGCTAAAATTATCCCGCTTAAAGAAATGCCTCAAAGAAATGCTTGATTCCGAAAGGCTTTTCGGTTACCCTCTTGACAGTATGATGTTTGGTATTATAACGGGTGCGTCTCAAACAGTAGTTGGAGCTACACCAATTAAAGAAAGATAGATTGTAACTTTTATAATTTTTTTTTCATAAAATTGTCACCCACCGAACTGTAATACTTTGCTTTTGATATAGAATATTTCGAATATTTGGCATGAGATGAAGGTCAGTATTTGATATTGGAGCCACACTAGACAGCAGTTCCACATATAATTATACCAGATTACCATCTTGTATGGCTAAAAATTACACAAGTAAATTCATACTATGCAAATTAATGCAACCGAAATCTAACCAAACGAAAAATAGGTGACTATATAAAAATTCATATTTTCATCCTTTTCTTTTTGTTGCACACGATTATTTTATTGTATCAAAAATAAAACAAATTTTTCATTTTTTGCATATATTTTGGCTTCTTTGTTTTATTTTTTTATACAATCAAATAGACGTTCACAAAAAAAAGAAAAGGATGCAAAAATGAATTTTTATATGTATACATCTTTTTTTGTTTGTGGTTAGATTTTGATTTCATTAATTTGCGTAGTATGAATTTACTTATGTACATTTTCACTATACAAGATGTTTATCTGGTATAATTTTCTGTGCCGTAGCCAAATAGCGAACGTTCGAGGTTCGCTTTTGATTATTCATCTACACATTGCATTGCTCCAGCCAGCCTGTAATGCGGTCAATCGTCCAACACAAATCTATAAGACATATAGTTGACAGGCTACTCCATTGTGCTTTGGTCAAGTCTCCCATCCAAGCAGGATAGTGTAAATTTTAATGGGTCGCATATTTTGCCTTGTATAATCTCCGAATTTCAATTAAAATTTCCGAATAATTGACGGAAATTTTAGGTATTCTGCATTTGAATTCGGAATTTAATAGTTTAATGAGTGTTTCGAGTTCATGATTTATTTTTGAGCTGCATTTGCTCTGAATGAGAGGTATAGTTTTCTTGACGGCAAGTTGGACTACGAAGAGGTTTCATGGACATAAACTGTACATTTTATCCAGTCAGCTTGGGAGTAGTTGCTAAATAATTTTGAAACTTCTGCTAGGGGCTTGCAGCACTGTGGAAGAGTGATCAGAGGGATCTTCTTAGATAGTATCAAATCAAAAACTGAGTCTCCCATATGGAGTGTTGGCTTGTTAGGAGCATTTAATTGGATATTGATACTATTGCATAATCTAAAAAGTGTTTGATCGATCTGGGACGTGATTTGATAGTTCTCCGAAGGGAAAAAATTCAATACCGAGGGCAAAAACCAAAAGAGAGTTTTTTGTAATTTTACCAGCCCATAAATGGTATCAATCTAAACTATGATTTCAATGAATTAAGCGAGGCATTGAACATTAATAGTGATATGGCTGCAGTACAATCATCGAGAGACCATAGTTAATCCACAACAGCAAGTATTAGGACGTTCAGTTAAACAAATGGATCGAGAGCCAATTTGTTTTAATTGTTGTGACCTTTATAGGACACACATTTCGAGGTTCCTCACACATCGTTTATTTTGATATCGATTTGAACACGGGTGCTGCAGTTAACGTTTGCTTTAGGCACCCACTAATCCTATAGGGTACTGTGCACGCAATTTTCGCGCCAATATTTTAATGGTTGAAATAAAAATAACTTATCTTTCGGTATAAAACTCCCATCTTGGCAAGTTCTCTGTCTGACTTTGAATTTACTTACTACAAGGATACTACTGATTTAAGAATTTCTGAAAGTGGTCCTGTTCAGGCTTAGTATCAATTCAATATAAGAAACATTTTCGCGTTTAAAGGTCATAAGCAGTTGCCGAAGTTTAGAGATGTAGAGCAGTTGGATTGATTGACAAATAGTTTTTTCTCGATTCTAGTTTTTTTTTAACCGTTAAGCATTCTTTTCGAAACCTGACACTTCCCTTTACATTTGCCTTAATAACTGTCCTTTCAGTGAAATATACTTGTTAAAACTTGCTTATATGTACATAAAAATGTTTGGTAAATGTACAAATTATCCCTTGAAAATTCAAATTTAGATACATTCCGATTGTGGATTAAGCAAGACGGTTATCCTGAATTAATTAAATATAAATATAATATCTGCAAGACTCTGAGAAGAGCTTTGGTTATTTGAAATAATTGCACATATACTAAATGCTTATTAAATTTTAATTATAAGTTCGATCGCTCATAATGGGAAAACTTTTTATTTGGTGAAAATAAATAAAGTTTTAGTTTCAGGAAAATTATTCAAGTATTATGATATGTTTTGACACCCATATCGCCGTCCTACATACATTCGTATTTGGTGCACATGACTTTGTCACATAAAAACATTTGAAATATTTTTTTCCTTATTCCAAATTAATAATCATACCATAACAAACGGTATATGGGAATGCAAGGTATACATTTATGGATATATGAAAAAAAAACAACAACTCAGTAATAGAAAACGATATAAGGAGTGTCGATTCATTACAGATGTGTGATAAGCTTTTCATTTCCATCACTATATATGTATGCGTATATGTATACACGAAGCACTATATAATGAAAATGTTTATTCTCGATTTGAGCACGTTTCTCGATTGTTAAGCTTTTTGAAGTGCAGTGAACTGAGTTATTATAACTTTGATAATTTTCATCATATGTGTACTTTCGTATACTATATGCAACACAATTTGTCGTTGATTTTTTTTGTTACCTCGTTTATGTGTTACACATTTGGTATAAACACGTATCATAATATATTTTGACGCCTTTACCACTTTGAAGTTGTTGTGTTGGTTTTTTTACAATTATGTATTATAAAGGGTGGTGGAAATATTATGGGACCGTTTGCTAAAAAATTTAAGAATGATGTTTGACAGACTTCTAATCTCTTTCTCGGTTGACGTCAAATTTAAATTTTTTGAGACAATATTTAAAAATGGTTTATGTTTCGTCAGTGCTATTTGGAAAAAAAAAATTTTCAAATAGTCTTTTGAATATAAATTTGTCAAAACGGGAATAACTTTAAGTACATAATCCTTCTGATTTTTATGAAAAGCTTTTTTCTAAATTTACAATATATTTTTGTATCTTCCAGGATTTAAAAACATATTTTTTACATATTTTATCACATTGGTGTGACATTTGTAATTTAAATTGATTTCACTGTGATAAGTCACCATCCATCTCGCCAGTACAGAGTGTGATGCCTTAAAAAATGGCCTTAAATAGGGCCATTTGAAAGGTCACTGTGAAAAAGTTAAATGTACTTCAGCCCTAAAATAGATGTTACCGCAGTTGATAAAATCTATACCCTTTCCGTAACCAATTACTATTCAAACGAGAAAAGTTTAGCGAGTAACTGTTTATAAAAAATCGGTAAAAAATCGAGACTAATTTTAAAACATTTGCTTAAACCACACTAGTTTTATAGAATAATAAAACAATTCTTAAACTTCAAAAAGTTTAAAACTTATTTAAAACTGCAAAGTATTAATTTTAATCATAAAAAGTTCTGATCTAAAATAAAACCAAGAAACACTTGAAATAAATCCTTTTTTGTTTTAGCAACTAATAAAGAAAAATCTAACAGTTTGATTGTAAGTACAAAAAAATATATATTTGATCATACTAAATTTAAACATAAAAGGTTTAAAAATTCCAAAATTCCAAAATTTTCGCTTAAATATTAAAATTTAAAACATACAAGATTTAAAATTGTCCATAACGGTTCTCAACTCAAAAAAAACATAAGAGTTAAGTTAACTTTTCCATATTAAAAAATTGATCGCATCGAAGGTGTAATAAATGAAATTTTCATTGTTTTCTATAATTCACTAGAATAAACTGATCATACGAGGTATAAAAACTTAGTATGAATCATGACATTTTTAGTCTAGTTAACCGCTGAACAATATAGACGTGTTTTTACAAAAATTATTAATTTTTTAAAATTTTTAATCGTATTTATATAAATTGAATTTTTTCATTTTTTGTAATAAGTTGTGTATAAAATTTTTCATAATGGCAAATAGTGGTAATTGAAATGAATTTCAAGTGGTTACTAATAATAAGAAAAGAATACCCGGTGCGGGCGCAATAAATGGTGATGCAAAAAGCCACTTCCGCAGTATACCGTTCCGGTAGGTAGCCGTTTTGAGCCTCTTAACAATGCTCGTGTTCCAGATCCAGAGCCTGTAGATAAGGCAAAAACCCCTCCCATCATTGTGGACTGCAAGATGGAGGAGATAGAGTCATTGCTAGCAAAATGCACAGGCTTCATCGGAATCACAAATTTTACTGCCAAAATTCTTAAACTGCAACCATACTATGAGGTGTGTGAAGTGCCTCGAATTTCACGAAAAGGGAAGCTGTAAAATAACAACAACTGAAGGAACAGCATAATGCGTCGACTGCAACGGAGATCACGCAGTAAACTACAAAAGATGTATTGCCTGTCAACGATATAAGGAAACAGTGGTTACACCTAGACCAGCATTATATGTACCAGCTCCGGCACCACCTGCTAACTTCAAACAAAGCTGATGGTTTTCTGATACGGAAACAGGACATATAATTAACTAATTGCGAAAACCATGGATTTTAACGGATATCAGATACTGCAATCCTTTAAAGTCGAATAGTTTATCAAAACGTATCAAAACGTCTACCTCTTTATACTCTTGCCTTTAAGAATTGTTGCTTTGATGACGTTATTCATCAGTTACTTCACTGCAAGCCGGGTGCCATGGCAAAAACGAGAGTGGCTAATATTTTGCAAAACTATATGATTATTTTGATCGGACTTTCAATTTGAGAGGGTAGCAGTCCGGGAAACCACTTGCATATGTCACAATTTACCATTAACAGTTCACAGATGTTGGGCTACGAACGTTGACGAATAGCATACGCAAATAGAAAATTCTTTGACGATTGATTCCATAAGTATATAATATTTTGGCATTTTGAAGTATAGCACGATTCGTGTGACGTAATCATTTTTGAAGATGGTGGTTATTCAGCTCCTTGTAATGGTTCCTCCGCAGTGAAGTAAACTCTTTGATCATTTTCTAGATGTACAACCAAGGCAAGAACATTAGGGATTTCATTCATGACTGGACTATGGAAAATGCGCTAAATTGCTTCTTTACTACAAAGCAGTCCATTTGATATTGAGCGACACCGTTGGTACTCTCTACACTAACTCCAATCACAGCCATGCCACTTTCTTTGGTCAGATAGTTGCAGATGTGTTTGATGGATTTCACGAAATGACAAAATTATAATCCATCTATGGGCTTTAATCCATTTCTACCCACTGCGGTTTGCACATATTTATGCTCCAAGTTTGAAAGGCCAATGTTTCAGCCACTTTTGTTAGCTTGACGTTGATAATGGCTGCGATAACTCTGTTGTCGTATTTAGTGAAAATCATGGTAGTTTGTCATCTCATCTGACTTTCATTATAAGCACAATTTCTAGACTACAATTTTTAACGATATGATGGATATGGAGGCAAGAAACCTAAACGATCAAAACTTTGGAGGCTTCCGTCATTATTTTTACTGCTTAAATTTCTCGTTTTTTGCCCATTCCTATCATCCCGTAGACTAACGGCGTTGTTATGTCATTCGTCAGTTAAATTGCGCCTTCCTCGTTCTCATCGCCATCCCAAAAATCATCGACATAAAAATTCTTTAAATTATGTTGATTCATGTTTTCATCTCCATTGTCACGTGCTATTTGTTGAAGGTTTCGAATACCGAAATAAGTCGAGCAAGCGAGACCAAAAATGCTACAGTGATCAATTTGTAGTGTCGGATCTTCTCACCGGGATTATCATGCAATAAGAGCTTTTGATAATATGTGTTGTCATTGGATATGAACATTTGCCGGTACGACCATTCCCATTTGCCGGGACAACCATTGGATGTGATGATCCCTATATAAAGACCTAAATCGCATTAATGTAACCCATACGTCTTTGATAGCTCTCGGAGTAGAAAGCATTCATTTTCCTTCTTCAGGTGAAGTTATCTGGTTGATCAGCAGACTCTTTTCAATCTACCAAAATTTGCACACAGTTTTTTCAATGTCTTTATTTTTGCTGCTTCCGGATGATCTGCAGAGGTTAAAGAGTGTGGATTTAAATTAACCTGACACAATCAGTTCTACTTAGACTTGAAGGAATTCACGTGATGAGTTGATGCAAGACAGTTGAAGCAGAGCTTTTTTTCTGCAACAATTTGCTTCCTTTCGTTAGCGATATAATATTATAATAATATATTTTTAAAGGAAATTGCTATTCTTTATAAGAACCTTTTTCGAAAATATTGAGTCCGGTGAGTTGCTTATGTAGAGCGTTACTGTACCAATATATGAAAAGCTCTTTTGAAAATTCAAATTGAAAACTTTAACGAATGATAATATGTATATAAAACTAGATAGATTTTTCATTTATAAAATTTTAATTTTTCAACAAGTCACTTATATGTAATTTTTAATACAAAAAGCCTACAAAATTATTCAGTAACCGCATAATCTACATCAAATGCATACATAAAATACATAATGCATTTGGTCCTTGACAGATTACAAAAAAAAAAAAAAAAAACTGAAACACTTAACTATGTGTTATGTCGTCCAAGTAGTTTCATGATCTATATACATAATACATTTGTATGTATGTGAAAGTTTAATTAAAATTCAAAACTAAAATACAAAAGTTGTGCTGCCATTGTACAGTGGATAAATGAAAAAAAAAATATCCATCTGAATGGTAACAACTATGTATAGTTTTCGAGTAGTTATTCTTATTATTTAATATGAGCAAAGGTATTGCACTTGAACTTTATAAAGCACGGCAGAATTGTATATGGAAATATTTGTGTAAGAATATTTATATATATATAAATATATATATATATATATATATAAATATATATATATATATATATATATATATATATATATATATATATATATATATATATATATATATATATATATATATATATATATATATATATATATATATATATATATATATATATATATATATATGAATATATATATATATATATATATATATATATATATATATATATATATATATATATATATATTTATATATATATATATATATATATATATATATATATATATATATATATATATATATATATATACATATGTATATATATATATCAGAGATTCATAACCTTTTTGTATATTTGGCGAATTGAAATAACAATTTGTGCATTCTAAATTTCATTTTTAATGCTACGGTGAAAATAGTGGAAAAAAACATTCTGTAGACTGCACAAAAAAGCTTCAATTGGCAGAAGGCCTGGAAAAGTTATTTTAAAATCAAAACTGAAGAAGAAAAAGGGAAATCAACTATACTGCCACAAACTAGCCAACATGTTTTTTAAAAAGAAAAAGAAGAAGAAGCTTTCGTATTTTCTGCTTAATCTAAATCTACCTTGGCTTGGTTTCCCAATATGAAATAGAAACTGAAAGGATATTGAGCACTTTATAAGTAATGTCCTCAACGTTCAAATTTAATGATGCTAGGACTTCTTTATTGCAGACTATCAGTGTTTGTATAAGTCTTTAGTCACCAAAATTAATCCAATTACTGAATCCGAGGTCAAGAACAGACATTCTTGACCAATTTAAATTTGTGGAATTTTGTCAAGCTGCAGCTCTTTGTGCATGCATGGTACCATAGAAAGTGTTTGTCTGAAGTGTCCTCCGAGAACCATGACCTTTCCTCCAAATTTTTCTTCAAACAGTATTCCATTGTTTTTGTCGGTTACGTCTTTAAGAGGATATCCGCTCGTTAGTATAAATTAAGACCAAATAGAGAGTTGTAAGTTTACCACCTCGTGACGCAGAATGAAAACCAATCTTCCTGTTATCCCTAAGAGAACTAAGAATAGTCTCATATAGGTGTAGTTTTTCCCAGCTTATGAGTAATTGCGGTTTCTTTTTGTTCGACATTAAGAGATGCTGACAGATCACCAGATCTTTGTCTTTCGGTTTTCACATTAAACAACTCTGGCAGTAGACGGCAAATTTGCAAGTATAATTTTTAGTCCAAAGTCAGTTAATAATTTTACAAATTGATCCACATTTTTGCATACATTTCATTACTTTTTATGATTACCATGTTAAGTATAATCTTCATAAAAATATTCCAATTATTTTTCCTAACGCTTATCCTAGCTCTTATATAACAGCTTTGGCATTGACACAATAATTGCATCCTGCATTTTTGTGTCAGACTTTTTCGTTTTCGAGTAATTTAAATGCTTTAGCAGCTTTTAGGAAAGTATTGCAAGGTTTATAAAATAGATTGTTGTTGTTTTAGTTCAAGGTGTATATTATTGTCTGTTGCCTGGACACATTCCGGGACTATTAAAACCTTCAGGGAAGGTGACTCATCGGAAAGTGACAGTCTTCATCGTAAGGTGACAGCAAATACATAGCATATTCTAACAATTGATCGCTTTATGATTCCTGAAGATGTTTTATGGATACAACATAGACCAGGCCGTCGCTGCTCAGATGAAATGTAGTAATACGACCCATTAACTACTTAGATGGGGACATATTGTTATTTATGACTACCACGTCTCCGATTTTGATATTTTTATGTATCTTAGTCCACTTTCTTTGCTGCTGCAAAAATTGAAACCGGTGAAGAGCAGCAATAAATATTTTTGCCGTCATCACAATTCGATGTGCACGGCCTTTGTTACAAAGCAAATAAAGAAACAAATGTATCCCTTGTTAAGGGAAAATCAACCTAGTCTGGTTCTTGGTTTAAGGTATAGTGGATATGCATAGTAGACGATTTAGTGGACGACTTGGTGTTATTTTTGATGTAGGCCAATTGCCCATCAATCGATGTGATGTAACTGCGATTTTTCTTAGACGCTCGATACACTTGGTGTGAATTCTTATTTTATTTTGTTAATTTATTATCCCGTATTTCTGTCTAAGAATACCAGTAAGTAGAGTTGGCCCCGGATGTAAATACTGAATTTGTGTTTCTTTGATAATCTTGTCACTTAAAATGTGATTTCCAGGTAAAAGTATGGGATGACTATAGTGTCCAATGTATTAAGTCTCACTCTAACTCTAAAAACGCCTTCCTTCTCAATGAATAGAGTTAGAGATATTACGCCTTTGGACATCTCCTAACCAAGATATTATGATCTTTGAATCGGTCCAGGCATAACATTTCACATCTTTAAGGTCTAGCGCCTGTTTAGTATATTTGATTAGTCGACTTAACAATACTGCTTCACACAGCTCAATTTTTGGAAGGGATACCTATCTCAGAGGTGATTCCTTCATTTTGGTTATGACAATTCTATTTTGTCTTATGCCATGATTATTTGTTATACGAAGATAAGTCATCAGTTGTTGAATTGGACGTCATCAAAACCCGTGGGACTCCAGTTAAAGCAATGTTGACTTGCTCATTTTCCATTGATGTTCGATATAAGTAGAGCGTGGATGGTTTCAACTTATTTTTTTCAACCTTAGTTTCTGTAGGCTGATTTTAAATACAACGACTACAGGTGATATTCACCTTAAAGGATCGAAAATGCGTGCAATCTAAGATAATATCCCGTGTTTGGAATTTTTTGATTTATCTCCGATCTGTATTTTATATGAAAGTGTATCATTGGTAGGATTCCATTTGAGAATCAATGTCTTGACTGTCATGGACTACGATCTGGTTAACTGTACGAACAGCTAAGAACGAAAAACAAGGCGTTCCGCATGTGCCAGTATTTAAATAAAAAATCCTTATTGTATCAGAAGCAGACGATCTCCATTAAAAGCGTTGATAATTTTTGTCCATCTCATTGATTTCGGTCTCTCGATACATTTTCTGTATACGTCTGTTAAAAATGCATTTACATGTCTCTTACATGGTGGGACCAACTAGAAATTTATCATTAAAAGAAGTTCCGAACGAGGATTTGCAGGATCTAACAAAAATGACTTGCAGTTTCGTAGTAGAACTATCATGTTTAATCATAGTATGGCGAGGTAGATAGAAGCATTTGTTCGTTAGGCATGCTAAATCGATAGATAATATCTACCATATACCAGATGATTTTTTTAAGCTGATACTTTCAAATATCTCGAAAATAAGTCCTCTAAGAAAAAATATCCGTGTGCAAAATTAAATCATTTCAGGGAGGAATCACATTAGTGCTAAAATTAGTACTCCTCTTCCCCTCTTCTTATTATGGGGGTAATTTTGAAATTAAAACAGGAAACACATTTTTGCACTTCACAGTTTTCTCATGAGTGCTGTACTTTTTGGAATCTTAAAAACTCGAAAAATTCTTTATAGAAGCAGCCACTTCCGGTTAGCCAATTTTTGCCAGAATTAACTAACCTACGTATGTATTTTTAACCGGTAAATCCGAATCTGCAATAAAAAATAGCGGTTCCAGTTTTAATTTCAAAGTTACCCCCCGTCCTCCATACAAGGAGGAGAAGAGGGCACTAATTTTAGCACTAATGTATTTCCCTCTTAGAATTATTAAATTTTGGTAATGAACATTTTTTCTTGGAGGGCTTATTTTCCGAGATATTTAAAAGTTTCAGCTTAAAAAAATCACCCGGTATGTCCTAACCTAAACTATTCAGTCATGTAGGCTTGAGTGCTTCCTGAGCTTCATGCTCTATAGCCATTAATCTGTTAATAACAGCCGATTACGAATGTCCTGCAAGTCACCAGAATCCAGTTTAAAGGGTAGTCGAATGACGTACTTGTCTTTACAGTTCCGTGAATGAGTTTTAATAAAATGGCTTTCACATTGTGTTTCTGCTTCGGAAATAGTTGATGCTGTTCGAAATTTTTTCAATAATCTGAACCTTTCCAATAATTTAGGTGTAGCATCTCTTCAATAGTACTTGTGAATGAGTTCGAGTTGGCTGTGTCTGCATGTGTTGCTCCAGAAATGACCCATCCAAATTTGGTTAACTGCGCGATAAGCCAATTTTTGATGATAAATTTATCAGGCATAAGTACTTCGAACAATATTTCAGCTCCAATCAAAATAACGATTGTATTTGCAAGGGGTAAGCAGGATCTGCTAACTGAAAATTTTTCTTGTTCATTTAATCAGGATCAGAGCCTCGAATTCACAGACATCACCTCGATTGAATATGGTTATGTTGCCGATATCCCTTGATTTTTAGCCTTTGTAACTGGGCTTAGCTTTTGAACGAGTGTGTCGCTGATAAAAATCGACTGGGACCTTGACTCCAATAATGCTCAAACCATACGCTGGTTCCTGTAAAATCACGAACATATACTACCACTTTGGGTAAGAGAGCGAGACGCGACTTGCTTGTTTTGTATGCCGTAGCGACTGGGCTTGAATTTTGGTGTGGATCTGATTCTAAATTGACAGGTTGTGCAGAAAAGGTTGCGGTTTTAATTTAAACGATATAACTAATTGATGCTGGCGTACCAGATTCAAATCTTACATGGTAGTAGAGTGATATGGTTAGCTTTGCTTATTCAACATGAAGAGTCTACCGTACTGCTACTCAGAAAATTCTGAAGGTTGGCTGATTATCTGTCTCTTAAAGTAGGTCAAACGAATAATAAGTATTAGTCGGAGGATTTCGCGTAGGCTGTGTTTTCCAAAAGTACTCTAGAAATTAAGATTTGGCTTCAAAAAATGTATTTTTAAATTTTTCTTGCTTTAGTTCGATAGTCCGCATGGAGGTTTCTATTCCACCATAACAGCTAATTGCATTTCGAGCTCTTCAAACTCCTTCCACAAATAGAAGCGTGCGGTATCGGCTGTAACTGTGGACGAAAATCTTCGAATGACGGTTAATTATTCCAAGACGCGACCACGTGTTTGTACCAAATTTGAAGCCTTGTTAAAAATGTACTATGCGCACTTTTACATCCCAATCGATTGTCAATTTCAAAGAGAGAGACTTCCAAAAAAATTGCAAAAAGGCCTTCCATTTTTATGGAGAAAAGTGCAACAATTGTAAGTTTTTAATTCCCGAGGACTTACAATTGAGAACGCAAAATCGATTTGCCTTAAATTCGAATACCAAATATAATATTCAAATTAATGAAATTCAGGCAGAATTATATTTTGGCCTGATTAAACTGATCTTGGTTGGCATCATTAAATACCAACCTGGACAATCCAGAAAATCTTCAGGGCACTTATATAAAAAGGAAATCAGGTTCATGGCAAATTCATGACAATTTTTCTAAATCTGACATTGAAAGCAGCGCCAATGCGACGATTAATCCAGTATCTCTAATATATGCAAACTATTAAATCATACAAATATTCAAAGAAGCCGACTGAATAACAATGGCATAGTCAGATCTGCGCACTTATCTCTACAATTCCTTGTTAATGGCCATCAAACTCCACCTATACACTTTTAAGGAAAATTTGTCAAAATAAAAATCTCAGCCTCTGAGGATCGCGCTAAAACATCGTTTGGCGCAAATATTCATAGAAGCTTACTGAACTTAATGGCATAGTCCGATTTATGTACCTACCTCAAAGTAATTGTGGGTCGCGTTATTCATTTGGGCAGCTGTCAATTTTGAAGCTGTCATCTTTTGAAATTTAACAAGTAAAAACTACGCCATTACTAAAAATCGTACGAAACACGCTTCAACAACGCAGTGAAATTGTTAAAAATCATTACAAAAAATGTGAAAATTTTGCAGTCACAGTTCGCAAAACTAAAGCACTTTTTGGCCGTCGTGGCGCATCTTCTCGACCAGCAATAGTGAAACTAATGGAAAAATTTGATCTGTTGCAAGTTATAAAGAATCGAAACCTAAAGTTCGAAACCTTAAAGCTTTTAAAGTTCAATTTACACAAGAACTCAAGCCGGTCGATCACCATAAACGTCGTATCTTCGCTGATTGGGTCCTTCAAATGCATCATTCTGTGATAAGGCCCATTTTCACCTCGAAGGCTACGTTAATATAAGCAGAATTGTTGCGTTTGGGGCGCAGAAAATCCAAGAATGATTGTTGCATAGCCTCTCCATCCTCAGCATGTCACTGTTTGGTGCGGTTTTTGGGCTGGCAGTGTGACGGGTACCTTACTTTTTCAAAAATGAGGCTAGTTCAACTGTTACGGTGACGGATTGCGCTACCGAGTTATGATTAATGATTTTTTATGGCCGGAATTGGAAGATGTTGTTTTGGACGACGTTTATTTTCAGCAAGACGGCGCTACGTGCCACACAAGAAACGAAACAATCGCAATTTTGCAAGAAAAGTTTCCTGACAGTGTTATTTCTCGAAGAGGTGATCACAATTGGTCACCGAGATCTTGTGATTTAACACCTTTAGACTTTTTTTTTGGGACCATGTGAAAGATAAGGTCTATGCCAATGCTCCACAATCGATTCACGACCTTGAAGATGAAATTCGGGAAGTTATCGAGGACATACAGTCGCAAAAGAAAAATTGACAAAAACATGGCGATTTTCTGATTGGATTTTGTTAGAAGTGTAGTGATGTAATTTACACTTTTTATGGCTGTTGTAAGGTTTTTTGTCAATTATTTTTGCCAAAACCTTCACACTAGTATCAAACCACCTTGTTCCTAGAGTCTTTAAAAGTATTCCTAATCTATATTTTAAATTCACGAAACGCCATCGCACCACGGTTCTTCTATTATACATACCTTCTATACATAACCATGATGATGATTCCATTGAATTTCGGATTGCATGTGCGTTGAACAAAAGAATGAATGTACGTAGATACAATAATTTTCATATAATTCATTCTCTTCTTCTTAAATTCAAGAGTCGATGTACAGAGCTAGATCTGAAAATAATGTTGAATGAAAACATAAAGGCCAAATATGCTTAATTCAGTTACTAATTAATTTGGTGTACCTATTTTGAATGTGAATTAGACAATTTGGTCTTGGTATTTTCAGTTTGGTTGGAAAATAACAAAAATTAAATTCTCATTTTTTCGTATAAATGTATCTCGCTTGTACGTATATTTTGATGTGGATTCGACATGGAATGATGACTCTTGACTTTTTGAGCTATCTGCTTTATATATATATATATATATATATATATATATATATATATATATATATATATATATATATATATATATATATATATATATATATATATATATATAATATATAATATATACAACAAGAAGATTTGTATCTCGTACCAGAGCAACAATCTTTGAATTTATAATATAAAAACGTACGATGTATCCGATCCGAAATATTATAATTTATAATGAATGGCTGTTGGATTTTAAAGTATGTATATGTACATTTCGTGTTTGCCTTTGCAATGATGTCTGCTAATTTTATTATTTAATTGAGAATATTATCAATTACCACACACTTACTTTGAATTAAAATACAACTACTACAACAAAAATATTTTGTTTACCACCCAAATAATAAAGTTTTCCAAAAAAGAAAGCAATTTCCATCCCAAAAATACATACATATATCGATATAAGTTTATGATGCTGCTCTTTAAATCGAATGACCTTACAATGTCCTTTAACCTAAAACAAATTATAATCCAAATCGCAAGGGTATCTGTAGCTGTGACTTTAGGACATATACCCAATATATGTGTGTATATAGATAGATAAGACCAAAACCGATTCTCATACTATGTTAAAATTAAATCATATAATCATAAATCTTGCAAAAAAAAAAAAAAAAAAATCGAAAATCCACTTTGGAGAAAACTATTAAATTTTAATTTATGTCGTTAAGCGATCCGAACGAAAACAGTACAAATCCATTCATATTTAACATTTGTTCGAAATCTCAATTCACTTATTACATTATAATATTATGGTATGTACACTCGTATGATGCTGCTATTCGCTTTTCTTGTACAATAAGAAGATGAATATGGAAAAAGAAGAAAACCAGCAAAATAGCGATACCATCCATATATACATACATATACACAAATACCATACAACCATAGAGAAGGAAAACAATAAGATTAGTTTTCAGTTGACTTTACATTAATATTCAAAGTCGTATAATCAATAATTCCAATGGGATTATAATCATTACGGTTTTCTTTTTATCTATTTATCATCATTTTTCTCTTATTAAGGATGAATGTTGTCTTCGTTCTTATTTTTTTTTGTTATTTGTTTGTGTGTGTGTATACCCAGATATATGGTACAGGGCTTCCTCGTTTGTTGCGTTCTTAGCAAACTCGTACGTATCTTCTTCATAATTGACTTTTGTAAAACTTTAGAGCTTAAATCTTAACTTGTCGATTCCAAATCGTCGCTGCGGATGAAAAAGCTATTTCTATTTTTCAAATTATTAGCCGACAACTCAAGTTTTGTTTATGTTATTATGCTTTTAGTTTATGCCTTTTTGGAAACAAATTTATTTTATTTTAATTAACTAAATGAAACGCTCAGTATCGATGTCCAATGTCAACTAACTCATCAACTTTATTTTATTTTTTAGTAACTGATTATTCCTTAGTAATCGATAGTAAAAATGTATATTGATACTGATCAAAACCCTCTTTACTACAAGCCGTATTGAAATTTTCGTTGACACATATTCTCATATATTTTTAAAATGTATTTGTGGAAATATATACTTTAGATGTGTTAGTAACTTTCAAAATCCATATATAAAAAATTGTAATTTTCTCTTTAAATAACGCACACCATTACCATAATTGAGTATTTTTCCATTAACATAATTGAGAATTTTCTCTATTTTCTTATTTAATTTACTCTTTTCTTAATTTACTCTCTATTTTTAATCTCTTTTGTATTGGTATGTGAATGTTTCTTTTTTTTTTATACTATAATCGCGTTCATATCCCAACATGATTTTTACTTACAATACATATATTTTTGTATATCATGAACAAATACCCTCTCTATTGTACAAGCCGTCTTGTAACTTTCGTTGACACAGACAAAAACGTCTCTATAGAAAGATTAACTATTCAAAAATTTAAAGGGACAAAGCGCCTCTTTGATGTAGTATTGGTTGTGTACGGATATAGCGTAAAACGAAAACAAAAAAATATTTTTACTAATACTAATATAGTTAGTTTTTTTATGTTATTTTTGCTTTGTTATTTGTTCTGCTAGCAATACTACTTTATTAAGGCGGATATATAGTAGTATTAGTGTACGAAAAAATGAGTTGGTCTTTCTATATTGAGACGTTTTTGACACAGATAAACAAAACCTATATACACAATTGAGTGTATTGGTGCTATGAAAATCCATACCAAAAAATGTATAATTTTCTCATTCCTACTACCACTATTTAACATTTTTATCTCTAAGTTACGCCCATTATTTAATGTGTATTAAAAGTTTTTTAAACTTTTTTTTGACAATTTTTACTCTCTTTTGTTTTATAGTATGGGAATGTTTATTTTATTTTACACTATATTCTAAATCATATATCGACACGTTTTTTACTTACAATACATTCTCATGTGTATATGATTAAAAAGCATGAGTATGCAGTGAATATGGCTTGTAGTAAAGAGGGTTTTGAGCATGAATATGCAAAAAATACAGCTTGTAGTTTAGATGGTTCTGATTCTGATAGCAGTGACACTACTATTGTTACATATGTTATTGTAACGACAGCAGTGTCAAACATAGGAAAAGTTATAGTAAAAAATGTTATTAGAAAAAATAATCAAACTTGTAACAAATAACGTACATGAACAATAAAATTTTCTGTCATTTTGATGAGACTGAAACATTCTCCCCTAGTTGAAAAAATGTATTTTTCAACTGCAGCTCCAAGTCATCCATAGGCAGAGGACACAATTTGGTTATTAGACGTTTAAATATACCCTGAGCGGTCCTCAAAGTGGCTACCCTTACGTAACCATGGGCTCTCGGATGATACGGCCCAGTTTCCATTTAAGCGGTGGCAAATTTTCATCCTTGATCACTACCAAATCATTGATTGCGGCGTTTTCTGAAGCCTTAGTCCACCTATGGTGATGTTGCAATTGAGTTAGATACGCCTTGGACCAGCGACTCCAGGTGTAAGCGGTTGTAGATCTGCTGGATCCGAGGAGAGTGGTATGATTGGTCTTGGACTTCATAACAGCCTCTATCTGCGTGCCGAGCGTGTTTAGTTCTTCGTATGTGAGCACTGCATTTGCCATTACCTTTCGAAGGTGATTTTTAGCTGATTTAACAGCTGCTTCGTAAATGCCTCCAAAGGCAGAGGTGCGCTAGGTGGTGCAAAATGCCATTCAATTTCATCCAAATAACACAATTTTTTCATCTCTTCTGTGTGTTGTTGCGACTGAAATAGCGGGTATAAAAGGTGCAATTCAGAGTTGGCTCCTACAAAATTAGTACCATTATCGGAGAAAATGTGTTTGCATAGATCTCTTGTCGCAATAAAGCGTTTTAAAGCACCAATAAATGAAGCCGTTGTGAGATCTGACACCAGCTTCAAGTGGACCGCTTTAACTGCAAAACAAACAAATACGGTGATTTAAGTCTTTGTAGGTCCCTTTCTTCTTACTCGATGGTGGACATAAAATGGTCCACAGTAGTCCAGGCCAGTATTATAAAATGGTGGTGCAGCCGTTATACGCTCATACGGTAAGTTACCCATTTATTGTGAAAATTCTCGTGGATGGATTCTTGAGCATCTTATACAGTTTTGATGCACCCTTTGCGCTATCCGCTTTCCATTTATTGGCCAGAACTGTTGCCTGACTACTGCCAATAGTGCTTGTGGACCTGCGTGCATATGAAAAAGATGAAAATGTTTAAAAACTATGAACGTAAAGGGATGTGTGGAAGGGAGAAGAAGAGGATGTTTGCAAGAATATGATAAGGAAGCATGACAAACGCGTCCTCCTACTCTAATCAAGTTATTGTCATCCAGATAAACGGTAAGTGAGTTTAGACGACAATTTTAATTTAGAGGCTTTCTTTGCATTAACAACTTCTTCTCCTGGCTAAATGTAGAACTCTGCATAATCTTGATTATGGCTGTCATCCACTGGTGTGAATCTTGATTATGGCTGTTCACTGGTTGTCAACGGTCCACGTTTCTTTGCTTTCCTAGATCTTAGGTTGTTTAGATACCGCATCACAAATGACATAATATTTCATACAGATGAGAAACTATTCTGGTACTTCATGCATTCTATGATGTCTGGTTCATGAAATGTTGGCATTCAGGAATGACGGCTGGTTTTGGTGGTATCGTAGTTGCCCATGACAGTTCATCCCGTGAAAGAAAGGATGGTCCTGAGGATCATAATATGAACTTAACGAGGGCTGATGATAGAGTGCCTCTAGATACTATGTCAGCCGCATTCTCTGATGAAGAGATGTGATGCCAGTCCTTTACATCTGTGAGTTGTTTAATCTTCAGCACACGGTTCAATACAAATATGGTAAGTTTATTAGGCGACATTTCCAACCAAACTAGTACTATTGTCGAGTCTCTCCAATACATAGTTTTATCAATGTTGATCTTCAAAGTTGAAGTAACTCGTTTAACTAATTGGGCTGCTAGAACTACAGCACACAATTCCAACTTAGGAATAGTTAATTTGGTTCTGGTTTTTGGTGCCACTCTTGAATTAGAAAAAAAAGCGATGAAAATACATAACCATCCTGTGTCAAACTTCACAGATAAATGGCGGCACCGTAGGCACATTGGCTACCATCTGCAAAGCAATGGAGTTGAACAATGGATGTATTTGGCTGCATCACGTAACGTTTCAGTTGTAATGTGTTTAGTAAATGAAGCTCTCCTCGGTATTTTTGCCACTGTGTAAAAAGCTCCTGTGGCAGTGCAGCATTCCAGTGTTGCTTCAAACCCCATATCTCTTGCATGAATAGTTTTACCATAGTAATAACAGGTGAAGCAAACTCCAGGGGATCAAAAATACGAAATATATCTGAAAGTTCTGTACGGCGTGTTGTCTGACGATGGTTATTTGTTTCAAGTACATTAAAGCTAAAAATATCTTGAGGAGGATTCCAAAACATGCCTAGTGTCTTAATGTAATCGTTATCCTTGATATGTCCAAAATTTCTTCTGATGCTCCTTCGGTGCATCAGTCAACACTTTTGTGTTGTTTGAGCAGAATTTACGAAGTTCCATCCCTGCCGTGCTTAGCATTGCTACGACTTCACCCTTGATTTGCTGGATCTCGAATATGGTATTTGCGCATTTCATTGAAGGTTCAACATTGCCGAGTTTAATTGTTGGAAGATAACCAAAAGTTTCTCTTCTTGAGTTTATAAACGACCTCATTCTTTTAAGGTCACTTTTTATTCCGTCCTCTACTCCATTTATGTAATATCGAAAAAAAAATTTAATTCAAATTGGGCTTTTCTAAACAACCCACGACTTTAGAAGAAGTACCATATTGCTCATGTCTTTTACGTAAGCGATTCATTTGATTTTTAGTAGAACATAGAACTTTTTATCAAACCAACAATATTTAAGGATAGGACGACAAAAACGTAACAGGATGAATTTCTTAATATCATATGGAGAACCATTTTTATAAAACTTGTTCACGGCACAATCCAAATAACAGTAATCCTTTGCTGCATTTATATCAGAACTAAATTAGGAATGTTATTTGCTTTATAACGCATATAGTGGCTGACAGCTGGCGGATTATTTTCGAACTAGAGTTAAAGGTAAAATAATATTTTTGACCAGAGTTTATTGACCGATTCGTATATTTACAGTTGAATTATTATTTAAATTAAAATACGCTAATTAGTCAAAATGCAATATTTAACGATTTTGCAATATTTCAATTTTGAAATTTTTCACCTTTAACTCCAAATGATTTCAGTGCCACCAGCGACCACTTTAAAATAGTACCGTATATTGCTACAAATGTCAAAAACTAAAAATTTCACTTTTCTTTAGATTTTTCCAGATTGATGCAGTCCTTTTTTTTAAAAGCACGCAATACCTCACTGCTAAAATGCAAAGTAAACATTGGCTGGTTTTCGTGCCGAATCACGGGCTATATACGAGTTTCAAGATGCTTCAAATGCCATGTATTTGGGCACATTGCCAAGTCATGCAAAGTCAAAGAACAAATTTGCGGTGAGGGGCTAAGTGCACTACCTGTAAAAAAGCTAACAAAACCTTCGACCACTCTTTGAGAAGCAGAGAATATGCACTGCATACAAAACGACATTGAACTTAGTAATTCGAAAAACTGTTTATGACGATTATCACATGATTAAATCACATGAACCGTCAATTGAGGATTGTCCAGCTTAATATGCAAAATGCCAAAATAGTTGGACATAAAACTAACCAAAGCGCTCAAGAAAAGAAGATCGATCCATGCAGCAACCTTACATGGTTCAAGTTAGAGTTGGTGGTTTGGCCACTTCATCAAGAGTTGTCACTGGTGATGGTGATATTGCTAAGGCTATATTAGGCATCTTTAACCAGGAACTAGAGATTGAAATTCAGTATTTAATTGTCTTAAATTCAGTGTCGCGCCCATGAGTCCTTCTCGTTTCCACTAAAGCTTCATATATATCAAATAAATGCAAAATTAACGGTTGCAACGCATCTATATATATAACGCATCTATAACTTAACGAAAATGATCAATTTAATCCTTTTTTCTTTTTTTAAACACGTTTCCATTAAGTTAGTTTAACGAAACTTTTTCAGTTTAACGACCCAACGAAATATTTTTCTTTTTTAACTATATAACATTTTTCAAAAAGTAACAAATCGTTTTTATAACTGTACTCAATAAAATTAACGAGTCTTTAACGAAATTTGAAGCCTAATTTAAGATGAACTAACAATTGTAGAGTCAATAAAGTAGTCCTATACAACGACGAAATTTTTTACGAAATTGTGATACACATTTTGACTATCGATATTAATATGATATTAATATCCTTAATCTTTTTTCTGTTTGGACCAAAAACCAAGATCTATTAAAAAACAAACTTAACGAAAACAACTTAGCAAAAAAAATAACTTAAAAAATTAGCAATTTAAACCAAAGGTTAGTAATTTATTTATTAATCTATCTTTAGTAATTTATTTAAACCATTCAAATATTTTTTTCGTTAATTAACTTGCCGAAGCTTTTCAAACTTAACGAAACAACGAATAATTTGTTTATTTCGATTATAACATTATTCAAAAACTAACCAGTAAAACGTAATTAAATTATATTCAAATAACTTAACGAGTATTTAACGAAACCTATTATAAATGCATTTTACTAGTTTTTGAAAGTAAATTAACGAATGAAGAATCTGAATCACATTTTACATACCAATTATGTTTAGTTATAAAGGCGTGGAAAATCACCATTTGGAAGCCAAATATTATTGGAGCTGGTAAATTTTCAACCACTTAAAATATAATGGCATTGGCATGAAAGTACAAAATACAAACTAAAGCTGATAAGTTTTAACACGCGTTAAGGATAAGTTTGAATAACAAATTTAAACGTGTTTATGAAGCTAGTGATGGTTGTAAATGGCAAATGGAAATAACATGATAACTTAGCACTTTTAATTAAACATTGAAAAACTTAACGAGACAACTTTTATATTTAATTTTAACGTGATTCAATGAGTCAAGTAACTTACCTAACAATTTAAGAATTGTAAACTGATATGGTTTAATCACTTGATAGTTTCTCATCTTAAACTTCGAAGGCTCATAATTTGAGAATACAATTTTTACAAGATCATACATTCTTTGCTGAATTATTTGGAAACCATGAAAACATCAAATGTTTTTCTTTTTAAATCAACGCATTGCTAGCAGTTTGGTTAAATTAATATTGCACATCGAGCTTAAGTTTCCAAAATTTAACTTTAGATTTACGTTAAGTTAACTTAATGAAACTTTTCAAGTTGAACCAAACGTAATATTTTCTATTTTCCATCTAGTCTCACATAAAAGCTTGTGAGTTAAAGTCATTGCACTTTTTCTTATTAAAAATTGTTTACGTAAGAACTGAATTAGCATAAAATACATATAAACTTTGAAAACAGTCGAAGAACTGCCTACGTCGTACATTTGTCCACTTACCTGGCGCAATATTTTCGATTAAAAATTTTTGTGCATTCACTAAAACTATCCGGAATCTCTTTGAAGTAGCCTGCAGGATCTCACGGTTCACAGACACATATTAAAAAATAACACTTATTGACTGTTTTAAATTTTCTGTATTAAATTTCTATATTAAATTTAAAATTATTAGGACCATTATGTTGTTTAGTGAAATTCCTGTGCCGTCCCTTAATTATGGCGTCCGGTTATACTGCACCAACCTGTGGTTAGTAGGAGGGAAATTAAAAATTTACATATTAGATCGAGTGGTTTTAATTCTGATCCGAGTGCCATTGTCAATGTACCTACTAGTTTTTTTGTGCGTAAAGAGATTCAAATAGCTCTACTGTAGACATGGATGTTCCGATAAAAAATCGTTTAGTACCGACAACCTTATGATACAACGAGAAGCTTTTGTATTTCTGAATTTTTGCCAGGAGATGATTTTTCAAATGTAATCATTAAGAGAATGCCTTATTTTCTTGTAGATATTTTATGTTTTTTAATGAATTTAAGTGTGAGTACAGGGATTTTATGGTCTGGTTTAAGACGGGCTGTATATAGCTATCTAAATTTAACATACAAATGTTAAGTCATGTTTAAATAACTACAGATCAATATCGATTCTCTCTGTATTCTCCAAGGTTTTTGAAAAGGCTATAAAAAGAGAATTGTTAATTTCTGGATAAACATAATTTTCTATCTTCACTCTAATTCTAGTTTAGGAAGAATAAAAACACATCAATCAATCAATCAATCAATTTATCTGTTCATCGACATGATTATAATGCTTTCGAAACAATGGCTTTCAATTCAAGAGCAATTCACAGATGGCTATACTATTACCGTACTTGTCGTGATCTAAGTAAGGAAGTTCCCATTTCCCCTGGAATCCCTCAATGTTCAGTGTAAAGGGACCTCTTTTATTCCTATGGTTTAGGTAAATAATATTTTCAAACTCAAATAATACATTTTAGGGAAACTTTGGGTTTTTAAAAAGAAATTTGCTTCCATGACTTTGGCTGTGGTAGAGTGGATTGCATTTAAATTGCTATCTTTGATAAACAAATTCAAAAGTTCTCACGAAAACTAAACCACAATCCGCCAACGATAAACGGGATCGATATAAAATATTGCATTTCAAAATGTTGCATTAACAAAATGTTTATTTATTAATGTTGTATCTTTAAAATCTTACCCAAAATAAACCAGCTTAGCAGCATTAATAATTGGAATTTTCAATAACTGGAAAGCTTCTTCCTGTTTGTTATAGTAATTTTACCCATAAACACTTCTACTTGTATACCGTCCGACTACTTGTTTAACGATTTAAGATTACGAAGATGATGCTCTTCGTCGGTGCCTTTGACAATAATGTCAATAATGTCACAATATGTCAATCTCGAAATCACTTGCTCTATCAATCGTTGACATATCGATGGTGCGCTTCCATTTGGGGTCGGAAGACATCGATACTCAAATAATCCAAAGGGCGTGTTGATCACCATCAGGTGGTTCGATTCATCATCCAGATCGAAATTGCTTCACATGTTGCTATTTGTGGATCAGCTCTGCTGCCCTTAAAATTTGATTGCCGATGATTTTGGTGGATAATCATGTCAGGAATTTCATTATCAATGAAATACTTTTTCTCTTCGAACACTTGTAATCACAGTTTTGCACAGCACCATGACATAGATTGGCAATCCGTAATGCCTATCACTGATTATGCAGCATCAGCTTACTTGTTGAAATTTAAACTGCAAAGTTTATTTAAAAGGTGATCCAACGACTTTCCTTGGAGCTTCTGTTCTCCAAAAATATTTTTTGTATTTACCAATCCCCGACAAAATGTAGGCACGTTTAATATTATCACTTTTTACCTTATAACCAATAAAATATTACTGAAATAAATGTTTTTGGCAAGAAGCCTTATGTGCGTGTTCTAAAAAAGTTTTGTTTTATAAAAACTACTTTACGCATAGTTTTCCTGTACAATCATAATATTTAAAAATCTTTGCGATTGCCTGCATTTAGATTGGCAGTGTACTATATAGTCAAAGTTTTTTGTCTCAAGTTCAACATACAAAAAATAAATAAAACATAAAACCAAGAAGGAGCACATAAGGAAGCAACAACAAAAAACCTATTCCTTGTATAATCAGTATCATGATGCGCTGTGGTTGTTGATTTTGATGATGATTTTGGTTGAATCTTGAATAAGAGGTGGTGATTGTTACTTATGTATATATATATATATATATATATATATATATATATATATATATATATATATATATATATATATATATATATATATATATATATATATATATATATAAATATTTTATATATATTCTTATACATTTTTTGTCTTATCTACACAATGAAATACAAAATTGTGGATACAATTTATTCCCTAGATGGTAAACAACTCTTTGTAGCATTGTGACTTCATAAAGGTATAAACGAGAGTATATAAAAAATATATTGAAAATTCAATTCAATTAAAAATTGCCAATCAAATGGATTAGTAAGCGAGTGAAACAGATCGTAAATTTATATTATGTGCTGTCGAAGACCTTTTTTAATAATTCAGTGGTAATAATATTACATTTTATTTGCTGTACCGATATGACAAAGTACATAATATAGTTGCCAATTAATTTTCCCATACATTATTTATTGACTTGAACAATGGCCAACATATCGTTAATTCAATATTATATTATAGATTTTTAATTTAAATTTTTCTTTTTTATTTCTAGGTAAGTTTATTAAACCATATACTGTTGTGACAAGATGCCATATAATTTGTAAGTTAAAAAATGTATCCCTCTAAATTTATATCTGAATTTTAGTTAGCCACGTGCTAAATTTTAATTTGTTATTATGACTTGTCATGGTTATCATTATATTTTTGAAACATTCATGATCATTTTCGAATCAAATCATAAGTGTAAGAATTTAGGTTAACTTAACCGATTATAACATTAAAAAGTCTGGGGTCACAGGAAAACGATACTTTCAACGTTTCCACTTGCGAAGGTCTGATAAACGAAGACGAGAAAAGCACAATATCAGAATATTTTTGTATAAAGTATGTTTTTTTCTTAATTATAATTATAGTTGAGATTAATTAAATTTAGTTTTAATTTAATTAACTGGCACTGTTTTTTTACGCAAAATTAGACACAAGAATTGGTTCGATCAGTTGAGGCGTTCTATCGCTATCATAATAAGTTGTACGAATAAAAGGTTCGTGGCTCGGATAAAAAAATATTGCGAGAGAAAAAAATTCAGTTACAAAGCACTACTTCTCCAAGATAATGTGCTAGTTCATTCTATTAACCTTAAAAAGGTTAACCTGTTAACATCAACTTTGTCATAGGTATAAGGTCTATAAAGATAAGTGTTGTTCTAGTACAAAATAAAAATAGTCCTCATTGGTTATTGATCCAATTATAGAGCTTTCGGATTTAAAACGAAAACGCGGCTTTGCATAGGCATATGATTATTGCGAATTGAAAAAATTACAGGACAGCCGATTGAGATTTTAAAGAGCAGCTGACTACATGCGCAACTCGAACTATTGGAAAAAGCATATATTAAGTAAAAATATTATTATGACAAATAATCAGCCTATATTGACACTCTAGCGGAAATCGATGAATTTATGTATCGCTGTATAACAAAGTTTAAGGATTTATTGTCACGTCTACAAATACTTTTTTTCAATGGAAATAATTATGGCGAGTTTCAATAAAGTTAAACTAACATCTTACAAATTTTAATACTTGGAGGGCCTCCTGACAGGAAAGGGAAGCAAAATCATAATCCACATTCTGCTGACTCCAACAAATTACCACGAAGCTAATATATAAGCGATTTGACAAGCAAGATCAAGTTTACAAATCACTTAACGATAAATTCATGAGAATTCTGTCAGCCTCTAATGGGTCCGCTACTGTCATAAAGAATATGAGTGATACTAGGGTACGTCGGAGGTCTTCCAAGGGTTTAAGGTGTTGGAAAAAAATAGCCCAAACCAGAAATCCCTGGCTTATTTATATTTTATTGTCAACGATAGATGTGAAAATTCAGCAAAAAAGGGCAGAAAAAACAACAGCTGATGATCCAAATTTTAGATTCGACCACCATTTTTCAAATTTTTGTAAACCGAAGCATATGCACAATGGCTCCAAAGAAAAAATCTAAGAATTCCATTTGAAGGCGTTATATTTTGGATATGTGGTTGAACCAAACAAGCTAACATCTTTAAATACTGCACTTAGTTGGTTATTTTCTGGAAAAAATTCAACCGCAGTAAATAAACCAATATCAACTTTCTCATAGAGCTCGAAGATTCTGGGAGCTCGAAGAAGTTCCGTTGGCTAGAAAACTTACACCAGAATAGTAGGTCTGTTAAAATCTATTAATTTCATTAAACGCCGTCTTCAATACACGCATTAAATAAGGAATACAAGCGAGATATAAACGAATATCTAAGTCTACATGAAGGAAATTGACTCCAAGATTTGTTCCAAAATTTGGAACTAAACATCGAACATTTGTATCTACCGCATCTTTTCGTTATTAAGCTGAGCTTATTGATATCATCATGCAATTCTGATTTCATCAAATGGCAATTTCTGCTGATATCACATGAAATTCGAATCATCACCCATGAAATCTGTAAATATCAGCGAATATTGTAGCTCGATGAAGCACATCAGCCTCTGCATTTCTACCTCCTGACAGCAATGTTCGGAACAGCCTTCGCTCCGTTCTATGCCTCACGAGCTGTGCTCATCAACCTAACTTGGTGACCAGGTTGAACTTTACCGAGGCATCCATAATCTTATCAGTACCCTATACGTTGACGATCTTCAGACTGGGAGTAAAGCTCTCACTTCAAAATGGGAATCTACCACACGAAATTTTCTAGAATCTATACCTAGCGGATAAATAAACAAAATTTTAGAGCTATCTAAGGAGTCGGATCATGGGACTGCAATGGTATACCCATACCGGATGCTTCCGATTCAAACTTAATATACGCCAAAACCATTTAAATCTTCCACAACACGTAAGCTTCTATCAGATGTCTCTTCTCGCCTGTTCGATCCATTGGGATGGTAAAATCACCTTCTCCGCCACCAACCAGTCTTTGTCGCAAATAGCATCGCTCAAATCTTGGAATCAATTCCTTACGTTGTTTAAGACTGCACCCTTGATCCACAGATAATGTGCCACGAAAGGAATTCTTCCAAATGAGCTTGTCAACCATAAACTCTGGTGGCGTGGACCATCATGGCTGCTAAAATCAAATGAAACATGACCACAAACCAGAATCAAATAATTCGCAGAAGTGTTCGTCGTATTGTGACAGTCGTCATACAATCAAAACAAGCGAATTCTTAGGCCTAGTGCTACAATCATTGATCGTGAAAAAAGCGGTTAGTCAGCAGGAAGAAAGCGATGGCTTTCGAAAGCAGGAAGAAGGCGAAGGCGATAGAAATCACATTTCTATAACTTTAAAAATGGTGACTACTGAAATGTTAAATATATTTCCGAAGAGTTACGATTGGTCTTCATCTAAGATAAATGATAATTTAGATGATATATATATATATATATATATATATATATATATATATATATATATATATATATATATATATATATATATATATATATATATATATATATATATATATATATATATATATATTTATAGTAAACCCAAGTTTAAATCTTTACGCCCCAAGAAGGAGCCATGGCATAATAACCACGTGATTATTTTGAAAAACAAAAAAAAAGCTCACAGAAATACAAAGCGTTTCCGAATAGCTTTACCTACTTATAACTTATATGATGTTCTCTGCAAGGAATGCACATTTATGAACCGCTTTTTGTATAATAATTATATTTTAACATTGGGACGACCATCAAAACCAATCCAAAAAGTTTTGGGAATCAAAATTAAGCGGATGTCGAGTGATGTATTTGGAACATCAGGTTTGTGATAGTCTTGAAGATGTCTGCAATCATTTTGATGATTTCTTTGAAGATGCCTATATGTTCCTAAAAATAACACCTCAAACTTTATTGAATCTTTCCGGGAAAAAAATTTCAAAGTTTCATTTGGATATTAGATAGATATCTTCTCCGAATTGCATGGTCTTAATTTTAAACAAAATGCATGACTCTATTTGTTACCACCTGTCGCTCTAAAGATGGCTGCTGAGGTAACTGCGCTGCCTATATTTCCATATTATTTAATAAAACCATACCTAGTGGTCACTTCACTTATTCGTTGACACCATTCCAGAGCCTGTTTTTAGCAAGATCGGATTATAATTATAACGGCAGGCAAAACTATAACGTTAGGCAGACTACATCCAAAATGTTTCACTGTGCTGCTCAGTTGACAATTTGTCCGATTTGTCGAGAGTTAATAACCAAATTAAACAGATGTTACAACTACCTTAGTGACCAACATGCCATTACCAACAGCAAAAGCCCTAAACACTACAGAAAATACTTTAAACGCCACGATACAATACTCCATTTTATACCAGATTGATTTACTCAAATAGCTAATCATATTTTAATGCTATAAAATGAAATTGACACACCTAGCTCCAGTGAAGCCATTACCAACTGACTCAGAGAAGATATTTCGGCAAATTCAAATATCAAATTCTTATAAAGATTATCACAGAATCATTTGGAGACATTACACAATATCAAATCTTAAACATTATCGATTAAAAACCATCACATACGGTATCAACTCATCTCCATTTTTAACAATAGCAGCACTACATTATTTAGCAGATAAATATAGTCAAACGTTTCCAAGGGCAAGTGGTATGCTAAAATCGGATTTCAAAAGGACCACGACACCAAGTAACAACTCCATTACTGAAATGTTAGTCAGAGAAGCACACAAAAGAAACTTGCACGCTGGCTCTAAGATGATGAGCACTATACTCCGACAAGGATTTACTATTCAAAGAAGCAAAAATTTAATTTGAAGAATAATGCGTTTTGTCTGCCCACGCTTTAGGATCCAACAACAACAAAAGCTGATTAGTCAACTTCCACCATGTAGATTTAACCCTTCAATTCGACCTCTCATTGAAGTGGGAATTGATTTAGCTGGCCATTTTTTGCTCAATTGATTGATTGATTGATTGATTTAGAATGTACGACCAAGGACTAACTAGGATCTCCCGGAGTTGGTCGGGTTCACCGGACACCCGTTGTTACATATACTTGGAAGGATAAGGTAGGATATTAGTTAAATCATTGAGACCCGGTTCCAGACACCTTGGCGTTAATCCTTCAGTTCGACCTTCCATTGAAGTGGGAATTGATTTAGCTGGCCATTTTTTACTCAAAACAATAAATTTGCGTGGAGCAAAGCTTTTCAAGGCCTTCATAGTAATTTTCGTATGCAGGCAAATTCAATTGAAATAGCAACAGATATGTCCTCTGATGCATTTGTTGCCGTCCTAAATTTTGTTTTAATATGTCTGTAAAAACGTGCAGTTTTTGCCTAAGCAATATTACTGAGAATAGATTTCCAGGCATATTATGCAGTGCCAAATGTGATAAATTACTGCATATCAAATGTGTCAAAATAATAGGCAATATGGAAGCGGCATTAATTAACAACTTTTTTTCGAGTAATTGCCCTTGTTGCAGTGTTCAAAACAAAACATTTTTAATAATAAATGATGGTTTACATACCACTTCGGATATGCATGAGTCAAATGACTCTAATGCAACTATTCCTGATTTGCATAGAACTATGCTAGATCGATTTGAAAAACTAAAAGTCAACGAGATTTCACATCAGTTGATTCTAAATGATGTTAATAAAACGAGGACTTATTTGAAATTGGCTATAGAATCTAATGTTATTCTTGAGTCTCGGCTAATGATTGTCGAAAATGACGTACAAGTTACGAAAAATAAAAGTGAATCAGATTTACACAAAGAGGTTCAAGTTAATATGAAAAATCAAATAGATTCTCCTGTGAGTAATAATATTATAAATTCGAGTTCTGATTTAGTATCGGTTAATGTGCCAGCACTCGGTTCTACATCAGGGCTAGAATCTGATCAATTCGTTTTACCAATTGCTGATGAAAGTAGTTTGCAAAATGATCAACCCAATCCATCAAATTTTGAAAAAATCTTGAGATATCTTCCTGCAGTAATAAGCCTTTAATTCCTTGGTCTAAAAAGAAATACTTAGAAAAGGCTAACGGTTCACTTAGTAATAATCCTTAATAAAAGTTTGATGATAAACATACAAGATCTATTTTCGGTGCCAGTTCCTTACCGAATTTTGAAATTAAAACAGTTGCTCCTAAGTTTTGGCTTCATTTATCCAGATTCAATCCTTCTACTACTGAACATGATATTTTGGCTCTCGTGAATAAATGCTTGGGTACCAATTTGTGCAAAGTTGGAGGTTCATCCCTAAAACTAAAACTCGTGAAGGTCTTGAATACATTCGAAAAAATCGGATTTCCAATACTCAAGGAAAGTTTCTAGATTTAGTTTTTTCAACCGATTCTAGATTTGTTTCTTCGTGTGATGACCTTACCGGATGTTCGAGCATATACCATACTCCAATTACGATAAGTATTTTTTGTGAAAAATGCTTTACCCAGTTTTCATCTAATAATTATTTTCATTTTGATTTTAGGCACGCTGACTATGTATCTTTAAACGAATTTCTTATTAATTCTGATTGGAGTTTTCTCGGAAGAAGAACAAATAATTTAAACGAAACTATTTCAATGTTCAATGAACTGCTCAAGACTGGTGTTGACAGATACGTTCCATTAATTAAAAACCAACCGCGATATCGCGAACCATGGTACAACAAAGAATTATTGTGTCTCGAAAAACTCCGTAACAAATTTCATTTTCTATATAGACTTCACGGTGCGGATTTTCATTCTAGTTTTGTTGTAGCTCGAAAGGAGTTTACAATTTTAAATTGTTTTCTGTATAATAATTATATTTTGCAGATATAAAATGAATTAAGTTCACATCCAAAAAGGTTCTGGAATTTCATAAATGGTAAAAGGAAAGTAGCAGGGTTTCCCGGACCTATGACATTTCAGGGCTCTTCTTATTTTATTATTTATTCTCTTATTTTCTTTCCGTTTATGAACCTTCTTCACCATCTGCTACATCAAATATCTCAACTCTAGTTTCACATTTTAAAAATGATTTTAATTTTTTTAATTTGACCGAAGCAGAAGTTTATGATGGTTTATTGCAGCTTGATATTAATAAGGGAGCTGGTCATAATGGTTTCCCACCTTTCCTAATCATGCATTGTGCTGAGAGCTTAGCTCCTTCTTTGACCCTAACTTTTAATGAAAGCATCCGGTCTGGAAATTGCCTTGATCCCTGGAAAATCATTCGTCCGATTTTTAAAACCTGGTAAAAGATGTGATAACAGTAACTATCGCGGAATAGCAATTCTTTCTGCAATTTCAAAACTTTTCGAAGTGTTGGTACAGAAATTTTTATATTTTCACGTGAAGACATTTATTTCTCCAGCTCAGCACAGTTTTTATCCGGGTAGGTCTTCTGTTACTAATTTAGTTTTATTTTGCAGACATTTACATACTATATTGGATAATAAGCAACAAGTTGATGTGATTTACACAGACTTTTCAAAAGCTTTTGATAAAATTGATCATTCAATTCTTATCGATAAGCTCGATAAACTTATCTTTCCGATCGTTACCAATTTGTGAAGATTAATGATTCTTGTTCTCGTTTATTTCGTGTTACCTCTGGTGTTCCACAAGGCAGCCACATTGCTCCACTATTATTTGCCTTATTCATTATTGACCTCATTGAGGAGTTTGAATTTGCTCAATGTCTTTTTTACGCTTACGATTTAAAATTTTTAGTCCCATTGCTAATGTATGAGATTGTTTAAAATTGCAAAGTTATTTGAATAGATTCTGTAATTGGTTGATAAATCACAAACTCTTATTGAATGTTGTTAAAAGTAAAGTACTTTCTTTTTTTTCGAATGCGTTCACCTTTACCGCAGCAATATTTCCTTTATAGCACAGCTGTTAATAGAGGTGAATTCACATCTGACCTAGGTATAATATTCTCCTCTGATCTTTCATTTACAAAACACATCGACACCGTTGTTGCAAAAGCTTATGTTATGTTAGGTTTCATTAAGCGAAACTGTAAAAACTTTTGTGACCCGCTCACTCTAAAATCTTTGTATGTATCCTTTGTTCGATCCATTTTAGAGTGCGCTTCTCAGGTTTGGTCTCCATTCTATCAATGTCATTCGGACAGAATTGAAAGAAGCAATATTCAGAAGCAATTTGTTTTATATGCCCTTCGGGGCTTACCTTCTTTTCGGGTAAGTGAATATATTCTTCCACCCTATAAAGATCGTTGTAGTTTATTAAAATTACAACGATTAAATATCCGACGAGACATAGGATCTGTTATCTTTATTCGCGATATTTTGGTTTCTTGTATAGATTGTGATGAAATTCTCACACGATTGAATATTTATGCTCCAATACGTTGTTTGCGCCCTCGTGATGGACTCTTACATATTGATTTGTTTCTACTAACTTTGCTCTTTCTGATCCAGTCTTGAAAATGTCACGACTTTTTAATTCTTTTTATAATATTTTTGACTCTAACTCGTCAAGAAATTCGTTTAAACTTGAGTTGTTTAAATTCTTTTCTATTAATATTAAAAATGAAATTCCTATAGGGCTATAATTATGTAACTTTGTTTAATCAATTGTATTATTTTGTATTACTGTTAAAAAGATTCTAGGCTGTAAGAAGGCAACTACAGGAATTTTACGAAATATACCTCAACGAAATTCAACAATGTAAAATACAAGCCTGGTGTTCCGATCATCATATCAGCTGGCATTTTATACTACCTGTAACTCCCACTTTTCGTGAATTGGGAAACGTCTAGGAGGAGGCATAGAGTACCTAAACACCTTCCTGTTACGGCCAAGCATTAAGCAGGTTATCCCGGACTACGCCGTGGACACCGTGCACCTATTTTTACATATACTTGGAAAGATAAGACAGGACAGTTAGATATATTATTGAGATCGACCGGATTACAGACACCTTGGCGGCCAATATTTAGTATTTTTTTGTGAGGAAAACAAGGAAAGATATGTCAGTAATGATCATATTTCCCACTATCCAATATTCAAACTACTATTAGCAAAAGACGATCACATTTATAATCAACTGCTCTGCATTCTTCAATTTCTCATCAGCAACTTTAATTTGCAACTATTTTGCTGTAATCTGCAATGGTACGCTGTAGTAAATTGGATTAGTTTTCGTCTGAAATTTACAAATTAATTAATTCGTCCAATTGTTGCTAAAATGTGCAACTAACCAAACCCACCAATTGACATAACAAAATGTGGATTAGAAAACTAAAGTTAAGATGGATAGGACATTAAAGACAATAGCCTTACTTAATAGAAAATTCTTCTAAACGACCTACGATCCTAAAATCGATAATTTTCATTGATTACTGGAAAAACGAATTGTTCAGACGGATAATTAAAGCAGATGGTTTAAAATATAATAAGCTTAACGGGAATCAAAAATAATTTAATAATTTAAGAATTGAAATCAACCGATAAATAACATTATCCAACTATATAGAAACCAAATAGTACATAGTTTTTTTTTAAAATTCCCTAGAACACTTCTATCATCACACATTAGTTTATAAACGATAAAGATCAAAGCTATAAATCATAAAAATAAAATCTCGTGCTTACATAAATCCATAACGAACGAACCTTTAGTAAACAATTCAGAATAGCTCACATCCTTAAAACACATAAAAAAAATTTTTTTTTTGTTTGTAAACAAAAACTCGAAAAATGTATATGAATATGTCTTAAGTTAAGTCTCTCGTGTAAGTAAACTAAACAACACAAAAAAAAAAAAATAAAAAACCGTCTAATTTAATCCATTAACACTATTGTCTACCTTTTTTTTTCAAGCTACATCAGTCAAGACAGTTGTATTTTATTTTTATGTTGTGTGTTGATTTCTTCTTCTTTACGCGTCATAGCGTGCACACGATCTTTGCTTTATTTATATTAGACATATTTTTCCCAAAAAAAATTTTTTACGAGATGTGGAAAATTAATTTCAAGTTCTATGATTATGTATATATATGTATGTATATATACGATAATATACTATACGATGGTGATGAAGACGCGACGAAGACCGAACTCGAAGAATCATATAAGAAATTATGTTTAGATTAAAAATTAACAAACCTATATGTATAATTCTACTATGTAGCGCTCGGATTATTTACATCTTACAGTTTTTTTTTTATTCGAGAGATAGACAGGCATTTTGTTTGTAATTTTTACGGTGTTTAAATCATCTACACGTATAAACAATAACACCCCCCACGATGTTATACGGTTGCATATTATATGTACACGTATATAGTTACCTCTTACCTCTAAAACTCTAAACTAAATCGAATACGAGTTATGTGAACGCGCGAGTTAATTGATTTGTTTCCATGTCATAATTAATAAATGAAATACCGCGAGGAGACGACTGACTACATAACATACATACAGCACATATGTGAAAAAGCGCGGTGTAATTTAATACATTTTAGATGCTGGAGTAAGCATAAGAAGAAAACTTAATTTGAATTTTATATTTTATGTCTTAAATGTCGCGCGGTATTGCAGGATGAACCGAATTAATTTTTTTTTTGTTTGATTTTTCTTTACTCGTATAAATACAGCTAAGTAAAATTCGTTTCAGGTTTTTTTTTTTTTTTTTTTTCGTTTGAAGTAAATATATCCGTTTGTTTATGTAGAGTACACAGTGTGTTTTGTAGTTTTCGTGTGAGGTCATACACCCGACTTTGAAGTTGGATATTAACATAAGTTGAATGAATTTTAATTTTTTTGATTTGATTAAAGGCGCTTATTTGCAATAATGTGAATCTAGACCGACAACTTTTAGAATGAGTTTTTTATGTTTAAAATTCTCGAAAATATACTAACGGTTTAGTATAGTAAAAATTACAGCGCCACCATTTTCGTTGTTTGACAACGTTGCCATTCTGTCGAATTATACACGAACATATCATCTGAATATGCCAGAACTTGATTAGACTAACAGTACAAAATTTATCCCGAGGTGATTTTACTGTTACGAAAAATGAAATTTGTATATGAGATTAAAGAGGATCGGGGATAGAGCCGTACACACATTACTGTTATTTTACATAAACGCATATATTTTTTAGGTATTTTCAAACTTCGGAAAGCGAAGAGATGGATTGAGTCATAGGCTTGTTGAAAATCCAAGAACACTTGATGTACGTCACCGGACATTGGTAATATTTACAAAAAATAATCATGAGGAAAACAACTCGATCAGTGATTGACCGATTTGTATGAAATCTTTCTTGGTAGTTTACAATTTCCTCCGCCACAGGAGTAATTCTCCAATATTATGTATAAGACAGCAATTTGTATGCTGTACAAAGAAAATCTATGCCGCGATAGTTTTCGCGTTTAGAGCGATCTCCTTTTTTAACGATAGGGCACAACGCGGCCACTTTCAATCATCAGGCATAATTTTGCTTTGCCATACTCATCGAATAAGGTCGAAAAGTTAGTTCCACAAAATATCCCCACCGAATATTAAGAGTTTGGAATTAATGTTATAAATCTAGGTGAACGGTCTTTTTTAAGTCTCTGCATGATCAGCGTGAATTCCTCGTAGTATGGCTCCTCTACGACATCTCCGCAGTCCGTATTTTAATAAACAGGTTTCCATCCTGGTCTCGAGTGGCACTAAACCTAGGAACTAAACCTTTGAAGGTATGATGCAGTACGGGGGCCCCTCTAAATAAGTTACGAGAACTGTGCTCATTGCTGAATTGTGGTACTCTTAAGACTTCAGCACTCCACGATTCACGCTTTTTCCGTCTACAAATTCGCTTATCGGTTCCTTTAGCAAGGGCCACTTTGTTCTTCCGTGCGATGGTAAAAGATATTCGCGTTTATCATAAGGCCATGCAAACGACATAACCTACCCCGGTATTTTTAAATATTTTTTTGCTGTGGTTTACTGCGGTAGTAATCTTTACTACCTTTGGATTCTTAATCCCGGAAAACCGGTTGCCACTTATCTCAATTCGAATTATTTAATGTTGCATAACGGTGCTAAAGTAGCCTGTGGAAATATTGTCATTAATGTGGGATTCCGGTGGCCACTAGATAAATTATTTTGCGTGGCGTATCGGTTATAAGATTCTTTTCATTGAGAAATAAAATGACATGATGTTAGTGTTTAAATTGGGAATAGCGGAACCTGTAAATAACAAATAAGATGCCGTTAAATAAAATAAAAAATTAAGCTTCCATCAAAATGCTAATTTATAAAACATCACCTAATTAATTAGTCAATCTAGACTAATTAAGTATAAAAATATGGAGCCGCTGGATTTGATAGACATCAATATTTCGATTTAGCTACAATTCTCACGAATCTTATATAAAAAATACGTCACAACGTAATCACATATATAGATTATCAATTTTAAAACTAGTTTCACATTATCATCAATTATATTTTTATTAATGTAGGTTATATGCGACCGCGATAATATCATAATTAATGTGCATTCATATTTTTAATTTTATTTTTTTTTTTCTGTGGTATATAAATGTCATGCCACCATTATCATTTTACTGAGATTGTGTTGACATACCATTTTTCATTGACGACGATTATATATGAAAATACCTGAAATAATTTTTTAATTTTTAATCCTTAACTTCCTTCTTAAATATCATTAGATCATACCGTGCCGTGTCGACTAAACTTCAAGGTGGCGCACAGATATTAAAAAAAAAAAATTCTAATTATATTTACTTGATCCGCATCTTCTGATCGGATTATCATAATTTAAACTTAGCAACATTATATATTGTAACTTGTTAATAGATATAATGTCTCCTAATAGTATACTTATATAATATATGAAGAAGATGAAAAGAGACAAAATTTCCATCGATTCGATAAATTATTTTCAATCCATTAGTAAATTATTGATAAAAATGTAAATTAACAATCAGAAACCAAAAAACCACTTTGATTTTTTTCGTCGATTTTTTTTTTTTGAAGAAGCAGCGCGCATTATATTATGTATTAAAGTTAAGACGCACACCACCAACAAGAACAACAATGAGCATAACTAAATCAAAATTATTTAAAGCAGTATCATCATCATCATTGTCTTCGTCGTTGTCTTCTTCTTTTTCTTCTTCTTCTTAATTCACATATAAAATATATAATAAATTTTTACGAGAGATTAGAATCTTCTTAAACTAAAGTGGGAGTTCACAAATAGATTTTTAATAGCTTTTTATAGTTGTTGTTGTGTTACCTTTAAAAAAGAAAAAAAAACTAAAAAATGTTAAGTCTACATCTTATATGTGTTCCTCTTCAATCGATCGATATAATACGATTCGAAATGATCTTAAAATAATTTTTTCGTTTTTCAACAAATTTTACAATATATCGGAGATACATTTGGAAGTTATTAGAAAATACATTAACAAAAATATGTTGTCTGCCTATATATACATATAAGAAAATATCGAAAATTCCCTATAGCTCGGCTACATAATACTTTGATTTATCGAAAACATTTCGGCTTTGTGTGTACAACACTGGATCTACTTAAACCTAATATACAATGTAGAGTAATAATGATTGGGGTTTCAGGCCATTGCTGGCCCGTTGTGTTTTCGTTCGAGAGCTTTTCCTTCGTATTGTACTATAGGCAACCATCGGCTCTTAGAATGTGACATATAGCAAGCATTTACTTTTATTTTTATTTTTTTTTATTTATTGAAACTAGTCTTTTCAGACTAACCATCAATTTACATCTGAATTCTTAGAAACTAAACTATAATGAGGTCACTGTTGATCTAGCGATGCTCCAATGCCTGTTCGTTACTAGGTATCTGCTCACATACTGACGAGCTCGAAGGGTTTGGTTCTCTTTAGTCTTCTAACCAAGTATTCATTATCCAGTAGCCGAGAAGCTTCCGCATTAACATGTTGCAATGCTTCGTTGCAAATCTTTTTATTTCGTGTTTTACATCCGGTATCTCCAAATCTCGATGCAAATCCTTATTACGAATGTACCAGGGTGAATTGACTATACTCCGAAGTACCTTATTCTAGAAGTTTTGTATAGGTTTGATGTTAACATTTTTAGTACAGCCCTAAAGCTGAATACCCTATAGCCTGACCGGTTTTAGGATTTAATTGTAAATCAATATTTTGTTGTCTGTGCTTAATTTTGACCTTCGTCCAATTAGCCAGTACAATTGTCTATATTTAAGATCAAGCTTTTTTTCTTTTCTTCTTCACATGCTCTTTCCATTTGAGCTTAACGTCCAGTGTCATATCCAAGTATTTGGCGGAGTTCTCGTAAGGCACCATGACATCGTTTATGCTGATTGGCGGCGGATTAACCAATAGTGTGTTCGTAAAGTTTTTAATTCATTATGTTTGATTTTCCATCGCTGGTCCACTGGTGAATTTCTTCACTTGCATATTGAAGTTTATTCGCCGCCTCTTCGACAGTTTGCGCTGTTGCTAGTATAGCGGTGTCATCAGCAAACGTTGCTATGCTTACATGATCGGACTGTGGTATATTACTTGTGTAAAGTAGATATAGGAGTGGGCCCAGAAAACTGCTTTGTGGGACTTCTGCCCTTATCTCTATCAGTTCAAAATACACATCTTCTTGTCTTACTCTGAAAAGTCTTTCAGATAAGTATGACTCTAGAAGGTCAACATATGGTCCCGGAAGCATAACTTTTAGTTTATGTATTACTTCCTCATGTGATACCTTATCGAAAGCGCTGCCACGTCTAGAAATAAGGTAGAATAAATTTCTTTATCTTCTAACGCCTTTTCTATAATGTCTGTAATTCTGTGAACCTAGTCAATTGTTGAATGTTTACATCTGAATCCAAATTGGTGATTCGGTATTAGGTTTCTACTTTCTATTATTCGTGTCATTCTTCTCAGAAGAAGTCTCTCCATTAGCTTTGAAATGATAGGAAGCAGGAATATCGGACGATATGATTGAGCTTCATTTGGCGGTTTACCTGGTTTCTTTAGCATAATAACTTCTGCAAGTTTCCAGGCAGAAGGAACATGCCGTAATATAATAACAGCATTAAACAAATTTAGTTGAACTATTGTTTAGTTTAGCTATTGCTTTCTTTGGAAGTTGCTTTAGAATTTCTCCTGTTAAAAAATCCATTTTCGATTATAATATCCGATTCGGTCTCATTCGGTTAGAAAATATCAGCCAGGTGATCAACAAACACTTTAGCTTTTGATTTGTTATCCCTGGACCACGAGCCATCATTTCGCTTAATAGGAGGGATCTGCATGATTGGGGTTTTCATTATTTTGGTTGCCTTCCATAATGAGTAGTCTGTATTTTCATCAGCCGTCAACTTTCCAAGAAACGAAGAAAACGATTTTTCATTTAGCTGCTGAATTACTCGCTTAAGCTGCTGTGATTTGTTATTTAGGATCATCTTATCAGATGGACTTCTCGTTTGTTGCCATTTTTTCCTAACATTCATTTTTTCTAAGACCAGGTTCCTAATTTCTCTTGGGTAGCTTTTACCAGTAGTTTTGGATGATGTTTCTTCAGTGTTATTCCACGCGGCTAATTGAATGATATTTGTGAAGTTTTCAACCTCTTCCTCTAGTTCCTTTACCGTTTTTAATCGTGTTTGTAGGTTAATGTTGCTTTCTAATTCAGATCTGAAGCTAACCCAGTCATATCTGAATTATCCTCTACTTCAATAAAATTTGATGAAACTTGTTTTGATATAAAAAAAATCCAGTAGATCAGGAGTGTTAACTGCGTCCGTAGGCCAATATGTCGGCTTGCCAGGGAAATGTATTTACATCCCATTTTACTTATTGAATGTTTTAGTTCGTTACTTTTGGTTGTTGTAAGCCTAGATCCAAAGTCAACATGTTTTGCATTAAAATCATCTCCTAATATAAATCTACCATTGAAATGTTGTAGGATATTCAAGTAGTTTGATTTCTTCAGGTTGTATCTAGGTGGAAAATATACCGCTCCTATCTGAAGGCGTTGCTTGGTAGATGTAATTTCTACTACGGTAAGCTGGGTTTCAGGTGATTGATAATGCTAGCATTCATGGTGTTTAATATAGTTTTTTTATTATAACAGCAGTTCCACCTCTTGCTTGGTTATCCGGATGAATTGTTAAGTTGGTAACCTTGAATTTTTAAGTTAGATTGTCTTGTTGAGTGGTTCTCAGATATCAGACACACATCGATATTTTGCATTTTTAAAAAGGCTTCAAGTCCATGTTTTTATTTTTAATACCGTTAGCATTCCATGTAGCAATTCTTAATTTTTCTTGGTACATCATTTTGGGAGAAATAATTAGAATAATAAGGCAGAATTGCCCTGCTCCAATCTTTGTAGCCTTTCAGAACGGTTGCTTATGGCATTCGAATCATTCTGCATCATTTTCATCAGAGTATTCGAATGTGTAGGGTTCAACAGTGATACTGAGCTGACCTTTCCTGTCCAGCCACCTGTGCATAAGATATACCACCTCTGACATGATGACTAAAGGATTCTTTTGGTTGACTCTTTTGTAAACTTATTGGTTTATTTTGATTATTTCTTCTTCTTTGGAGTTCTTTCGCTACCAGACATCCTCGGTAGCTTGCAGAGTGGGCCTGGCACAGTTTGAACACTTTACCGCGGTGATACTGAGTTTCTCACAAGCAATAGTTAAATGTTTCTCAGCATATTTAACACATCTAGGTTCGTGTTGGCAGACATTTTGAGTGTGGCCATATCGCTGACAACGGTTACCTTGCGGAATTATACGATTACTTCTAACCGCCTAGGTCTTTGCTCCCATATGGCACATATATTTATTTCGTAAATTTTTCTTATATCTTCTTTGTTATCGAAGGTAACCATGAATAATGGAAGAGGAATTCTTATTTCTTCATCCCTTTTCTTAGACTTTTTAATTTTATTGACGACATCAAGGATTTTAAAACCCCTTTCGCACAGTTCACTTTTAATGTCTTCTGGGTTGCCTGATTGGTGTAAATTTCTAACCATAACCCTTATCGGCCGCGTATTCTTATTTTCATATGAATGCCACTGTTGCTGCGAACCGTTTAAATATTCTGTTAGATTTCTATAATCTGTCTCGGTCTCTACATTTATTTTCAGTTGATTGTTTTTCATCATTCTAGCTTGAAAATTGATGCTGTTATCCTGTAATTACTTGTAATTGACGGAATAGTTTGACACATTGCTAAGTATTATGGGGGGAGGATTTTGCTTGCTTTTGTTAGGTTCTTTAGTTTTTTGAAAAGGTTTCCTGGTGTGTTATTTTTTCAGGTTAGGATTTTGTTTTTGGATTTAGATGGTTATCCATTTTGTCTGATGCAGTACCTGCTTGATTACCTTTTTCTGACGAACGCTTCCTTTTTTTGGATCTTAGTAGTAACCATGCTGTTTCTTGTGCTACTATGTCTTTTTCTTCGCTCGAATCAGGTATAGTATAATCATTGTATTGTGACTGACTCTGTTCTATCATCAGTTTTAATTTTTGGATCTCATTTCGTGCTTTCTTTAATTCAGCTTGTAATGTTTGGATTATTTTATCATTTGAATCACTCCCAGATATTTGTTGAGAACAACTGTAACTCATTTGCCGAGGATCATTACTTTTTGCTAAATTTTCCACAGAGATACTTCGTGGCCTTATAGAAGATCTCATCATTAGAATGCCCATTCTGAATGGGTTATCACTAGTACTTCCCCTCATGAAATTGTCTGAGCCAATGGTGTCATATTTGCAAGCATATACTTGCTGCTCTTTTATTTCATGAAAGACATCAGTAATTTTCATAAAATCCCTGATCTTGTGGTTAAAGAGATCTCGGCAGGTGTCGTTATCGTCGCTTTTTTGGCAGAAGACGTATGGGATATAAAACACGGTTTCTGCCGGCAAGACGTATATAGCATGCGTTGCGATAAAGATCGAAATAATTTACCTGAATTTTCCTGAAATGTGATAATGTTTGTGTGGTTTACGTCGATCATAATAGGTAAGAATATCACTCTTTAATTCTATTCGTCTTGAACAGATTCATCCGTGCTTGCATTATATAGCATGTTAACCGGTGGACGTGGACATCTTTCTTCTAGGACTTTGTTGTATCCGATACACCACATCCTTAATCCCCTTAATAATCGTGTATGGTCTAGGCTTGCCACTTTTGGAAAATGCCACAGGAGGACAGTAAAACTCTTGTTTTAAAGGTTGCGTTTATCACATGCTTTATATCATTATCATATAATGGAGCATCTTAATTGCCTTCTAAACTCCACATATCCCATATAGTCGTGATTTAGTTAGGCCAATCTCCTCTTGATCATTCTAGGAATGACTCATTTATGCGCCCTGCGTCTGTCTTACGAACAAATTGGCATTTATCCGCCAAACAACCGTTTTGTTCTGCAATCTGAGGTGGTCGTTTCAACGTAATAAATATTTCCCTAAGATCCTCGTCCAATAGCTGCTTACCAACAAGGTCATCGTATTCCCCGTTAGTTATTTTAAAAACACCTAAACTGGCCGGAGCCAAACAAGTTTGCAATGACACACAATCGATTATCATAGCCCCAATGATGTGACGAAAGCTAAGGCTTCCAATTCGTATGAATGGTACTTTTGTTCACATTGGGTGGTCTGTCTGCTTAAAGTCATATGTCGTCTTTTTTATAATGATTGATTTGCAACAAAATCCCACCTAACCCGTTCGATCAAGCATCGGTAGCCACGTCATGTTCTAAATTAGGGACCCATATTGCTAAAGGTTTGCGATGCACTAGTTTAGCATATAAACGCAGTACCACGCTTCCAAAGGTTTGCAACACTATAAACAATTTTTATGAATTTTCGAAAGAATCCCGCCAACATCAAAAACTATAGTCGTATCTGAGTTCTGTTCTTCGGCTGTGGAAAATTTCCATCGGCATTTGTTTTTGATCTTCTGGGTGTAACTCGCGATCCTGATACTTCATGTTCTAAAAATTCTACCTTGCGATTGAAGATATGGCTATTTTCCAGGTTAAGCAGCAGACCATGGCACTTTATTACATCTAACAACCGCTCTAATTTTCCCATATCATCTAGATATATTACTATTTCCCCATTAGTCTCGTCAACTATTCAATTCATAATTTTCTGGAAGATAGCTGGTAATTGGTCAACCCAAATGATATCCTTAGAAACTGATAATATCCATCAGCAGTAATAAAATTGTTATGGGTATTGAATTTGGAGTATTCTAGACTCAACGTTACCTGGTAATATCTTAATGATAAATCCAAAACGGTGAAATAATTAGCCCCGAATAAACGTTGAAGTAGATCTTCCATAATCGCTAACGGAGATCGGTCTTTCACCATTATAGCGTTTATTCGTCGATAATCTACTTACATTCTTTCCTTTCCGTTTTCTTGTTATTATTGTTAGTTTTCTTTTAACATAACTCGACCATCTTTACTCGTTCACGTTTACCACCGTACTGTCGTTTTTTTTCCAGTCCTTCCCTTTGACTTTTTTACATTCCAGGGTCGCACTCTACAAAATATGATATTTATTTTCCTGGTGGAGGACATTTTTGTGCTCGTGGAGGATGGAGGCAATTTCTTACGAAAGGTGGACTGTGCTCCACAAAGGAGGACGGGTGGCAAGCCTAACGGTCCCTCCCGACTCTTTTGCAATTTGGGATTTTTTTTTTCTTGTAGGATTATTAAACAACACCAAATCTCCTTCTAAAATCCCCCGTTGTCTGCTCGACGATCAAATTTAGTCTTCACTTTGTCATTGGTCTTTGTAAATTTCTCTTTGAAGTGCGGACACTGCGTACACTGCGCTGCGAGCACCTCCTAAAGACAGTGGTATACACCTGTCACAAATTGCCGGATTGATGTTGATTTTTTTGAGATGTTGCCCCAAAGTTCTATTGAATCGTTCTATACCATTCCATAAAATTGTGGGTTTAATGGCGTAGTTGTTGACCCAGTTGTTGACAAATGTATCTGCTACGGTTCGAGTTAACGTTTTGGTGTTTTAATCACACGACCACTTCTAATTGTTTTTCGTTGATTGCCCTGTTGATTGCTGTATATTAGCTGATGAACACTGTAGATGAATTGTATTTCGTCGGTATCTCTTACCCGTTGTTGTTTCCACAATCATCGACCGTGGATTATTTGACTTTTTCACAACTTTTGCTGACACCCAATCACGGTGGCCTTTTTGTAATCGAACTTTTTCGTTCAATTCTAACTGCTTGAATGCAATTCTTCGGTGACGTCACTGATGATTTGCGGTTTCAAATCGTCCTGTTTGATAGGAATAAATGTTCTTGTGCGACGGCTAAACAATCGTTGGCATTGAGAACCCAAAAATATCATTGCGTGGTGTATTTCGCAACAATAACAATGCTTCATAGATGTCTGAATCGTCATGCCAGCATTTGCGGAGTAGATTTTTTGCTGTCTGAACATTGCGTTCAGCGATTCCATTTGAACGAGCGTAGTCTGGTGATGATATGCGATGGTTGAATTGCCAACGCAACGCGAAAATTTTGAATTCTTTCGATGCGTACTGTGGACCACCATCTGATTCCAACGTTTTCGGTATTCCGTGAATAGCAAACCATTTTTAAATTGCAAAATGACTGCTGCCGATGTTGTCGACTTTACTTCTAAAAATTCATAAAACCGGAATAATGATCGGCTATAATGATGTAGTCTTTGCCCTTGAACGTATACATATCTATAGAAACTATTTACAATGGATAGTCCGGCAAAACCTTCTGTACTAAACAGAAGTAGTGTAGTGTGTGTTCCTTTGTTTTTGAGCTTTGAGTGCGTTGACAGCACTTTTCTACAAATTCCTTGATTTCCTTTGTTTGTCCAGGCCAGTAGAGACTGCTTCGCGCTCTTGTTAATTAATACGACACACCTGGATGACCTTTGTGTATATCCGTTAACACTTTTGAGCGTTCAGCTGTTGGGACAGTAATTTTATTAGCTTTAAATAGTATTTGCCCATCATACCAAATTTCCTCATTGAAACTCGCATACGGCTTGACTGCTTCTGGCAACTTGCTGTCATCAGTCGGTCATCCTCTTTCGGTGACTGTGCGTAGCAATTGTAATTCGAAATCTTCGTCTGTCAATTTTACTAAGTGATTTTTCGTCATATCCGCCATAGCGAATACTGCGTTGATTTTGTATTCTTCGCTTTCCGTCCATTTTTTGTTAATTGGTTCAGCTTTGCGATCGCGGCTGAGTGTGTCAGCTACTTTCATGTCCACACCTTTCTTGTATTGTACTGTTGGCGAATATGGCAAAACATCAAAAAGAATTTGTTGTAAACGTATCGGTGCCTGTGAAATCGGATTTTTTAAAATTGTTTCCAAGGGTTTATGGCAGTTGCTTCTCTGCCGATTGGTGGATAATTTTTCTCTGCTTTTTAATTTTTGAAACAGACAAGCTTCAAGAGCTACGGAACTTGCATCGTAGGAAATTTTAACGCTTTGATTTACGTCTTAATAACCCAGAACTGGCGTTGTTGTGATTTACTCTTTTATCTTTTCAAAAGCTGTTTGCTGGTCAACATCCCATACCCATGCGACGTCCTTCATTATTAATCTTCTCAATGGTTCTTTCATCTGCAAATTCCGGAATAAACTTTGCAAGGTTTGTGACTTTACCAAACAATCTCTGCAATTCTTTGACATTAGCTGGAGTGTTCAAACGATGAACTGCCGTAAAAATAGCATCCATGGCAACCTCACAATTGTCAATGCCTTGCAATGTCTCATTCATAATCTCTGAAAATACTTCATGTGCAAAATTTATATCAAACGGCATGGGTAAATATCGGTAACGTCCTCATGGCGTACCGATGACCAAGTATTTTGACGTTCGTTCAGTCACTTTATTCTGCCAGAAACCATGTTTACAATCCAATTTTGTAAACAACCTGACCTTTCCGACTTTCGCAGCTATTTCTTCTACTGTATTCTACGGGTAATGGCGTCGTTTTATATTTTTAAATAAAAAAATCGACCGGATCCATATACACTCGAATTTTTCCGTTTTTTAAAACTTTCATTGTAACCATTCTGTCCAATTCCTCTTTTGTTTTATCTCTAAGTGCAGCTGGAACTCGACGCGGTGGAATTATTTTGAACTTCGGACTGTCAACAAAGTCAGATTGTCTGGACATTGTCCAGCCAGCGCTTGCAATCAAATTCGTCATCGTCTTTTTTATTTATTTTGTTTACACTTGATGATTGCGCAGGCGTCGATTGATCGCTCAGTGACTTTATTTGTTTCTCAGCACGCTTTGCATAGCACGATAAATTTTAACTGCTTTAGTTAATTCCATATCATCTTCGACCCACATTTTTTTGACGGGTATTTTCGTTGCGAATTCCTACAACGATTTGATCCATCACGAATTCATTTTCTTTTGTGTTATATCCACAACGCGTAGCTTGCGATTTCAAACATTGAAAAAAATCTTCGAATGATTCACCTTCTTCTTGCTTAATAAGATGAAATTGGTACCCCTCATACGTTTTGTTGCGCGACGGTGCAAAATATTTTTTTAATTTGTCGACAATTTGCTTCGGATCCTTCTTTTCGTCGTCTGTGGCGCCCAAATTATTTGATGCTCGTTTTCCCAGTTAACGATTTGATTCTTCTCAGCAAGACTATGTATAATTCAAACAATATCAGCGAAGTTAGAAACAAATTGTCGATAACAGTTCCAGAAAGCTCTTCACTTCATGTATGTTTCTTGGAGTAAGTAAGCTATTCTTCTACTTCCGTAATTTCTGTAGATCAATTTGGACCATTTCACTGAATACAACGAGGCCCAGTAAATAAAATTCGCGTTTGAAAAGTTTAGGTTTAATCTGACAGCATTAATGTTTTCCGTTCAAATACAGCAGGGGCATTACATAACCCAAAACACATGACTGAAAATTAGTACAATCCATGATCTGTCATGAATGCCGGTTTCTCTCTTCTGGATGAATCGCAACTTGCCAGTATGTACTTTTCAGATCCAATGTATTGGAGATTTTTGCATTGGTTAACTATTCTTTTTAGTAACGTCGTTCTCTGTTCCTTTTTTTACGTTTGTGGATAAACTGACTTTAATTAATCTTTTTAATGTTCGCCCACATAACATCCACTCTTTTTTAACATTGGTTGGTTCTAGTACTTGCATCGTGCTTCGCCTAGGGTTACCATCTATCCTGACATTGATAATCTTTTCGCATATGGATTGGTTTTCCACTCTTTAATTGGTTTTTGATAATTGGTTAGTATTGCTTTATTCCTCGGAACGTGACAGGAAGGGAACACTCTTTTCTTTGGAATTGCTCAGGACGTATTGCTCAGGTTTCCGGCTTCGAAAACGTCTGAACCAAGGGCGAGATGTCGGACCTCTGTTATTCCACAGAAGTGGTCTTCTCATTTTCTTCTTTATAAGTGCCTCTATTTGTGTAATATCTTGATGGAATCGGTGGACAAACTCGCTCTGCCTGCTTCGTATTTTAATGCTGATGCCAATATTTCATTCACTTATTTTTCCTTGCCCTTTGTTCTTAGTGAAGTTTAAGATGGTAATCTCTTACTGCATTAATAAAAGCATCCACCGTCAATCCGCCGGGAAATTTTGTGGGAACTTTGGCATATGCTTATCGGACTAACTTTGTGAATTCACATTCTAAGCCAAAACGTGTCTCTAAACGTGTTTGTCATTTATTATGCAGCTGAATTTGGATAATTTCATGAGATGAAACTGTCCGTATCTCCTTCATGATTCATCTTCAACTTTTCCTCGTAGGGCTAGGATTACTGCATTGAGTTGTTTTTTGCTCGTCTACTGATTGTGTTGTATCTCAACTTAAAACTGCACCCGAAAATTTCCAAACGGTATATTTTATTGAACCGATCCCATGTATGTGGTTCACCGTATTTCAATTTTTTAAATTGTTACCTCCCACTCCTGTTGAAGGTTTTGTCACGTCACCTTCTAGTGCTTTCATGTCACCTGAATCTAATCCTCTAAAATCTAAACCAATTTGGTAGTTTTTATCTCAAAGTTAGCATTAAAGCTTACTAACCCGAAAAAATCTTAGAGATATTTTCTTAGAGATATAGGGCATAATGCCCGAATAATGAAAACACTTATTCACCCCCCGACCACAGTGGCCAAATATACATTATATATTACACCTATTTAAATGTATATAAATAGAAAAGGTACTCACTTCGATATTAACACCAAAAAAAAAAATATTTTAGAAAGGTATTATCTTGGCTTATCTCAACGGTTTTATTTATAAACACAGATTTTGTTTTTTTATTCTATATGTGGTTTATGTTCATGCACGAAATGATAGCAGAGGGATTTTAATGTTTCAGCACTTCAGATTAAAATATTGTATGTATTTTCGTATATTGTTGCTATATTCATAAGCTAATTGGTTTTGTCAACAGAAATAAACAAAGTTTTGTGAAGACGTTTAGCTAAGCCGCTTCTTTATTTAGTTGGATAACGAATTAGTCTTGTATGTTGATCGGATTGCCTAATGTAGACCATTAAAAAGAAATCAATTGATTAAGTGGAGTATTTGACAAGGGTATTAAGCCGATAGTTACTCCGACAAATCTGAACTTAAATTAACTCACAATATATGATTTTTTTGATGCTTTATTTTAATTTAGGATCATAGAGAGTCTAATTTTTTGCTGATTTGATTTGTAAAGTTCTTATGGCTCTGCTAGCACTGTTCTTCTCCAAGTTATTGCTGATTTTGATTTTATTTTGGAAGAATCTAAATAAAAGTGGGTCTGCCGATTGAGGGTCTGATCTTTAATACCTTCTACAATAATTCGGTTAACCGTACAAATTTTAATGAGTACGTCACCGGCACTGAGGAAAACAATTTTACCAAACAATTAGTGTTTAAGCGACCTTGGATCATTTGCGAGTGCTCTATTCGCACAAGAGAAAATTTTTTAAATTACTGTAAGGCATCCAGATTACAACAGCTTGTAGATTTAGTTGTAGACGAATGGAGGTCTGACTTAAATTTATTAAAGCTTTACAAAAATAGACTACAGTTGAACGGCAGAATAGCATAAATACACATAGTACTACCATTGTATGTGAGCTTATTGACATGCTAGATGTCGCTACTGGTATCGTTTTAAAATAATCAAAATATTTTTATATGTATAATCGCCTAAATGTCATATACTTTTTCCAAATTTTAACGATATTCGATCGATCCGACCTCTTTATATAACTTTATAAACTGCTGGAAGTCTAGCGATAGGCGGCCTATAATTTATCGGATTTAGAACATTACCATCTTTGTGTAATGGTATAACTCTTGCCATTTTAAATTTTTCCGGAAATTTGCCTTCATTGAAAGATTTATTGATCGAGTGTGTTGGGGTTCCCTTAAATTTTTCTCTAAAAATTAAAGAAAATTACTTGAAATGCCATTCCGCCCTGTAGCCAAAGTTGATATTAAATTTCAAATGTTTTTTGTCACTTCATTTAACTGAAAATCACATGCATGATTCATTGCACTATCAGCTGTGGTTTGTTCATGTGGGTTTTCTTCGATAACATGTTGGTGTTTATTTGTATTACAAATTATTGTTTTCATTAAACTCCAGAACTCCCTAGGTTTCCATTGCAATCATTTCATTTTGAAAAGTAGAAAGAGTAATGTGTTTCCGATTCCTCGGATCCCATGTCACTCATGATAATTGTGCGGAAGGAAATATAAAAGAGTGTCTTGTCACTGGCAAACATGCCATGCATGCCCTACATCCACTATGCTAAAGTCTAAATATCTTGCAAATGCCGACTTGCTAAAGATACACAAGGTGTTGAGCAGATACGTTGTTATGCATGGGTATGACACTTTTAGAGTTCTCTTCAAACACGAGATCAGGAATTTAATGAAAATTCCTGATATTGTTCATGAAGAGATCATCGTAAATGGTCGTGTAGCATCGGTGACGTTGGAAAAATCGGGATCGAATTCGAAAGCAAACCATAATTTCCAACATATTTCTAGTATTGAGACAAAAGCTAAAATCATTTTTTAAGGCTTAAAAGCACTCCATCACTTCTTTCCATGATGCACATGTATCATAAATTCTTTTTAATATTTTCTTACTTACGATTTGCTTCTTCGCATATCACACACAAATTAAAAAATAAAAAAAATATTCATTGCAAAAAAAAAAAAAAAAATCGCGTTTAAATATATAAAAAAAAAAATCTTTTAATTCAATTTTATTATTTATTTCTTTTTTATTATTTTTTATCGTTTCCTTTTGATAAAATCCACTTAAAGAAATAATGAAGAAATGTTGTAGAGTTTTAATTTTTTTTTTGTTCCGCAATAAATATTAAAGTTACTGTCGGTCAACTTAAAGAAGTCACAAAGAATGAATTAAAACCATTTTTTTTTTGTAAATTCATTAACTTGGCAAAATGCAAAAAACGACGAGGCAAAGATAATATTTTGGTGGTGTTGTTTCTTAAGAGCTATTCAATTATGTATTATGTATATATATATATATATATATATATATATATATATATATATATATATATATATATATATATATATATATATATATATATATATATACATATATATATATATGTATATATATATATATATATATATATATATATATATATATATATATATATATATATAAATATATATACAGCTATTCCACGCGAAACCAGACACCCAGACGGGGGCAAGGTGTGCAATTATTTTGAAATTTGAGGAGATGGTTAGTCTGGATAAAAAAATATAATTTGAGTAAAAACTCAGTGGGTTCAAAATACGCAGAGTTCTGTTATAATTTTATGTTTTTAAATCAAACGTTGACATCTTTCAATTAAGTGTACCTTAAGTATTTCACGTGTACTGGCTCGTTGAAAAGACCATAAACTTTAAATAAACGTATTAAAAATATGGTGATAACGTACAATATATCCTTTGAATTGCAGGTTTAAATAGTCTTTTGCTGAAAAATTGAACTGCTCCCCGTTTATTTTTATTTTATTTTTTTTATCGTAAAGCACATTAAAATACCTTTGCAACAAGCTATCAGAATTTAAACAGCTCCTGTTGAAACTGATACACAGCTTCATAATTGTGTTTCAAGCTTTCTGCAATTATTAGAAGGCTTTGGTGTTCTAATAAACATTCTCATCCTTCTCATTCTCATCCTTGTAATAGATAGCAAACGGGGTACATTGTGCATTGACTCAGTGCCAGCCTTGGACAGCATCCTACATAAAAGTAAAATCAGTAATAATAAATAATAATAAAAAATAAACAAATTTGGGGAAAAACAAAAATTAAAATGCAAATTATACTTATTTGAACGACAAAGAAGAAATCGCAGTTCATAATGAACTCACCTTGTTGCAATAGTTGTTTCCGCGTAGCTAAGTACTCAGCTTTGGTGTATCGACACCTAATATCCTCTTCATTGGTTAAAATATCAGTTTAACATTCTGATGATAACAGCAAACACAAACAGGAAATCCTCTTTAATCTGAGGATTGATGAAATTCGTGCAAACGAATGAGAGATTAGACCGGATTTCATTTTCTTCCACAAGCCTCTTGGAGAACAACGCTAAATGCATTGTGGTGTTGAACTCCTTGAAATTTTTTCGCGCTGACCATATGATCGTGGAAGTACTGACAGAGATTTTATTTTAAATTCTTTATCGGAGACTTCAGTAAATTTAACTTTTAACTGGTTCACCGTCTCATTTTCACTACTAGGTGTTTCAGTTTCAGTTGCAGTGAAGTCCAACGATATTTCAAAAATGTTGCTTGCCATTTATTATTTGATATTTGGTCCCCCGTAAAAGGCTATTTTTTGTCTGATTTCGCATGGAATGGCCGTATATATATATATATATATATATATATATATATATATATATATATATATATATATATATATATATATATATATATATATATTATAAATATATACGTAGTATATTTATATTTCAAATTTTAAGGTTTAACGTAATCGGTCGCATTGCTGTTGTTAAAGTGTTAAGCCTATCACTCCACAGTCTAGATTTGAATTTCGCCGATGACAATTTAGATGGTATACTAGCATAAAAAAGGCTACTATTAAATTTATGAAATCAGTTTATGTCTCACTTCATAGATGCCTTCTTTTTCATTGTTTTAAATCGAATTTATTAGCTCTGGTGTATTCTGAATAAGATCTCGTTTTGTAGGCAAAGAAATGACACTTCCTGATTGACTTTACCAGTAATGTAAAATTAGTCAGTAAAAGCGGTTTTGTCGAAGAATATGGCCCGTGCTATTGACTTGCAGATTCCGAAATGTGATTCGTGTACGGATTTAATCATTTTTAAACGAAGTGACATAGGCACTGTTACTAAATTTTCCTCAACATAAATGTCCTTTTCTTTGTTCCAATAAATTCGAAGAGAATTGAGTACATTCTTCTTAGAATTGGTTGATTCTGATTTAAATGTGTTTATTAAACCCAATAAAATTGAATCTTTTAAAGTTTCAGTTTGAAAATCATTTTTCCTTTTGTCTGACATGTTGATAGTGTGAACTATGTCAGTCTGAACTATCCTCAGGATTTTCGTTAACTATTTCGTTAACGCATTGACAATGTGCATATATTTGCCTGGTAGGTACACAACATCTATTTCATAAATCATTAATTTTATTTTAATTCTTCGAAGACGATTCAAGTTTATTTCACTCACTGCTTTGCACATTACATCCACTAACGGCTTATGATCCGTATTTACTTTTATTTTTCGTCCATAAATATAGTTGTGAAATTTCCTACAGGAGAAGAATATTGCCAAAAACTCCTTCGTTATCTGAGCGTAGTTGATTTCTGCAGGAGTTAAAGTACGTGATGCATAGCAAATGGGTTTTTCGTCTTGTAACAAACAACATCCTATGTCACTTTTGGATGCATCGGTCTGAATTGTAGTCTGCTTGTTCGGGTGAAAATTGGCTAATACCGGTGTATTAGTGATGATTCGTTTGAGTTCATATACCACCTTTGTGTGGATAGGTAACCAAAACCATTCGGAATTTTTTTTTAAAGTTTTCAACCAATTGGAAATTGATACCAATTATCTCTTAATTTTATGTTGAAAATCCCGGAAAGCATCCTAAACAACGGAAAATATCAATATTAGTTTGAATAAAATTTTCCTTTTCCGACCCTATTTCGTTGACATCTCTAATTATTTCCAAAGTGCGCGAAGGTGAAAATCCCATTATCGGTGTCGAATCGTTGCTTACTATGATAAATCGCATTTACATTACAATTACATTTTTTACACGAATTTGTATATAATTGTTTATTGGGTACAGAGTGATATTTAATATTCGTACCATTTGAATTATTTTTATCGGGCGCATAATTGTTTACATAATTATTTTGATTACCCACAGCACGTCTGTCGGGCATATGTTGGCGATTTGTTTGCGGCGTATATGAAGTAGTTTGAAACTTTTTTCTATTGCTGTGAACTTCTGATATAACTTTATTAGTATTAGATTGTACACACCTGATTTGTTTAAGTGTTATTTCTGCGGCACTGCAACATTCGATAGGTCCCTTAAGATCCAACTCCTTTTTTTTGATTAAATCACCCTGAAGATCCCGGTTGGTTATACCTTTCACAATGCGATCCTTCACAAGTGATTGAATTTCTGTCAAAAATTAATCGAATGGTTCTCCCTCCATGTGATTACGGGTATAAAATGTGAATCTCAAGAATATAATATTTTTCCTTGGATTACAGTATTCATCGAATTTTTTTAAAATATCTGCATATGTCTTCATTTCTTTTGCAGTAAAATTGAAATTATTGTAAATTTCTATTGCTTGCGGCTCCATTTTATTTAATAAAAGAGGACATTTTCTTTTATCTGTGCTTTCAGTGAGGTCTGCGGCTTCAAAATAAATTTAAAAACTTTGTTTTGAATTTTATGAGTTATGGTTTCATGAAGTCCATTTTGCAGGTTATGTCTCAGCACGTTTTTTTTTTAATTTGCATTTTAATTTTTACAACTTATTTATTTTTAA